>CM036905.1:64252490-65452490 GCA_020800305.1 Porphyrio hochstetteri | reverse complement strand
GTGACTTCTGGCTGCGGGAAGCGGTGAGAGGCATCTTCAGAGGGCAGGGCATACAAATAGACTCATTTCAACCAAAGTGGTTACAATCAGTGGCTTTAGTTGCAATATAAAATAGCAGCAAGACACTTTCCTTTAAATGTTTGATTTTATCCTTGTTCTGCATTTCTTCTCTTCGATTCTTTTGCAAGGGAAAGGTAGAATGCACTGAGTACTAGCCTCAAAGATATGTTGATTTGGGGTTGGATACAGTCTTTGTACAGAATTTGGCATTTGCTTTTGCTATCCAGGAGGACACATGGTCAGCATACTTAATCCATTACACAACTTCACATACTCTGCTTAGGTTCTTTGTTTTGTACGACAGAGAACAGCCAATGAAAACTGGAAGACCCAATGTGTTTTTGCATCCTGCTGTTTCTGGGTGGGAAGTGGGATTTAATAAAAGTGCAGAAATTTAAAACAATGGTAAATTTGTTTCATATGTGTAATTTACTCTTCTCAAGTTACATTTTGCACTGGAAATGAGTGGCTCAGTTACTGAAAGCCTTACCCATATCAAGAGTTATAAAGCAAAGTGGACGGTCCTTCTGCATCAGGAGAAGCGGACGCTGCTGCCAAAAGCTGGTACATCTCCTCAGTAAAACTGTGGTTCAGAGGTGGTCAGCTGTGACTCTCCTTCTACAGCACAACTTGTCTCAAGGACTTTGAGAGCAAGCAAATACTGCTTTAATATCACCCATCAGTGTTTATTCAGTTCATGCTATTTTAATATCTTGTGGTAACCTTAAAAGAGGCCATCATGACTGTGAATTAAGTTTCAAATCTATACTTATTTTCAGAAGAAAAAAAGAGTGAAGCTAAAAATCATATATGGGTTTGCTGATATGTAAATTGAAAATTATATTCAATAATACTAGGTAAGCAATGTGCCATATATTGCCATATATGTTAAAATCATTAATCTCACCTAATTTTACTTATTGTCCCACCGTGGTGAGCGTTACAGTGCTGTGTACCTCCACTGCCACGTAACGAAATTCATGACCCAGTGTGCTGAGGGAATGGGGCTGGGGGAAGGACAGGGCTTGGCTAGCAGAGGACTGGTTCTGCAGTTACAGGAATGGCAGGGACCACGCGCAGGATGCTGAATGAGAAGGACACAGGTATTTATCATGTTGCAGTGGGGGGCTGGGGCAGGGGGGATGACAGCAGCTTTCCTAGTTGTTCCACCTCTGGAGCTGGGCATTGCTGGAGGGGGAGTGAGGCATTTCAGGGCAGCAAGCATCCCTCCCTGCGAGATGCTGGGGCACTTCAGGGGACACTAGCTGCATCCAAGATGACTGCTACCCACTGAGAAGCCTGATGGCTGAGAGTTTCTCTGAATTACCATGCCAGGAGAGAGTAATTCATGTGTTTATGAAATCCAAGGCAAACTCGCAGCTTTAGTACTGAGAAATCATATTATATGACCAAAAGAGTCTTGGCATTTACAGTCCCCTTTCACCAGGACTTCAGGTTATTACTGTGCTGGAGCTGCATAAGGGATTGTGTAAACACTGTGCCATAACAGCATTTTATTCTGACAGTCATTTACTCTCAGCTGTAACTACAGCTACAAGCAGGAATTAGACCTACGTGCTGTAGAAGAGGACATTTTTCTTTCAGGCAGTCTCTGAGAAAACACTCAAAATGAGCCTACACACTTTGTACTCACGGTTAGTATAATCTTTAATTTCTGCTTGAAAAGCAATGGCCGCAGAAGTCATTTTGTTCTTTGTAAGCTTGAAGCCTTGATTTTTCTACTATAATCCAAAACAAATCTATTGTCAAAACATCCAAATTCTTCTTACATTAAAGCTATATTAATTAGTTGTCTCTTAAGCTACATCTATATCAATCTACTCAGCTTTATTACATATCATTGAATCAGCTTGCCATCCAAATACAAGAGTAAAATAATAGCATGTGAAGAGACGAAAGCCCTGTCCATGACAGTTTATATGCATTGCTGTTCTATTTGAGAAGGTTTTTTTAGGTGTCCCTATTTCTAAAGCCATCACTTAGCTTTACTGCTGCATGCATTTAACCTTCCCCTGAACACCAGCTTCAAAGCCTCTGTGCTTTGTGGGCATCATCGGTCTTTCAAACACAAAAAAATATTGTTTTTTTGCTAAAAGATGCGCTTTGTTCCTTTCCTCAGCTAAGCAGAATGTCCTGGCAGCCTCGGAGCTTCATCATTAACTGCAGGACATAGTTTATACCCGGCTTAGGAGAGAACTGGAGGAAAAAGAAAAATGGTTTTGCCTCCCTGCCCCTGACCCCGTGCCACCAGGTTATTTTTCACAAGATCCCTAAGACATTCGCGAGCATAAATCAGTATCATTCAAAAACCAAGCGTCTCAGGGCAGCAGAGGAAACAATAAGAATCCCAGGGTTTTATGAATGAGGGGGATTGTCCTGTACTGCTGGGCTTGGATCAGTGTGAAGCTGGCAGGGGACACCGCCACGATGCAATAAATGCTGCCATCTGCTACTCCTAAGCTTCTGAGGCACATGAAAGGCACCAGTGAAAATCAGCTCTGCCTCAGTGTGGGGACCTGAGGTGGCTCCTTCCTGCCCCTGAGGGCAGCGGGCAAAGCTGGCGCGTGGGGCTGCTGGTGGGGCTTTGCCTCAGAGGAGCCGCCCTGGGAAAAGATACCTAAGGGGGGGACTGGAATTTGTGGGGCATCCCCATGGTGGCAAGCTTCCATGAGCTTTCCAACACTATGGTTGTCTGACATTCACCTGCCCCACAGCACTGCACACAGCCTTGTGAACATCAACTCCTTGGTGGTGTCTGGGCCTTCCTTCCCCACCCGGGGAGGCCCAGTGCCCAGCATGCTAGGCAGCGCCTTGCATACCTGTGTATAACTAAAGCCACCACCTCCCCTGCAGCAGCTCACCTCAGGTCTGAGGCTCGTTCAGGGGAGTGTGGTGAGCAAGGGGGCTACTTCTCCTGTCCCCAGCCTCTCTGCAAGTGCCAACCTAGCTCCCAAAGCATGACCCATGTTTCCTGGGGTGCTTGGGAAGCTGGTTGCGCAGGGTCTTGCTGCCCCTCTGTAAGCACCTCAGCCCCATTTCCCCTCCCTGCAGAGGGAACAAGAGCTGCCTGCCAGCAGTCGCCCCCAGCCATGGGAGCAAAGGGTTTCCTGCCCATGCTGGCTGTGCTTAGCTTAGGGAGAGTTTGCATTGCTTCTGCAGGGCATGGAGCCTTTGGGATAAGCTATACCCAAGAAGCCTGCAGCTGAGGTCCTAAACATGGAGGCACTCAGGAAGGTAAGAAGTCATTGTTCTCTACTGCACGGAGAAATCCATGGAGCCTGATGAGCGAAACAGAAAGGAAGAGGAGACACCCACAGAGGAAAGCAGTCTGCTTAAAAACTACCCTGTTATTTTTAGTGCTGAGTGCCACTCAAGTTTGCAGGCCTAATTTTTTTTCCCCACCCTGACTCCACACGGACAGGGGGGCAAATCTCTGCAACAGCTCGTTGTTTCCATTTCCTTCTCATTCTCATCCTGTATTTCCAGCTTGAAAGATCAGATGGATGATACCATCTACACGTGCAATGCTATTGGGAACTGGGCTTGCATGCTTACCTTTGAAAATCTGGGCCCTGGAAGATGAGATAATTTCTCTCATTTTTTTTAGCTGGTCCTTTCGAATACCCTTTTTCCTCCCAGGCATGTGGTGACTGGAAGCTGTAGCCACATCCCCTCACAAACACATCGGGAGCCACTGACCGTACCACCAATTCACTAGGGAGCTGCAGGAGGGGCCAACTATGCCTAATTATGGCCAGCAAACCACGAGTTCCACAGCAGGGGCCAGAGTGCAGATGAACCTCTCAAAAGGTTTAATTAAGTAGAAGTGATTTCTATTCTGAAATCCCGCAGGAATTCTATTTCAAAAGTTAACCACTAGAAAAATTGCTGCTTCTGTCTATTTGTGTTAAAACATTTGTGTCCCTCCTACCATCTCCCCTAGTTCGCTTTAGATTTATGGGTACGGTGCATACATCATGATGCTGTGCCTGTTCTGAGTGGCTTCTTTCCTCAAAACCAGGCTCAGGGATCATGCCTAAACTGAAGCGTGCTTCAGTGTACACTGAATGGGAATAACAGGCAGTTAGGTCCTTAGCTTTGAGCTTGTCGAACAAGAGGGATTAAAAAATGCAGCTAGCTAGAAAAAAGCAAGATGGAAACCTGTGAAGCTAAACAGAACACCCTCATAAGCTGATTTTTAGCTTTCCTGGTTTTCATCTAGCAAGGACTTTGCTGGAAGGGAAACCAGAGGCTAATCAGATAAGCAAAAGAAACCATTCTCATTAAAAAAAAAAAAATTCATTTGGCAATTATGTCTCAAAACCCTATTAGCAGTGACTGGCAGGTGCCTGTAGCCCAGCTACCTTTGCTGAGGGATCACTTATAGTGATCACTTGCAGTTATTTACTACATTTACTGTAGATAAACATGTTTAATCAGCACTATTAACTAATTTAGATAATTCACATTCAGTTGTTACCCAATATGAAGGAGCGAATGGATTTGCAATGCCTTTGACTGAGGACGCTGCAGTTCAAAATCCCAGTGTGGGCAGACATTTAGCAGTGCTTTTCCCCCCACACCCCATCAAACAGTGGACCAGATGGTTTCCTTTTGCAACACGGTTCCACGAGGAGATGGGAGACAAGCCGCTGGCTGAATCCCTCCCGACCCAATGCAAACCCTCCAGGCTGCCATGGGCTGGTGGCTGGAAGGAGGCACAGTGGGTGCGCATGGGGCACTGGGTGGTGAGCTGCCAGCAGCCCATGACACTGGTGGAGATGTGTCTGAGTCAGGGAGGCTGCAGAGGGGATGGTTCAGATGCCTCCTGGCACAGGCTGTGGTAGCAGGTGGTGGTTCCCCATCCCTTGCCCTTCCCACAGCAACCAGTGCTCAGTGCAGAGCCACTACCTCCCTGAGCTGCAGGGACCCCTACAGAGGTTATCCCAAAAAGTGGCTCTAAAGGTCAGTGTCACTCCCTGATGCTGGCATGTCTAAAAGTCACCTGCAAAGGAAAGTAAGACTTTTCATCCCTCTTGCACCACAACAGCCACTGGCTGTGGATGCCAACCTTCCTGCAGCAGGACTGCCACAGACACTGTGTCCTGCCACGTGAGCAGGGACACCCACAGTGGTGAGTCCCAGCTGTGCTTCTTCACAGCAGGCGCTGTGCTGGGGACCGAGCACACTGGCAGCCGAGGGCCATGAGGCAACCACTGTGAGGGAGGAAGACCAACTACATTGGTCCAGAGGTGGGCAGTCAAAGTTCTTGGCCTCCAAACTTTCGAACTGGGGGAATGGCTGACAAGATGCACCAGCCCATCTGTGCAATGAGGTCTGTCCTGGTACTTCTGGGGGAGGAGCGGAGAAGGTGAACATAAAGCTGCAATAAGCCATGTGTCTGGGTGCACCTCCCTGGAGGGCCTTTCAGTCCCCTGTTTGTTAGAAAGAAACCAATGCTGGTGAGGTTTTGAACTGTGATCGCTGAGAGCAATGCTAAGAGAGAGGTTGTCAATTTGTTTCACTTGAATATGAGAGAATGAGCAATGGATTTTCATTGTACTTGAAGTAAGTGTCATGCTGGGTGCTTCCCCAGCCCTTGAGAGGGTGGGGGCCAACCTCCCTGTTCCTTTTGGTCAGTACTGAGATCCTTCAATACCACATGCATGCAGTGTCTCCTAGTTTTGCCTACCCATTTAATGGGTAACTTCTAGCACACAAGGAGGAATGAAGACAAGTGAAACAACCATGTGGGACAGGCGGTGAGAGGTTGTATCCAGCAGACAGTGGGTCCTGCCAAAGCTTCATAGACACTGCCAAGGGAAGGGTATGATGCCGCTGGACCCCAGGGTGGCCAGGAGCTCTGCTGTGATTCCAAGGACCTACATCCCCAATCTGTCACAGTGGCATTACCACGTCTCTTTTTGTGCACATCCATAAGAGGTAGAAGGGAGGCAGAATTCTGAGCCACAGAATGATGGAATAGATGCAAATATGTGGCCAAAAGTCAGGTATGGACACCAGACAGAGAGCCAAGAACCTGACTCAGGCAAGCGTGTGCAAGCACTTGTGATCCCAAGGGGTCTTGGATGTGGGTTAGAGGATGCTCGGTGGGTCATCGCTGTAGCCTGGCCTCCCGCTCAGAGCAAGATCAGCTCACTTGCCATCTGCCTCTGCCTTTCCCTGGTTCTGCTCCTTCACAGCTGACCCCAAGGAGCAGACTGTCTCGCAGCAGACGCCGCTGGGTCCCCGCAGCAGCATATCCCAGCCAGTGCAGCTGCTGGCTTCTCCAGGCAGTAAGAAGCAGCGTTTGGCTGCTGGGGAGCATGTCATGCAGGGGGTTAAGGGATGCTTTTGCAACTGCCTTGAGTGCTTTGCTGCAAGCACAACCTGAAACTGCTCTGTAAACCCCCTGTAGTTTCCAGCACTGAAAAATGGAAAATAATATTTTATTAAATGTCCTGAATATATATGCACAATCTACTGTCCTTATTGCCTTATTGATTCGGTTTGAACATATTTATACCTTTATATGCTGTGTGTTTGTAGAAACACTGCTTTCATAAGGCTGCCCGCAGAGGTCGGTAGGGGACCAAGAGATTGGTCAAGGAAATGGGAAGCAAAAGGCAGCCCTTTATTTGGATGTGGGGCTGACAGAGGGCTTGGCTCTGCATTCGTAATGGTGAGCTGCCACTGCAGGAACCTGTTTTGTCACTAAGACACGTTACAAGTCAGCAGCCAGCCAAATTTTTCTGACTCATCAGCTGATATTAATTAATGACTTGGGAGCTCACCAAAAATTCCCACTGGCCTTCCTTCCTTGAAAGGCTGCAGTTGTCTCTCTCTCCCCCTCCCCTTGGCTTTAGAAAGCTATACATTTTAAGTATGGGAAATGACTGAAATAACTCACCCTTGTATTCCTTGTAGAGCAGTGCCCTGCCTGCAGCAGGGACCAGTCCCAGCTTCTGCCAAAAAAAGGTGCGAGACCCTCAGAGGGCAGGATGCAAACCTAATAAGGAACATAAAAGATATCACAGGTTGCTTTTACCCCCCCTCTCTTTCTTA
Source organism: Porphyrio hochstetteri (assembly GCA_020800305.1). Taxonomy (NCBI): domain Eukaryota; kingdom Metazoa; phylum Chordata; class Aves; order Gruiformes; family Rallidae; genus Porphyrio; species Porphyrio hochstetteri. The sequence continues at coordinate 65,445,344 of CM036905.1, read as the reverse complement.
TGACAATCAGCTTCATGTGTGACCAAAACTGCCTGTGACAAAGCTAATGCCCATCTCTGTGGGCTGCTGCAGCTCCCTGACAGGCAGGACAGTAATTCTGAGCAGCAGGATTTCGGGTATAGACACTCAAAATGTCTTTGTTTCTCTCAAGCAATGGAATGAGGCAACACCGCTGAACTAGCATCCGCTAAAACCTCACCATCAACCTCCTTCAAAGAGGGTAAGCCACAGTCTCCTCATCTCCCTGGGGTCTGGACACTTTCGATTATGCTTTGTCTGCATCCTCACCCTGGCCAGCATCAGCTGAAGCTCAGCCCCCTGAGGCAGGTTTGCAGGATGACTCCCAACACCTGCATTTCTCTGTCCCAGCGAACAGGGCTGCAGGTCTTACCTTGCTCTGGGCTCCTTTGTCCTGTCTGTCACGTCCAGTTTCTTGGTTAAATAATCTTCATTGATACAAAATCAGGTTTTCCCAAGTCCCCTGTAAATATTAATCCTCAGAGGACCATATTTAGACAAAATGCAAATAGTTTGCTTTATATAGTTTTGTTTGGGCAGAACAACTGCCACCAGAATATCATGCAGTCCCTAGGGTATCGTGAATAGTGCTTTCATACTTTTCTGTCAATGAGGTGTAGTGAAAAGATCCTTTTCTTTTGTCTTGAGTCATTACTGGATAAATAAAGCCTCCTTGTGAAGTATCTCAGCCTCCTTCAACACAAACATGGAGCAAAGTCGCGTTTCTGAATTCTGTCTGGTTTTAGCAGGTATAACCCTCATAGGAACAGTTTAACCCCATCTTTGTGGACACAGATGGCCAACCACATCTTTATTTTGGTTCTCATACTGCTATACCGATTTGTGAATCACCAGGGAGTATTAAATGCACTTTCCATGATTCGTAGAGGTAATCTGAGTGAGAGGTGGTCCTGATGAAATAATCCCACCTTCATCATGTGTACATCTAACCCAAATGAAGTATTAGCAAGTCTTAGGAACATACAGCAGAACAGAAGGAAGAAATACTTGCCTCCCACGGGTACCCTCATAGTGAATGATGGCATCTCCAGCAGAAAGTTTGATAAGAACAACTTCAATGACTTGCGTGTGTGCAGAACAAAGTCCTATGCAAAGTCGTACCTCAAAAATACAGTCATTAATACCACTATTTTTTATCTGTAGGGGTTTCTCAGAATGGTCTTTCTTGGGATGGTGTATTTGGTTGCTCCTGCTATCCTTCGTGCTTTCACGTTCCAGTGGCTGCAGCATACCAAAACCAGTTACAGGCATGGCTGTCACTGAGTTTTCTTTCTCTTCCAAATGCAAGGGGCCAAATACATGTCTGCTTTCAACTAATGACTCACATGCATTCAAATGCAGAGCAGGTCTTATCATCGCATTACGAAGATTACAAAAGGCCGCTTGCTGTAAAGAGCTGCCGACTGCCCAGGCAGGACCAGAGCAGGGAGGCCAGCTGGGAGGCAGCCCCAGAATGAAATTATACCTCCCCAAATTTCATGTTCAGAAATATGAGCAGCTTCTCAGGCAGAGCACAGCATTCAAGACTTGATGAATTACAGAATGAATGCAGGTAGTTACTGACTTTATCCCTGACCCCTTCCTGATTCTGTGGTGTAGCCTCACCTATCTAAATCTTAGCTTTAATTTAGTCTCAAAAACTCAAAGATGTTTAACTAATTACACCTATAAAAAGTTTACTAGTATATTGTTGTCTTGGTTATCAATTCATGAGAGCAGAGAATTGACTGCTTTAGTTCCTTTATTTTAAGCTGCCAACGTGCCAGTCAGGGGAGAGAGCATTCGATGAAGACCTCTGGGTCATTATCTGCCTGCCTCACAGTGTGGCCATGGCTTTTCCTCCTTCCCACCGATGACCTGTAGTGGGGAGTGTTGCTTTGAAATACAGCAGTAGACAGGAGGCACCTCTTGTGAAAAAGGAAATGGAAAACAACACAAACAAACCAAAAAATCAAACCAAAACCAAAAATAAGGAAACGGAAGCAGCAGCCAAAGCCCGTCTGCCTTCCTGCCACAGGACTGAGCAGCCCAGGCCCAGCCAGTTACTCACCTAGCAAAACCAAATGGCTTGGTTTGGGTTTTTGCTTTTCTGGCTGAAGACTCAATCTCAGCCCCCACGTGTCTGTAGAACGAATCTGCCTCAAATCCTGATTGTAGGGTGTGCGGGTTATGAGCACATGAGGGTTTAGGCTTCTCAGAGGACCAGAAGCGCAAGCCTGAGCCAAGGCTTTGGGGTGATTTCTAAAGTAAACGTGGGAAAGAGGCTGAGGGGTTTTTTCACTAGAATTTGTGCTTACTGGTGCCTCAAGTTATTGTTATTTAAACACAGAGGGTTTGTATTAACTGTGTGTTTGCACATGGTCAATCTGAAAACACAGTTTGACTTTAATAATGGAGTTGACAGCACTGAAGCGCTGGATCTAAACCCCTGTAAATAGCAAATACTTCTCTGGGTGCCCTCGAAGTCTAGACTGTAATTTGTGCTCTTTACATTGGATTTTCCCTTCTATTTCCTCCTCTTTGGTTGAAAAAATGGCAAAGTTAACTGGTCAAACAGGTGTTTTCTCACTTTCACCCTTCTCTCCCAAGTCCCACTGCGGGGGGCGCAAGTGAGCGGTTGTGTGGGGCTGAGCTGCCAGCTGGGGTTAAACCATGACAACCTGTACCATCCAAATTCATTGAGCAAGTGTGCCTAATTAGAGTTTGGTGCCTCAACCCATCATCCTGATCTGGTTTATCAACCCATGTCTGCATACCCAGACTACTGAAAAATGGGAACTAGAAAACCTTCTGACTGCTCCACATTGGGAGTAGAAAAGTGAGTTATACAAGTCATTTGGACAGGCAAATCAACTTAATGCCTTGCACTAACTCTAATAAAAATCTTCTTTCCTCATATTTTACATGCAGCACTTGGGAACATTATCCCCTTAACACATGGTTGCTTTTTAATTATTGTTTCAACATATGCGTATGATCAATTAATAAATTAAAGTGATATAAATGCTGTGTGTTGTGTGTCCACATGCCATGGCCTTGTAAACTCTTTGAGTAATATCAACAATAATAATTATTAAAATGTCATCATAATGAAATGGTCACAACGATATAATAAAACCACCAATTGGTTTAACTCAGAAATCCCTAAAAAAAAAGAAGGAACTTTTAGTTGTCAAAAAAAGCACAGATGAGGTGTGGTGAGCAGTGGTATAACTGAGGTCAGATACTTGCCCTGCTCTTCATCCCTCAGAAAACAAACGAAAACACCAATCTTGTAGCTCAGTAGCTTTTAACATCCACCTGGCCTGTACTTTACAGTGTACAAGGCTAGGCAGAACCTGGTTAGAGAGAAGCATTTCACAGAATCACAGAATCGTAGGGGTTGGAAGGGATCTCCAGAGATCGAGTCCAACCCCCGTGCCAAAGCAGGTTCCTTAGGACAGATCACACAGGGAGGCATCCAGACAGGTCTTGAATAGAGAAGGAGACTCCACAACTTCCCTGGGCAGCCTGTCCCAGGGCTCTGTCACCCTCACTGTGTAAAAGTTCTTCCCCATATTGGTGCGGAACTTCCTGTGCTCCAATTTGCAGTCACTGCCCCTTGTCCTGTCCCCACAGACCACTGAAAAGAGGCTGGCCATTTCCACCTGCAAGCACCATTTTTAAACAAGGTGTCACACCACGTCAAAAACTGCCACGGGGCCTTGATGCCACATGCTGTCACCAGCCCCCATGAGTGACTGCGTGCCTGCAGCCCTCCCACAGCCGTGGGGACCGTCACAGTGCGCCCACCCCATCCATGCAGCACTCGCAGGACTGATGTTCCGTTGGGCAAACCAGTACTCAGTTACTGTGGTCCCTGCTTGCTAAAGCTCCTCTCTCTCCTGATGTCACCCCACTTTCAGCTCAGTGTGGTACCAGGTCCCATTCTGGGTGAGAATCACAGCAATTCTGCAGCTTTTGAAAGCTGTGTTGAACCTACAGTGTTGCAACAATGTGGCTATTGCAAGAGAGGGAGTTAAAGGCTTTGAAAAATTAAAATTTCCCACAAACTAGCAATTATTTTTTAAATTTTTGTTTTAAATTCTGTACTCCTGAATACACATCTGCAATATACAACTACAATAAAATATGTTTATAGGTCGGTTAAGTTATACACGGAGCTCAACCAGTTGTTTTTTCAATCCTTGCTTTGCAATCCCTTGGTAAAATGCCTGGCTGTTCTTTTTTTAAAAGAGGGTGGGATTTCAGCTGAAATTCCCTCAGGACACAGGAGCAGATTCATAATCTAATAATTTATTTTCATAATTGCTTGCTGTGTTATGGAGTGCTTCTATGAAGCCTTGCATATTGCAGCCCGATTGTGAAACAAGTCCTTAACCTTTATTTGCCGGCAATGTTCATGCACACAGAGCTAAAGATAAGCCAAAATTTCATTGCAGGAAATAAAAAATACTGGAAGATGAATGCAAAAAGCATTTGGTAGAAATTAAAGATAATGAAACGAAACCTTTTTCCCATATTGAATTAGAAACAGAGTATGTTACAAGATTCAAAGGCAAAACATGATTGAGATTATTTGGGTCAACATTTTGTGGATCTTGAACCTCAGGCTTGCATGTGAACCTCTGTTGGAGCCAGAGCATCTCTCTCAGCATGAAGAAAATGCAAGCTACCATAGTTATTAATGAGGTTAATTGTTAATTACCCTCATTGTTAGAAATTTGCAGCTTATTTTTAATTTAAATCATTCCTGTCTTTGAATCTTCTTGATGGATGACGCTACATATTTGTCTGTTAGGCTGAAGAATTACCTGCTAATAATTTTTTCTTTCCTCTGCAGATATTCACAGAATGCATTAGCATTTTTTTTTTTAAATAAGATAAGCAGACTCCTCTCCTTGAGTCTTTGTGCTGGTTTTGGCTGGCACAGAGTTAGTTTTCTCACAGTAGCTGGTATGGGCCTATGTTTTGGATTTGTGTTGGAAAAAGTGTAGATAACACAGGGATGTTTTCGTTACTGCTGAGCAGGGCTTACAGACAGCCAAGGGCTTTTCTGCTCCTCACCCCGTCCCTCCAGGGGGATGGCTGGGGGTGCACAAGGATTTGGGAGGGGACACAGCTGGGACAGCTGACCCAACTGACCAAAGTGGTATCCCATACAATATAAGGTCATGCTCCATGCTGGGGAAGCTAACCAGGATGTGGGATCACGGCTTAGGGATTAACTGAACATCAGCCTCAAGTGGTGAGAAATCGTGATGTGCAGCACTTGTTTGGTATATTGTTATTGTCATCATCATCATTTCCATTTACCATCCTATTAAACTGTTTTATCCCAATTTACAAACCCATGAGTGTTACTTTATTTTTTCCTTTTTCCTTTTGATTGTCTCCCCCCATCCCACTGGGAGCGCTGGCAGTGAGGGGATGGCTGTGCGGTTGTTTTAGCTGCTGGCCAGGTCAAACCATTATCTTCACGTTTTCCTTTTTTCTGTCATCCTGGTTGTTCTGACTTGAATCTCCTCCAATTTTTTGATATCGTCTTTGAATTGCTGACACAGAAATGGACTCACTTGGCTAGTGTGCTGCTGCCAAACATGGAGGTAATATATCCTACTTACTCCCACGCAATATTCCCCTGCCTTTAATCACTTGGCAGAAGGGCTGGGTTAGCAGCTCATGTTCAGTGTGGCCTCCAGCTCTTTTCCAGTCTGTCGTAGTTTCCTGGGAGGAAGCACTGCCCTTCCCCCAGAAGGATGCTCTGCAGTCCATCTCCTCAGGTTTCTGCATTTGAACTTGGCTGCATTAAGGCCACATTTTTCAGCAGCAACCAGACTATCAGGTGCTGAAAACTGCTGTGAACCTCTGCTCTATCTGTGCCTCATTTGCTCTTTCTCATACGGGTACCTCACTGGTGACCTTTAGGAAGATGACAAAGCTCTAGGACTTATTTCATGTTCCTTCAAAGCACAGGATCATATTTCTATCCCAGGCACAAGCCCAAGCTTTTTGTCTGGGGATCTTTTCTCCCCCAATTTCTCTTCTGTCTAACTGCAGGTCCATTGCCACCGACCTATATACTACTGGTAATAAGCAGGTAGTACCAAGTTATATCCAGATCAGGTTCTGCAAAGGATTGATTCTACTTAATAAGAATGCTTAATCACAAAGAAGTGTCTAGCAATCACTGGCTGGGAAGTTAAGGGGTTTCTTTGCCCCTCAAGGGATGTTGACCACAGACCAACATTCCACAGGAAAGCACTGTTACAGCCCCCCCAGCGCGACTGCAGCAAATGAGACTGTCTTATGCTTATTAGTAATTACTTTCTTCTACTTACTCCTTATCCTTCTGGCACTCTTCTGTGGGCTTTATAATTGTGGCTTTCCAGACTGCAAAGAGCAGTTTAGAATGTGTAATTTGCCTCTAGATGCTGTAATTGCACTCAGGTATGCCTGCGTGTGCTCAGCCCCCAGCAGGCCTGCCACGCATCTCCACATGGGCACCAAACTGCAAAAACCTGCCAAATCCCACTGGAGATCTCCCAGTCAGCCTGACATCAGCCTGCTCCTGACATTTTGCCTACCGTTACACTGCCCAGCCCTCCTGTTGCAGATGCCATACAGGAAGCATGGCTGAAACCCAAGGGGGGAGACCGTCACCTCTTCCAGGTGTCACTGTCACTCGGGTCCTGTGCTGGCTTCCCAAAAGCTGGGATGCATGGAGATTGGCAGCTTGCTGCCCACCATCTGGAAGCAAGAGAATCCCTTATGCAGTGGGATGAACCTGTTAGGCTGCAACTCTTGGTACAATTAGTGAGAATAATAACAGTGATAAGAAAAGTGTGATTTACTGTGCCATGCCAAAAGGGAGTCCCTGCTGGAGTGTGCCTGGTGCTCAGAGGTAGGACACAGCACCCACACCAGTGTGGGAAGGAGATGTGAGCTGGCAGGACTTGGCTGCTGAGGGCCCACATTGGAAACACATGGGAAGGCTCACTGTGTGCAGCTACGGCCATGAGCAGCACGGGGGGCAGCTCCATCAGCCCACCAAGCAGCTGCACCCAGATTCAATTATTTCCTTTTCAGTTTGGCTGATGGACAGTGAGCAGAAGGGCTGTTTATTGTTAGGGGGAATTTGTGTCATACATCCAGGCAGCAGCGGTGCATCACATCCCCGTGAGCCGCCGTGATGTCTTTGCTCTCCCCTTCCTCCCCCCTGGGTGCACACATGTGCGGCACCTGACATCACTCAGGAGAGCTGCCCTATTGCAAGGCTTTTCCAGCTGGTGCTGGTTTAAAAGCTTTAACTGATCCTATTAACTGTCTTTGGAGAAACCCACCTTGCAACGCCGATGAGATCACGACATCCTCGACGCCTCTGGAGGCCAGATGTTTCATTACGAGATGACTAATGGAACAAAAGGCTTTTCTTCTTTGCACATGCAGACAAAATCCGTGTCCCTGGAGACCACCCTTCCTGCCCTGCCCCCACACGTCATTTTATACTGGGTTTTTAACTACTGATTCTTAGGGAAAAAAACCAGGTCTGGTTTCAAGCTCCAGTGGAAACCAGCCCAGTGCAGCCCCTGGAGCAATGCTAATGGGAAGCACTGGTCTGCTGGGCCACCGATGCTGAGCATGATACAGGAGCAGTCTCCAGAGGTGACCCAAAGCTCTGCAGTCATGGTGGTGAAGTAAACATGCCCCTGTGCAGCCTGGGGACATAGAGCAGTAGGCAGCTGGTGGGCTATTTGATCCAATCTGGCAAGAGAAGAAGAAAGAGAAGTCCACCTTGAGCCAGGCAGCAGATTTATGCAGCCTGCACAGCTTTGCAGAGCCTGCCTGTGGTTTTGTCCCCAGCCAGTGCTGGCGGTCTGTGTCGCTGGCAGCACCAAGATTAAGTCCATCTCCAGCTGATCCCAAGATGAAGAGGAGGCTGAAGTAGCATAAATGCAACTTTTGGTCTTCTCCATGCATACCTGAACACAAGCAGGACTTGGCTGTAGCTTCCGCAGCCTACAGCTACAGCTGATGGTGGTGAGGTTCATCTGTGGGGGCTTCCAGAGGCCAAGACACCTGCACCTTCCTCACCTTTCTGGTTCTGCTTGGTCTGTGTTGTGCTCATGCAGTGACACAGAACAGCAGCCACATTTAAGCTGGGATTTGCAGCCAAATGTGTCAGATCCCATGAAAACAGAAGAGAGAAAAAGAGGGAAAGATGAGCTGAACAGGGTGTGTTAGGCCTGGACTCCCTTATGTAAAGCAGGGCTGAACAAAGTGTTTGAGCACACACTACTGTGAAGAGCCCTGGTGAGGGATGAGGAGACCAGCGCATCAGCTGAGACCATCTGTAACTTTCAAGCCCCACTTCTTATGCTTCATATTCCCCACAGAGCTGAGCTAATAAATACACAAGCTCTCCTGATGTTTTTGCCAACACTATTTAATACACATACAGTTCTACCTCTCATCATTTTTGCTGCCATCCCTATGAATTCAGTAACTGAATTATTAATATTTAAAGCAACCCCCACTGTTGCGTAGCTGCAAAACTGCATTATAAAGCAGGTTCACTCTTACTCAAGAGATACTGATGCAATACAGCAAGCCTCCTTCATCATAAGCTCTGCAATCAATGCTGAAGGGGGCTTGGACAGGAAGGGCTGCTCTGGTCAATGGCAGCATGAGGGATGCCAGGGAGCCATTACTTATTTTTTGCCCTCACAAGGTGAATGCATCGCTCTACATGCACAGTAGTTCTTAACTGCTGGCCTGCATGTGCTAGAGTCGTGGACACACCTCCTAAGCACCTGTTCAGAACCTGAAATGGCCAGGAGGTGTTTTAATGTTATTACTTTCTGCTTTGGAAAAAAAAAGAAACGAACCTACACAAAAGAAAGCAAGCTGCTTTCTCCAACTCTCTCCTTCCATCTCTACTCAGCTCCTTTCCTTGGCTGGAAAGAGGTTTGACACCCCTCTCTCTTAACTAAAGGAGGTTGAACAGCAGGTTGAGGCAGATGAAAGCAACTGAAATGCTACCAGAGCTGCAGCATTTCTCCTTTTTATTTTCCCTTTCTTTTTCATGCTCTTTCTCCTTTGCCACTGCCTTTTATTAAAAACCCGTATTGATTTCTGTTATGTGTCCCTCTGCCTGCTCTCCCCCCCAGTCACTCACATGCTTACAGGAACTTAAAGAGACTTTCAGAAGTGGTGCTTCCAGTTCTGGAGGCTGTTTAAAAGGCCACAGTCGAGACATTTCCTCAGCTGAATTTGAAAGGCTTGCTATCTTAGAATTTGAAGGTATTCTATTTTGACGGGATGGATGTTTAGCCAAGGGTAGGTCAGATTCAGATTTCAGTTATTACCTGGGCTGTAACTGAACTAAACTAATATTTTTCCTTCGTCAGAGAGCTGCTACCAATATAAATATTCCTCACAATGTAACATAATAAACTTAGGTCTTATTCAGAAAAAAAATTGAAGCTAAACAAAATACAGGACTGTGGCATTAGCTTGGTTTTTTATGTAGTTACAGGAATTGCTGCTGGAGTCTTTTTTTAGATTATTCCTTTGATACCAAGACACATGGGGAGAAAGGAAAAAATCATCAACAAAGTCAAGTGTTCGTTTCCTACACTTACTTAAACAAATCCACCTTTTTTCCTGTGAATATTTGTTTGGAAAGTTTACCATGTAATAAATCCCAACTGCCAGCTGCCTTCTGCTTCTTTCCTGCAGACTACAAAAACTGCTCTTGGGGAAAAAAAATTAATTAAAAAGTCAATTATTATCTTTGACACAGCCATGTTGAATGATACATCTTTCTCCTTTCTCATTTGCTTTTGTTTTGTTACCAGTGTAATCTTAACCACAAAGAATGGTTCCTGACCAGGAGAAGCATATGGTAATGAGATAAGAGCCATCAATGGCTGCAGCAGAGTAGAAGGAAATTTAGAAGATAACTAGATGAATAGGTTTTATACTACTGAAAGATCCATGAAGGAAATGAAATGGTACTACAAAGCTTGCAGTGTGTGACCCCATTATTCAAGTTTATCTGTGACATACAAGACCAACTCCCCTCTTCTCCATAATCATCATATATTCCCACAGCATCCTATTTATTTCCTAAGTGATGCAGTTGCTACTTCACATCTCAGCTCTTCTATTGGGTCCTAAAAACACATAACAAAATAATTTCTCCTCTCCCCTCTCCTTCTCCTTTCTGAAACTTCTTTCCTTACCATTTCCACGGTGCATTCACCAACCTGGTCTATCAGCATGTAGCAGAGATTTTAATACACTGTTCACAGATGTTTTCTCCCTTGTCCCATGGTCTGTCAGGTGCTGCTGGTACGATTTGGAAGTATTTAATCCCTTTACTGATACCATTTGTACAACGATGGTGTCCCAGCAGAGGGAGAAGAGGGTTGTGGAGGTTGCAGAGCTGACCAGTGCCTGCACTGCGATGCTGGCTGCCTTCTGCAGGCTGTGGCTCAGCTGTGCAAGGGATTGCAAGGGACACAAGGGCACTGCCACTGTGATCCCTAGAGTGGTGGCAAGTATGGAGGTCCCCAGCAACCCTCTGTTCTTGTTTCAACATAGGAGCCACCGGGCTTCCTCCCAGTGAGAATAAAGCAGCTGACTTGCAGGGGTGTCCCACGCATCCTGACTCTCCTGCTCCCCGAGACAGGAAAAAGGGAAATAATTTTCTCTGAGCATCTCTAAGCAACATCTTCTGATAGCCTTTTGCTGGGGACAGTCCTTCCACCCATGCAGCTGAGAGGTTTCTTCCTTTTGAGGTGAGGGAGAGCAACCACACATGTTGTGCTTGATCCCATTCAAATTAATTTCATTAGGTTAGCAATGGGTATGTACACCAGTCCTGCCCTCTTTTCAGTGGAGAGAAGAAAGTTAGCACAAATATCTTAAGCATCAGCTCAAGCAAAGCATGAAACAATGGACTTTGGAGCTAGCCTGTATATTGGTGCTCAAAAGACTTAACCTGCAAACAAAATGCAAGCTCCTCAAACCTGCTGATGGTGAGCACTCAATCAGGGTCAGGAAAATTAAGGGTTCTCCTTGCAGATTGCTGACTTGGAATTGCTACAAGAGAAAAAAAAAACCAACCTGGTAACAAATAGGGTTTGAGGTGTTTGTGCTCCGGTCATCAAGCCTGTTGATTAAGAGGCAGTTATTAGTTACACCCAGTCACCCTTCCAAACACACAAAATCCTTCAAAAGCAGCTGCTCTGCTGAAGCAGTGAAACACTGCTTGCACGTATGCTGAAGGGTAGCTTCTCCAGCAGAGACATGCCCTGGGCAGAGAAAGCCCAATTTTGCTGTATATATGCACCTACAGTAAGTGCCTGCACCTTTGAAACAACAATTACCCTCTCCAGCCCCAAAAAAAAAATGCACTTAACATGCTCACTGCTCAAAATCATTCATGAATTGTCGCAGAGAACTTGTGCTGATTTGCTATTTTCAGGCATGAAATGCTTGCCTGGAGCAGAAACAGAAAGCAAAGGAGAATCTAACCTAATACAGCTGCAACGAAACCCAGGGTATTTTGGATGAAGCCACAATTTTTTGGTCTTGGCCAAGAATCACAAACATGAATTATATGGCAAAGGGTTGTGGATGCACTCAGTTGTTTGTCCTAGAAAAAGAAATCATACTCAAGTCAGTAAGAACAAGTGGGCAACGGAAATGAAGGAGAACCACAGCAATTTTAACTTGCACCGGTCGGCGGGTTAGTTTGCTCATGGAATGCTTCAAGGAGCTACTGAGTGTCCCATCTCTGCATTTCTTCCTCCCACTACTGGGCTTATTAAAGTTTTTGTTGCTTTTATGCCTGCTACTAAGTCTTGATTCACAAAAAGCATGATTAGGCTGCTAACATTTGAGGACCATGTTCAAATAAGGCAGTGGTTTTGTTTCAAGGACTTCACGTAGCCATTGAGTGAGGAGTGCTTTCATACAAATACTGCACCTGCATGAAGAGTTCTCTTGCCTCACAGTTTGAAGTAACCACAAAGATCAATTTTTAAATCGCTTCTCTGCATGTGAGAGGCACTGAATTCCCTTCTATTAGCTACAACAACCTTATTCTAAACGCCATCAAATTCAAGCTGAACCAACGTCTGAACAACAGTATTTTACAACAAACATCTTCTTTTCTCAGGCACTCAGAAGGAACAACAACAAAAAACATACCATGACAAAAGCGTTGTTAAGGCAAAAGAAAAAATTTATGGAGCTTCAGATATATGTTTATTTCCATGTATTAGCAAGGTAAAGTCTAGCAGGCATGTGGAGATGAGAAGTATTTCTCATCTCAGTAAGATTCAAGAGAACTGGGTTGCTTTCAGGTCTGACGCAGACTTTCTGTTTAAAACGGTCTGGAACCATTAAGTCTCATTTTCCCATCTGTGAGAAGGAGATTGTTTTATTTTAATTCCTTTCCTGGTCCCAGTCCCAAAGGGTTTATAACCTTTATTGGGAAGACCATCTCTTATACTACTCTCAATGCCAAGTACCAGGGGGTCTTCCAAGACTGGGAACCCGCAAACACTAAGGTAATATAAACAAGAGATTATCATTGCAATGACTAACTTGCTGGTAATTCAACTGAAAGGTTACTCAGGCTAGTATAAAGCAGCTATTCTGTGGTCTGTTCCAAATCATCACTTGTTTTTTAGATGTTAATGGTAACAATTGTCCTAATCTACAGTATGCTTGAGTGACACAAATAGTGTTCAATTCTTATTAAATGCTTGCAAGTCAGTTGAGCAAACCTTTTGAGAGATGCTCGTCTGGAGTTACCTCCAAATTAAGTCATCAAGGGGTTTACAAGTTAAAAGATACCATCAAAGTGTTGATAGCTTCTAATACACCATGTCTTCCAGAAAACAGCTTGGAGCTTCATTTCCACCTCAGAGCAGAACAGGCAGTCAGGATTTTAGCCAAAACCAGGGTGGGTCAGAGACAGATGAAAAATTGCTGATTATTTAAAAGGAAACAAAGGCAACATGCAAAATCTTGAGATGCCTTAGAAACACAAATGCTCACATAATCATGCAGAGACAGCGCTGAAAAGCAGTTTCCTTGAGCAGCAGCAAAACCCACCCACTGGCTCCTGTGAAGACGGGTGAAGTAATCAGGCATTTTCCTCACTTTTAGAAACGTTACCTCTTACAAGCTTTTGAATTACAGCAACATGTAAAGAAAAATGTATTTTTTCACAGTATTGGAACTAAAAACATTGAGAGCCCTTTTAAGAGGGATTAATTCCTTGTGGTTTCTGTCACAGGTTCACAGAATTGACAGAATAGGGGTTGGAAGGGACCTCAAGAGATCATTGAGTCCAACTTTCCCCCTGCCAAAGCAGGTTCCCTAGGACAGGTCACACAGGGAGGTGTCCAGACTGGTCTTGAATATCTCCAGAGAAGGAGACTCCACAACCCCCCTGGGCAGCCTGTCCCAGGGCTCTGTCACCCTCACTATGAAGAAGTTCTTCCCCATGTTGGTGCGGAACTTCCTGTGCTCCAGTTTGTGACCATTGCCCCTTGTCCTGTCCCTACAGACCACTGGAAAGGGGCTGGCCATTTCCCCCTGTGTCCCACACTTTAATGTTTATAATCATTAATAAGATCCCCTCTCAGTCTTCTGTCCCCTTCTGTCCGTTCCAGTGAAGTCTGAGGAGGAAGAATTTTCTGCACCCCTTCATTCCCCAGCGTGAAGCTGTGCAGGCAGATGATGCACACAGAGATGTTCACCTTTGTAATTTTGGATTCATTTGTCATCTTCCTGCTAGGCCATTTGCTCTGTGCCAGCACTTGCTTCAGTAAATGGGGGTGTGTGCAGTGGGTGACCGCTACAGGCAGAGCAGAGAGGGCCTGAGGGCCAGGCTGGGACTTTAGAGACGTTCCTTTTAGGTGACCTCTAAGAGGATTCTGGCTACTTTTTCTCTACAAAAGGAATATGATGTTTTTTGGAAGACATTTTTATTTCCACAAACTGGTACTCTCTGACTTAGAGGGGGGTTGAAGGAAAAAAAAAGAAGCAGCTTCCTCAGAGCCCTTTGTGTAGTTTTAACATCTCTGAATGGCATCTGAAAGGCAGGGCTTTTAGTTCTAGTAAGCAGATATTGTTTTGGCTAGCTCAGGAGACTGTTCTGTAACTTCATCTTCGCTACTGAACTAGATGTTCCCTGAGTGGGAGGAACTGATATCTGAATTTCAAAGCAGTTAATAGTCTTACTTGCACTTTTGCAATATTTGGAAAATTGTAATTAACCAGCTTAGCTAATTTACGTTTTTAATATTTAAATGTTGCTTGTTACACAGAAGCTGATTGCTGTAGCAGCTTCATTCTGAAAGCTCATTAGAACTGCTAAAAGGTTTAAATACACACAGCTGAAGAAATACATGCATTTTTATAAGGCAGGTATTATGTCAATACTTTGAATTTCATTGGCCTGAACAAATATGCCAGCCTTCTGCAGGATTTTTAAATCAAGCTCATTTGCATTTGCTTGGAAAGGTACATTGCCATTTTTTCTGAGCTAAATACTTAAATGGCATTAGCTAGCAGGATTTTTAGGATTATGTTTTTCGCTGTCATTAACCTTCTGTTCTGGCAGAGCCAAGGAAAATCAGACAGGGGCCCTTTTGTTCTGTGTGTGATTCAGGCAGGATGTAGATAATACATGGGCAGAAGGAACTAGACTGGCATCTGAAATTTTCTTTTAAAACATACCAATATTATTTAAGTACATTATCTCATTACTTTAGGATGTATGCTTCTTTTCCTAAGCAGGGATGAAAGGAATTCCTGTGGGATGAGAAGACCAAGTATTACCTGCTCATTGGAGAAGGTAGTGTAGATGAAAGGATAAGAAGGGCTGACTGGAGAGGACGGATGTGGCAGTGACATGCTGCTTGTGCTGGGTGACGTGGCGTGACCTGACACTGACAGAGATCTAGGATAAAATAGCCTCCTACTATTTTCAGTCTTGTCTTCCAGCCCCATCACAGGCAAGCCAGAGGGTCGGATCCCCCTGGCAGTAGGGCTGCTTTGCTTTTAAAACACTTTTTACCAGCATGTGGGATAAAGCTGTTAGCTACCATAGTAATGCACTGTGCATTTTCCTTCTATTTCTTTCCCACCCTCTGTCATGTTTCCCACTTTTGTGGTTGCTCTCCGTGCTGTTGTAGCTTCCTTTTCCCAAAATGTAACTGATTCCTGTCCATAAATATCACACAAATGTGCAGAGTGCCAGCTTATGATTAGGAAACCATCAGTGGGCACATCTGAATGTGTAAATGCCCCTTTGTTGTTAGGGCTTTTCTGTCTGTTCAGCTATTTGGGAAAAACACCCCAGAAGCCAAAAGCTATATATACATACATATATATATATGTATATATATATACACATGCACACATGCAGAATCTTCCAGTCAGCAGATCTCATAAATGAACTGGCATTACCCCACCAGCATAAACCATGGCATGCTTAGCTCAGCATGCTAGAGCACGGGGAAGCCTTGTTCTCTTGTGCTCCTCACCCTCTCTTCCTTTCCTTGGCACGCTAAACTCCTGCTGATGCCCCCTCATCCCTTCCCCAGCTCTCCCCAAAACCCAACTTCCCCATCTGCCTCTTGGCCTCTTCCCCTCTGTGGTGGTTTGACCCTGGCTGGAGGCCAGATGCCCACCAAAGCTGCTCTATCACTCCCCTTTTCAGCTTGACAGGGGAGAAAATATATATTGAGAGGCTCAGGAGTCGAGATAAGGACAGGGAGAGATCATTCTGCAATGAGCATCACGGGCAAAACAGACTCAGCACAGAATAAAGGAAAGAAAACTCTCTAATTGATGACACTGCCCTGCACACCCAGTGACACCAGAGTCGGGTGATAAGTGTGACCAGATCTTAAAGCACCTCCCCCCACCCCTCACTTCTTAGCAGAATTCACTTTAGTCATGATTTTGCTCCCCTTTCCCCCTGCACCGTGGCACGGGGAGGGGCAGGGAATGGGGAATGGGGGTTATGGTCAGTTCACCATGAGACCTTCTCCTTCTTAGCTGGGGGGGCATTCCTCACACCCTTCCCATGCTCCAGCATGGGGTCGTTCATGGGCTGCATGTGGGGTCTCTGTTCCCTGTCATTATCCATGGGCTGCAGGGGGACAGCCTGCTTCACCATGGTCTTCTCCATGGTCTGCAGGGGAATCTTTCTCTCTGGTGCTTGGGGCACCTCACTGTCACCCCCTCCTCCTCCTTCACTGGCCTGGGTGTCTGCACAGTTCCTTACATCTTCTCACTCCCTTCTCTGGTGGCAAAAAGCGGCTGGTTGTATTTTTTTTCCCTCCTAAATGTGATTCCCAGAGGCGCTGTGACCGTCACTGATGGGCTCGGCCTTGGTCAAGAACGACTCTGGCCTTGAGCTGGCTGGTGTTTGCTCTGTCGGGCCTGCAGAGAGCTTCTGGCTGCTTCTTGTAGAAGCCACCCCTGTAGCCCCCCCCGTTCTCCCCCAGAACCTTGCCACAGAAAACCACAACACTCTCACACCTGGAATTTCTCTGGAGGCCCCAGTGCAGAGTGCAAGCTAATGAAGTGCTTACGAGAGCGTGATGCACTCTCCTGATAACTGCACACATCCGATCTTGCAGCTGCTCATCTCAGGGTCCTTCAAGTAATACAACATGAAGGCAGAGCTCTGCTATTTACTGCATCCTTCAGTCCCATGTTGAGCTCAAAGAGACAGGAGATGCCCTGCAGCTGCTATATCCTTCCACCCCTTTCCTGCCTTCTTGTGTAATACTAAAGCTTTGATACTTCTTAATCCAATCTTTTCTGAGACTAGTAAATTTCATCACCTGAAACCATCAGCTTCATTTTCAGCAGAAAATACTAGAGCAATAGAAGAGGTTACTGCAAGCTCTAAGCACAACAGAGATCCCAAAATGGCAGTTCCTCTTTCCAGTTCCCAAGAGGGCAGACAGCTGTATCACAGTCCTGTCAAACAGCATCTTTATGTGTGTGACAAGGCATATGTTTTTTCTTTTCTCCTAATTCCCTGTCAGAACCAAGTACCTGCTGAGAGCAGGAAGAACTTGGGATGAAGCATCCAGCACAGGAGCTCTGGTCAAGGGGGAACAGCGATGCTGCATGAGGCGGTACTGTAGATCCCTGAGATTTCTCTCAAGTGCTGGCCCACAAACCAGAGGTGGGAAATCCCAAAGACACTGGAAAAAGCAAGGCCCAGGCTAGCAGGTTGACCATCTTAGGAGAGCTGCACTGAAAAACAATAGGTTTGCAGAAGGTCTTCAAGGACTGCTGTACTGCTCTTGCTCTTGAGGGTGTCTAGATGAGTCCACTGTTGGGCTGAGACATGTCCACCCTAGGTGTGCCTACTGCTGGTGCGCCTTACTGAAGTGGGGTTTGAAAACACAGTGCTGGAAAGCAGGAGATGAGGGGGGAAGGAAGTGGAAGAAACCTGAGCCACACCATTTTACAGGCAGGTGCACTACTGGGGCAGGACCCTGTTGGTTCCCCGGCTTTCCTCAGCTCCATGCAGAGGAGAGAGCCCACCATCAGACTCCCTCCTAGAGCTAGAAAGCCGTTGGTCTCTCTTACCTTCCAGTCCCCTGACAAGAAGGACAAACTCCCAGGGATCAAGCAGCTACACCATGCCATTGCTGCTTGCCCTCCACATGTGGCAGCCTCCAGTTTCATGGCTCCTTTGCATTAGGAGGAACCAAAAACTTTCAGTCCCTAGAGTGAAGCTAAAGGGCCCACTTCTCAGGCTCCTCATGACTCCAAATTTCCTCTCCCTAGATGGGAAGAGATGAAAAAGGCAACTCTCCATTTTTTGCAGAACACAGGGAGGCTTGGCACTGCCCCACTACTTGTACCCTGGTTATCTGGGGGAAGCCAGGTCAGCCATAGGCACAAACAATGTGTCCTAGCTCTGGATGGCAGCCTGCTTCTGGCAGGGGGCTGGGCTGTGATCCCCAGGTCCCCCCACTCCCCGTCTCTATGAGACCATTGTGGAGGGCCTGTTTTGGACCAGGATCCATCTGACAAGGCATCCAAAGGGGTTTTCTAAATTACTTGTCACAGCCTCTGCAACACTGCTGGCAGGCTTCAGAAAGCCACCCATCACCCACACGGGCTGTAAAGCTGAGAGTACTTTCAGGAGAAAGTAGCTTGGATTAGAGTTCCTTCCCCACCAGCTCCCAACGCTGCTGTTCAGCGCAGGAGTGCAATACTCAGCCCCTTCTCGCTGACCACCACACTGAGGAAGCAAAGTCGTGGCCAAATGAGGACCCTCACAAGCAATTCTGCATGTGTGCATGGAAAGCAGACATAGTTTCCTTCTCACAGGGCTCAAGTGGCGTGCAATAGCTGCTTAAACCAATGGCACTTGCTCGCAGTCTTAATGATCCCCTTCCTCCTCTCCTGCTCCCGTGCAAAGAAGATCAAGTTACTCATCAGGGACTGACAGCACTTCCCATACCAAAACCTTCTTTCCCACAGAACAGCTCTCACATCTAGTCAGGAACATGCTGATACCTTCCTCCCTTTAAATCTGGTGGGGAACAAGGCAGGGGGTGAAGCCTCAGTCATTTTACTGCAGTGGAAATGGATACCATGGGATCAGAGAGGCACAAACCTTCATCAGATTAAAAAAGATCCACCCTGAGAAGGATTATTAAGAAATCCAGAGAGGCCAACAGCTAACATCATACTCTCCGACTGGAAAGAAGATCTAAGGACAGAGCCTTGGCCCAGCTGAAAGAGGGGATTTCCACTGATCTTAAAGGCACCAAGGTTTCAATAAAAGTTGGGGTTTTTTGATGCTTACTTACCTAAATTCAGTTTCTAAATATTCTGGAGACATTCACATAAGTACAAGCCAAACATGAGGAAATCCCTCTCTGCCCCCAGTTTGTGACAAAGCATTACAGAAAAAGGGGCCTTCGCATTAAGGAATGGAAAAAGTCTAATAAAAAGGGGGATTTTCAACTAAAATCTGCACAACAGCGTGACTACAGCCTAAAGTATGTGAAAACACCAGAATGCAGTAATCAAACCCGTGGAGGTCTGGGGGGAAATCTCTTTCAGAGTCTCAGTAACTGAATAAAGAAGAGAATTTAAAAACAGTATTCACTGCATCTGTTCCCTGTCACATGCCCTCCACAAACAGCTTTTTACTAAATTACAGGCGTAGTTAATCTATTAAGCATAACAAGAAAGAAACAGTAATAGCATCATATTTTCCTTTCTAGGATACTAATTGCCTGTCATTTTTTTCCCATTATAAAGGTCATTTTATTGTTTGCCTTGGTGCTGTTGGGAGGGGCCGGGGGAGAATCTCAAGCGGGAGGCAAGCAAAAAAGCTCTGCTTTGAGTGTCACAGAGAGGTACTGACAGTTTTTAGGGGGAGGAGTGGGGAGTGTGTGTGTGCCCCTAGAGAACATCACTGCTCACATGCAATCTGGTGCAGCTTGGCAAACTGTGAAGGCGGTGCCCACGCCAGCTCCTGTGCAAATGGTGTTAATTCCTGCAGACATCCCTCACCACTAGAAGTGTGGCGGCTGATAAGCAGCAACATTTATGTGAGATAACTCCTAGTAATGCTTTCAAAATAAACTCTAGGAACCTGGACCGGTACCAAGAGCAGAGCGGCTGTGTGCTGGGGGTAGAAAGGAGAAGGTCTCACCCTACAGAGGTAATTAGTCGCATGGCTGTTGGATTGCAGCGTTCACTGACTTTATTGCTTTTGTGTTTCTTTTCACAAATAGCCTATGGGCTGCACATCTGCAAATCCAGTCCTACCAAATGAAGTGGGAGGAGCAGTAGGAGCTGCTAATGTCCTGCCAGCTACCTGCCAACACCTTCCAACCCAACCTTAGGCAGGGGTGGTGCTCTTTCTGCTGCTTTAATCTTTATCATCATCACTGCTGAGTTGTTTGGTTAGAAAAGTGGTGTGGCAGGGGAAAAAATATAGAAGGTGAAAGGCAGGGAACTGAGGGTAGGAAGGGACAGGCTGGAGTGATGCTGAGGCAGAAGGGAAGGAGCAAGAGGCTGGGAACCACAAGCCATGCAACCTTGAGGGCGATTCCCACCTCTGCGACGAAAGCAGGGACAGCTTGACTGCAAGGATATCACTGAGAGGAGGGGCTTAGGAAACATAATTTGAGTCCTGCTGCCAGAAAGTCCTTTTAGTCATTCACTTCTCAGTGCAATGTGTGTACCAAACGCTTCCCCGACAGAAGCAGATCAAGAGCTTTAGTGCCTCAGAGACTAAGATACTGCACCTCCTGCCTCACCTCTGCTGCTCCAAAAAGTGACCTGGAAAGTGCTTGTGCAGCATTTTCATTTGTCATCTGTATTTTAAAATGCCATCTAAACAAATCTGGGCCTGGAACAGGCTGCCCAGGGAGATGGTTGAGTCACCTTCCCTGGATGTGTTTAAAAAAAGGGTAGATGAGGTACTCAGGGATATGGTTTAGCACAGGACAAGGAATGGTTGGACTTGATGATCTTAAATGTCTCTTCCAACCTTGTGATTCTGTGAAATCCCCTCGCCTCATAAGGCTGGAGGGCTTAAAAATTAAAGGGCTCCAAACTAGCGTGTGACTGCCTCTTCTCAATGTACCATATAAAATTATAGTTTCATCAGCTGTAACTACATGAGCCTAAGATGTAATTTCACATCTCTAAACAATTTTTCATATAAGGTGGTAGTTATAGTCAATTAATAACTTATTCAATAAATATTTTAATTGATGTTTAATTAACCCACTGTGGAATGCGGCTGTATTTATAGCCACCGCTAAGGGCACATTTCTAAACAGTAAAATAATGGTATTTTACAGAAATTGGGTGCATAATAGGAGTGCAATTACACTCCTAGCCGCAATGTGCATAATTTGTGATCTTGTAGGTTAATTCTGCCGGGCTGCACTCCAGTATTCAGCAGAGGCAGGCAGTGAGCAGCAGCATCTTCCTGAGACAGTGGCTCCCTCTTGCCTTTATGTGTATTCCTCCAGCTAAGGACATGTACAGCAAAGCACAGGTATGACTGTAAGGGTGACCCCGAGTTGCTCAAAGGGTGCAACTGTGTGAAAGCAAATGAAAACCCCAGTTATGGCACTCTGAGGGCTGCAAGGGAGTTGCAGGCACAGAAGTCCAAAAATGTGATGCCAGATCACAGCTGCTGCCTAGTGCTGGCAGTGCCAGCATCCTCAAACACTTGGCTGTTTTTCTTTATAAAGGGAAGTTCCAGGAACTGCTCCTGTGCTGGCACACACCAGGTTTGGATGATGCAGGAAAGCCTGCCTCTCTCCTGACGTTCGTGGGTTGACCTCACTCCTCTCCCTTGGAAGCATCAAAACCCCCTCATGCTTCCCATGAAACAGCCTGGACCTCCATGTTGCTCTAGCATGAGGTATTGGGCATGCTTGTCCTCCCCGTGAAAGCAGGTCAGCTGTGTAGGAAGGAGTGATTTGGGGTGCAGGACACAGCAGGGTCTGAGCACAGCCTGTGCTGGGGGCTCAGCAGCAGGCAGGTTGTGGACAGGGGGCCCCTCTGTGCCAGCTCAGCTGAACAAAGAAGAGAAGTGCCAGAGTGTTGTAGGGAACTGGGCGGATGCTCTACCTTCTCTGATATGCTGACACATGACTTATTTGCAGTTCTGAGATCTTCTGCACCCAGCATTGTGCATAATTAGTGGTCAATGGTATCAAACACCAATGAAAATGTGTGGGGGGAAGAGGGGTTGGAGGAGAAGCTGCTCCCTTGGAAAAGGTAGAGAAGGAGAGCAGAGCATGTTCCACCAAGAAGAGTTGGTCTTCAGACAAAAGGAAAGCTCTTAGAAATCTTAGCAATCATTCTCTAGCATCAATATTTATTATGGAGGAGCATGCCTTGCCCTAATGCACGTTACCTGGGGATGGGCAATTAAATACTGTAACAAAGGCAGTTCCCATTTGTTCTACATAATGAGACTGCCCATCTGCGTCGTGAACTCAGTAGTAACCCCACCAAAGCTGCATGCCTGAGCAGTGAAGATCATTTTGCATTGCTTGGCTTGGGGAAAATCATGTAGGACACTGGTTTTCAAGGGTAAGATGTTTACAATATTTTACCACACTTCAGGTAAAAAAAAAAAAGGGGGAACAAAGCAGATGCACAACTGTACTCACAACAGTTGATTTTCTCCCCTGTGCTCTCTCCGGAGAATAGTCATAGCTGCTGCTGGACTTTTAAAGCTGTGTTTCTATGTTGTTAAAATAATACTGTCTCAGCAGTGACTCATAAAGTATCTATCTGCACTTCCCACTCTCCCAAGCTGCTGCCAGCTATGATTTCCTAGGTGCACTGTCCATGAACCCGAAACCCCAGAGTTAGGGCTTTTTGTGATTCCACAGCCATGAAAGCAAATACTGCGTGTCCTGACATCTGTTGTGTTCTGCTGCAGGGAAATAAATGAATCACAGAATCACAGAATCACAGAATTGTAGGGGTTGGAAGGGACCTCGAGAGATCATCGGGTCCAACCCCCCTGCCAAAGCAGGCTCCCTAGCTCATATTGCTCAGATAGGCGTCCAGGCGGGTCTTGAATATCTCCAGAGATGGAGACTCCACCACCTCCCTGGGCAGCCTGTCCCAGGGCTCTGTCACCCTCACTGTGAAAAAGTTCTTCCGCATGTTGGTGCGGAACTTCCTGTGCTCCAACTTGCAGCCATTGCCCCTTGTCCTATCCCCACAGACCACTGAAAAGGGGCTGGCTGATTCCCCCTGCATCCCCTGCTTCAGATAATTATAAACTTTGATTAGGTCCCCCCTTAGTCTTCTCTTCTCAAGGCTGAACAGTCCCAGCTTACTCAGCCTTTCCTCATAGGGGAGATGCTCTAGGCCCTTAATCATCTTCGAATGAAGGAGAAAGAAAAAAGAGAAACCTTAATGGTTCCGTTAATGTTGAGTATGGTGTTTCAAACAGGAAACAATAAAACCTGATCGAACATGATGGCTTGTTTCTTCTGATGACTCCCAGACACACAAGTGTCCAGCATTCAAGGAAGTGAACAGGTAATGAAGGAGGCAGTGTCTGCATGATGTGAAATAGGATCAGGCTAAATTGGACAGGGTGACAGTGAGCACTGTTGCGATGACAATATCTGTGCGTTGCAAGCTGGGTATCAGCTGGTACCACATCCATTCAGAAGGATGCAGTACCGCCACTGGAGCTTAGGGATGGGCCCCCAACAGTGGGACAGCAAGGAATTTAGATGTTATTTGGATGTTTGTCCATCTGCGTATTCCTGTGAACTGAGGCAAGACATCCCACCCCGGTCTGCAGGGTGGTGGGTAGCTCTGACAGAGCTCATCTCCTGTGATGAAGCTACTAGAGGTGAGGGGGATTCTATGCAGAAAGTGCCACAGATGTCAGTTCAGTACAAAAGGGACTTTCTACCCCTCTGTTTCCTACAGGGTAAAAACACAGCCTGGCTCTACCCAAGTAAGTCCTGTTAGGCTGTTGCATAAAACAGGAAGACTTCCTTTCCATATGCACGAACTTCCAGCTGACATTTAGCAGCTCCTGGGTCTAATTTTCCTCAGAGGTGGGTGAGCCTTTGTGTGGTGGGGGTACCATGGGGAAAGATGCCATTGGGGTTCCCAGGAGCGACCTTCCCTGCTGCAGTGGTGCTGCCTGCTGTGCCACTTTGGGCAAAGCGGTGCCAGTGTGGCCAGCGAGCCGACAGCACACACACCACGGGCTGCTCCACAGGAGTAACCTGGAGGCAAAGGCAAGGCAACTGGCCTTAACAGGCCAAAGAAGAAGAAACTCCATTGACTCCAATGTGTTCAATGCAGGGCTGAATTTCACCCATTGTCCACCATGCCCGAGATACAAACAAGCTTTTCTTGAACATCCATGGTTTCTTACACCACTGAATTACAAATATGTTGATTGTGGGCAATGGTGGGAAAAACAAGCCTCCATTTATCATCAGATTTCCTCCTATGCCCTCTAACAACCTAAGGTATTCACGGGCTGGGGCATGTACAGTGCGTGCTTACATCTTTGTTCTCGCAGGGCAGCAGGGCCACACCACAGCTGGTGGGACTCGTGCTATGTCGTGCCAGTAATTGTGCCTCCCAGGAAAAGCCTCTCCCACTGTCCACCAGCAACTGAAAGGACCAAGTAAAACAATTACTTGTCATTTACTTCTCTGTTATAAAGTGTTCTAAACAAGAAGCTCCTCTCCCATATTAGAAGCGGGTGGAGAGGCGTGATATGTGGTCTTTATCAGAGGGGCTATGCATACTTGTGGTCAAGAGAGAGAAATTGAAAGATTGGGAAAGTATAAATGCACTCAGGACTGAAAGAAATAGAAACTATAATTTGGGAATAGATAGAAGTCTGAATAGAGAGAGATGAAAACCAAAAGTTACTTCACTTGATGGAAGGACACAGGGATCATTGAGAGAAAAGAAAAATCAAATTTGGTCATATAAATGCTTTGTTCTTGAGGACCAGAAAAGGGTGCCTACTATGCACACAGCTTTTTAGATTTGGATTTATTAGTTTATTTTGTAATTGAATTCTTAATCTACCTAGAGAATCACAAAGATGAAATTTAAAGCAAATCACCCAATTCTTTCTGAAAGGCAGCACGTGGTATTTTAACCTTGTCTGTGTCAATTTGCTGCTGTGTGTATCTCTAATTAGATTCATAGCTCACACTAATATTGTGGTACCAACTGCTCAGGAGCCACATCAATAGTTCTCAAACTTTCTGGCTGAAAACTATTCATAATTCAGTGTTACATATTGATTTTTTAAGACTTACAACATTTGAACTGCCAAGAAAATGAATGGGGTTCATTTGGGGTCAAATCCTTAATCCCTGTCTGTAATTGATATCTGGCTTCTGTAGTCTGCTCCCCCCCAGCTGAGAGATAAGCAACATAACTCAGTATTGCCTAATTGCTACTGCAGCCCTGGGAGCCAGAGAAAGAACTCATGTAACTCCATAAAGGAGTTCTTACAATGTTCTCCAAAGCCTCAACTTGCATATGTTGCACTGGGAAAAAAGTAATAAGTGGGTGGGGAAAGTTTCTGGAGGCATTATCTTTGCTGAATGGGTTGAGAAAGCTTGCTTGATGTATCTCCTACAGTCATGAAGCGTAGAGGCACAGCTATGGATTAATCTGAACTCCTCTTGCTTCCTGGGTGCTCTGCTCCTGCCAGCAAAGAGACAGTGGGAGAAGGAGGGGGGCTTCCTGCTCTCAGATGCTCCTGCATGCTCCATGGAAGAGGGAAACCAGATGGGTTTGGACCTGTTACATGGACACACTGCTTTGCAGATTGTGGAGTTGCTGTCCAGTGATGGTGGCTTTCAACTTGATGCTGTGGATGGATGCAAGGAAAAAAGGTTTTAAAAAAAAAGGCAAAAAGCACTTGCAAACAAAAAAGAACTACACTTCTGGTCACAAGAGGCTTTCGTTTTGGTGGGTTCCTGGAAGCAGCTTCATAAACCACCTTTAGGGAAGAGTGGACAACATTTCTAAGTCAAGCAGCCTCCTTTCAGTTCCCTAAACCATATCTATGATCCCAAATTTGACTTTTAGACATGGTCAAGCCTGACTAACACTGCCTAAATTTAATTAGAGTGGCAGGTGACCCGCAGCCTTGAAGACCACACACTTACTTAGGTTCTCACTGTAGTTTTCCAAAGATGTGGTTCTCCTTCAGCGATATGAAAGAGCTCCACCAAACCCCATCTTAACAAATTGCAGTTGTGCTCAGTGATTCAAGGCTGTTTGTCCTGAACATGTTGTTCCCAGGGACCCACTGCTTCTCTAAGGCCACTGGAAAGACCTTCCTCAGCAGGAGTGCCAGGCGAAGGAAACTAAATATAGTGTCCCCTGAAAGGCTCTTTTCTTTAAGGTCAGACCAGCCAGGGAAAGCCAAACCCCTCTGTTTTTTTGAGGGGGGAAATAATTTCCTAGCACTCTGAATCTCTGACTAGGGCTTGTTCTTTAAATGTTACCACAGCCCTAAAGACCCAGACCATGCCAGGAGTACCATGCTGGAGGCAGGAGGTGTTAAAGGTAGTCACCTGCTTACAAGATCACAATTTTAGATTAAGCTCAGGAGTAAGAGGTGGGAAAATATGTCTGACACGAAGGAAGAAGCAGAGTGAGGCTGGTGTGCCTTCCACAGACTGGCTGAGTACAGGGTTTTAGGTGTCTTTGGAAGTATCTACACAAATACTTAACTGTGTAAGTACTCAGCCAGATACAGCGTGTAGAGAAGCAAGTGGTTTCCGATGCAAGCATTCATGCACAGTTTTCAGTAATGACTGATTTGCCTGATCTTCTAGGTACCACTCTCTGGGTAAGGCGTGTGATTAAATTTAATGTCAAAACTTCAATGTATTCTCAAAGCTTCTGGTTAGATAGCTGCTTACACGGTGATTTATTACACTCGTGACTAGTACTGTTCTGCTGGTTGCTTTCAGTGTTCTGGCTATGGAGAAAATTACTATTTCTGCATTGATGAAGTGTTTTATAAGTCATACTTCCAGGGATAAAATAAAAAAAAAGCTATAGATGGGGTAAACTCATGCTAATAAAGAACAGTACAGTTTCCATCTTTTGAATTTTGTCCTATTGTATTAATATATTCAAAAGGAGACAACATGAGCTCCCTGTGCCGGTCTTCTACACCCTGTTGAGAAGGCTTTGGTGGACAGGGCAAATAAAGCCAAGCCTACCCTGTCAGATCAGCTAAGCTGGCTCATACACAGGAACAGTAAGCTCATTTTGCTGGAGATGTCCCAGGTCTTGCAAATTGTACACGTATGAAAGAGGTGAGCAAACACATGACTTCTCACAAAGCTGGTGACTCCACAAAGTCAGAGGGTTAAAAGGGCAGAGCTGAGAGACCTACATGTTTACAACAGTAAATGAGTTTTCAAAGCATTTGTCACCGTGAAGAGCACAAAATGTTTCAGAAGTAGCACAAAAGAGGGAACACAAAAGCTATGACAAATGGCAAGTGCATTAGGAAGTGATCTGAAGTATTTGTACTCAATGAAAAAGCTCCCTCTGCATGATGGGTTATGTCCTTGTTTTACCTCTTGTTGTGACAGTAATGGCCATCTTCAACATACCTGGGAACAGGAAGAGCAAGTGGGTATATTTCAGTCTTGCAGCTTAGCATAAAGAGATAGGATGACCTCTAGCTTGGAAAGCAAACATCAATTAAAACATGGCTCTGGAAATACTCATCGGGAAAGGTGCAATTTCAACCCCGTTGGACACGACACATGTCTGTGGGGTCAAAATCTTCTTCAAAGGGAAGCATTCTGAACAGCCAACAGCTTGTGTAAAGGAAAGGAGCTGTGACTGCACCCAGCTGTCACTCCTGACGCTGACAGGCACAAATCCCTCTCAGCAGCGCGACGGTGCGGCGTAAGCCCTGTGCTCCCGGGGAGGATTATGCTCTAAGTCCTGCACGCAGGGAGGTGCTTTGGGTTCTGTGAGCTTCAAATTTCTTAAGGATCTGAACAAACAAAACATTCCCTTAATATCAAATCAGTGTCAAAACAGGAGATCCTTTCCTTTTCTGATCCCAAGACCGAGGTTTGGGGTGCTTCAGGGCTCTATTGCTTATGCATGTTATTAAGGTGCGCTCCCTCCAGCCACTCTGTGGGTTTGAATTATTCATGAGCACAAACCTTCTAGATCTGAGGATATGGAAGATGACACATCTCCAAATGAAAAGTCTGCTTTGTAATGCAAGCAGAGTTTGTGGCAGAGAGAATGAATAAGCAGTCAGGGGGCTGGTTGGTGCAGGTAACAAAATCTGTCCCAGACACCACGACCAGCCCAATAGAGAGATTTTTGCACGTCTGGCTAGAAGACCGCTGGAAGAGCAGTGAGAAATGATAAATGTTTAGTAGAGTTGGCTAAACTGTGCTGGCTCAGCACTAAAGGGAAGTCTTTTAATTATTCCATGCAAGCAGTAAAATATGAAGCAGTAGTGCAGGTATCGATCTGTGCTTGTAGAGCTGCTGTTTAGCTTCACAAATGGACTGTGTTTGAGATCAAGCATGTACTGTAAAACATAGATGATATAAAGTGAGTTGTAAACAAAGAGCACAGGGGCCTCTACACTGCAGTCTCCTTCCCACTCCCACTGCCCAGTTCTTAACGTCCCACCTAGAAGCCAACAAGGCCACAACTGTCCAGATGTTGACCTGTGGAAATTCTCAAGTCTCCCTGTTCTGAGGGTCACCCAGACACTCTGCCCTCGGAGGCATTTGACCACCAGCTATGCACCAACACCACAATTGTTAAACATATGGTTGGGTCAGGTCTACCATTTTTTTACAGAAAGAGTGGTGAGGTGCTGGAACAGGCTGCCCAGAGAGGTGGCGGATGCCCTGTCCCTGGAGGTGTTCAAGGCCAGGTTGGATGGGGCCCTGGGCAACCTTGTGTAGATCCAGGCCTGAGGTTGGTGGCCCTGCCTGTGGCAGGGGGGTTGGAGCTCTGTGATCCTTGGGGTCCCCTTCCAGCTCATACCATTCTATGATTCTATGATTCTACGATTTTGGTCTTCTCCAGGAACTCTGTGGACAGCAGGCAGGGATGTCTGTCCCCACAGGTGCTGGGAGTGTCAGTTCCATCCCCATCTCCCTGAAATCCTTAGGGTGCACCTGGCAGTTTGTAATGTGGTCTAGGGGAAGCCTGCTGATTTGGGGAGAGAGAATGAGAAGCAGATATGGGGCCTCTCAGCTAGAGCCTCCTGGGGAAGGAAGACTTCATGCCTGCTGGAAGTAGTCCTTGCAATTAGAAAGGGGTATTTAATCTCAGACACTGACTGCTAGGCATGCCAGGCTGATGTGGATTTATCTGAAAACTGTGACTTTTTGTATTTCAGTTTTACACACATACAGATAAAATTAAAAGCTTCACTAAGAGTAAGTTTGTACCAGGGCAGATGTAGCTTTGGGTATGAGCCCCTCAAACAGCTCTTCAAATGACCTCTGACCTGCAAAGCAATAGGAAACCATGTACAGTGCATGCAGAAGTGAGTATGTGAAGGCTGAAGAAGTCGCAAATCCACACTGAAGTTGTAGTATCTAATTCTAGGACTCTGATGGGATGCTGTGGGCATTGTTCAGGTCTGCTGTGGCTGAACATGAGCCTGAGGGCATTAACCTGGCATACAGGTCGTGGTGGAGAGAGTGGTGGAGAGAGTGGCATAGACCCACAGACCCAGTACTTCACCTCCCTTCATTGCATTCCCTCCACACTTTGGCCTCCTACCTCTGCCTTTCCTTTAGTACATTTTCATAGAATCACAGAATCATAGAATATCCTCAGTTGGAAGGGACTCACAGGGATCATCAAGTCCAACTCCTGGCTCCATACAGGGCCAGACAAGTCAGAGCATGGGACTGCATTGTCCAGATGCTTCTTGAACGCAGCCAGGCTTGATGCTGTGACCACTTCCCTGGGGAGCCTGTGCCAGTGCTCGACCACCATCTCAGGAAAGACCCTCTTCCTAACATCCAACCTAAACCTCCCCTGTTACACTTTCATCCTGTTCCCTCAGGTTCTGTCACTGGTCCCCAAAGAGAGGAGATCTGTACCTGCCCCCTTCACTGCCCCTCGTCAGGAAGCCACAGACCCCAGTGAGGTCTCCCCTCAGCCTCCTTTTCTCCAGGCTGAACAAACCCAGGGACTTCAGCCTCTCCTCGTAAGTCTTCCCCTCCAGACCCTTCACCATCCTCATTGCCCTCCTCTGGACACTCCCCAATAGTTTTATGTCCCTCTTGTACTGTGGTGCCCAAAACTGCACACAGTACTAGAGGTGTTACAAGGCCACACCAGTGCAGTGATTTGAGGCAGAAGCAATTTGAGGCAGAAGATGCATAATTTGCCATCAACTGGATGCATCTTTCAGACTTCATCAGTTTGAACACATTCTTCATTCTCTAGCAAACACCTCCCTGTATCTAATTAAACGCAGCAAGGGGGGGTTGCTCTCTCACTCAGGAGCCTGAGAGTGCATGGTACCTTAAGGTGTTATGAAATCAAATCATTGCAGTGGAAGGACCATTGCCTTCATAAAATATTCATTTACCTGTCTCAGAAATGATGCTTGCCCCTAGGCTTCCCCGAGCTGCCCTCCAGACCCCCTCTGTTTGGTCGTTCCTTCGCTCAGCCACCCACCCTTGATCTCCCTGTCCCCCCTCCTCTCTCACACACATCCACACTGGAGAAAAAAAAAAATTGAAAGAAGCAATGCAAAGGCACTACAGATGATTTATCTCAGGTTGGGTGCATCAGAAGAAAGCACTGAAGCAAAAAGGCTCCGGATCTGGAAGAGGTCAGCCCAGTATTTCAAGTGCTGTCACTGCTCCTAGGGACACATTATGTCTGGTGACACCAGTGAAGCGCACTCATGCGTGTACCATTTTATGCAACAGAAAGGGAGGCAGCAAGGCCCCTAATTCCACCTAAGCTGCAAAGGGATTTGGGCACCTAACCCTCTTAAATCCTTTGGTAAACCCCAGTGTAAATGTCTTTGGTGCAAAGTAAGAAAAATCTCTCCTGTCAATAGAGCACATCTGTACCGGTTCTTAGACAGTGCCAATGCTGTGAAACATAACAAATCTAATTAACACCAAATGCCTCCTCCCACAGCCCCCGGAGTGCTGTGTGCCTGTCCCTGTGTCTGTGAGAGAAAAAGTGAAAGCATGTATTGAATTTTGTCCTATAAATGCAAAAAAAAAAGTGAATAGAGATTTTTTTTTTCATCACTACCATTTACAAACCCCTCATAAAAAAATAAGAATGCAGAACTGAGGATGTCTAAAGTCCAACACAGTAAGGTATTTTGCTACTGGATGCATCATCCATCTCCTCCTTTCGTTATGTTTTTCTGTATGAGCAACACAGGGACAATATTACTTTATACTTCTGGAATAAGTTTAAGGACCCAAAGCAATTTTACAAGTATTAGTCTGATAGCAGCCCCTGGATATAGGGCAATGATGAAGCAGGGAACTGGTGACAGGGTTAAGAAAAGACTCCTCATTCCCCTGGAAGTGGGGTAGCCCTGGAGCACCACACCTTTTCCCCACCTCTCTAGAAAATGAGGGTTTTGCATGGTTTTTTTGCTGCTACCCCTTATTAAATCACCCTGAAAGGATACAGGCAGCTCCATGGCTGCTTGAAGTCACAAGTTTATTTTGTTCTGCTCCATCATAAGACAGAATTATCACCTGGAAAAGCCAGAAAATAATCTTGAGTAGAACAAAGGAAGAAAAGCAAGTATTTATCTCAGCAACCTCGAAGCCAGCAGCTAGTGAACTGCGAGCCCCGAAGCAGATGAAGGAGTAGGGCAGCGATAGCACTTATAGGTGCCTTGATCTGCCTGAGCTCCATCAGTCACCATTAGCAACCGCTGCAGTGAAGGCTGTATGTCACCAGCGACACAGGAAAGTGGGGAGGGAGGAGGGGGAGCGATGCTCACTGATTCAAACTAGCTAAAGATAGTGGAATACAGATCCCCCTATAGATTGTGTTGTTGCTATCCTGCAAGTTCTTTTAATATAGGTACTCCGATTAATGCTTTATAACTGCTGGAAAACAGGAGCTAGTGCTTTGTTGTGCGCTGGTAAAGGGGTTTCAGCCCTTCCCTGGTGGTGTAAGGGCTGTGTGATCCTAACCCCCACGTCTCGCAGCACATCAGACCTCCAACCCACCACTGCACCCTCCTGCCCCTCTGCTATTCAGGTAAAACCCCCTATTTTGCAGAGCTGAGGTGGCCAGGAGTTCGACCCATCCGTCAGGGGCTCCCAGCCCCCAAGGTAAATCAGACTCCTGAAGGAGAGAGGATGCTGGATGAGCTCAGCCCCTCTCCCCCAGCTTCACCTTGCATTATAGATGGTGCATTTATTTATGCCACTGACAGCAAGCCTCGGCACCGGGGAAGCTATGAACCCTCCTAAACACAGCGGGGAGCAACAGCCACAGCTCCAGCCAAAAAAGTTGATTTAATGATTGAGTCCAGAAAAGATTTCACCTGGAGATTCTCATCCCTTTTCTCAGTTCTAGAAGAGTCTGGTAAATATTCAGACTTCTGAATGTTTATACTGACTAACAAAAGCCACTGGCTAACTTGATGTACATACACACACACACGCACATTGTTGATATTTCTTTTATTCTAAAAGACATAATGAGGAAGCCAGAAGATAGATTATTCCCCTAAAAGGAATATTCCTCTAAAAGAATAAATTGCAGCAATATATAATATAGAAATATTTATCCTTAATGACTCTAGCATAGAAAAATTTACATTTTGCCCAGCCTCAGACACATGATGTATGTATACACTTATTTTTCTTTTCTTTCTCAGGGAAGAATGCTGTTTACCTTTGAGAAGAAACTGAGATATTGATTCCTTTTTTAATTCAAAGGCTTTACTAAATGTCTAAGCTGGTCCCTTTGACACATTTGGAAATAAACTGAGGAGAAGACCCAGTAGGGGCTCTAGATTTCTTCTAGTTCTTCACACTTTTTTCCTCATAGGACCGGATTAAGTTCCACTGTGAATCACTTTAGCATATTCTACTAGCCATCTAAGGTAATTTTTTTTTTCTATCTTTCCAATTCTCTGATATTCAAGAGATTCTTCCTTTTTCAAGGGTCCCCACTTCTAGTTCACACAGATACCAGCAGCGCTGGTGGCAGTAGCTGATTCCGTGCTCAGACCCATCACCCAGAGGAGGCATTTCGCTGTTTCGATGATGTGCACATACTGCTTTGCAGTACCTGGATATCACTAGTGCTATGCAACCACATCTTCAAAATCCTGCTCTGTTTAGTGGAAATTATAATACCTGCATGAAATGGATTTTTAGGTTTGAAGGGCTTAGTGTTAAAGACCTCATTTTTTTTGCTTTATAAAATACCAGACTATGTGTGCCTTGCCTTGCCTTGCCTTGCCTTGCCTTGCCTTGCCTTGCCTTGCCTTGCCTTCCCTTGCCTTCCCTTGCCTTCCCTTCCCTTCCTTCCTTTCATTGTAAAACTGAGCTGTACTTGTTAAAAACTTGATTTCCCTGCCTATTTAAGGGCAATTTCTGCAAATCAAAGAATCAAGCAGTGGCAGGGGATGGAGGGAACTGCAGCACACACAGATGCAAAGCCAAACAAGGCAGTTGCTGCTGCTGCCTGGTCTGTTGGGTTAGGAGAAATGAGATTGTCAGTGGAGATCCTGCCACTACCCATCCTCTAACAGACACCAAAAGTGGAGTGAACACCAGTGCCTCTGTTCTTCCAGGCTGCAAAAGTCAAAGCCCCTGAGGCAGGCATGTTTTTGTTTGCTTTCCAGCCACTGAGGTCAATGGGGTTTGATTACGTGAAAGCCACTTCTTCTTTGGTTCAAAATATCTAGTGGCACAGCAGCCCAGGTTGGCTTCACAAACAAAGTTTAATGTCAGACTACACTGAAAAATAACCACAAGGACCTGCTCCTTGTTCCAGCAAAATTCCACTGATTCAGAGCCTGAATAAGCTCTGCAAAGTCAATGTGTTGGCTGTCAGTGAGGTGGGTGTATCTGGTCTGTGCAGTTTTTGCAAGGGCAATTTCTGCCCTCATGCCTTCCAAGTATCCCCTCAGAGCTGGGAATTTTTTTGGTTATCTTCTGAGGGAAGAAAAGCATGGAGAGATGTGACTTTTTTCTGCTTTATCAGTGGAGACCCTTTTTAAAATACCTTGCATCCAGCCAAGCTGATTGCAAAATTAGAGGAACCATAAAAGGAGTGCTCATGAGAACTTAAGAAAATCAGTTTGCCTAAAAAAGGTGAAACCTCTTCACCTTTCAGGTGGTGATTACGGTCACCAGATAGAATCACGGAATGGCTGAGGCCTCTGGAAGCCGTCTGGTCTGAGCTCCCTGCTCAAGCAGAAACAGTCAGAGCAGCTTGCACAGGGTCATGTCTAGTTGTATTTTTAATTTCTCCAAGAATTGGAGACTACACAACCTTCATGGGCAATCTGTGACAGTGTTTGACCACCCTCACAGTAAAAATAAAGTGTTTTCTTGTGTTCAGATGGAATTTCAAGTGCAATTTTTGCCCATTGCCTCTCTCCCTGTCACCAGACGCTGCTGAGAAGAGTCTGGCCCCCTCATCTTCATTCTCTCCCTTCAGGTATTTATACACATTGATGAGATCCCCCCTTGAGCTCTTCTCCAGGCTGAGCAGTCCCACCTATCACAGCCTCTCCTCACAGGAGAGATGTTCCAGTCTATTAATCATCTTAGTGGTACTGGTCTGGACCCAAACCAGCAGCTCCATGTCTCTCTTGCACTGGGAAGCCCAGAACTGGACACAGCACTCCAGATGTGGCCTTAACAGTGCTGAGCAGAAGGGAAGGATCACCTCAACCTGCTGGTAATGCTTTTCTCTGTGCAACCCAGGGTACCATTGGCCTCTGTGGTTCACTGAGGGTTCATATGGTTCACCAGGACCCTAAGGTCCTTCTTTGCAAAGCTGCTTTTCAGCTGATTGTCCCCCAGCATATGTTGGTGCGTGAGGTTGTTCCTCTCCAGGTTCAGGCTTTGGCATTTTCCTGTGTTGAAGAAGAAACTTTTGCACACAATCCCCCAGATGTTTACCAATACACACAAGAGATCTACTTCAGTTATATGTCATATGTTGGGCAGGAATTATTTTTGCCTCTCCCAAGCCCACATTTGGCTCTGCATCGCTCCTCCTCATGATGAATGTAAACAACACATACCTCAGCATTGGCAATAGCTGCCTTCTTGGGGAAGGGGGTTAAATAGTATCACTATACCCCCAAAAGGCGATTAAAAACAAAACAGGGAGATTAGAAAACAGCTGTTGGGGGAGTGGTGATGATGGGGTGGAAGGAGGACACTCCCAAGGCAAGTATCTTTCTGCATCATGGTTTGAACAAAAATAAACCAAACTAAAAATAGAAGGAACTAAAGGGATAGTCACTGGATATAAAACGTGAGTCAGAACTGAAGAACAGGACAGGTGGTGCAGCACGTTGGACAAGAGGCTGTTTACCTTGTGCAAAGAGGAGCTGTGAGGGCTCTGATGGAACCTGTAAGAGCTTCTCCTACCTTCTTGAAAAGCATCTCCATCTGTCACCTCAGGGTGCCTCAGGGGCTCAGAGGCATGGTTTTCAGCCCCGCTCACTGGTTTTTCCTGCATCCTGGAAGCTGCTGTCTACACAGTCTCCAGAATTGCCTGCAATATGAACCTCCTCCACACTCTCCTTTTGATCTGCTACCCAGTCACGCCGACACAGCCCCTTCCTTCCCACCGCTGCCCAGCATGGTCTCAGCCTCTTGTCTGCCTGCTGCTGGCTTTTCTGTTTTCTGGGAGATGCTGCCATGTTTCTTCCAGCCACAGGGCAGCAGATAGAGCCAGAAAGGTCATCACCAACACCTGGGAGTCACACTTAGCCTGGTCCAGTCACTGTGCTGCCCAGCTTGGAAAGAAATCTGTGCTTTTGGCTACAGGCAAGGTGAGGGGAAAGGTGAACTACTTGGGTGAGTGACACCCGAGAAGAACCAGTGATTAGGCGTGACTTGGTCATAGAGGAGAGCGCTGAACATAGGAAGCGTCTTTAAAAATGGACTCAACATAACTGGAATCAATCCCCATAAAAACGAAGGTGAAGCAGAGGAGAAACAGTTGCCTCGATTGCTTACACCATCAATCAACACCACCTACAGCAGAGCATCCCGTCCCTTCCCTAGGCAGCAGAAATGAATGACTGCAGCCAGTTCACTGAGGAGTTCACCTTAGCAAAGCCTCTGTCACCCAGCTCCAGGCAGCAACTGCCATGGGAGAGCACGTGGGTCCTGAGTCTCTGAGCGGGAGGAATACAGACCCAACGCCTGTGAAGGGACACTTTGGTGTGTGTGGTGTGGGTGTGTGTGACATGAGGATAGGTTCCCAGAAATACACACCGAGTCATTAGTTTCTGGATTAAAAAGTAACATTATGCAAAAGCTGCTGCAAACATCGACTGATTCACTGCTGAGGGAAGGGAGAAATCGGAACAAAAATAACGTAAGGGACTGTCAAAGTGGGATTGCTGACTGTGCAAAGTGATGGTGGGATCGTCACAAACCAGGCACCGTCCCTCTGCCAGGGTCTAAGGAAACTAGTGCTTGGGTCATTTCTTGCCAATGGTTCTTCTCTGGTAGTGGGCTCGGGGGACCCACCGCATGGGCTGTCTCTGCCGGGGGGCTTGCACTGAAAGGAAGCGGGCAGCACACTAAACACTCTGAAGACAAATTAACACAACCCCATTGCTTCTAGTGTTAACTCCATGATTTTATTTCATTACATGCTTGATGAATTTACTGGCTGGATAATTTGAACCCATTGATTTATAGATTCTGGCTTAATTATAGCCTTAACATTGTCATTGCATTGTTCCATTTTTAATTAGCTCAGTAAGACTGCAGAAAGTGAGCCCAACAGTCAGGTTTGTTTATTTATTTGCCTGCTTGTACTTAGTAAAAAATGCAGAAAAAAAAAAAAGTGTGTGGCAATAGCTATTTAGAATCCCAAACACTGGGAAGGGAAATGGTAACAGATCATGGAATCATAGAATCACAGGGGTTGGAAGGGACCTTGAGAGATCATCGGGTCCAACCCCCCTGCCAAAGCAGCTCCCTAGCTCATATTGCACAGATAGGCGTCCAGATGGGCCTTGAATATCTCCAGAGAAGGAGACTCCACCACCTCCCTGGGCAGCCTGTCCCAGGGCTCTGTCACCCTCACTGTGTAAAAGTTCTTCTGCTGATGTGCTAGATGTGTTTGGCTTTTTTCCCCTTAGTAACTCACACAAGGCAGAGGGTACCACCTCTGCAGAAGGTATCACTGCACAGACAGTGAGCCACGCTTCCCAAAGGATCTAATGAAAAATTATTGAGAAGCCATGACAGCTTCATTCTTTTCAGAGGGGCACTGATATTAAGGGGAACTGGCTTTAGTTAAGAAACAAAAAATGAGGGATTTGAAGAAGAGAGATCATCAGGAGAAAATATTCTCAGGCAAAATGTGCACAAATCAGTGTGCTTTCAGAGAAGTTGGGGGGTTGGACCCAATGATCTCTTGAGGTCCCTTCCAACCCCTACAATTCTGTGATTCTGTGAAGTACTACTAAAAAAAAAAAAAGGACAACATTTATTGAAACTTTTCTGGGATTTTCTTTGCTTCAGGTCTTGACAGAGGAGCACCTGGGCACAGAAGGGGAGAGGAGCACATGGTAAATGACTACAGCAAATGTATTTCAGATGTGCATCTGGGTTGTAAGAGGCCCCTGCATGGCGATCAGTGCTCTCCCACATCGGGGAGGGTGTTCCCATTTCCCCAACAACACACAGAGGCTGTATCCTCCGACCTTATGCCTCGCTGCCATTTATTGCCGGCTGCTTTTGTTTACTACAGCACCAGTGACAGGCACTTGAGCTTACCCTGCCGTGGCCTGTGCAGGTCTCTGTGCAGAGAGGAGGCTGGTGCCCTCCTCCAGCTACTGTCACAGGAATGAAACACTGGGAAGTGGATGCCTTATATACTGCAGGCACCGGGGTAGTTGGTGGCACTGCTTTGATCTTTTCATTATTCCACAGAGTCATTGCCTGACTATTCAACCCCTGCTTGACAGCTTGGAACGCTAGAAAGAGGGACATTAATGTATTTAATGTATATACACGACCAGAATGCTGACTGTTGACAAGGTCAAAGGAAAATAATGAAATGCCATAATTAACAAAATATATTGGCTATTAAAATATGATGCCTCATTCTCTTGACAGAGACACTAACAAGAAAAAATGACCTCATTAAAAATCTTCATGTTCCTGTAAATCAGAGAGGCAGGGGTTTTATGGTGCTGCTGGCCACAGGTTCTAACCAACAAAGCCTCTGGGAGATGCTCCCTGCAGAGCTCCATAAAGCATGGGGGGAGGGTGGGGAATGTCACAGTGAATTAGAGCTGGCAGGACATCGCTGAAAAGTGTGTTCCAGCAGTCACCCTTGCTTTAAACCCACACCAACCTGCAACCCTCTGAACTGAAGGACTGCAGCATGGCTAAAATGAGACCTGCATGCGAACTGAATGTAGCTGAAGCAAAAGATGCATCACTAAAAGCAGTCAATAGTAAGCAGCATTACCCAGGAGATCCCAGGGCAAATAGTTTGGGTTTCTCTATCTTAACTTACAGCAGACTGCTTCAGTCTTAACCCTTCCATTATTCATTCTTTCCAAGCGTAGAAGAGGGAATTCACTACTCATTTCTAGCACTGTTTGAATTCTGGAGAGGGGCGATGCTGGACAATCTGTTATTCTTGTTGGCAGTTGGTGGCTTCTGGTATTTTGGCCTAAAAACTGAAAGCCCATTAGAGGATGTGTCAACACCACAGCTACAAATAAATCTTTAAGGTTTGAAAAATATTTCTTCAGTCGCAGCAAAAAACAAGCTGCTGTAATATTAGGAGGAGGTTTAACTAATTGGAACAGCTTAATGCAGGCTCAGCAACAGCTGGAATAACAGAAAGCTGTGTCTGACTAGGAACAGCAGATGTTATGAATTTCATCTGGTCAGATCCGATGGCTGATGGGGAGGTCCTGCTCCACATCTGTGAAAGAGTCACCAGATTCCACATACCAACAGGTTTAGAAACAGAGGAGCACATTTTCTCCAGGACTGTTGACAGTGAAACATGCAGCAGAGTAGAATGAGAACAGTGAGTGTGTAGAAACACTTTATAAATGCCAACGGGGAACACAGATATGTTTAAAAATTGGGATTTGTGCTCCCAATGTCGTAATACACAATTTTAAAGTCAGAGATTAGGCAATATTAAAATTAGAAACAAGTACAGAACTTTTATTACAGTTATTGTGCCACCACAGTTGCTGGCGTGGATGATGTTAATTATACCATGTAAAAATGCCTTCAGTATCTAACATGTTCATAAAAGACAAAGCTAGGTGGGCATAAGCCCTCCAACTTGACCCAAGCCACGTAGCTCATAAGGCCAGGATCCAACGAGCACGTGCACGTAGGCTGGGTGGGTTACAGGTATCTAAATATTACAGCAGCCTACGGAAACCTCCTATGTGCCCAAGACTTCCAACCAAGCAATGGGCTGAAGGGCTGGTGGTCAAGTTTTGCTCAGCATCCTGCCTGTGGGAGATCTGGGCAGGCAGCAGGAGGCCTAAATTCCGTTTCTCCCACATGCTGATGGGCACCTTCCCAGCGCCGAAGCCAGATGCATGCCCCCTCCAAACCCCAGCAGCACTGTGCTGCCGAGCAGAGAAATGCAGACCGACAGTAGTGAGTGCAAGGGCGGAAGGGGGAGAAGAGGAGTCTTGCCCCTGCAGCCACGTGGTGCAGAGGGGAATGGGGGAGGCCCGGCTCCAAAGGCTTTCTATGCATGTCTTGTGTAGGAGGGAAAGCTTTGTCTGTCCATAAACTGATTAAATTACCTTCCACGTACTTTCATTGACTGTGACCAACCATATCCAGTTAACATTCATCCACCCAGCTAGGGTGGGGTTTCTGGTAGATCTCCCCCCAGTCTGCTGTTACTGCAGCTTCAGAGATGGTTTTTGTTGCTCCAGGAGGAGGGGGAGGAGGTGAGATATGCAGCAGAGAGCTGACGTAAGCCAGGCTTCTGTGATCTGGCCTAAGCAACAATAGGAACATCGCTCTCCCATTGTTGGCCAGGTTGTTGCAATCACGTTCATTCATTTCTGCCTTCAGCTTCAATTCTGTGAGGACCAGTGACTCCAGTTTCAGATCCAGTGACACCAGACTGCTTATCAGTCCTGTCCTCTTTTCATGCAGGGAAACTGCAAGGAAAGCTTCTTGCAAACGATTTTACAGCCTAACTGTAAATAAAATTTGGCAAGCCAGACCTTTTGCTTCATTTTTACTTGATGAGAGAAACACAGAAGAAGCAATTTTCTCATTCCCAAGCTGCTCAGGATCAGATCTTGATTTTGAACAGACTACCTTTCATGTTTTCCAGATATTCCTCTTCTGTTCCCACTTTTCCATTCTCTCTGGCTGCACATGAGGAAAGGAACTGCACCTGCCAACAAGCACAGAAGCAGCTTCTTTCAGAGAATGTCAACTTATAGCAGCTTGCAGTACTCAGTGAATATCAGCTTCAGTCATCCTGAGCATTAAACTACTGGGAATCAACTCATGGACATTTAAGATGAGCTGGAGTTGTGTTGGCTACAATCACCTTCTGATTTTTTGGCTTTTCATGCCTCTTCCTTTGCTTTGGCTCCAGGACTGGCTTGCTGCCATTAGCCTGCTGGGTCTCCTGCCCTTTTCCTCCTTCATAATAGCTGCAAACCTGGTATATGGATGCCACACATCCTTTAGGCTTGCAGGAGACAGGCAAGTTACTGGTGTTAACACCAAAGAAAACCCCTGAACAAACACCAAACCTTTTACCAAACCTCTCATAGGATGCGTGTGAAGCCAGAAACCCCACCCTAGCTGGGTGGATGAATGTCAACTGGATATGGTTGGTCACAGTCAATGAAAGTACGTGGAAGGTAATTTAATCAGTTTATGGACAGAAATAAAAGCTACTGTTCTGCAGGCTCCACACCCTTCTTCTTATTCCAGCTGTCTGGTGCTTTAATACTCCCTGTCCTTCTCTTACAAGCTGAAAAATCAGTGAAACACAACCAACTTGCTTAAATAAAGATGCTGATATATAAACAATACTGGTAAGCAAGCCTCACATGCATGATTTTGTGTTTCTTGTTAAATAGTCTTAATTTCCTTTTCTTTTTCTTTTTTCCACTGGCTATTTAATCAAGCTTCCTGCTCACAATCAAGAGCGATGATTTTTTTAACACTTTAGAAGATGCATTGCTGCAATTGCTTACCCTTCATGTATCTCTTACCCTGACTGCACTGCCTTTTTCACCCCTTGACCTGTCTCCATCAGGTCTGGATGGTGGGCCTGGTTTTATTCTCAGTTTTACCCTACCTTTTAGCGTGAACTCAGCCCTTTTTATGTCACATGTCCAATTCTCTGAAGTTTGAGCAGATTTGGATAAAAGAAAAAGTACAAACATTGTGGCTGGTGCACGAGTGAGAAACAGAAGAGAGAAGGCATTTGTGAGGTGCCTAGCTGTCAAACTCAGCTCTGCGTAGCATCAGTCAAAATACCATGGTAAATAAATAGAAACACATGAGAATGGTCCACACGTGTTAGAACAGCACATAGAGCCACCTACTTGCTAAAGAAACATACTGCATACCACAAGTGGCTGGCATGCTTGCACCTGCTAAATATTTTTTGGCACTGATGTTGCCTGCCAGCTTGAGGTCAGTTTAACAAATGTATTTATGGAGCCACATCTCTGCTTTTTGTGGATCATTTCTCATGCCCACGCAGTAATTACAGTGATGCAGAGGAATTTGACAGGTTCATGGTTTGTTGACATAATGTGAAAGGAGACAGGAAAAAAACCAAACTTCTTTTGGAGAATGGAAGTTGGGCACTGACCCTCTGCACTGATCATGTGAGTCCAATCCCAACACCCACGTGATCCTCTGAAACAGGTTGTTGCTTTGGTTGAAAATGTCTACAACATCAAGCGAAGACTTAGCAGATAGCTGTGTCAACTACATTGTTGGCCCCAAGAAATCGTTCTGGATCCATCAGAAATGGCTTTTTTTCTTTCTGAATCCAGGTCTTTTATGAACTAGAGAGGAGGTAATGGCATGTCTTAGGGATGGAGAGAGCCAGGACATTGAGGATGCAGTGGGATTGGACCTGAAACAGCCTGTAAGCTTCTTGTATGGGTTAGCCCCAGTTTTGGCTCCATTCATTTATAGCTGTCTGCAGATGGAGTTCTGGGTGCTAAACACCTCCTAAAATTGTAGCTGGGTCCCAAATCAGCAACGTTTGTGGAAATGCCAGCCTAACTGCTAAGTACAAGCAAGGAAGAGCAGTGCTGTTGGAAAGGTCTTTGAAATGTCTAAAATCTTTGCAGAGAAGAAATAACGGTCTAAATGGGGGAACAGTAAGGCAGGAAGAGAAAGGTGAAAGGTATGAATGCAGTCCCTTCAAAGAGCAAAAATACTGTACTCCTTTAATTCCATTATCTCATTTGCATATCACAGATAATTCTTGTTCTTTGAGGGAAAGTGACTTAGAATCCCCTTCCCCTGTCTTGATGCATTGGATAATTCAGAGTTACCCCAGTTGTTTTCCCAGCACAAACTGTGTTGTGCACTTTGTTGGAAACATAACTTTGTGCTGCTGTAGTTCTCTCTGTTGCACAAATTTTTATTGGGTGCTCTCTGTGCACATAATCCTATATAGATGTGGAGGGAGTGCTGCTTATGACCAACTCAGTCCTACACTCTACGACCCTAATGTGAAATACTCTAGAAGACAGGACCTGCTCTTGCATTTCAATGTCCTTGTCTGCTTTTAAATAATAATTCTTTATTTCAGAAGCTTTACAATTGGATGGTTTGGGAACAGCTTTGGGATTTTACTGTGCTTGGTGTAAACTCCTAGAGCAGTTGGAATCCCGGTCCAAGGATGGGGCTATAAATAATGACATGTACATTTTGGATAGAGCTTGAATGAACCAAATACTTCTTGGTGCAAGAGTGTAGGAGGGACCCACCAAAGGTTTGAGCAATGCTGTGAAGGAACAAATAATAATAGTAAATTTAGTAAACTGCGTTCATTTTTTGAGAGACAATATTGGGTTAAGCGCAGGCAGAAGAAATGTTTAAGAGAGCAGAGGTGTAGTGAGCAGTGAAGTTATGTATTAGTTATGAAGCTGTGACAGGGGAGGTTTAGGTTGGACATTAGGAAGAGGTTCTTTCCTGAGAGGGTGATTGAGTACTGGCACAGGCTCCCCAGGGAAGTGGTCACAGCACCAAACCTGGCTGAGTTCAAGAAGCATCTGGACAATGCACTCAGTGCCATGCTCTGACTTGGGCAGCCCTGTGTGGAGCCAGGAGTTGGACTTGTGGGTCCCTTCCAGCTCAGGAGATTCTGTGATGCTATGATTCTGTGATTCTATGACATAAAGGCAAAATGCAGGCTGAAACAGCTTGGTGTTGAGAGACCTGAAGAAAAATCAAAAGCAAGGTATTCATGCTGGGCAAAATAAGAATCCAAATCAAAACCTAGAGTCTTGTCTTTTGAAGCAGTATTCACAATCAGCATAGGAATAGACAGGGTGAGCTGTGTTGCTGCACGTGAACAGCAGGATGGTGGTCCAGCAGCTCCCATGGACTGACCAGGTACTTACATACAGAAGGAGAAGGGAGTGGGGGTGGTTGGATCCTCCCCTTCTCACAGTAGCATCACTGCTGCAGCCTGCACAGCCCCCCTCAGCTGCAGGGTGTAGCTGTGGCCACTCGGTTACACAGCTCACCCTGTTTCTCCCTTCCCCCTTTCCACCAGCACAGCTGGATCTGTCCCCAGTGAGGAGAATCAGATTCCTCCCGTCTGATACGGATGTTTAATGTTGAACAACAACATTATTTTGTTAGGCAAATGAAATACAGACAGATTCTCTGATAACCAACATCTCCCTGTTGCTGTCAGCGCACTTGAAAATGTCTGCACTGCAATGGGAAGATACACTTTATTTAGACTGAATCCTCAGCCTAAAAGGAAACAGTAAGCTTTTCAAATTAGCGCTGTCCTTTAAAAGCTTCTTTTTGGTAGTGTTAGAAAAAGGCTTCTTCCATGAAAGGAAGTTTTCTAAATTAATTCTCCAGCTGGTAGTACTTCACTGTCCTCATAAGGATGCTGCTTACATGGAGGAAAGAGGGATTAGAACAACCTCCCCTCAGCCCCACCCCCAGAACTGCTCGATTTCGCTTGAAGAGATGATGAAATAACCCTGGAGAGGTTGAGCCCCGTGGTGGAGAGGGGCTGCGCTGCCCGACCAGCCCTCTGCCAACAAGTCCCCAAGGCCCGAGTGTGTGCACAAGGCCACACAAGCAACTGCTTAACCACTTTAAGCCAAAATGCTGGCTGCAAGCTGGGGGGAAATCACTCGTCCTGGCAACTAGGGAAAAACATGGGAGTGGGGTGGATAAGGATATAAGTTCTGGCAAAGATTGGAGCAACCAGCAAGAGCTGCCCTTGCTGAAAAAATTGCTGTTTTCTGAGTTATTCCAGGCACGTGGTTAGGATGGATGGGGCTCTGGGCAACCTTGTGTAGATCCAGGCCTGAAGCTGGTGGCCCTGCCTGTGGCAGAGGGGTTGGAGCTCTATGATCCTTGGGGTCCCTTCCAACCCAGACCATTCTATGATTCTATGATTCTACGTGGCCTGGTTCACCATAAAGTGGGTGAGGATCACAGATTCCTAGAACATACAGTTGAAAAGGCCTCGCTATTAAAAATTACCAGTCATTAAAGCTCCCCAGTCTCTCAAAGTATTCTATTGCTCTGCTGCCCTTGCAGACCAAACATCTATGCTGTATTTCCTCTACTGTAATCTCATCTTCTTGCTTCTTGCTCACCTAAGGCAGACTATCTGTGGGGGAAGAAATTAACCCACATCCTCTTCATGATGATCTTTTACATTTTTGAAGACCCCAGTTACCTTCAGATTTTTCTCCTCTGGACTA
This sequence comes from Porphyrio hochstetteri, assembly GCA_020800305.1. NCBI lineage: Eukaryota > Metazoa > Chordata > Aves > Gruiformes > Rallidae > Porphyrio > Porphyrio hochstetteri. Next base: position 65,400,550 of record CM036905.1, on the reverse strand, counting down.
TGCAGTCCCAGTTCTTTCAACATCTTTTATGGGTTATATTTTCTTGGGTATCTTTGGTGCTTTGCTTTAGCTCTCTGCATCTCTCTTCAAGAGTTGTATATAGCACAGTACTCCAGTGAAGTGGAACAACTGTATTAGCTGTTTTATATTAAAAACCTCCCGTTTAAGCATCCTCACTTGATGATTGCTTTTTTTCTCATCAGTACAGCACTTATTTCAGTTTGTAATGTGTTATCAACTCCATTTCACGTTTTTTTCAGCAGAATTAAGGCATACATATTAATTTCCTATCCTGCAACAGATTGTTCCTAAGCTTATGTCCTCACTGAATTCCATACAAGTGATTTAGGACTACTCCAATTTTTCATGATCCCTTGAAATTTCACTCATCTCGCCAGTGTGGTTACAGTTCCTTCCAGGCTCTTGTCACCTGAAGACTGAATAAATATACAGTATATTCCATCATCCAGATCACTAGGATGGAACCTTGCCAAATCTCACACAATCTAGTCTTTAGGAAACCATTCATGAACACCATCTGAATTCCCCTTTCTAAGGTGTTCTGGTGCCCATCTTACCATAGCTTCATCTGGACAGTATTTCACTGGCCTGTGGTGTCAGACCATCTCAAAAGCCTTACTAACACCAAGACACACAGTTCAAATTTTCTGGTGTTGTTTTTGATGGACAGGACAAGAATGTTTTCTTGGGAGCATTTAAACACTGGGCAAAGGCTACTAAATCATCCAAGTGCTAATAGATGGCAGAGCTAGAATATGTTACATCCTTTGAGAGAGCTCCAGTTACAGCTTTTAATCCTTCTGCAGTGAAAATGGAGGTAAGAGTGGAACTCAATCTCACTTAAATTTATCCACATAAAAATTAGACACCTGGTCTATGCCAGTCAAGCAGGCTCTCCTCCCACGACGATGGAGAGGCACAAATGTTGGTCTTCAACGTTGATCTAAAATTCAGACAGATCACCATGAAAAAATGCCAATTTCTTTGATTAGTCAAACTAGGTAGCTCCTATGAAGTAGGGTAATTCCCTTCTCTGTATGCTTCAGCTCCTCACCTCTGCAGATGTTCATTAATATGAAATATTACTGCAATCACTAACTGTCATCTTGCAGCTCTTCACAGGAGAGATGGGTTTCCACCAGGTACTTGAGAGGTGGTTTCTGTCAGCTGTATTTCTTTGAAAACCATCGTAATATCAAGAATAAAGAAAAAATATCAGGTTTGGTTCTCTGCACTACACCACAATGACTTGAAGTTTATGGTGTTTGAAGATACACAGGACATTTCTTTTCCCTAGGCCCATGCCTCAAGACTCAGAGAAGGGCACAACGAACGCACGTACTGTAATTTTAAAGACAGAGTGGACATCTGTCGTGTTTCTATTTAATAGAAAGACTTTCTGAAACACACAGAACTTCTACAAAGCTCTTCCATCAGGCCCAGACTTCAGCTCATAACACAGCAATTAGACCAAGGAAAAGAAATACTGTTTCTCAAGTGGGTAAACTGGAGCACCTTCTGCTTCTGCAGGAGAACTTCATTCCTGGTCTCAGGTTGACCCACAAGTGGTGGCAAATGAAGCAAAGACACCAGGATTATCCCTGGAGGTTTTAGCTGAAAGAGATGAAAGGGATGTGAATCAGCTCCTAAGAAGCTGCAGTTTACAGTATGGCTTAACAGCATGACCCCAGGTCAATGGCAATTTCTCATAACATGCTGGGCTGCAGGCTCTGGTGGTTTAGGAGCTGACTCACAAGCCTTCCTGTCACCCCTGCTTTGGGGACATGATTCCCTGAAGAAAGACAAGGCAAACAGCTACAGCGATCAATCTTAACCTGCCACCATGGTGTGTCAACACCTCTGAATCATCTAGCAAGCTACACTTGCAGTGCCCAAACGTTTCTGCACCAAGAGGAAGACTTCATCCACACATGTGACAAGGGACAGGGCACTCTGCACCCTTCAGGAGTCACCCAACCACAGTGCAGGAAGCCTTTTCCAGAAGACCTATGCCAAGCCATGGTATGCATTGCTGGTGGGAGGACTGGTGGAGACAGAGGGGCACTGGCCTTACCGAGGTGGCTGAGGTTGCCCGTTCTGCAGCCCTGCTGAAAAGCTTCCTGGGCTCTGTCCTGAATTAGACACAATTCTCCAGGAGTTTATATAACCATGCTCACACTGCCCAGTGACGTGCATGATGGCACGCAGTATAAATATCCCAGTTCAAGACTATGCTCTTTACTAAACAGGCAATGCTTTCCTGTCCTGGGTCATGGCTGCAGAACTTACACCTGCCAAATCTCCAGGCAGTGGGGTGTCAGGAGTGCAAAAGCACAGTCTAGCATTCAATTTTTAAAAAGCACCATGCTTAGCTTCACTTGCTGTGAGCTGGAAGCCAAAACCTCTTTCTATAAATTGCCACAAAAGCACAGATAAGCCAGGGGGATCGCCCAACGTCCTGGCGCCTGCAAGTCTTCTTTTGTGATCTCCATCCCTTTCCTTGTTTGCTGCCACAGCCACTTTTGCACCATGGAAAGGGAAGACTGAAAAGATCATCCTGAGCTACTGAGTTCAGCCTGTCCTGGCCTTTGTTCAGAAAGGTTGACAATACAGGTATGGCTTCAAAAACACATAGCAGTGTATAAAAAATTAGTTCAAAAGGCCTAAACACCAGGGTTTCCCAGAAAGAGCAGGGGTGAGTAATGCTCAGGCTCCTGTGGGACTCATCCAATAATATGTCCCTATATCACCAGCTGAGCCAACACTAACCAAAAACTATCCAGGAAACTAGTGCCTTTAAAGGCAGTCGCTTGTTATCTGAGCTCCTGCAGCACATGATTACTCCAGCCAGAGGGATGAGTGCCCAGCTATTTGCCACTTCCCAGTCTCAGGCCTTTTATGTGAATAATAGTTTGCATCACGTCAGTACTACTAACGCTTCCTCATACTGGGAGGATAGAGCAGGATGAGAAAGGGAAGAAAGGGCTAGCAAAGATTTCCTGTGTCACCCTAGTTCCAGGCTGTGGCAAAAGGCTGCCTTGAATCTAAGAGGGGGCTAAGGTGAGGAAGGCAATTCTCATTTTAATCAAATTATATTTTGATCCTGCTCTGGTCCTAAAAAACCACTGCTTTTATTTCTTTAAAAATATCTCCAATGGAAGCAGGAATTTGTTTAGTATTACTACTGTCATTATTATTATGTAGGATAATGGGTTTTCAGAGTGCCAGGAAGATTTGGTCACGGTGAAGACCATGTCTTTTCCAGTGTTTGAGTGATTTGACAGAATAATGATGCTACAGATTAAAGATGGAGAGTAACTTGCAACTCCCTTTCTCCTCACTCAGGATTGTATTAATCAGAATAATTACACATATTAAGAAGTATAGCTTTTCTATGGAAGAAAAGGATGCTGTAAGCCTCTGGAATAAGTTTCATGTGACTTCCATGCGGGGGGGGTGGGGGTAATGTGTGCCATACCCAGCTCAGCCCAGCACTTATCACAGTTCCAATTACAGACCTTCTGCACTATCATCTTACATTTGTAGGCTTTTGTGACATGAAATAATGAAGGAAAATCAGTCAAAATCTGAATAGCTACCATCCTCTTTGCATAAAACCAGGTGGGAAAATGTAAATCTATTCTCTCACATAGTATAACTTAGCTGAGATTACAACGAAATGAAAAGCCATGTATCCAGTGTCGAGAGCGAGCCTTTTCAGGATGCCTTTCATTAGTAATCCTTCTCCCCACACAAACTGCCCTTCCTCCTCTCCCTTACGTGCTCTCTGTCTCCCCACACCTGTTATTTTCAAGGTTAGGATAATGGAGTGCACATCCCCAAGGAACCAGCAAAATGGGCACCGAGTATTTTTCTTGCCGGGAAGAATGAGCTCAGCTCAGACAGATTGTTTACTCAGACAGAGCTCCCGAAACACTCCGGGTCTGCCAGAGGTTTACTGGGAGTTTACTGGTTTTATCCAATCATACCAGTGATTTCTCCTCCCTGCAATGCATCAGCTTAATGGGACGCATCCTTCGCGGGTCCCTTCTGAGAGAGCACACCCGTGCTCCACAAATAACGTCGGTGACGGCGTTTGTGATGGTCAGCAAGGCAAGCATTTGCCCCAGTTTTAAGTAACAGAGGCCTATTTTCAGGATGAGTCAACTCATTTTTTGCCAAGAACAGTTGGCAGTGGTGCTACTAAAGCATGTATGTTGCCACATTGTGCTCAGTTGTTTTAGTTTTGCAATCGTAGATCCAAACAACAGGATGTGAGTTAATGCACCTTTGATTAAAAGCTCAGGCTAGTTTTCCCTCTTAATGAGCATCAGAGTGACTTGGGAAGAGAGTTCAGTTAATTTTAGTGAAAATATCCAACAATGGCAATCAGTCCTTATAGAAACTTTCTACAGAATTAATAGTGATGGGGTGGCTAAAGGCATCAGGGTGGAATTAGTTGCTTGTTCACTTCCCTGAAACTACCTCGTATTTGCATTATACCTGAGCACAGATGAAATATGTAAGCTAAGGACAGTAACAAAACAGTATAGTTTTATTATAACAGTATGAAACAGTAGTAGGACCTGGCACTCTTCACCTCCAGAGGTGTTTGTGTAGATTGGGCTCTGAAGTGTTGCCTCACCAAAGCTGGGAGATTTGTTGGAAAAAGCAGCGAGGGAGGGATCATGAGCTAAATTATTTTAACAAAGAAGTTGCTATTGGATAAAATGTGACTATTAAAAAAAAAGAAGTTTCAAATGGTTTGTAATGCCCTTTTTTGGGACAAAAAAGAAAAAAAAAGGATAGGGAAAATATCATTTATCCAGTTGTTTGTGTGTTTTCCTAAGCATCTGGACCTGGCCACTGTTGGAGGCAGATGGGACTAGATGAACCCTTGGAAGGGAATCGTCATGCCTTCTTATGGTAGAACTGGTTTCACAGTGGCCTCCCTTGTCCCTCACTGATAATTCATAGTGCCAATCAGAATAGGTCAATCACTATTGACTTAGAACAGGGGTGCTCTCAACAACAGGTTTTTCCTGGGCAGGAATCATACTATTGCACACGTAGATGTAAAGCTGTACTTTTCTTCTCCTGGGGCTGTTCGCTTTCTAGTCTGTCTACACACAGCGTCATTTCCCTTGGCTGAAACCTTGCAGATGAGTAGCTGGAACTGAGGCTGATGAACTTCAGCAGAAAAAAATTTCACTTGTATAAAGAAGCTGCAGCCAGTGCTTTGACATAGCCTGTACCACTTTAACTTAATGAGCTAAATAAAAACTTCCTAGATTTGAGCTTGTTTTGTTTTCATGACTCCAGGAGAAACAGTTTTGCTTCCCTATCTCAAAATCACTTGAGTCACAGTCTTAACCTTGCCTTGACACCACTCCTATCTATGTACTTGCCTAAGTATAAGCAGAGCGGTCAGAAGTTGCTGTGATTCAGCTTTGGTGAGTCCCTGCTATCAATCAGATGCTCAAGGGCGTGTTTAACATGTAGAGGAGGAGAGGGCCTTCCGGCAGCTCTTTGATACTGGGGGGGTGGGGTGGCATGATGGATTTTCTGTTTGATTTTTTGGGGTTTTTTTGTTGGTGGTGGTGAGTTTTTTTAATTCCTGTTTACATTTCTTTCTCCTCCATTTTCCCCAGCACAGTACTGCAGGGAAATGTGAGAACTAAGGCACCTGTTTGCCATTTAGTCAGCCAAACAGAAACAGGAGAATTATCTCTGGTCAAGGTGCTCTTTACTCCAGGGGAACTCAAGGGCTGCTTCTGCAGCCATCCCAGCTAATGCCAACCTGACATCAGTAGGTGAAATATTGAGCACCCTCGGTACCACACATCACGTTGATGTAGGAATGCCATTAGGCAGCCTGGTGAGAGTTACAGTTCATCAATAATGAAATCAGTCTGCTAAATTTCCTCTGAGAATGAAGTAGCAATATGCAGAAGCGGCCCCTCTTCTGCCTAAAATTCACTGAAATTATGCAAAGAACTCATTGCTTTGAAATATGAAAGAAACTCTGTGTCCTTTTTTTACAGGACAAACTCAATTAGACAGAAAAAATGGAACAGCTGCTTTTTCAAAGAGACAGATGACCTTATGGTGTAATTTTCACACTCAGACGATCAAAGCCTGTGGTGTGTGTGATTCATTGACCATGAGCATGAAACTAGACGAGAGACATTGTTAAAAGGTCATTCCCTTCCATGGATACCAGAGGCTCCAGTGAAATATTACAAGAGCACGTGCCCCTCCTTCAAGAGATGTTGGCCACACCTCCACCTGTGCTCAGACCAGAGAAGATAAAAAAGCAAACACTGGGCAACAGGGCCCAACACAGTGAACAAACATTAGTGCTCTGCCCAGGCCCCTGTGGTCAGCGATGGAGCTTTCCTACCCATGGTATTTTGCTAGGGAGACTGGACCTGGCCAACGAAGCCACTAAGAATTTGTGTGTTGATTACAATGGACAGGCCCGTTGTGAAGGAATATGGAGAACAGCTGAGCAGAGATGACAGCTACAGCTTACAAGAGCAGGTGTTGGGATTTAGCTTCAACTGTTACCATTTGCCTCATTTAAGCCAATATGCCCAAGCCTGGGGACCTATAAATACAATAAAGGAATTAAAATCCCTGTGGATGAACACAGAAATACAAGCCAGAAAGCTTTTTCAGTATACACCGAGAGCAGCCTTGGCTACTTTGGCTTTGGGTCCAGGAGGAGGATTTAATCTCTACTGAGCAGAAAGCCCAAGGAAGCAGTGTTTTTAGGGACCATATCCAAAGGGGGAATATGATCCCAATGTTCAGTTAAGATGTGGTGACCAGCAGGCTCCCGTTTCCCACTGCAGGAAATCACTTGAGAAAGGGGAGCTCCTCAGAAACCATTCTGGATGAGAGGGTTGGAAGCGTCTGTCCACCACACACTGTTGCACTGCTTAGAAGGACCTGTGGCCTAGAGCTGGGAGACTACCAGGAGGGATGGAAGAACATTTCACACACGGATGTGGGGCACCACTAATGGCGGTGACCCTTTTTTGAGCTGCACCCTAGCAGCGTGACGTTAGCATTCGGTTAGATGTTGGCCACGTTTCTAGTTATCTAATCAATGCTGAAAAGCTGGCTGCCCTCTGCCATGCTGAGTAAATAGGTGGTTAACTCTAGGCAGAGCTGCTCAGCTCTTGCTTTCAACTACAGGAAACGGATGGGCCAAAAGATCCTAATCCTCAGTGCTATTGTTGTTGCTTGTTTGCCTCTCTCTCCAGCCCGTGTTGGGTCACTGTTCTCAATGGGCTGTTGAGAAACCTCCCTCTGCAGTCTCCATCCTGTGCGCTGTGAGTCCCTTTCATAACTTCCAGCCAGGCATGCAAACAAACACCCCTTCTATCGGTTAACCATCTGCTGGGCTGGGGAGAGATTTTGTCTGGAACTTTTTCTTTGCACAAAACCCATCAGTTTGGGTATGTGCATACGCTTAATGATTTTTGTTTCATGGAATTATTTTGGTTTAGCAAGTAAAATCACAACACATTTGCCCCTCTAAATGCTCCTCAACTCCTATAATTTTTTAGATATTTAAAAAAAAAAAGTTGTTTTCATTTCTGGATTAAAATGGCATTTCATTAACATTTTTTTAAAAAAACCTACTTCAAAACCAAAACTGACCACACTTCTAATCCAGCTTTATGGAGCTGTTAGTCCATGCAGCTCTTCCTCCACCTTGCTCTAAACAGCCTCTGCAAGTCCAGTGCACAATGCATGCAACCATGAAGGCAGACAAACCATCAAACCATTTCTCTAGCCAGGGTACTCATATATTACCCTTGCTTGATTCATCTGGAATTACCCTTGTTTGACTCTCCTACAAGTCTGTTGACTTTGACTGAATAGAGATTTACATAATTTCCTCATGGGAATTTTGAAAGCTGATAACACATTGCCCTGAGAGTGTTATTTCCCTCTTTTATTTCCACAGCAGAATAAATCTGGAAATGCTACTGCATATTACAGCACCTGATTATTTTTTTTTCCTATTCATTTTTGAATCAGGCAAAAATCACATCATAAAAGATGTATCTACAATTGTTACTTGGCTATAGTAAAAGAAGAAAGAAGGCCTGGATCCCCATCTCTTTTTCTTATCTCCCTCAAAGATGAAATAAATATTAATCAAGCTATTTGACAAGATTTTCCCACTCTGTACAGTTCCAGGAAAATGCAAGTGTGTGTGTGGCTAGACACAGAAGCAGAGCTATGACAGGCTGCAGTCTTGGTACGTGACTCATAACATTAATGCTCCTCTCTGCTCTGACCTAATGATCTGCATTATACATGGTGCTTGTTATAGCCAGCATGAATGCCAGAAGTTGGGATCAGCAGCCTCCTGAGAGGACAAAGATGCAGAAAGATTAAATCACAGAATCACGGAATCATTTGGACTGGAAAAGACCTTTAAGATCTTTGAGTCCAACCATTAACTTAACACTGACCTGTCCATCACTAAACCATGTCCCTAAGCATCACATCTACACGTCTTCTAAATACCTCCAGGGATGGTCACTCAACAAGTTCCCTGAGCAGCCTGTTTCAGTGCTCAGCAATGCTTTTAAGAAGTTCTTTCTGATATCCAATTTAAACTTCCCCTGGCACAACTTGAGACTGTTTCCTCTTCCCCTATCACTTTTTACTTGAGAGTTGTAGAGAGGGATAAGGTCTCCCCTCAGCCTCCTGATTTCTTGTTCAGTGAAGCCAGATAACAGTGTAGCCATGGGCCTGATGAATCTGGTGAATGATCCCCAGTCACAACTTACACAGCCTTAGGCAAAGAATATGATCTCTGGTTTTGAAAACATTGTTTAAAGTCCTTTTGAAGTGTCTCCATTTAAGTAAATAACAGCACGGAGTAGGAAGTATTTCTGTAGATGCACAAACATGAAAGAGTTTGCCTGCTGGAACAGGCTGCCCAGAGAGGTGGTGGATGCCCCGTCCCTGGAGGTGTTCAAGGCCAGGTTGGATGGGGCCCTGGGCAACCTTGTGTAGATCCAGGCCTGGAGGTTGGTGGCCCTGCCAGTGGCAGGGGAGTTGGAACTCTATGATCCTTGGGGTCCCTCCAACCCATGCCATTCTATGATTCTATGATTAGGCATCTGTGTTTTTCAGCTTGAATTTTTCCCACCTGTGTGCCAAGATGCCTTGTGCAGGAATTAAGAAGATACTGCACTAGGTGTTCCAGGGCCTTGCAGACCTGAAGGTGCTTATACAATTTGGGCCAAAAAGTGACAAGGTAAATTTCTTTTCCACATCTCTCTGTCTAAAGTCTGCGCCATCACCAGCCTGTAAACACTGCAGTTTTCCTCCTATGATAAATCTTGTCCTACATTTGACATTTCACACCATAGATTCTGGTTTTTTGCTCATGCCTTAAGGAAATTAGCTGGTAGGAGTTCAGTATATATTTTCATGGGGAAAAAGGTTACCAAGTTTATGAAGCACTGTTTTGCAGGGCTACCGTGGGATGCAAGCCCTGGCAACCAAAGCCCAGCAATTTTTGTAGCACAGTAGTCATTGTTAAGATCCACAGAACAAGCACAATTGTACCTTTCCCTACCCCTTTTCCACAAAGAGCTCAGCGGATTGTCGTAGTGCCGGTATCACGGTTCATTTACTTCCCAATGCACCCTGCTTTTGGTGGAACCGAAGGTATGTAAAATGCTGTACTAGCAATTTCAATATTTTCTTAATTGATACATTCCCTTAGAGTCATTCTGCGCCACTGGAGCAGATCAAAGAAGATTGGCTTTCACTCTCAATCCTGTGGCAGAGGCAGAAGCATCCTAATTCCAAGCAACACAGGAAGATTTCTCAAACACCGTCAGTTGCATTTTCCTGAGTGCTCAGCTTCCAGCACACACTGTTCCTTCACTCCCTCTTGTCCCCGCTCCCTCATAAACCGTTCCGTTGTCCTTTTGCTTCATCTGCTCTCTTCCACCTGTTAAGAGTCGCCTTTCTACTTTATTTATTTATTTATTTTCCACATTGTGCTGTTGCTTCATTTTCTTGCCTGCTTGTTTGCAAAGCCCTTGTATTCCTACTTGCTGTTCTTTCCCCAGGTTGGTCTTTCATAACCTCTACCTCCCTCCTTTCAGTGTACCTCTCCCTTTTACAGCCTCTCCTTCTTCCTATTTCCATTGCCAATTACTGTCATTCCTTCCAACTAAGCAGAGAAAAGGGGGATTACTATGATGGCTCTGTAGCCTTGCACCAACACCTAAAGCCCCACTGAAAAGGGGACCCCCTTTGTACTTTAGCCTTGCAGACATCAGTACGCAGTCCCTGCCTGGGGTGTTTGTGGTCCTTTCTCCAGGGAAGGGTTTCAGAGGCCTGAAGGGAACTTCAACACTTGCCTTGGACCAACTGTTCTCATCAGAATCGCAGGCTAAACACACAAAGGGCTGGCGAGGGGATCTGACTTGCTCAGAGACACAGACTACAGTCGTGGAACAAGGAATAGGAATTAATTTCTCATCTCCCAGTCTGGAGCATTAATGGTATGATAGGAAAGAGACAGCAACTGCATATTTATTTATTTTTTTCCCCTTATGAAAAAAAATGAACCGAGAAAATGAAGCAGCAATTGCAATTAGCCTCACAATATGTGCAACAGTCTGGATTTGCAAATAAGAAAACAGCCTACATTTCCCCACTCTTTTCATCTGGTGGTTTATCTTCAGGCAACCCTAAAATGAAATCCCTCTGAGGCTGGTGAGAGGCTTTGAAATGGTCTGCAGTGCCCTTTGTGAGAAGATGCTTTGGTCTGGCTGCCTACTATGCTAGAGATTTTAGCCTTTATGATTAATAATGCCCCGAAGCAACCATATCTCTAAGACCCCAGCCACACCATATCAGATCCCAAATACCTGTGTCCCAGAGGCAAGCAATACTGGGAGGATTTCTGTGCTGCTCTCCAGACACTTGGGTCTTTAGTTGTGGCTTTTTCATGCAGGTGCTGGACGTGACCAGAAAACGCCGTGGTCAGTTAAGAGCCCTTGTGCTGCAAACTCTGCAGAACCCTGCAAAAAAATGGTCATTTCACACTGGGGCCAAAGCTGCTCAGGGAGTCCTCATGCTCTTTGTGGCATGAAAATCTGAGCAGCAATTAGCACTTCTCCTCTAACGTATTTTTTAATTGTTAATGAGCCATTTTTGGTTTCTGGTGGGGATCCCTAAAAAAAATTAAAATATTTGGGCTGCCCATGTCCCTCTACAAGACTGTGAAGCTTGATGTCTCAAAGCGTGTTTTCAGTGCAGCGGGGCTGCCTCTGAATTCCCCTCTGGCTTTTCCCTCCTGCTAACACAAATGGTGAGGAACGGGACCTTCAATGAGGCTGAATCGTACTTTGTGTATTTTCCCAGGCAGCTCCTGAATATCCTGGAGCTGGCTCAGAATAGAAATGTCAGGCGCAGCGGGACTTAGTCTGGCATGTGGGTGGGTTTACTCAGGCAGGGAAATCAAATCTGAGCCCAGGAAACAACGCTTGATGCTTTATGGGACGGGGCTCAGCCTGAAGCTGGAGCTGCAGTTCAACCTGCTGGGGTGGCACGGCAGGGAAGGCAAGGCATGGTACTCCCTTTCCTGATTTTGGGGGGGGGTTTAACTCTGCTTCACCAGTTATTCTGATGGGTTCACTTTGAAGGCTTCATAAAAATTAAAGAGGGAGAAAATAACAGCTGAATTCACATCTGAACTGCCTTGAAAAGATGCAAAATACATTAATTTCTCAGAATTTCTTTTTTGCTCCCTTCCAAGTGGGAAGAAATCACATTTGTATATTTGAATTTTGAAATGTAAACAGGCACTCTGGCCCTTGGTGTTTCGCTGATATTTATTTTTAATAATGAAAGCAAATGAGAAAAGGAAAGCATCTGTCAAGCACACAAGCACCTCTTGAACATGCTCCATATACCTGCAAGAAAAAGACGGGCAGCTCCTCACCACTCTCAATCCCAGAAGGGAAATACACTCCGGAGAAGGCTAAATCTGAACAGCCCACACTGTGCTTCTATCCTCACACGTCTCTCTTTGCCCAGGCAGAGTAAAAGGCAATACGTGGGCTTCAGGATTTAGCAAGAAGAAGTTGCTATTACACAAACATAGATTAATAGAAAGAAAGAAGTCAAAGACTGCATTACCAAGGAGAGCAAAAACTCAGGGTCACCAGTACCAGCCCCTTCCCACTGGGTCTCCAGATAGAGCAGTTCAGCCAAAATGTGCAGGAGCTGCTTCAGGGACTTCACAAGCAAATCTGATGTGCGCTTTCTAAAAATAAACAAGCCAAAATCTTACTGGTTCATATAAAGACCTACCTCTGCTTCTTTCTTATTTGACAACACATCTCTGTGCATCATTTAATGTAAAATCTAACCTGAAAGAACTCTTCTGGACTAATTCTGTGCCTTTGCACTCCTCCTAAATGACCGTGACTAGCTGTGGCGCTGACTTGGGAGAGTTTCAATAGCAAAGATTGCAGTGGACACCATATGTTATGTAAGGATATAAAACATCCTGTTAGGGTTTCACATGGCTTCACACATCAAGATGAGTCCACCTTTAGGTGAGTGCTATATAGGCAAATGTTGGCAAAAAGCTGTAAGGCAACCAACAGTATGCATCAGCAGCAGCCATTCTATAGACTATAGGATGGATAGATAAAATTGTTCCTCGACCATTACCTAATCCCACCTGAATGAATTACTGCTTACACCATTGATAGTATCTTGGAACACAGCAAAGACAACACTGACTTTACACCATTAGCTGATAAGCACATCAACAGGAAAAAAGTCTCATAAGTCAAAAACTAAAGGTCATTTGGTAGTCTGCCTCTCCCTTCCCTCCCATGTCATCTGTGGTGGCCTCCCCCAGAAGACTTAATGGAAAGCTGTCACTTGATTTGGAAGTGTTCCCTTCTTCCTACATCTCTCAAAGCATCATTATAAGCAAGGGAACCATTGCCAATTTCCTGCAGTTTTCCCAATCTGTGTTACCAGGTCCATGCCCTCAGTGTCCGATCCTGCTGTCCACAAGAACCTTGATAAACAAGGGTGAGCAACGCTGTGTCAGCTCTTTGGATTTCAGCAGTGCCCATTCTGCATGTGATTCAGAACCACAGTCTACCCACATGCATCATCCATATAACCACACAATCCTGTTTTTGTTATCCCTGACGTTCCTCCCACCTTCCTTCCTAGTGCTTGTGTCATTAACTTATTGCACCTCAGCCACAAGTAGGCTATAAATTCTTCAGGACATCTTATGCTTCAGTATCTTCTTGCCTAATGGGAACTACCAGAACACAAATAATCATTACAAAACAAACATGGACCTCAACAGCTGGGACAAGTAAGAGGCACACATGATTTCAGCCCCTAAGGTCTCTTTGACCTAGAAACCCATATTCGCTTCGAGCGACTCCTCTTGCGCTTCTGTTTTAGGTCAGAGATGAAACAGAATCCAACTGTAAGGATATGCAATGGACAAACACAATCATTTCATGATCTCAAAATCTGGTATGTTTACATTCAGTTTCCTCGTCGAAATGTGGCCTGGATGTGGCAGGTGCAACCACATCTGTGGGCAAGGTGGGTGAGAGGGCGGGAAGGGACAGGTAGCTGGATAAAATGCGAGAATGGAACAAAAAAAAAGAACAAAAAAATGAAGAAAAACTAAAGGAAAATATCTGTACCAGTAGAGCTCCCTGAAAGGAAAGAAATTCATGTATCACCGCTTCCTTCTAACACAGCCTTCCCCAGAGAAAACTGCCATCTGCAGCTTATGTCATGTTTTCAACTTTAAATCAGATAAGTACATAAAAGAAGAGGTGAGATGCCAAGTGTCCTCCAGCATCAGCTTTGCAACACAAAAGACTGAATGCCCAGTCAGAGGAGAGCAATCCAAGGAAATGGAGGTGGGTATGTCTACATGGGAGGTGAGACTGGAGTTTGTGACCAGAGCTCCAAGCACCCACCTGACAGACTGGGTTAGGGACCTGTGTACAGAGCTGTGCACACCCACACCAACGTGAGCCATCCCATCTATTCCATCCTTTTCCTGAGCACAACACAGAGTTGCTCCTCTACATGAGTTGCAGCCTGTTTCCCTGGTGTTGCCTTACACCAGCGTAGAGGGCTCTGTGAGACCAATGGCAAAGGACTTAGACTAGTCACAAGCCCAAATCCATAACCCTACCACCAATGCAGCACAGGGGAAGTTGTTTGCTTCACATAAAATAGTAGAACACTTAAGTAAAAAGAACATTAAATAGTAGAAAACTAAAGTTTTCTAGAACGCCACCCTGACCCAGCCCTGGGCTCCCCACTCCCTGCATGGATGCTTCCGTGTCTAAAAAGTGCCCCGCAAAGATCTCCCTGAGGCACAGGTTATTGAAGATGGTGCTCTGCCTGAAAACCCAGCACCATCTGGACACCTCAAGGCTGCTGAAGTCCAACCCATGGCTTAGCCGCCTGATGGGATGTGCATTTCCAAATGGAATGACAGCTGTGTTTGTAGCAATGTCACTGAGAGACTTGGGAGTTAGGGACACCCTAGCTGATGGGTGTGCAGTCTCACACCTCTTCTTCCCAAAAGGATACCCTAGACATCAGGTCACAGTTGGATTTTGGAGAAGTCTCACACATATGTCAAAATGGATCCATGCTCAAGGTTCAACAGGATGAAGAAGCTTAGTATCAAGCATACTGGAGCTAGCAGCGATCTGCAGATCTTATTAAACATGGCCTGAAACAGGCTCCAGACATTAAGAAATCGTAATTCCATAACAGGCCTTTGTCTAAATCTCAGCTTGGGAATGAGGTATCAAAGCTGGTATGTCTTTGGCATGGATTTCTTTTCTTCTTTGCTCAACATTTTTTTCCCTGCTCAACATACTTACCCAACCAGCTGCAAACCTCCCCAGAGATGCAAACGTAGTGATGAGTCAGTCTAACGCAGTCTCCAGCTCTTTGCCTGGAAATCTGGCAGACTTGCTGATGTTACAGCATCAAGTCAGTTTCTGCTATCTCTCTTTGGCTTCCTTTTGCCCATGTTGCCAGGACTTGATTTTGCTCTGATTTACACTCAGAAATTATTGCTCACATCTGATGTGCAACAGCGGAAATGACAGAGAAGGATTGTGGGAGGAGGTCAGGGAAGCAAAACGAATAGAAAAGCCCAAACCTGCCCTGTGCTGGCTGGTCAGCTTTAAAACAAGAGCTGTGACCCATGGGCAGCTAGCTACAGCTGCTGGGCTGCTGGTGCCAGCTGTCTTCTTCGGCCCCAGCCCCGGCCCCCCGCCCCAGTCCCAGCCCCAGTCCCGGCCCCAGCCCAGGCCCCAGCCCAGGCCCAGGCCCAGGCATGGCCGCCCGAGCTGATGGCCCAGCAGCTGCCTGGCTGACACAGCCTAGAGAGTGGCACTTGGCAGTCAGTAATAGCTCTGTGTCTTACAGGCAGCTCGCGTCCAGCTGTCCATACACCAGGAGCAGGGTGGACAGCTGGGGCAGCAGCACTGTCAGCCCCCCATGCTCCTGCCTCATGGCCAGCAGCCCTGCTGGGGCTTACCCAGAGCAGCTCAGCTGCTCCTGCCAACAGGACAGGGTAGCAAGCCAAAGGTCCTGGTTTGCCATTGAGATCCATAGCACAGGGAGGGCAGGATCTGCACCAGGAGCTGTTCTGCACGTAAGTATCTGCTACAGACAGAAATAAAGCCTGCTGTAAATTTACCTCCAGCAACATTGGCTTAGGCAGCATGGTCCACACTCTGAGCTGAAAGAGGAGACATACCCAGGCACATGTCATGCATCTATCAAAATAAACCTGTGCTCAAGAGTCAACAGGATGAGGAGAATCGCTATCAAGAGAATTGATGTTGGCATTTAGAATCTTGTTTGCTACATGGCCTACATTAACATGTTCAGGAACAGCCTCAGTGATCTGCTTTACCATTGGCATATTGTAAAGGGAAGACATTTCCCCCCCCACTGTCCTTGTGTAATGTAATTCTTGTGTATTGGAGCTCGAGGCAATCTACAGATTTAACTCAGCATGGCCTGGATGTGGCAGGTTCTGTGTGCACTCAGATCTATGAGCAACGCGGGTGAGAGGGCAGAAAGGACAATGAGGGGGGTGGTATCCACTTGCTTGCCCCGCTGTGCTGAGTTGAACACCTCAGCAGCTTTCTGTCCTTCCACTCTCATGGGATAAGAAGAGCTCTGAAGGGGAGGTTTCAGCTGCAAAGCCAAAACCAAAAAGTCTTAATCTTTCACTCTGAAGGCATCCTTGGTCCAAGAATACCTTGTGCTGGCCTTCAGCGCAGGGTGAACACCAACCCTTTTGGAAAGAAAGACTTTCAATAGAGGTAAACACTCTTTTAACTGGTTTTAAGTTCCCAAGAGTTACACTCATAAATATGCCTCATTTTTTCACTTTTTTCTGACTCAGCCCACAAAGTCCAACACCTACTCTGGAGGAAGGAGAGCTGTACGCTGCTCTTTCACCACCACCCCCTCCCCAGCACTGATGATGCCACGTTACTTTTAATGCTTCAGTACTGCACATGCCCACCCAGCAGGGCTACTGCTGCCGTATCATATATTAAACCATGTGTTTAACGTTTATAGGTCATTTTGTCCTCATCTGCATTATAATTCTGTTGCGCATCATAAATGCCAAGTGAGTTTCGCTTCTTCTCCCTATGCCTTTGGTTTATTGCATTTACATAAAGCTGTCCAACTTTTATGAGGATTTTTATAACTTTATTAAATTAATTCCTTCAACCACCAAGGAGACGACATTTCCACAGTAATGCCATTATTTCCCAAACCCTATTTTCTGCTATCTTTGGCCTCACTGAAGTGGCACATTTTTCATTAAACTTAGCAGTACATAAAGTCATTAAGGTGACAGTAGTGGGCCATTATAGCTGTTGCAGCAGTGCTGGTAGTGACTTCACCCCTGGGTCATCTGAAGCAATTATTAAGTAAAGTGTGAAGAGATATCGAATAACTTAGAAAACTTGGAATTTCCTTGCCCTAAGTGCCTCTTCTACGCAGACAACACAGCGAGCTGACCTTCCTAGCTCAACTCATCTGGAAAAAGAGAGCGAGTTATTGAATACTGCAACAGATACAGCCAAAAATAAAGACATCCTTCCTTTCCTCTCTAGTATTCTTCATAAACCAAATCTCTTTTTACTCCCAGCAACATGTTTTCATTCTGATTTTCATCTGCTTTAGTGATTAAACTCGCCTGCTAACCCTGAGGGCCCTGCTGATCTTCCTGCGTGTCACAACCTGTCATCAGAGTCACAGTTGCTCTCGTCTGGATGCAGAAGCAACAAATAACCTTACAAAGTGGGAAGCAGCCTGCTAACAATATAAACCCTGCCTATTTCCTTCCCTGTACAGCATTTAAGACTTGTTGGATGATTCAAAACTTTCTAAAGAAGTAGGAGTCTTATCCCTGAACCAGTAAGCATTGGATCTGGGTATTTTTAGACGAAGGTCCGAAAGCACTTTGAAAGTGAGGGAGTAATAGTTTTAAATTCACTTCCCAAAGTCTCTGAACAAGCCTGGAGCAATACGGAGCTACTGATGTCTCTTAATAATGTCTGAACTGGCCACATAAATTACATTAATGGAGAGCATGCCTAACTCTCTAGCAATGTGTCCCACAGCAGACCATTCACCTTGGCTTAAAAGGATGATAATTTTTATCATGTTGGGAAAAAACCATTCTACTGCCACTTTGTACAAGCAGCACAAGGACAGCAAACACCTGGCATGCAAAATCTACATGAGGAAAGCCTGTAGTTTTGGTTACAATGAACTTTTAAAAATTGTTACAGTCAACATAACTTAAGATTTCCAGGGCGTAGACTTAAAATTTACAAGGGTTAATTACAGACGTATTTTTTTATAGTGGCATTCCTGATCCATTTATTATTTCTTACATTTTTGGATTGCTGATGAACTCCATTTTTGGACACCACTTACATGCTAAGGAGTCCCAAACACTTTGCCATGACATGTAAAAAATGCAGCTGAGACTGTAAACTCTGCAGGGCAGGAATTGCATACACTGTGCAATAAGTAAATGAGTTTAGGGAGGATCTTGTAATTCATCACCTTAGGTAGGGCTGACGACAGGCTTCTGTGATACAGACTTAAAATAAAAACCCTCAAATCCTTAGCAGACTGTAACAGTAAGAGTAGAAATCTTTTATTCTGGAAGAGAAGTACAGGGGTACAACCTCCACCTGAAATTCAGTGGGAAATTGCAGCCAAATGGTTCAGCCATTTCCAAAGAGCAGCATTAGGATCGGCACGCTCTCCTCTTGCCTGCTTGTGTTAGCATTTCCAGAAATGGTTTGTTTGAACAGCTGCAGCATCTCCCTGCTGTGCCGCAGGGACTTGAAATGTGACTGGCCGTAGAGGGGGGAGGCAATAGCCTTGGTTTTTCGGGGCTAAAGCTGAGAAAACACATTCAAGTTTGGCCACATTATGAATCCTGAAGGTGATTTAAGTGTGTGTGAGTGGGGGAATAGGAAAGATTTGCTATGCTGACATTCAGCATCATTACACCTGCGCCAGCTCAATCACCCAAACCCCCTCCACCCACGCTGAACTCACTGGGGCAAGTGCCTGTACTGCACCTGTGGGGCACTGCTGACCTTGCCACGGCCAGGTTAGAATAGCTGCATGTAGGTGTGCACTCAGGTTTGGGAGGGAGGGGCTGCTGAGGGAAACAGCCATCTGAGAGGGAGGAAGGAAGGGAGGAAGGGAGGAAGGAAGGAAGGGAGGAAGGAAGGAAGGAAGGAAGGAAGGAAGGAAGGAAGGAAGGAAGGAAGGAAGGAAGGAAGGAAGGAAGGAAGGAAGGAAAATGTTCTCTCTGTTGGCTCACTTCTGCTTGGCAAGGGAGGTGGCAAAGGAAGGAGGCACCTTGCCAGGTGATCCAGTGTTGGGAGCAGTAAAACCTCCACAGTTACCTGCCGTGGCTGGCAGTGCCATGAAACAATACGTGTCCCATGCAGATGTGCACCCAAGCAAGGAGGTGCTTCCAGCCATGGAAACCTGCTCCAGAGCTCCTGTGCAGCTGGGGCACATTGAGTCATGCAAGAAGAGTCAAATACAGCCTCCCCTGTGTCCATTCCCTGGGGAAGGGTGTACTGGGAGCTCTATGGACTGCTAGTGTCACCTCCTGGGTAAACCAACAGCACAGATTGCACCTTTCCCTATTTTCCTCATCACTCGGTGCTGCCTTCGGGGTTCAGGAAGCCACATGCTGCTGCCACAGGGAGCCACAGTGCCACGGTTTTGGGACCATGGTGAGTCATGTGTCTGCACTGCTGCTTTGCAGACTTGGGTTTCATGTTTATGGTTTTTAACAAAGGGCAGGCACAGCAGTCATGGCTCAGGAGCATCTGTCCTCCAAGGCACTTCCTAGAAGAAAAATGAGGAGACAGGAAGGGGCTGTGTCCCCCACAGAACAAAGACCAGATTTCCCCAAGTGTCTCCTCTACTCTCCTCCAATCTGAGAAGTGCCAAAGTGCTGAGGGCTGCTCTAGATGGCTTTGTGTACAGGACTAGGCTACAGTGGAGTGGATGTCTAAGGAGCTGGGCTTCTCCGGGGTACTGCCAGGCTGTGGGCGTAAATGTGGTACCTGAAGGTGATATAGTTAATGTGAGGAAAACCTGGGCTGTTCCAGAGGGCAGCCAAAGACACAGACACACATGCTCTGTGCTTAAAAAAACCCCAGTGGTTCCCTTTCTCTCCTGTGAGCTGTCTTGTCAGTTTTTGTTCCCCTTCCATGGAAGCTATTGCCCTCGCTGCCTCACCGTGTGACTATGCCATTCATCAGGCTGTTTCATCCCATGCATGCACAGCTACATGTGTGCACATCTATATATGCTATTTATGCATCTATATATAGCACACAGCTATATACATGCATATCTATAGATAGAGAAGGCAAGGACATAGGCTTTTGCATCCTACAGAGTGTATGTTGACTCCTGTGCTGCCTATTTGTTTGGACATCTCATATGTCCTTCACATAAGCTGGGTTGCCATCATAACAGCCCCCTTTATCTGGCCCAAGCACTGGACACACTGCTAACACAGATTTTAATTAGAAGCTTCAAGTTTTTTGATGACTTTCCTGAAGCCTCAGCCCTGCCCCCCTTTTTCCTCCCTTCCTCCTCTTTCCCTTTTCTCAAGTAAGCTTCAAGCCTTTTGGCTACAAAAACACAGTCTATACAAAAGACCTCAGATACTAGAGAGTTTTTATTATCTTTATAAGATCTCATAGGCTTGAATCACCAAACTGACCATTTTTCAATGCTTCAGAATAGGAGTGTGCTGTTTTATTGGCAGTTCACTGTTTAGAGGACTTGTTTACTATCTACCAATTACTTGGTAATTTCTTCTGCATTCTTCATTAGCAATAATAAAGGCCCATTATGCTGCCTGTTTGGCTAGGCTGGTTTAACTCATTTCCTTGGGCCATTACTTTTACTGGTAACAACTTCTCTGGCTTTGTATATTTTTTAATTCAAGCTCTTTATTTGGTATATAATTAGTGATGTGGTTAAAAATTAGTAGTTTTTAAAGGTGTCAGTTAATCTAAGAGCCTCTCTGTCACCATTCAGTTCACCTCAGACCTTTTGCCTTGAATATTTCCTACCTTTACCAATTTTCTGTGCCTATTTTAAGTGGAACATAGATTCTTCCATGGACATGAGGCCTTTCATTGTTTAAAACATGCCAATTCTTTAAAATAGCAGTCTTTATAAGAGAGGACTTATTCCAATTGATAGACTATAACTGACCTCCTATTGCTGATATTAGTCCATCTAATTTCTTGTTTACAGTGGGAAAGAGAAAAAGATCTTTTCCCATCATCTTCCAGCAGTCTCTAAAATGCACTTTTTATAGCTCTTAAAAATTTCTGGTTAATAATATTCAGTTACCTCTGAAGCAGCTTTAAATGGAGAATGTTCCTGAGGACAGTTAAGAGCCAGCAATACCTTTTCATTGCACGGGATGACATAAATGACAAATGATGAGTGAAGACACCATTAAGCTTTATAATTTCTTTAGATGAGTTTGCCTGACACCTGTTTAAATTGAACACCAGCATTTGCAGAATGAATACCAATTTTTCCCACAAGCCTTCAGAAGGATTTTACAGGCAGAAGAGTACTTTGATTGCACAATTAAAAAACTCCAGAAGAAAAACCTGAGTTAGTATTATGCATAAACTGTGAGCAGTTGTTGCATGAAACCAGCCTTAAATGCTCGTCAAATACGCAACCAGAGTCACTGAGGCAGAGTAAAAGCAGCTGGGGGGGATTTCAGTGTAGCAGGTCCTGGTACACCAAACAGCAAGGTATCTCAGGTCAGAGCCACACTGACCTCCTCTGTTCACAAACAACACGTTTCCCCTCTCAGATTAAGAGGTCTTTAATCGCCTTTAGCTAATGAGCGTGCAGCAGAACTCCTAGTTCTCTTACTGGACAGATGTCCTTTCCCAGGTCCAGCTGTGCCCAAGGAAGAGGTTGTCTTTCCCAGTCTGGCCCAGGTGCTCACTGCTCTCTTGCCCCAGGTTGCTGGTCCCTTGGTGTCACCAGTGCAAGGGTTATAACCCAATTCAGTCAAAACAGGCTGAGCACAGAGGAACCAGCAGTTAAAACTCTGTGCTTGAAGAATATTTTTAATTTGCCAGAGAAGCAAAAAGAAACCCTTTCAAATATACTTTGCATGTGTAAACGTGCCCACAATTTTTGGCATTCCAGGCTTCATATGAGGCCACACAGAGACACACAGCCCAATCAGGCCCTCAACCAAAGGTCAAGGTCATTTGACAGATTGCTCTCATGATTGAATTGGGTCTGATGTCTCAAATATTTATGCTAATTTTAGACACCCCTCACATTGCTCAGATGGGCACGTACATTTAGAGAAGTCCCTGATTTAACTGCCCATCTCACTTAGGTCTCAGTGTCCTCAATGGCCATGCAGTCACAGGGATGTACCTGTGAGCATCATTTGGCCTCCAAAATCCTTATTGGTAAGAACAAGTGAGAAAAGGAGAAAAAAAGCAAAACTAGAAGCTGAATTTTCAGAGCAGACTTCAAAGAAAAACTTGGCTCTTCTAACTCCAGTGTGAGTTAGCAGAAAATTGCAGACAACAAAATCCACACACACAACCCCATGATGTCCCTTGTGATCAGCGCAGTTAACTACAGGATTTGCTGGAGATATGCAGCTGGGTGAGTGCACTCTGGTTGTCTGTGCAGTGCATATAACACCGCCAAGCCGAATCTTACGCATGGCTGCCATGCATAGAACTCCCACTCCTTTACCCAGGGAACAGTGGGCTGAAAAATCTGAAAGAAAACCCAGTGATGGTGGTCACAGCTGCAGCCAGAGCCATCCTTAGGCATCCTGTCAAATGCTTAAAATGTGCAAGTGACTCGCTTTTGTAAGGAAACACGATTGAAGGGGGTCCATTTGGGAGGGCTGGAGCACCTCCCCTACGAAGAGAGGCTGAGGGAGCTGGGCTTGTTCAGCCTGGAGAAGAGAAGGCTGTGGGGGGACCTCTTTGCAGCCTTCCAGTACATGAAGGGAGCAGAGAAACAGGAGGGGAATCAACTTTTTAAAAGGTAATAGCAGGACAAGGGGGAATGAATTAAAGCTAAAGGAAGGAAGGTTTAGAGTAGATATTAGGGGGAAAGTTTTTTACAGAGTGGTGAGGTGCTGGAACAGGCCGCCCAGAGAGGTGGTGGATGCCCCATCCCTGGTGGTGTTCAAGGCCAGGTTGGATGGGGCCCTGGGCAACCTTGTGTAGATCCAGGCCTGAGGTTGGTAGCCCTGCCTGTGGCAGGAGGGTTGGAACTCTATGATCCTTGGGGTCCCTTCCAACCCATGCCATTCTATGATTCTGTGATTCTGTGATTTGTTTAAGGTATTTTCTATCTTCAAAAGTCCCAGAAGGTGAAATGCATGCCACAGCTAGGACAGCCCCTTCTCTACTCATTTACCCATTTGTGGCATTTACAGGCAAAGGGTGTCCTTGAAGAAGATTCTGATCTCTGCTGCTCCAGTGAAGCCAGCCAATTTCTGCCTGATGGATTTCCCCGCTCCAAATGTGTTCCAGCTCTATCTCTCAGGAGCCAGGATTCAACAAAAATGAGTTGCCAGCTACATGAAAGTTTTACATGTTTAGCAAGAAGAGTAATGGAATGAGTGCAGCAGTTTATTTGTAGAAGTAGAAGCAAGCAGTCTAAATAAATGAAGCAACTGATAATTGTTTAGACATTCAGAGGTTTTGTAAACATTTTGTTAAATTGATGTGATCTAATACATCCTTCCAGCTTTTTACGATGTCAAAATGTATGTGGATAGGCCCATTAGCACATGTCTCTTCAGCATTTTCTTTCCAGGCTAGTTACAGCACTGAGACATCTAGCTCTCAATTAGCCAACAGGTCTGTGACCTCTGTGAACACGAGTTTTGAAATTCCTAGCCAGGGAATCAAAAGCATCTCACAGCTATGACTAGACAATGTATCTGATTGTGAAACTTATGCTGCATAGAACTTCTTGTTCTTCAGTGGGAAGACTAACCTAGAGGAAACCCATAAGTATCACAAGTCATTGTCAAGTATTTTTTATTTTTTCTAAGGAAAAAAATGAACCTCACACTGTAAGCTAGTACCTACTTAGAAAGAGTGTCTAGATCCAAAGCAAACCAAAGCTAAATGTTGTAGACCTACTGCCTTCAACTGCTTTTGCATTAAGGAGCATGGTGATCCCAAATGCAATGTCTATCACCATCGTTAAGGAGAAGATCAGATGAAATTGTCAGACCACCTACAGCAATGCAAAGCCCACATAAACTCAGACATTCCACTCTCATCTCCACTCTTCTCTGATAACAACTTTTGGGGTGATTTCTTAAGACATCTGCCCGCAATGTTGGCAAAGTTTTGACTATGTTGGTGGCAGTGACCAGCCAGCAGAAAGCAACAACTAATTCTCTTTAGCTAGGAAAATTGATCCTGAGTAGAGATGGTTTTGGGTAACCCAGCAAAGTTGGAAAAAAAGAGAAAAATGCATCCTCTAATCATTTGGCTGGAGTTGCTAGCACAAACTCAGGTGGTCAGGGCCAGTAATGTGAGTTTCTATGAAAATAAAGCCAATCCTCAGAAAAGGAGCCACATGTTCTTCTGCCTCTGCCTTGGTTAGGTTCACATTCTCTGTCCTGGCTGCTTGTGCTCACTCTAGAAATATGCATGGTTCAGAAGTGAAGGAAGTGCTGTCTGGGTATGTCCCAATATCTCTATAGTGCTGGATGGTTCCTTGTTTCCCTTATGTTCTGGTTTCAGCTGGGGAAACAAACCTCTGAACTAAAAGGGTACAAGTTCCCTTGCCCTAAATTCAAGGAAAGGAGCTAAATGAGTGAGACCTCACTATCCTCTTCATATTCAACCCATGGTTCAACTTCTGCGTTCTTGGGATCTGACCTGGTTTCTTTATTTCATTCCTTACTGTTGGACATATTAGAAAACCATGGGAAAGATCAAGAATTCCTTATAAAGACCATGCTTTCTGTTAAAAAGTGAAGTCACTGGAAGATAAAAAGATGTTTTATTTTCACAACTTTAAGACAGTGCAAACAGTAAGTTGGACTGTGGGAATAAAATGAACCCCATGAAACAAATCTTTTCCCTCACCTGTTCAATTTAATTTACTTGTTTTTAAGTTAGTGAACTCAGAGCAATATTTTTCCAGAAAAACCAGTCTGCCAATACTGATAAGTTAACACCCCAGGAGGTTCCTGTCTTGGTCAAATGACAAAACAAATGACATCATTATGATAAAACTTCCCTGTAAGTCAAGGATGTATTAAAGCACACTGACTGCATGCTGCTATAGAGTGGAACAAAAGCAGGCATAGAGGTGACACATCATTTACTACTACAGGCCAAAGACAAGGCAGAAAAGGTGGCAGGGCATGTTTGTTTTGTTTCCCTGAACGGGTAAAATAAAGATAACACGAGGTAAAACAGGATTCTTAGCCTGTAAGAGTCATACTTCTGTGAAGCAACACTATCAAATGTCTAACAATTGAAATATGTGAGGAACAAAGTGCAGTATCAAAACAGCCATTACCAGCCTGCTCTGTCAGTGGACTCATAAATCCAAGATCAAGCCAGGAAGCTGTTGCAGGAAGCTGAGGTCAGTATCAGAGCTCCATCATTTGTTGAAAGATGCACCTAACAAAGTAGGAGGAGGAAACTGCTAGCACCAGCCTCATCCATTTGCTAATAAAAGACAGTAGTATTGAGAGGAAGTGAGGATTGCACAGAGGACAGTGGAGTTTCATCACTTCCCAGTACGGGATAGACCTTAATGTCACGTAATGTGGTGGCAGCAGCTCAACTGTCCATCCTTGCACTAGGTAGGGGCTATACCTGCATCTCCACTGTCCAGCAAGAAAGCCTCCTAAATCATGCTACAATAGCCATTTCTAGCTGCTTTATGGCCAGAGCAAACATATTACCAGCAGTTATACAGCACGTGCAAAGCCTCCTAAAGCAATGTTTCTGCAGCAGTATTTCTGTAGCCCTGTTAGCTCTGTAGTACACACAGCACAAAACATAGGAGATTAGACTTTTAACACACAATTTCTAATAGTTGACAAATAGTAATCTTTGGCTTTCAAAGCTTTGGCAGGGAGCCACTTAAGAATTACAGGCTGAGCTGCGAAAGAAAAATGTGTTTTGAAATCCCATCTTTATTAGTTAAGCTGTCATTATTACTATTCAATTATCGTACAAGCACCCAGCTTTCATAATGCAAAATACCATTTCCAAGACTTTCAACAGGATTACATGCAATGTGCCTCTATTCAGGTCTGGTTCTTCAAGATACCAAAATGCTCCCGAAATCCCCCTGACGCCCACTGACAAGGCAAAATGGAGGGGGCGAGGCATCTCAGAACAGCACGAAGGATCAGACAGGCCTTCCTTCTCAGTAACAGCAGCAATAATTAATAATGGCAGAAAAACATCGTCTCTGCTAGGTTGTTGCTTGGAGAAAGATGAGCCAGCGGGATGGACTCACCCTTTTTACAGGAACAAGAAAGAACAACAGTTATGAAAGAGTAATCCCTGATAAAAAACGCTGAGGAGAAGAGGTGGGATAAGCAGTGAGAAGGAGCCCTCTGTTTCAGTAATAGCGTCTTGTTGATCTTCCCTCCCTCCACCATGTGGTTTCTATTTTCTTGTATTAATCCGTGCTTCCCCTCCCAGCATTTTTTCATGTGGTTGCCAGTTTGAGGTCAACAAGTACTAAGAATGGACTGAGAAGAATTTCCAGGATGTTTTTTAAGACTATTAATAACTTCAGCAGCTATTCAAGCGAACGGCGCTCTGTGTTCATCGTACTCCAGGGTGTAAGCTCATCACTTGAGGAGGCTGATTCGAAGTTCCCTCACATTACAGGTTCTACAGATGGTCAGGTGTGGTATGGGGCTTTGAAGACAAGATGCCACTTCCAGCAGGACGCCGAAAAAGGGGCCAGTACTGTACCCTTCAATGGGAACATCTTTCAAAGATGACAGAACTCACAGGGGATTTTTAAGCATTGCCACCTCCAGCACTAGACTTCCTAATTTCAAGGCATGCCACTGCATGGCAGACATCCTCAAAGCCCTGATCTGCAAGCTATTTCTCCACAACAGGCAGCAAGACTGAAGTACCTATAAGTGAGATCTGCAGAAGACAGCTAAGCCAGGCAGGCTTCCAGGCAAGAGGTGGCACTTCTGGAAATACATTATTGAGCTCCATCAGTGCTTTGCAGTGAAAGCCCTGAGCAGCATCCCTCATCGCAGTGATGCAGGGGGATTTGACTGGGAGATGAGGAGAGAGGAAACATCAAGCCCATGATGAAATGAATCATTAGAAGAGATCTGATCAGTGATGCCCAGAACAGCACACCTCAAAATTACACTGAAACTTTGTGTAGGGCAGACTGCCAACAGAATGATGACCTGTGCTTCAGACAGGGAAGTATATCTTGGCTTTACATGTCCCAGTACATTGCTTTAACCAATATAATGGGGAAAGTGGGAAGACACAACTAGTCTCATTCCTAGCTGTCTTCTGTGTGAGGCCTGACCTGGCCAATATGATCTGAGAATGACTTTAAAATAATAAATAATTTTTTTAAAAATCAAGCCTGGAACATGAGAGAGGCCATGGAAGAGATGATCTGTGAACCCCACAGAGACCCGGGCATGAGGCAGCCTGAAGATGCCAGATGTGGCTGCTCATACATGAACAGATGTCTCCGCTCATGTGTAATCCCCTCTGCTTCCAAGGGGACTGAACATCTGACCTTGAAATGCCTAAAAACAGGGCCCAAAGTCTATTTTAAAGCTGATTTTTATAAATCAGAAGATCATGTTTATAAAAGAAGAGACTAAAACTTGCACAGCAGGAAAAGTGTGATGTACAAGGGCACAAATCACATGCAGAAGGGGAATATCAGGGACTTAAGTAATGAATTCAAACCCAGAAGAATATCTGCTTGATAAATGCACTATCTTGGACTCCTCCTACAGACAGTAACTTTTCAGTAGCCAGGGCTTTCCAGAATCCTAAAAAGTAATGTAATTTTTTTTTCTAAAGGCCTTGGCTTATTGATATTGTATTTCAGAGACAAAGTGAAAAAAAACCAAAACCAAAACACACCCCACACTACCAAAAAACCAAAAAAAAAAGGAATACTTGGAAGGGATGTTCATTTGCTTCCTTGCCTCCCCCCAGAATGAGACAGGATAGCAGAATAAGATTACAGACATGTGTGGATTTATTTTTGAGATGCAAAGTTAGGTCTGACTTTTATATAAGCACCAACATGCGTGATCTGACTTTCAGGAGTTTCCAACACTCACTCACAATGGTAACCAGAGCCAAGGAGAGACCAAAACCTTCAGCTGACATGGACAGAGCTGAAGGGCAGTGAAGTGGGGCTCCCACAGAGACAACAACAATGCTCCAGTAAATTATGTGTCTAAAGACACAGCTGAAATGTTCTTCCTCTACAGGAACTGCAGCCCTTTCTCTTTCCCGGTTTCCCAGCCAGCTGCAGCTCTGAAGAATCATCTCAGACCTGTATACATTACACCAACTTACCCCAGCTAAGAGCCTGGCCCAAGTGAGAGAGAAACAACGGAGGATTTTGCCCGGTGGCTGTAGAAGATCGCCATATCACAATACAAGGCCATGTCGTGGGGAAGCTGCTTACTCTTTGTTTATTGAGCATTACAGCTAAGTTAGTGCCCATCTCCTACACGACTCACACTTACTGAACACTGTTAACCTCAAGACTAACTTCCCAGTTAAATGAGTGCTAAATACATAAAATAAACAAACGTGGTTCGCTCCCTTTGCCCACTCCTTTTTCAACAAACAGAACTGCTCATTGATGTCCCAGGGCAGAAGAAGCCGGGGAGGAGCTGTGGCTGAAGCGTCGAGGCCTGGCAGGGTTGCAGAGCATGCACAGCCTGGCTGAATGGAAAGAGATATGGCTGTGGTTTTCAGTTGCTGGATTTTCCTCCATGCTTATTTGCTACCTTGGGCAAGTTATTTAACCTGTGTCCTGGGGGTTGCCCAACCTAAAAGCAAAGTGGTGGCAATCTTTCTCAGCAGCTGTGTTTCTCCTGGCTTTTCTAAATGTCTCTCAGGCCAGGGACTTTTTCTCACTAGAAGTTGTTCCAGCCATGATCCAAACAGGGAGCTGAATGCCTGCATGACTCTTCTCTACTGTACCAGGCATCAGGCCCCCACGCAGGGGAGCACCCATTCCCCTCTCCCAGTTAGCTCTCCCTTACGTCCCTCTGCCATCTGTGCAATGGCTGCTCCAACACATTTGCATTTCAGCTGGACACTCCTAACGTTATTTACTCATGGCATTGGAAATCTAGCAGCCCTTTTTTCTCCTGCACAGACATGCTTTCATTAACTGTGGTTAAATTCCAGCTGACGCCGTTACGCGATCCCTACCTTCACCGGCATTTGCAGGGGAGTTCACTTCCTGCATTTAAAAAGGAGACAACTGTATTGTTCAGAATTGCTCTGTGCATAGCACATTCTCTTCATAGTTTTGCAAAACCCGGGAAAACTTTACAGATACTCTAAAGGTCAACAGAAATATATTCCCCATGGGGTATCCCTAGAACAGTGTCTCCATTGAAATGTTTGTGGTGAAGCTTTGGGCTCTGGCGCGTACACGAGTGTGAGTGTTCAGAGGGAGACTGGCAAGAGCCATCACATTTTGGGAGGAGGAGAGGGACAAGGCAGCACTGGTCCTCTTGAAAGCAAATCTGGAATAAGTAGGTAACAGGTTTGTGTCCTCTGAGATAAAAAACAAGAGGAGAATTGGAGGACGCTGCACACAAATTTTTCTTACTTCTAAAAAAGCCAAGAGTCATTGCAGAGCTGTCTATAGCTATACACAGGGATGGGAAGCTGTTCTAATAGCTGTGGAGAGGCAACAGCCTCTATACGTACCCCTTAGCTCAAAGGACTACACCACTGCACCTACTCCTTGGCAACACCACACTCCCTTGGAGGCACCCCCAAGCCCAGAGTCTCTCTCCAGGCTGGATCTCTCCAAAAGCTCAGTCCCTGCAGCCTCCACCTGCCTTCAGGAGGAAGAGTAGTGGTGAGGGTCCTTCTTTGGGAGTCTTGGGGAGCAGAAAGTCCGAAAGGCTAAGTTCTTCTCCAGCAGACCTTTCCACAGCCCATCCATCCCCACACGAACCCAGATTGCACGCAGTGTACAGGGAGTATAGGGTGCAACCCCCATGCTCCCTCCAATAAATCCACCTCTGGTTATCAAAAATTAATTTCATGGAAAGTCATGAAGAGTGGAACAGGCTTTGGTAAAGGGCATCGCATTTTCAGGTCAAAAGCATGCACTTATATCCCGAGTAGATTAGATTAGGATTCCAGAGGATGTGGACCTGCAGTTCACAAAGCTTTTTCCACATGATTTTTGCCAACAGTTTCTAGGGCAGAAGAGATACACACAGGAAACGGTGGGTTTCCTGAAGGCACATTATAACCTTTTCCATATAGATGATGGAGTCAAGATGACAAGCATCAGAGCCAGAATGGTGCTTCCATCATCCATGATGGCTAATCACTTCTGAGGCTCGTGGACTCAGCTAGGTACCATTCACTGAGCTGTTCTGATTTGCAACTGCAGTTTATTTTATTTTAGGCAGGTGATTGCTCATTCTGTTTCACTGACTTCCCACTCCCGTATTTTGGAAGACCACAATGGCTTTTTATGCTAATTGGACTCTGCCTCCTCAGATTCTCACAACATTTAGCACAAAGCACAGACTGCTCTTTCCTCAGCCATCTGGCAGAGAAGCTGAAACCAACAATTTTCCATGTCAAAAATCAGACATCCGAAAATAATGTTAATGTATTCTAACCCCTTTATATACACTGAACAAGTCAACAGGCAAGTCGGAATATGAAGAACGGGCTGTAGGAAGGGCACACCATTCATCTTGCCCTTCAACATGCCCAAACAATCAGACTAAGGCTGCAAGATTAGGAACTCAAATCCACCCTCCCCTAGAAAGGCAATACTGCCTGCAGCCCAGCATCTGCTACACCGAAGAGGATTCTTGGGGTTTTTTTAATGGATTTATGCTGACAAGCAGAAATGAACATGCATACTTAAATATACACAAGCATACGCACACTTTGGCACCCAGGGTGTGGATCATTGTTTTCTGCCACTGCATTACATCCTGCTTGCATTGGTAACAAAACCTTTCTAGCTGAAATTGTATCCAGGGCCTGTAGTCTGCACCTTTATCAGTCAGGGCTGGAGAGCCTGCCTTGCCAGTGTAACAGACTCCAGTTTCCTGGAAGACAAGAGGACTTAGATAAAGCTGGCAGGAAGGAGAACGAGAAGATAAATCACTGACTTGAGAAATTAGTGTGACACAGCTAACAGAGGAAGCAGAGAACCTGATTTCAGCTTCCTGGGGTCCCCAACCAATGCACGCCGACCATGGGAGGAGGAAGCCACCTATGTGTTTAACACCAATGATGCTCCAAGAAGTTAACAAAACTGCTCTCTGCATTCATGGCACATGGCTCAAAAGGATGTATCCAATATGCACGTGATGATCCTGCATCATATATGTATTTGTGCTTTTCATCTTGACCTACATAGCGCAATATAGTCCCTGTATAGTCTGCAGACATCAAATGTGTGTCCATCAGCAATTCTGCTTTTGCAGGGCTTTTCCATAGAGGAATAGCCATAGAAAACAGTTAACGGGACTCTCACAGTAGTATTGAATGATGAGGACCAAGCACTTGACCAGGAGTAGGAGAATTAATATTTGGCAGAATCATTTTCATCCCAGACTGGTCACTAAATGAAAGACCATATTCATACAGAGGATCACCAGAAGGGAAGAATATGTAAAATCTATCTGATCATCTCTCCAGCAAAGATTATTTACTTTTTTTTGCAATTTAAACAAACACTTCACAAAAAAGGTTTCCTAGCAGAGCTTTTCTAAAACATCTACTGCAAGATTGGGGCTTGATCCGTGGCACTTTTTCCAATATGTCCCAGTTGCCAGCCAAAAATAAAAAACCCAAAACCTATGCAGAGCATCAAGTACTTTACAGGCAGAAGAAACCTGGCCTGTTGCAGAATTCCTATATGCTTATCCTGCATTTTTTGTGCATATCCACACAAAAAGCTTATGAACAAACAGTTACAGGTGATGCCTTCTACGTTTCCAGCTCCCATTGCCCGTTCCCTGTGGCTGTCTCAAACCAGCACTATGGTGTGCTGGCAGGAGTGTGCAGTCCCCCAAGTACATCTGAAAGGTTAAATTCCCACTGAAGATGGTGGGCGTTTCAGTATGCTGGGGACCTACTGGTACCTCTCCATTATCATTGTACCCCTTCTTTGGTAACAGCAAGACAGCTATTGAAAAGAAACAACACCCTCTTTGTCAACATGACTCTGCTGTTAGAACGGTTTTCATAGATTAAAAAATGCTGAGCAAAATTGATCTCAGAGGAGGATATCATCCCTGTCCAGCCAGCGAGGATAGATTACCATCAGCTTTCAAAAGCAGCAGTGTATCTTTTCCAGCCCTGTGAGCCAAGCAGATGGATGCCTGGATGGACGGTGTGGGGGTAGCCATAGTAACCATCATCCCATGAAGCTCCCGCTCACATCTCTCTTTCTATCACAGCTGGGGAGAAAAGCCAACAGCTCGCCGCCGGGGTGCAGATATCCGGTCAGACCTTCGCCTCTCAGCTCCAGCTGGGGTTTCCATTCTTCTTCTGCCATTTCCTAATCTCACCTTGCTCATCTACTCTTTGTGGATCGTGAGCAAAATTCAGTCCTGGGGGATGATCCCTTGAGCGAGCAGCATCCCAGCTGCTGCAGCCCATATCTTGGGTGGGTGGATGTGTGCTGGCTGCTTTCTTCACCTACCAGAAGTGGGAAGCCCCACAGCCACCCCCAAGCCAGGCAAACACCTCCATCTCACTTGAACTCACCTAAAGTGATGCAGGGCATGTTGAGAGAGCTCAGGGTCAACCCAGGTCCCACCCAGTGTTCATTGGGAAGTGCAGAACTATGACCATCTTTGTGCAGTGCTTGTCCCCACGGGAGATGACTGGAGTGCGCTCTCATGCAGACACCACCCTGTCTTTTCAGAGGGGATATCAGCCCAGGGTGCTGCAGGCTGAAAGGAAGCTGATAGGCTTGGATGCAGGATAAGGTTCCTCTGCCAATGATTGATGATGTTAGCCACCCTCATCTTTCACTTAAAGCTTCATCATTGTTTCCATCAGGGGCAAAACTCCCTTCTCAATGAAAAATTTAGTGGCACTTGAGGTACTTCTTCTAACTGCCCTGGATGCACTCAGAAAGGTATTTTAAATTTTAAAATGTACCTTCTGAAAAGCAAATACAATCACTTGCATTTAAGTTGTATGACCAAAGCCTGCACCTGTTTCAGAACCACAGAACAGCTGAGGCTGGAAGTGGCCTCTGGAGACTGTCTAGTCCCACCCCCTCATCTCTGTTCTTATATGTAGCCTGTACTTCATCAATTTGTCTATGAGGATATTAAGGGAGACAGTGTTGGAAGCCTTACTAAAGTAAACAACAGGCTGCTCTCTGCTTATCCACTGAGCCAGTCAGTTCACTGTAGAAGTCTACTGGGATGGTCAGGCATGACCTGCCCTTTACAAATCCATGCTCACTACTCCAAATCACCTTCTTGTCCTCCATGCATTTGGAAATTAATCCCTGAAGCATTTGCTCCATCACCTTCCCAGGGATCACGGCAAGTCTGAATGGCCTTTAGTTCCTTGCATCTTCCTTCTTGCCCTTCTTGAAGAAGGCAGGACAACTACTTTCTTCTGTTCCTCAGAAACCTCCCCCAGTTGCCATGACCCATCAAAGACGATTGGGAGTCACCTTGCAGTGGTATTTGCAGTTCTCTCATGGCTGCATCTGTCAGGTCCTGTAGACTTCTGTGTGTCTAATTGGTTTAAAACTTCCCTAACCTCATCCTCCTCCACCAAGTCAGACTTTGCTCTAGACTTTCCCCCTGGTTCCAGAGACCTGATTTCCTGAAGGCAAATCTCATCTGTGAAGACCAAATGAGCATCTGCAGCCTCATGCTGCAAACTTGCTTGAATCAACATATGTTTGCTTTGTTTGAAGAAATGACACCTGAGTAACCATCATACCAAGGGATTGCCAGCTACCGCTGGTGACCTGATCTACCTTCCGGAGCTCAATTTGCACAGCAGCGGCCTGGAGTCAGTCACTCAGCATTGCTCTCTGCAGCTCCACCTTTCAAACAGTTCTTGGGCCTCAGCCAAACCAAAATTAAAACACTTCCAGTGCAGTTTTGCGAACTGCAAGAACTTGTTAACTTTAAAGCTCGATGACAATGAGTAGACTAGGTTAAACAGCCTGTTTTGAACAGCCTAATCCAAGTGTCCCCAGCGCACAACTTCAAATACCATTGGCTTTATTGGCACACACTGCCAGAGCAGCCATAAATTACTGAAATCTATTACAGTTGTCACCTCCTTCCTTCTTACCCTTGCAATGATCTGGGATTGGCTAAAACATGCTGGGTTTACGAGTGGGAAGAGAGCAGGCAAAGGGAGTTGGAAACCACCCATCATCACCCCACAGAGTGGTAGGCGCCCCAGAGCCAAGGGGAAGGGCAAGGCCTGCACAGGCCCACGCACCCAGCAATGCCACGCTCGCATGCAGCCCTCTTGGTGCATGCTGCCCCCCACAGACTTTCAATTAGATGAAGAGCTAAATGGTTTAGATTTATTGGTGTATTTTTCTTTGCAAGGCACACACCTGAAATCAAATCCCCTCGCATCAGTGGAACTGTGCTTTCCTGCCTCGCTCTTTGTTTCTCCTCTCCCCTCTCCACCTGAGCCTTGCAAAATTACATTTGTGAAGCACGGAGGTATTAAGCAACGGAGCACTGCGAAAATAAAAGCTTACAAAGAAATGAATAATTCTGTATTCATAGCAGAGCTTGAATAATGTTCCTACAACCACATGCTGCGAAAGGAGGAGAAAACCAAATATTGAACAGCTGCTCATTAGAAAAGCACCAGCCATCCTGAGCCCTGAAAGACACGGGAGTCCTGTGGGAGGAAAACACTGTGTGACCATGTAATTAAAGGCTCTACCCAAGTGACCTAGGCTTTGCAAATCTGGCACTCTTAAAATGCAACCTCTTGTCATTTTCCGGGGTCAAAAAACAGGAATCCAGGCTTCCACCCCCAGGTCACAAATTGTGCTGAGCATGGTTCCAGGGACATGGTTCCTGAGTGAGAGCTCAGATGAAGAGACCTCTGCCACGTGAGCCAACAGGAAAGCTGGCAGCAGCATGCTTGACATATTCTTCCTTGTACAGAGAGCCGGGGTGCGAGACTTTGTGCTGGCACATATCTAGGTTCCTCCAGTGTTTTCCAGCAGTGAAATGACCCTGAAGTGCCAGACAATGGTGTGGGTCCCTGGGTACTTTGGTGAGGCTGGTGGTGGGTCTCCATGTGCCTTACCTGTGCAAGTATACAATTCTGCCAAGATGCTTCAACACAGACAAAATAATACTTTACTTTCTGGCTTCATTCTTAGAAACAGTGGAACTACATTTGAAGCAATTTAAAAATGAAAAGTCTCCTTCAGACAGACACTTAACATGGAAAAATTTCATGTCTGATGGGTGTATCTGGCACAGCCATCAGCAGTTTACAACAGAGGTTTGTAACAGAAGTACTGAGCAAATACATTACCAGCCCTGTCCCAAAATACTAATGTTCAGATTGACAAGCAGTGATTTTACCATAGTTTTTGTGTAATACAGGTGCTTAGAGGGCATGATTGATCTCCAGATGAATTGGAGAAGGAAGAGCGATTGATGATGGACTGTAATCACGCCCAGAGGGTTCTGCAGGCGGCATTTATGTAGCCTACTGAGATGTGGAATACCACAAATGTGGGCCAGAGGAACTAAGTTTCTGAGCCTGTAGTTATCCCACAAAAGTATTGACACAGGTAAATGGAAAATTAGCATTAAAAGCTAATGAAGTCCCTGCTGGTGGTTGCTGGCTGGGGCAAAACCATGACAAGTCAAAATGCAAAAGGATCCACTGGAAAATTGCTAGGAATTAAAACACCCGTGAAGCTCCTGCTGTAATTTTGTGTTTAGTTTTACGTGACGCTGCTCTTTTCAAGCTATATGAACCACTGACACCTCTGTCACACCTGATCCTGTCTTCGTGGGTTCAGCAATGGCTTTTCGCCTCCAGCATGAGCTGAGGAAAGTGCAAAGGCACTTTTCTGCGGTCGAGTGGGAGAAACAACCATTCCTCAGAAATTTACCCTCTGCAACTTGTGAAGAGTCGTTCCCTGCTTCCCTACTCCGTCCCCTTCCCAAGGAGGCACCCCAATGGCCCCCGATAGCTCCATAGGAGCCATTTCTTGTTGTAATACTGCACTCATTTCACATCCAGACATTCCCAGTCTGCTCCTGCCTGTCTCAGCTTAGCTATCCACGCTCAGCCAAAGCTTTGTCTTCTTCGTCTCTCCTCTGAGTCACCCTCACAGCTTCAGCACCTTTTGTTGAAGGCAACAAATTTCATATAGAAATTTCTGCAGGTGTTTTATTTCCCACCCCCCTTCCTTTTGATTTCTCCCTTTGTTTCTGTTATCAGTGTGAGTTATGAACCTGCAGAGATGCTCTGTGCCTACGGATTTCCTATGTGACTAGCTTTAATGTGAGGGAGTAAATACTGCAGGTCTGTCTGTTAGTATGAATTAGTAGAAGTTTATATACATATATATATATGCACTAATATAATTATATGTGTATATACAGAGCAAGAGCAATGTAATACACATAATTACAAGTGTGTAAATATAATGAAACATGGTGAATCTAGTGGAAAATTTATTTTTAAAAAAATGTTTAAGCTTGTAGATTTCACTAATACATTGAGCATCTGGAAAAACAGCCAAAATGCTCATTTTAATACCAAAGTAAAAAACCCACAGACTTCCTGCGTGGTTCAAATAACTGTGTGAAACTGAGTTTCCCTGAGATAAGGTTATTTGGGTTTGGAAACAAAGCCTGTGTCTGCCTTGAACACGAGTGCCGACACTGTCTCCTGGGCAGCTGATGCCGCAGCCCCAGCGGAAGCAGATGTCAGCCAGCGCTCCCCAGCACAACTCTGATCTGCACCGACTGGTCCCTCTGAAATTGCTCTTCACCAGAGGCCTTCACTTCTGCGT
Organism: Porphyrio hochstetteri; assembly: GCA_020800305.1. Lineage (NCBI taxonomy): Eukaryota > Metazoa > Chordata > Aves > Gruiformes > Rallidae > Porphyrio > Porphyrio hochstetteri. The sequence continues at coordinate 65,363,563 of CM036905.1, read as the reverse complement.
GGAGAGAGGATATTCTTGGATCCAACCTGACACAAGGCTGACGTTCACAACCCTACCTGCATCCCCCGAGAGCCAGGTGTCTGTCTTCACCAGGGTGCAGGGGGACTCATTAGCTGACCAAAGCAGTGGGGGGGTGCACTGAGAGCCTTCCAGAGGGACAAGTTATTTCACAGGCACCTTGCAAATAACTGGGTGCTATCACCCATTTATCTTCTGCATCAGTGCATGGTTTAACTTAGTCGTGCAACACACAGGAGAGATCCAGACCCAGTAGATCTAGCTAACTAATGCAACACAAACCATGCTAAAGAGACAGTGTCCGTCTCAGGAACAGACTCCAGAGGCCCAGGGTGCCCACTAGTTTGCATCAGTTCAGCTCCAGGAGTCACGAGGCTGCTGTATTTGTACCAAGTGACAGTCAGATGCAGTAATTAGCAATAAGACTTCAATGGGGGAAAAAAAATATAAAATAAAATAAAATTAGCTGGATCCAGGTCTTGAATAAATTACTTCTCAATATATATACCCATGGGAAATAAACACATACTTTGGAGTTTTTTCTAGAGTCCTCTGAAAAGAGAGTATCTGTATTATGATATAAACCAAACCAAACCAAACCATCATTATCAAACTCCAAGCTGTGTATCCTTTTGAAAGTGCAAAAACGCTTGAGGTACCCACTGCCTCACAGGCATTTACACCTCCATTTCTGCCTTAAGAGCTGCACAAGAAATACGCTAAGAAAAGGAATGTACAAAGACATCTCTCCTTTAAACTACACGCTCTGCTCAGCATTGTAGGTGGTGCTGGCCTCATTTTGTTGTTATTGCTGCTTTGTACCACTGAGGCAGGTGGATGCAGAGTTAGGTGGGTGCATTCATTACCTTCTAAACAAAAAGCACACTCACATTTGACTGGAACATCTTGCTCAAGTCTTGTGCTTGGGCTCCTTTGTGGTGTAGGCTGGCTTCCAGGGAGTTGCATCTACTCAAACCAGGGCTACGTTTTGTCCTTTAGAGAACAAGGTGCAGGCATGAACTGTGAGTATTGAAAGGACAGAGACATTGCCAGGCCTCTGCACTGGGAAGGGGCCAGGAGGGAAAATCTGACAGACTACAAGTTGCTATTATGCCTTCCCCTCAACCCTTGTATGCATACTGACTCCTTGTGAGCACAAGTAATATTTAAGAGCCTGTTACCATCTCACCTCCGCTGCACCATGCCTGCATGCCCCTTGTACACTGGATAAAATGGCAGGTACGGGACGGGGAGGACTCTGTGGTCGCCCACGTCACCATCTTCATGTCTTCTTGGGAGAAAGATTTTTCCATGACTTGCAGCTGCATTTGATTGCTTGCAAAGGAAGTACAGTAACGTTCCCTCAATTTCCCCTTTGCTACCATCACCAAAAAAACCCCAAACCACGATTTCCAACCCAGCTGCAAACACAAAGGCAGTCCTTTTTTTATATCACCTGTTTTTCAGGTGAGAAAACAAATTTCAGGTCATCTGTCTGATGACAGCCTCACTGAAGCAGATCCCAGTCCTTGTTAGCCCAAAGCCCGGCCCTGTTGCACTCCCCAGCCTAAGTCCCTCTGACTCCAAACAGGTCCCAGGTCTGGCGCGATGAGTCCCACGGGCTTGGCACCAGCCTTTAAATCACTGTACAGAGTCACTTGAGAAGCTGTCGGCAGTCAGAAATGAGTCATTAGTATGCTGCCAACACAGTATTCAGTGACAAAACCCAGCTGCCACTGTAGTCAAGAATGCAGTTTCTTTAGCACTACTGTAAGTCTTATTAGCATAGAAATCAAGTGTATGTATGTAATTGAATTTCTTTGTCGCATCCTAGTATGAGATTTTCCATCAATCCTGATTGTTACTAAATTTGAACAGCCCATATTTGCACTTAAGCAACATCTGAAAGAGGACTACACAAAGAAAGACTTTCCTAAGTCAACACATCCTAGAAAACAGCAGCTGCGCAAAGGCAGAGGCAAGCAATATTTCATTTCCCTCCCCACAGCACCCTATCTTTTGGCAGCTCTGCCTTAAAACTGGGTGCTGCTGGCAGCCTTGCGGGTTGTTTTTTTTTTTTAACTCCAGGAAAAGATGCAGCCGATGAAAGAGCAGGGGCTGTCCCCAGCCTGTCTGTCAGGATGTTGCAGAGCTGGTTACTGTTGATTGGGAAGTGAGGTAATACAATGGGGATGGTTCATTTTAGGCCGCTGATTAAACTGAACTCCTGGAGAAGAAAGAAGTCATGAAGCCAAGAGGGGAATACCCAAAGTGTTGAGAAGGATAATTTCAGGTTTAACCTCACCGACATTGAGATGACTGTTCAGAAGCAAAGTCAGTCTCAAAGATACAAGGGGTTGTCTCTGTGCGTTTGGGATGTGCTGGGGGTGGGTGAGGACTGATTAACTTAGCCTGGGCTGAGAAGGCAGGCGCCATCACCGTGGCTGCCTTTTCAGGGGTGATTTCTCAAGGGAATATATTAATCCACAGAAACCTCGTAGCCATATTTTCCTGTATTTTCCAAGCACAACTGTGGTCAAGACCACAGACACCTGACAAGGTGGAAAAAGAGCGTGACCCTCCAGCTCTGCTACTAAAGCAACACTTCATCCACATCACTGTCCAAGCAACCTACAAAGGCATCAGCCTTTACCCATGAAGTCAAGGAATCAACACTCATAACCAGAGAGAGGCTGTAGACAGACCCAAGGGTCCAAGGTACAAGGTCATTCTGTACGGTTTCATAAGTCAATCTATCGCAAGACCCTGACATGATTTTGTTTACCCCCAGGTGGCCACAGTTTCAGGAAACATGACTGTACCTCCTACAGCACTCAGGACTTTTGCAAAGCAGGATTTTATTTCTTTATTTGTTTGTCTGTTTGTTTTTCCATAGTGGTAGGTGCAACTAAATAGAGGCAACAAGGGCAGAACAACCGCCAGCACTAGATGCTCCCTAAGTAGTCAATTGTAGATTTTTTTTCCCCAGTATATCACAATGCCATATCACTGTTATTTTGAAACAGATATCATCACCCACTGCCAGGAGTGAGAAGACACAGAGTTTACTTCAGGGTCCAAAAATTCCCACTGATCTTTTCCTTCTTCAAGTAATAGCCCCAAGATCAGGACTCTTCTGAATCAGTCAGAAAGAAAGCGTGAGCTCCCTCCTCCCCTGCCACACCGCAACAGTACAATGGAAACTTAGAATCATCCAGGAGCAGCTGATTCCCACCATGAGCCATGGACCCTAGCCTCAGCTTCCGCTGTGCAATCCTGGGATGAGGGCAAGCCGGACTTTCCCATTGGGGAATCACGGGGATGGGAGTGAGTAGCTAGGCTGTGTGTGGGTGGCATTGGCTTTTCACTGGAGTTTCCATCCATGCTGCTGACTAATCGCACCACCTTGGTCAAATCCTGTGTCTCCCTTTGGACCACCATAAAACTGACTTTTGTTCCAGGCTTGATTTATCATTATTTCATTTTTCACTTTTCATGGGCTTTCCTTTTGTTACTTTGATTTCCATTATTGTAAGCTCAGTCCCTTTCAATTTGATGAAAAATCTTATGTGTACAATGTAATAAATTAGGAAAACATAAGGGTTTCAGAGAAAGGAAACCCTGATCTAATGGTTACTGTGGGGCACCTATCAGCCAGGGCTGGAAGACTTCCCACAATCCCATGTGACTTCCTTTGCCTTCCTGACTCAACAACACCTGCACGCTGCAAATTAGAGTGAACAGTATTGGTGGATAAGGGAAAAGTGACAGATGTCATCTACCTGGATGTGTGCAAAGCATTTGACACTGTCCCACATGACATGCTTGTCCCTAAATTGGAGAGACATGGTTTCAACGGATGGACCACTCAGGGGATAAGGAATTGGCTGAATGGTCACACTCAAAAGAGTTGTGGTCAGCAAATCAATGTTGAAGTGATCAGTGGTAAGTAGCATTCCTCAGGGGCTGGTAGGGGAAATGGCACAATTTAACATCTTTGTTGGAGACATAGAAAGTGGTATCAAGTGGACCCTCAGCAAGTTTTCTGGCAATGCTAAACTATGTGGTGTGGGCCTGTGTGAACCAATAAATTTCAGCAAGACCAAGTACAGGGTCCTGTACAATCCCAAGAACAACTACAGGCTAGGGGAGAATGGATTGAGAGCAGCCCTGAGGAGAAGGACTTGGGAATATTGACGTGAGCCAGCAATGTGCGCTTGTAACCCCGAAAGCCAACCATGTCCTGTGCTGCACCAAACAGCAGCAGGTCAAGGGAGGTGATTCTGTCCCTCTACTGTTTTTTCATGAAGCACAGAGTACTGCATCCAGCTCTGCTGTTCCCAGTACAAGAAAGCCATGGAGCTGTTAGACCGAGTCCAGACAAGGGTCATGAAGGTGATACAATGGCTGGAGCACCTCTCTTATGAAGACAGGCTGCAAGAGTTGGGCTTGTTTAAACTGGAGAAGAGAAGAAGGCTCCAGGGAGACCTTACAGCAGTTTTCCAGTACCTGAAAGGGGCCTACAGTAAGGATGAAAAGGGAGTCTTTATCTGGCAGTGTAGTGATAGCTCAAGGGGTTGAAAATAAAAGAGGGTAGATTTAGATTAGACATAAGGAAGAAATTCTTCCCTGTGAGGCTGGTGGGACTGGCAGAGGTTGCCCAAAGAAACTGTGGCTGCCCCCTCCCTGGCAGTGTTCAAGGCCAGGTTTGATGGGGCTTTGGGCAACCATCTGTAGGAGCGTGATCCTAGCTCTGTCCCCAAGTTGGTGGATTTTTGGCAGTAAGTGATATGAACTGGGGTACCTCTGATGTCAGCATTGCATTTGTCAGATCCTGTTTTAGATACTAATTATTCCCAAGGACATGTGAGTGCTTTTGCTTCAGCAAAACAGTTAGCATTAGCTGATATCACTGCCAGTCTGTGTCTCTTGGGGACTTTTTTCTTTTTTGGCTAGTTTGCTTATTTAGTAAATATTTAGAAATCCACGTTCCTATTAAACTGCAACACTGGATACCACTCCCTTTTGTTCAAGATTGTTTACAGAAATTATACTAAGATTCCCAGTTAATACTCACTGGGTTAAAGGCAAGAGATCCTCAGAGATCCTTGTATGAAAGGGGTGGGGAGAAAACAGAGACTTTGCTACAGCAAAGTTCAACAGTGCCTTGAAGGCCTCATAGCTGAAGCTCGAACAGAAAACCTGTTTCTACACAGAAATCAGAAAGAGTTCACAAATAAGGCAGTGAAAATTAATGCCCAAGACAGAATATCCTACCTTCAAAAGGCAACAGATGGGATGACATTGCTTCTAGCACATGGCACAGAAAGCCAGGCGGTGCATGGAAAATGTCTGCAGGGACACATCTCCCAGGGAGAGGAAGCCTTGTGCCCAGGCATGTGCTTCTGCTGAGCCCCCCAGGCTGCCTCTGCCTGCTGCTGCTCCCCCCAGAAAGCTCTTGTGCCCTCCGGCCTTCCCCCTACCCACAAGAGGCCAACGCCCCTGACCGAAGTGTTCATACCGGAGGCAGTCAGCAAACCACGGGAGCTGTCACCCAGCAGGGCAGAGGCCTCCAAACCAGAGCTAATATGGCTGTTGGCAGCAGGCGGCCCAGTTGCAAAGCTGAGACTTTTTCAAGAGGAAACATCTAATTCCCACTAATCTTTAGCAGCCCTGAAGGTTAAATAGAGGTCAGAATACAACCTGAAATGTTGGCAAGGAACTGTGGTGCCTTTGAGGAATCAAAAGGCACCTTCTGACAACAGGAACACTGGGCTAAGCTTCAGACTACTTAGCGCAGGGACTTCCCGGTGGCCACAGTTGCATGGCTTTTTCCCACCATCCCAGAAAGGCTTCCCAGTCCCTGCTGCTGTGGTCATGCTGCAAACAGCAACCATGGTGGGTGATTAAAAATTGACTGAGCTGTGTCTGCAGGAGTTGGCAGCCACCTCTAGCTCCTCAGTGAACAATCCTAGAGCAGCTACTCTCTCACCAACAGGAACTTGCACCACCTTTCTTTCTTTATTAAAGAAATGCACCGCTATTTAGCCAACCTCTGGAATAGCTGAAGCAAAGGAGTTTGGGGATGATGCAAAAAAACCCCATCCTGCTTGGTGAGATCTGGTTAGGAAGGTTGGCCTGATGCAGAGATGTTGCAGTGGGACAGCACAAATTCATACTGCCTTAGGCAGCAGATGGGCTTGCACGCTCCAGCACAGAGAGGCAGCTCCAATTATTCAGCCAGCCCGCAGGCAGGCAATTCCACCCTCCAGTGTCCAGACAGGTCAGTAACTGTACACCCTGAAATTTCTTTAATTACGGGACAGCCACTTTCCAGTGTATTGAATAACCAACTGTTTTAGACAGGAGCAACCCCAGGGACTCTGTTCCACTTTAAAAGGAAAGCTAATCAGCGTGGTTTACAAAGCATACACATGGCTTCTTTGAGCCAGCTTATCAAGATAGTTCTTTATGGGAACATAATTTACCTTTCCACAATGTGGGTCAAAGCATGAGGCTCTCAAAGGAGAGACTTCCTCCTGGGTGACAGGCCACAGAGGCAGTCTTCTTGCTGGCTTTGATAAGTATGCAAAGTGGAGAGGTAGGAATAGGCATTACAGAGTATTAAGTCACCCTTTAACCTGTCAGTGCAGCCAGCCAGGGAAGAAGAAAGAGGTGGTTTCAAAGGGCTGGAGGCACAGTGTTTCTGCACAGGGCACCACCACACCCCAAACACAAGCAGTCCCAGGGAACCCCCAGTACAAATCCACTGTAGTTCTCTGAAGGATTAAGAAATAAATATCTCTTCTATCAATAAACAAAAGATAATCCATAGGATCTAGAACTATGTGGATGTATTTGTGGATGCTGAAGTTGGTCCTGAACACTGCTGAGGAGTCCGCTCTTCTTTCATGGTGCAAAAATCTCCAAACATGAAAGGGGCCTTCCTGGCTAACAGCACTGCCTCCTACGCTTCTTAACGTTTCCCATCTGCTTTCAAATCTTTGCATTTCTTGACTCTTGAAAAATACAGTGTAGTAGGATTGAAACTCTTCCACCCCGGTGGGCTAGGTGTCTCCTTTGCAGGGAGCTGGAGGGGACAGAGAAAGGATGCTCTGGGGAGCACTGCAAGTCTTTATCTCCACTGGCATGTGAAAATAAAGCATGACAGATCCCTGGCACATGACACCAGACTTCTGACCCCACACTTTATATCTGTAAGAAGCACCCAGTAACCTGTGATCATCAACGTATTTATGTAAGCCCGAGTACACCATCTCAATGTACAGTAGTACATGTGCAACAAAATAACGTGGAGAGTTGAAATGCATTAGGACAGCCTCTGTACCTGAATCTGCTGATTCAACTCTCAAAGCTGCATTAGGCAGCTGTAGTTCTCAAGCCCTGCAGATGTCTATTTTAATCATCTGTCTTAAAATATCAGCTGGTTTTATGCCCTATTCTGAAGCTTAGCATCCCTCACAGAGGCCGAGCTGTTTTCTCCAAGCACTCCCATCCAATCAGCATTGGAAACAGGCAGGAAAAAGAAAAAATAAGAACAAGTTACTTTTGTTCATACTTATTCCCACACATGTTGCACAGCTTGTGGCTGAAACACCTTGGGTGGGTGTAGCTGCAGAACCTGAGCCTGCTATCCAGATGAGAACAGCGGGGTGCTTTTATTGGAGGTCTGAAGCATGGCCAGCTAAGGTATGCACCTCATCAAAAGCAGAGATTCGAGATGGCTCTTCTCCAAGCCTTCCTGCTTCTCTTCTGACTTGCTGGCTAAGAAGCATGCCCCTGTACTGCAGAGAAGCTGCTCCTTTCTGTGGTAAAACATCCTGCTACAAAACAAGCTCAAGGGTCCTTCCTGAGGCATACTCAAAGCATCAACTCACTGATTTATCCACTGCCCTTTTAGTTTATTTTTCAGCAAAAAACTAACCAAAAAAAGGGTTGTTTTCTTTCAGTAAGACTGTTCCTCTCTTGAAGGCTCTCATACCTCTCTCTGCTGTGCTGCCTCAAGCTCTGACTTTCCAAGGTGTGCTGTGCTCACACGGTCTAAGTATTTTAGCTGTGCCCAAGGTACTTGCAATTTGAACCTGAGATCACCTATAATCTTGTTAATTATGGTAATTATGGTCATTAAAGACCCACTATAGAGTTCACTGTTAATAGGAGCTTCCCTGGATGCTTGCAGCCAAAACAGCCAAGGCCAGCTCTCCATACGCAACTCTTCACGGCTCCCAAAGGAGGATGAGTGTGAAGCGTGTGATCTCACAGCCCTGCCCTGCGGTCTCAGTCAGGGAGCTCTGCTCACCCACAGCCTGTGTCTGCTACTCATCTTTACAAAGCCAAGGCCTTTAGCAGGTCTCATTCTCTTGGGTAGGATAAGATGGCAACATCCAGCTGAAAAAATTGGAGAAAAATATTGGGCTTGTCCTTGGAGCTCCCCCACAGCCTATCTAAACTAATTAAGTTAAAATATTTAAGCACCTCCCACTTGCATTCCAGAGTTTTTCTGCTTTGAATGAACGGGACAACACTGGAGAGGTGAGACTTGGGTTTTGACTTGCAAGATAACTGCTTGCAGTCCCTGGTTTGAAGGAACCTGACACATCTGGCTCAGGCACGCAGCAGCACATACGCTTTCCCTACAGTGACTCATTTAATGTCTCCCCAACGAAAAATGACTACTACTGGAACAGCAAAGCCAGCCTCCTAGGCAGTGTTATGATCAGCTGCGTGGAGAGGCGCTGATGAGTATGAAGAGATGAAGAACGATGCCTGTGAGGGTGGGTCAGAGCCCAGGAGCTGGAGGATAGAGTCCAAGAGCCAGTACCGCTGGGATAGGAGAGGTGTGAATGCCCCAGGGGCTGGTGACCTGTTGCTAACCATTGTGAGGAGAAGCTGCTCTTTGACCTCTGCTGTGAGCTGGTTTTGCACTTGCCCCAGACAAAGCCATGCCTGTCTTCCATATTACAAGAACAGGTGAGGTGTCTCCAAACCCGTGTGCCAGGGTCTGCCTGAGGGAGGCAGTTGGCCAGGGGAATGACTGCAGCTTGAGACCAGGTGAATCATTTTCTTGATTCATGGGGATCCTCCTTACTATGTTTAAGCCCTTCAGGCTGGGGTTTAGGTTCTCTCTCTGGTCAGCCAGGCATTCCAGATGGCAAGCCAGCCCTTTGCAAGGGACTAGTGTTTAGATGGAGGAGAGGAGGCTTGCCCCTGTGAGACAGCAGCCTCTCCTTGCAGCAAAACAGCTCCAGTGAGTTATGGGTTCTTGTGCGGTGGCATGCAGAATTGTCAGGCTCTTGGCATGTGAGTGGCTGTCCGTATATCTCAGAGACACAACTTAGAAACAGATTCTGAGGGGTTTTATGCTAATAAAGCTCTGCTTGTGCTGCTGTTAGTTCAGAAATCTTTACTTTAGCTTTTGTTTTCAATTTTCAAAGCCTGCTTTGTCAGTGAAAACCCGTGTCCTCCTAACTGTGGCATGGAAAACACTGCTGACGATTATTCTACATTACAACACATCACGTTAGGTGGTCCTATCTCAGTGCAGTAGACAGCTGATGGGTGGGGAGGGGAAACTGATATAGCCTAACCATGAGGTCTCACTGCCTGCCTGGGAAATAAAGGACACCGAAATATAACTGCGTGGGAAGGACTTCCAAGAAGAATTTGTCCCAAACCATTTCTGGAAACAGATGATAACATTATTTACCCAAATACAGGAAGCTCGAGATTGCAATGAATGACGAAAGGCAAGAACCAAGGGTGAGGGGGAGAAATATGTCCTTCCCCCTCCCCCTTCCCAAAAAGAGAGAAAGAAAAACCCCACCAGCAAACCCCCAGTTAGTAGGCTGTACACTCACAAGCTGATATATCCCTCCGTGTGTGTGCATGTGCCTGTCACACCCATACACTCCTGCCCAGCCCCCTTTGGATCCTAATGCTGGGAGCTCTTTCAAGCGAGGCGCGGCATCCCGCGGAGAAGAGCCCAACTGTTGGGATCCTTCCCAGAAATCGAACACTGCAGCATTCAAGCCTTTCTGGCCCTTCAGTAGTTAACCTGGGGATACCCAGAAACCCTTCAGCAACCCAACCCCCTCCAAGGAGAAGGGCTGGGGAGTGATGGGGTGTGCTTCAAAGCTTTCGTATTGATTTATTTATTTGTGTTGGTGTTTATGTAAATTTTTGCATAAATCTGGATTGAACTTTGTGAGCCTGAGCTCTTAAATACAGAATCCAGCTGTTTGAAATCATGAGGAATGTACATTCCCACCAGCAGTGTAAATCCAAAGTATAAAGAGGCAAACAGTCCAGCTAGCCGAGGGAGAGGCTAAGGGGGGGAATAACTCTCACAGAATGGCATCCTATCTTCTGGTGTATTTTTTTTAAGATGTTGCTGCCTGCTCTGTAGTTAAAAAAAACAGATGCTGGTTATTTTGGAATCCGCAGCATCTGCTCACAGCGGTTCCCAGCCATGGCCTCCACCGCGCTCTAACCAAGCAAAAGCAGCACAGACCCAAGATGTTAATACTACAGTGACAGACCAACCAGGTTCAGCAGCATTTTATTTATCTCAGCAGTACCAATCAGCCCAGCCACTGTGAAGCTGCTGGAAGAGACCAAGGGGTCCCTCCTCATCACTGGCCATGGCTCGATGTCCCCAAGGCCAGCTCAGCTCTTCTGCCTCTTAGGAAAGCTGCAAACCACAGTCACTCTGGCCTTGGCTTCATGGTGCACTGACAGCTTTGCCAGTCTGCTCGTGGGATGCCAAGCCCTGAGTCAGTACAAACTCACCCCTTCGATTTGTCTGTCCTCAAAAAGATGCAGCTTATTAACTTTCTTTTACGGAGGTGCACATTAGCTCAGGTACCAGCTGTAGTCCCCTCCACCAGTGTCAGGCCACATCCTCAGCATATGCTCCATACCCTGTGCTTGGAAGGTCTAACGGCAGCGTCAGGACACGCACACACACACATTGGAGCTGAACGTGCTCATACGTTGGGTGCTCCAGTGCTGAGCAGCTGCAGTACTGGTGACTTCTGAGGCCCAGGCTGCTGCCCATTGACTTCAGGGTTACTGGGACCTGTCCCTTAGGCATGGAGACATGTACAGGATCTCTGCAGAGGACACTAAAGTGCCTGCTGCAGAGATCAGCCCTCCCCTCCCAGCCTCGACTTTATAAAAAGGGGAGAAGTTAATCTTCAGAGCCTTTATTTAAGCCCTAAATCAATTCTCGGCTTTTCAGCACTGTTTTTTAGTGCAATCCATGAACATTATAGTTATTATTATTATAATAAAGATTATAATAATGATTTTGACAGTCTGCTTCAACACCTAAATGAGGAATTTGGATTATAATGCAAAAATCTCAGCTCAAGTTGGGGATAAAACATAAGTATCCTTAGGGCAAACACATAGCTAGCCTTACACTCTAAATGAGCTGGGCAGAAAGTGCAAGTGCATGGATTAGCAGGGGCCCATTTTCTACAGGTATATGTTTCTATAAAGAGACAAAAATGCATAGGTGGAAAGGAATAAGCAAGGGCAACGCTGGCAATTCAAAGGTTAATTGCTATCATTATGAAAAAAAAAATCCCACTTTCAGCACATCAGGTTTAAAGCTAGTTGGAAGTGGCCCTCTAAGAGGTGGAAGCAGCGGACAGCCATAAATAGAAGCTCTTCAGTCTATGATATAATAAGTGTGATGTGATACAAAGCCTGTGATAAAATTTCACTGTAAAAGCACCTTATGAAACAAGAGAAGGGGCAAATGAGTTCAGTGACCTCTGAGAGCCCCCAGACCCAACAGGATCTCTCACCGAGGCCTAAGGTATATCATCTCCTTGCCTGGCACATATCTGGGGCTGTGACCATCTGGCCTGATGTACACCAGGACTCCAGTCAGTAGTAATAGGTGAGCGCTTGTCCCTGCAATGTTGGGACCCTGACTGTGCCACTACAGAAAAGTTCCTGAAGCATGTACAGATCCTCTGCAGCTTGAGGGGCTATGCCCAGTTTTGTCTCCTCCTGTTTTCCAAGCAGGAGCTGAAAGGAAACAATGCTCCCCCAAATCTCCCCTGCTGGCTTTTCATCCTTTCAGCATTCAGCTTCGTCTTTCCTAGTCCTCGAGATGGCCTTTGCTCACCATTGCTAGGTGAATAGCTGTGACAGGTCAGAGGTGGGGCTAGCGGTGTAGGGATGCACTGCGAGGATGAAGGTGAGGCTTCAGCGGGCATTCACAATCGCCTCCACACACACTGATGTGTTTCAATGTCAAGTGTCACATATTAGTGTTTAGGTGACAGCTCTTTTTTACAGTAACAATGCCTGTGTTACAATGACATCCGTTCAAAGCCTGCTGGTAACCGAGGGCTGGTAATTGAAATGAGTCAGACCATCCTCAAGCAGAGTATTTAGACATATATTTACCATGCCTTTTCCCACAAAACTGTCTTGATGACACTTCCCTTAAATGCTCCCATGACACCTGCCACTGCAGAGAACCTCTGAGGAAGGAATCACAGCCATGATTAACATTCAGCTAAACAGAAGAGAAAACACTTGAACTAAAACCCATCACCTGTTTTGATACAAACTAAAACCATTGGCTTTGTCACTAAGGCAAAGCCCCAAACACTGCAGCGCCCTAAATTCATGCAGATGTTATTTAATCCCAGCTCTCTGCTATTACTTCTCCCTCACCTAAACAGCAGTGCAGTTAGCAGAAGTCATGTGAAAGGGGCTGACGTTAGACAGAGAGTGTCATTAATGTTATGGTTCCAAAGAAAAGCGAGGCTTCTTTTATATTCGTTCATGACTGCGGCTGATAATTGCTTCCTGTCTTACACCTACACAAAACCCGCTCAGCGCAGAGCTCAATCAGAAGGGAGTATTGATTCGTGTATAAATCAAAAGGCTTCTTCCTCCGGGTGTATTTACATGAAAAAAAGAATAACAGGACTTTTCTGAAAACGCTGCATGATCAGGAAAGGGTAGTGTACTGCGGGAAACCTCACTCATAGATTATATGGCCAGAAGGGAATAAAATGATCCCCTAGATGTGTCTACATATGCAATCCTCAGGATTTTCCAAATTAATTAAACTTTGATCTGTGATTTCTTTTTTTTTTTTTAAGAAAAAAAGAAACCCAACCTTGTTTTGGTAGGGGTTTAAGTGCATCATTTCATTTGTATGCACATAAATTATTTCTGTGTTCTCTCGTGCAGCAGACCCCATTGCCGGGAACAGAAGTAGGTGTTTCTGTCCTTGGGGTACACAGCTGGGTGACTGTCACTCACCAGCAAAGATGAGGATGCTGATTAGCACTGGGGTTACTAACAGGAGTAGGGAAGGAACAGCTCTAATTTTTTTTAGCTTCATCAACTGCTTTCCCTGGTAAATCCTCATCAAGATCGGGAGAGGCGTCATGAACTTCACAGTAAAGGAAAGATCTGAATGAGGGGGTGTTTGTTTTCTGGATGGGTAGTGGGGAATCCTGCCTTTAGGGCTGTGAAATCAAGGGTGAGAAAGGATAAGGAAAGTCTGAATTTGGCATTGTGGAGCCAGACCCAAAGCCCAGAAAGGCGCATCCCTTGCACAGGCTGGAGTTTAACTGGGGAAGGTCTCTGTTCAGCACACGGTACCTGAACAAAAACAGCAGACTGGCTTTTTGTACCTGAAGATAGCTGAGGGTGGGATCCCACAAACCTATTTTCAGCTAGATTCACCCTGCCAAGGCCTCCCTCCTACACATCAGTCTTTATTAAAGGTTGATCTGTCCTGCGTTCCCTTCATGAGTAAATGGCATCCTCCACTGTAAATGCTAACCTTGCCTCAGAGAAAAGGGTAGCACGCTCCTCCTTCGCCATCACCCAGGCTTCATAAAGATAACTTGCTCACCTCTGTCATCCTCTGCAGTTTGTCTGAAGAGAGCCTTTAGGATGGAAAGACTGAACAGAGATGTGGCTATAGCTTCCTCGTTATCTGAGCTGCCGGCATGGGGTTCAGGAAGGATGCAGAACAGCCAGGTCTCATCTCTGCACTGGGGTTGCACTGGGTGGTAACAGAGAACTAGAAAGCAGCAGAGGCACGTGCTGTTATGAAAATATTGACACAGCTCAGGTTTTGCGAGGTAAATGGAAAGGGTGTGTAAGTGAAGATCGTTTGAACCCAGTAGAGCTTTTTCAGGAGGTACAATAATTTCCACAAAACCCCTCCTTTTCACTCTCTCTGGCTACACCAGCACAGAGTGAGACAACATCCTTGCCTCTGCTAGAGATCCATCACTGAGTACTCAGCTCAAATTAGCTGTTTTGGGAACACTTGCAGTGTCCTGACTTTGCCTGGGGCTACTAGCAATTAAAGCTAATTTTTGTCATCCAGAAGGAATCAATCAGAACTGATGCCTGTATTAATATTATTCATCACCCCCTGAAGATTTATTTCTAGTGAGCCATCTAAATAATTTATATTTGAATTGATTTTGTGAAGCATTCTCAGATGCTGTAGTAAATGTATACGAAGAGTTTATTTACAAGGCCACAGTGCAGAAGGATTAAAACCTGATCAGTTATGACATGCCTTCATTTTTGAATAGGAGCCTGTTTGAAGAAACACAATCTATGCGGAGTATAATTACATGTATTAAATTACACCACAATCTGTTCTGCCACTGACTGACTAGTGTTTGTTAGATTAAAACCACTGCTAGGAAATGGCTAACTAATTAATCAAACTGGCTCGTTTCCAACAGCTTTCATGTGATCAATTGTGCCTCAGATCTATTTTTATAGGAACAGTCGACTGAACAGAAAAAGTTACTGCAATGGAGAGACAAGAGCAGTGCTTTAAGAAACCACAGTAAAGAGTGCATATATATTTTTTCAGGGCTCTAATATGAGTCAGGAAAAAAAGGTGTAAATACCTTGTTTCCAAGTACCAAGGAAAGATGACAGCTGAGGAGGACTGCCAAAGTACACACTATATATGTATGTATACACCAGACATCTCGTTTGCCAAGTGCCATCCTCCATAGATAGGAAAACAGCATGAAATACTTCAAGTCTGGTTGAGACTTAGGAAGCTGCATTGTCTCAAGCACTTGTGTGTCACTCAGCTCTGAGAAGATATGCAGATGAATAAAGCTGTCCTTGTACCTGAGGAATAATTGTAGCTGGGTAATTAAGTACTTGAAGCTAGGAAAAGCCTTGTTGTTAGTCTCATGAACAATGAAACTCCATGGAAAAGTGTCATTGTAAGTAATACTCCTACCAGACTTTCGAAGACCTTAATGTTATATTCCTGTGACTAGCAAGGAAATGACCAGCTCTGCAGGGGGAGTCCACAGACTAGGGGGTTAAGACCAAATGCTCACATAAAACCTAGGAGAAGAGTCTAGCACCTCAAAATGGGATCCTAAGCAGACATGGTGTAGCTACTTGAGAAAATGCTAAAAGGCAAGGGACAGCTCTTGCTGCTTTCTCAGATGTAGCACCCTGAAAGCTGCTGAGCCAGAGCTACAACCTCCTTCTGAGGATGACAGTGTTGTCCCATGGGGCGTGGAGGGTGGTGTCACCATTTTCTTTGAAAAGAGAGAGCACATTATCAGTCTTGTTGAACCCAGGGTGATCTAAAGGATGTTTGTTAGAAGAATAAAGGGGAGGATAACTTAATCAAATTAACAATTTCTCTATCACGGAGTTTCTATGACATATCTCATCTGTTAATAAAAGAATATCCATTGAAATTAAAGGTATGATCAAGCAGCTAATAAAAAATGCTGCCTTAGAAAGGAACATCAAAAGATAGGGTAACCCCTGGCTTTTGGCCTTGGAGGTAGAAAACTCACAGAATGATCCTGAGGAAAACACTCCCTCCTGTCTCCTCGTGTGAAGCAAAAGCAGACTGGGGTAGGAAGGTGAGGAGGCAAGACAGAAACTGAGCAAGAAAATAACTTGATTATATGAAGTGAAAAGCACTGTGCATAAACCCTAGAGAAGACAAGTCCCTTTGTGAAGACAGTCACGGATACACAAGTCTTTTATGAACATAAGAGTTTTGTTCTGCTAAATCCCAGAGGATTTAGACAGTGAGCCTACCAAGGTGCTTTGGAAACTCACTCGGTGGCATATGTGCATATTGACTTGTCTACCAGCTTGAGAAATTGGACCCTGACTGTTCACAGCATGACAGCCTAAGTTGCAAGAAGGTGATGCTGTCTTCTGCATGCAGAATTAGTTAATCTCCATCTGCTGATGTACCTACAATTCTAGTCATCTCCTGAAAAAGGATTAAAAACCAGGAAGATAATTAAAATACAAAATGTTTCTAGCAGCTGAAATAATTTTTGCTGTTACGTCTTCTTCTCTTCCCAAACATGTGGTGAATTTGCTTTCTGACAGGGATGCTCACTAGACATTCATGTTTTATGAAACTCTTAAAGAACATTTATAAAAAGCAGATCTCAAATATGTCACCACCAATGTTTGCATTATGCAGCCTACACCTTGCCAGTCAGGAGTCAACTGCATTGTCACACATAATCACTGATGAAGCAGAACGCTGCTGAGAAGTGGAGGCATAAAGACAAACATCAACAATTTAAATGGGCACAGTAAGTTTTACAGAAAGACCAATATATTCCATAATTTGAGGATATTCCATAATTTGACGATGAATCATAGAATGGCATGGGTTGGAAGGGACCCCAAGGATCATAGAGCTCCAACCACCCTGCCATAGGCAGGGCCACCAACCTCAGGCCTGGATCTACACAAAGTTGCGCACAGCCCACAGCCCTATCCAACCCGGCCTTGAACACTTCCAGGGACAAACATCAAAAGCCTAATTAGCACGCAGGATCTCCACATAGGTGGAGAAGTACCTAGGATGAACATCAGTAAAGCCAGCTCAGAACCATAGAGGTTGGACTCCCCAGCAAGACCATGGCCCAACAATGGGTAGCTCTCCACCCCACCCCCTCTGGGACCAACACCAGCTCTTGTTACTCAAGGACATGAGAAGCTTTAGTGGATCCAGCACAGGATCATACTAGTACACCTGGGCAGGTCATGGGCCAGAGTTGGCTTGGGTCCAGCTGGCTAGGGACATGCCACTGCTGACACACAACCATGCAGGACCTTACGATTTTAGGCACCTCTAAGACGAGTTAGTATTTTAGCAAGGGCTTTGAAGAATGCCTTTCTCAGCTGATGGTCCTACAGTGGTACTGAGGTGGGTCCTCTTTGTTTGTCTGCCTAAACCCCAAATAGCTGAGAAAATGTTCCTAATAAAATTACAAGGAGTGAGCTTTATTCTTTATGCACTTAACACATGGCTAAATTTTACTAAAGCCCCTTCCAAGCTACACAGTCCTTAAAGGCCTTGGAATCTGAACCATCACACCAACTAATTAATTAATATCTGTGGCCAAATTTGAAGTAAGTATGTGTGCTTGTTTTGGCTGGGACAGAGTTAGTTTTCTTCACAGTAGCTGGTACAGGGCTGAGGTTTGGATTTGTGTTGAAAATAGCGTTGCTGACACAGAGATGTTTTCGTTACTGCTGAGCAGGGCTTACAGAGAGCCCAGGGCTTTGCTGCTTCTCACTCCACCCCAACTGCAGGATGGCTGGGGGTGCACAAGGAGTTGGGAGGGGACACAGCCAGGACAGCTGGCCCTAGCTGACCACAGGGATATTCCAGACCATATGACATCATGCCCAGCATATAAAGCTAGGGGAAGGAGGAGGAATGGCAACATTTGGAATGATGGCGTTTTTCCTCCCAAGCAACTGTTAGGCGTGAAGGAGCCCTGCTGTCCTGGCAATGGCTGACCACCTGCTTGCCCATGGGAAGTGGGGAATGAATTCCTTGTCTGGCTTTGCTTGCACATACGGCTTCTGCTTTACCTATTGAACTGTCTGTACCTCAACCCACGAGTTTTCTCACTTTTGTTCTGATTCTCTCATCCGTCCAGGAGAGACTGAGGGAGCAGTTGCGTGGGGCTCAGCTGCCGACTGGGGCAAAACCACAACATATGGTAGTTTCACCTTAGTTTATTTAAGTTAGGGTTTATCCTGAGTACAGGCTATGTAAAACATGGGAGACTTCCAAAGATTAACTGGGTTACAAATGATCCCTGCATAATTAATTTTTGTGCAAACACTTAATTACACATGTATGCCTCCTCATAAATTCCAGAAATTTCATCTCCGTGGTAAAAGCATCCTGACATAAGGACAGTTCAGGTTCCCCAAAGGCATCCATTTGTTCACAGAAGAGATCTCCAGTTACAGCCTCCCTCTGAGACCCTCCTCCAGCACCAGACAGGTAAAATCTCTCCGTTTCCTAGTGAGAAGGTTTCGTGACAAGGAAAACTCAGGGGGAAAAAAAGGGAAAGCTCTTATATTCATTAATTTATTTTGCCTGCGAAATCTAATAGTGGAAGTCACTACATACTAACTGTTGTCTGAGCATGAGAAATTGAAACAGTGTTCTTTTGTCCCTCCTTTTTACAGGGCTACTTTCCCACGTGAGATTGATATATGCTATTACGTGTGTCTATACAGACAACAGCTCACAGTGCCCACAGGAAACTTGTCACGTGATGAGGGCATCAGAGTGAATGAGGCAAGTCACCTATCAACACTAAAATCTTGCTTTTAACAAAACATCTCAAAATACCAACCAAGACATTCCAAAATGTGAACCTAGGCTTGACTCCAGTTGCATTAAGGGACAAGTCCCTTTAACTCACTCTGCCTCTGCATTTCTGTCTCAAAACATCACTATGGTCCAGCCTTCTCCTTCTGGCATCGTCAGTGAGAGTAGGACAAAGCTCTTTATTGAGACATGCTTGGCATCTGACTACCCTGTTATGATCCACCTGAAGTACAATGGCTTGAAGGGTTAGTCTCCAAATCTGGGAGATCTCGGTTCAGAGGAACCCTCATTCCTTCACCCTCCCTTATGTCTCTTCCTCACCCATGGCTGTGGGGATCTGAGTCCACATGGACACAGTCCCACATGGAGGGGTTCAGACTGGAGACTGAGGCACGCCAGGTAAGCAACTCTAACCAGTTCTGGCAAGACGCTGGTGCAATCTGCAGGAAGCCTAATGGACCTCTGGAAGGAGAGTGGTCATCAGAAAGCTCCTTGCCTACAAGACGGGCAAGCTGGAGGCTCTTCAGGAGTGGGGAGAACACACAGGTGGGAACATGGTGAGAGGATACGGGTGGGTGCTTGTACTCACTGTTATCCAACACACATGGGGCTGTGAGGATACTCTGGTATTTTACAACCACCACGGCACCCAGTCTGTGTTTTCAATGTCCTTGAACTGTAAGCTGTGTCCACCAACTGTCGCCGGAGAGTAGCTCTCTGATTTCCCTAGGGACACCAATCTGCTACCAAGACAAGGAAAACAAATAAACCAAACCTTACCATTAAGCAGGTAACAGCTCCTCCGGCCTGTTGTTCACGTTGGGAGACCAGGTAAGAGACTTGTCAGCCAGCCCGAGGTGATGATCCTGGCTGGACCAGGTTTTCCTCTTGGTGCTGAGGGGTAGGGCTGGTGCCCAGCAGCGTGTCCCTCACAGGAGAGGGGCATGTCCTGGCCTCCTGACCCACGAGGGGGTGAGCCTCCAGGGCAGCCAGGTTTCGGCATTCAAACATGTGCGGAGGGGCACAAAGAAGCCCTTTATACCACTGCAATTGCAACATTAGATTTCAGTTTTATTCCCAAACATGAGCTGAGCTCTCAGTCATAGACAGGCTTTTTAATCAGCCCTGGCAAAGATGAAAAGCCTGAGAAAGAGAGGCAGTGTCTGTGCAAGAAGTACTCATTTACATTAAATAATTATCCTGGAGGAGAGAAACAGCAAGGGAGTGATTTTTTAATTATAAAGAAATAATTGCAGTCTGGAGGAGTATATAGAGTCCTAACTTTGTTCCCTGTAAGCTACCTATTCACAGTAAAACCCAAACAGTAGGTTTGAGAGGTAAGAAGTGTCTGTTTGTTATTATTTTCAAAACAAAACGAGAAGGAAGACAGGGAAATACTTCTGCACTCCCAAAAGGCTGCTCCTTCTATAATATCTCCTCCGCACAGCGGGACATAAAACCAGTACCACAAACATAAATGCTAAAAATACAAGAGCTGACATACAAACACATTCTGTAATAGGTTAGGAATGACTCTGTGTGTGTGTGTGTGTGTGTGTGTGTGTGCGTGTGACAGACACACAGCGCTGTCGCACAAGCTTATCTGTCTGCTACACAGACTGCTCGTGCAACATGGGATGGGCTTTGATATTGTTGATTTAGTAAAAACCAGAAAGGATTTGACTCCAACTTTTCCCCATAAAAATGGCCTTTGAGCTGAGATGAAGAATCATCGCCCCAAGTCCCCTTATTAGGAGCTCATTTTAAATTCCAGGGAATTTATGATAGGAGCTGCGATCTGTGCTGTGCTTTTGGGATTGCTTCCTTGGATGGAGCCAAAGGCCTCATCCTCTGGCATGTAGTACAAGAGCATGTTTTTTGGGAACATGTGCACCTCGCTGCAGACTCTATCACTTCAGCAGAGGAAAGGACAAAGATCTGGGAAGTCCCACCCGTTCCTGCTGCAGAATCAGGGCAGCACTCGGCAGCTCACAACTAGTCCTTGATATAGGGCAGTGAACGCGCTTCAGCTTTACACAGGGTAGCTGAGAGCACCTGGCAGACACTGCTTTGCACCTCAGCTTTGCCCTGTCACCTGAACCAAATGACGACACGGTTTATCAATTCCCATAAGCCCAACTTAATTTTTATACTGGTAAAAACTCTGGTTTTTCCCTGTAAGCAAATGTGGGCTGTGAGCTGGTGTTAGATGTCATGTCCCTGTGATGATCAAAATGGCTGCTGCTGATTCACAGCAAATGCAATCAGCGCCTAGCTTTTGTATTGCACACAATAGCAGAAAAATATATAGACACAGCTATACAAATATATTGCTGTACAGAATAAAATGAGCTACAGTCATTCCTTCAGAAGCCTATTCTAATTTTTTCTTGTTTTCTTAAATTCCCTGTAAACCTCCTTGTGCAGGCCCTGCAAGCTCCTGCGCTGGAAGACTTAAAGGCTTACAAGAGCAGATACACAAATCAGACTGTAGCATCCATCTGTACAAATATCACTGGAACGTGACCACCAGGAACACTGATTTACATTTACAGCTCTAGAAATAGGATTTGGTGTCATGGACCGTGTCAAGTACCCAGGACAGCATGGGAAAAGTTAATGCACATTAAGCTAATGGTATTCAGTCAGGAATGAATATGTCTCTCTGGGCTAAGAAAGAACCAAGTCTCCCCATGTTTTCTGAATACTCTGCAGCCTGCCAAGTGCTTCTGCCATGGGCATGAATATGAAACCAGAACAGGAGAGGAAAAGGAACAGGGTACATCTGAGAGAACAGGGGTGAAAAGACATCAGGGAACACTAAAAACGACCAATTCTCTTCACCTGGGAAGAATAAAAGAACAAATTTCATTCACATGCCTATTGGGAACCAAATCCAGCCTTAAGAGGCTGACCCCTCTGCCCTGTAAGAAGAACATGGTCAGAATGGCCTTGTTTAAGGCAAAGTGGATTTAAAACAACAAACTTATTGTTAATAAACAAGGGTGAAAAAAATACTTATCTCAACTTTTTAAACACAGATAACACCCACTTACACCTCACCATGGAGGTTGGTAGGGAAGTATGTTCGAAAAAAAGACTGAAAATTAAATATGAAGAGTAAAGATAAATATCATTGATATAATTGATTACATTTCAACCTGAATTCATAGTAGTTCCAGAGATTAATACAAACAGAAACACCCACCTTAGTCAGGACTTCCAACAAGCTGTCCCTTGGCTTTGTCCCATTCTTCCAAGGAAGGGAAGGGGGAAATTTGCTTAAGGACAACAGATGAGACAGGTTCCTAGACACACAAACTCTCCTGCAAACTCTCTGCTTCCAGGGACTGAATTGGCACTCATCCTCAAACATGCACACATTATTTCTGAGGTCAGCTCTTAAGACTACAGCTTTTCAGCTGCTAATGTAGAATTAGGTTTCCTGTCTGGTTTGACCAACAAGATTTTTTATGGTAATACATTTTATTGCAAAACTTGAGCATTCTCTATTATTCTTGAAGAATTTGAATTTGAAAAGCTGAGGAAATTCATTGTATGGTGTGAGATAAAATACAGGTAAAAATTCCATCAGAGTACAGAAGCCCCTGTATATATCTGTGTTTGTATGTGGGGATCTAAGCTCACTCTGTCTTTTGACCCAACTCCTTGCATTCATAGTCTTCCTTCTGGGTATCTATTCTCTGCCTTGTCCACATCCCACCAGCCCACTCAGGTCTGCCTCTGCTTTCTCCTTTTTGGCTGGCAGTCTGATCTCAGGCACTTTTTACTCCCCTGTACCATCACTTCAGGAAAGATTTTATCACGTGATGCCACCGCAAAGACATGTAGGATACACAGGGACAGAGGGGCCACATTTGCACCTCCACTACAAGATTACTTGAGTTGTCTCTACAGGCATTCCCTAAAGGTTGTGAGCTTTCCTCCTTTGAATATGGACTTTCATCAACACACTCTGGAAAAGAGGCAAGTTTAAATGCATATGCAGATGAACATAAAAAAGGTAATGCCCTAAATATATCAAAGTAGCTGATATTACAGGATGCTGATATGCCTTGAATCTTTCTAGCCTGATTGGGTAATATGGATGGGCTGTATGACATCCTTTATTTATGTCTCAGGACTTAGAGTGTTATCTGAGGAGTGAGCAAGTGGCTCAGAAACTCACATATGCACATTTTCAGGTAAATACATGCACAATAATCAAAAAAGCAAAAATAAAATTGAAGCATTTGGAAGTGCTGCTACCCCACTCCCTCTGTGCAGAAAGCAGGGTCACTGGCCTTCGAGTTGGTGCTGAGGCAGGAGTCCCCTTCCCACTCACCATTGACTGGACACACACCCAGAAGAAGAGGCAACATCAAAAGATTCTCTCACAGACTATGTCAAATACCATAATATTCTCAGGCAGACCAGATTTGCTGGTAAAGGAGGCTTACAATTACTCAACACAATATAAACCCTACAGTATTTCCAAGTGGATACAGATATTTAGCTGGTCTGTAGTGTTATCAGAATAAATTCAGATACAATCATAACTGCAAGCTGAACAGCAACTGGTCATTAGGCTGCAACATGGATATAATTATGTGCTTAAACATTGGTCTAAAATGGCAGAAAACTGGTTGTCTCTGGAAGATGCATCATACAGAATCAGTGAGCTCTTCAGGAACTCTGGAGAAAACTTAAAAATTATAGATACAGCTTTCCAGTCTAACAGCCGAATTCTAGCCACATTTTAAGGGAAGATGGAGACATCAGAACAGAGATAAACAATGAAATACTGAGAGTACTTGGAGGGTTGGAGCAGTGACACTTCCTTGTCAGCAAGAGATATTAAATCATAAAATCACAGATTATGTTGCACTGAGTTGCGACCTGGAAGTAGATCCACAGAAATAAATAAAATGGAAGTAACAGGACTATTCAAAGGCGTTACTTCTGTTCATCAGAAGGATGTCAAAATCCGGTCTCAAAGTAGGGTTTGTCCCTTTCCCTTATTCACATTATGATATTATTTGCAAAGCTATGATCAGTCACATGGGCCAGCATTTAATTAAATACTACGTATTATTCTTGGACCTGAATGGCACCACGATCTAAAATAAGAGAAGAAATCATAGAATCATAGAATGGTCTGGGTTGGAAGGGACCCCAAGTATCATAGAGTTCCAACCCCCCTGCCACAGGCAGGGCCACCAACCTCCAGGCCTGGATCTACACAAGGTTGCCCAGGGCCCCATCCAACCTGGCCTTGAACACCTCCAGGGACAGGGCACCCACCACCTCTCTGGGCAGCATGTTCCAGCACCTCAGCACTCTCTCTGTAAAGAACTTCCCCCAATACCTAATCTAAACCTTCCTTCCTTTAGCTTTAATCCATTCCCCCTTGCCCTGCCATTGTCTGACATTTTAAAAAGTTGATTCTTCTCCTGTTTCTCTGCTCCCTTCAGGTACTGGAAGGCTGCAATAAGGTCCCCCTGCAGCCTTCTCCAGGCTGAACAAGCCCAGCTCCCTCAGCCTCTCTTTGCAGGGGAGATGCTCATCCTCCAAATAAAACCTAGGCAGAAATGTTAACTTCCTTGCTGCCCATGAAGTCCGGGTGCAGGAGAGAGCACAGACATGTCAGCAGGGCAGACTAAGCTCTTTCCACCAGACACGGGTGAGCAGCTCTGCATTCAGAGGCTGGTTACCAACTGGCTTCCTTCAATCCCTGAACTGAATCCCTGAATTGAATTCTATCCCTACAACGGGTGGTCGTGCACAAATAAAACCCAGCTGAAAGACAGCAAGCAGCAGAAGATCTTTCCTAGAAACAAGTAACATACTATTTTAGTGGATAATTGTTGAGACTAGTGCCTGATGTACAAGGAAGCGAGTGTGAGATAACGTTTTCAAAATAGACCGTGACACTTTTGCTGCATCGGGCCCATGGTATTCTGATGAGTAATGTCCGTCCTTATCAATGCGCCGTGTGATTCATGCCCAGGAGCTGTGCAGCCGTTAGCGGCAGCCAAATGCCAGCCAACGCCGCGGCGCCTGCCCTGTTACACCGAGCAGCCATCGTTAGCAAATGCAGACCTCGATTTTCTCCCTTAAGGACAAAAAGAACCCAAACCTGTTTGCCTTGTTTTCACAGTTCTCCCTGAACAAGGCGCCCTGGGCAAGAGGGTTTTGGGGTGCAAACCTCTTCCTGGGCTGCCACCATTGGGCCAGAGTGGCACTGGTGGCCCTTCATGGCTACCCCAGCACCAGACCTGTGTCCCGCCTCCGCTAGGCCGTAGCCTCACAGCACAGCTACTGCTGGCACCAGCACACAGTCCAGAAGGGCATTTCAGTGCTAAATTAAAATTTGCTTGCTCTGGAGGCATGTCAGCTCTCCCACATAGCCAGGATGACCAAGCACATGGCATGAATTGCTGCAGCTAAAGAAGTCATAGACAAGAGGTGTATGGAGAAGGAGAGCACAACTGGAAGGGCGAACGCCATATCCAATGGGATTCTCTTGGCCTTGTCCTGCTAAGCTGCCTTAAAAGTCTGCCACTAAACCCCAGCTGGCCTCATGTGAACTGCATCTTCAAGAAGGTGGAGTGATGCTGAAATACTTGTAGCAGCTCACATCCCACACCATGAGTGGAAAGAAAATAATCCAAGGCATGAAAAAAATCATGACGGCCACTGATTAGAAAGACATGATCCACATTTTCAGTGCCATGGCATACATGTTCTTATGATCAACATTTAAAGTACCAATAGAAATTTTTTTCTCACACAAAAATATTAATTAGCATCAAAAAAGTTATTTCTTATTCACTTATCTGGATTTTCATTTTTATTAATTTCTCTGGGTAGATAGTATATATCAGGCAAAACCTCAAAATCATATAATTTTTTCCCCTAAAAAAACCATTTTTTTCTTCTCTCGATCCTAGCCTTTTCTTCTCCCATTTCCCCATCATTCCCCTGCCCTCATAATAAAAAAAATCAATGTAGAAATATATGTAAATAAAAAAAGATGGAGAAGTCAGACCCTTTCACAGCCCAGCCAGGATTTTGGAGCAGAGCGAAGGGTGAGGGAACCAACCTGGTCTAAGTTACCTGTGTCTCGTTATATTAGGGAATTACTTTTTCTTACTTGAAATATGTTCCTAGGTAAAAGGAATTTCAGGGTATACCAATAGTCTTTCCAACTAGATACTCTCCTTCATGAATCATTTCCTCTGATGTTGAGGAGATGAGGTACACAATCGTATCATTGCACACTCTTGTATAAAAGGTACAAAAGGCCTTTTCTTTTAAAGTTAATAGCAGGAGAATGAAATAATCTCTTCTTTTTTACAGGAGAATAGTTTCATTGTTCTGCCCACATACTTTATTTGTTGAACTGACATCTGTAATAGTGAAATGGAAAAGGAAAGGGAAGCGGATGAGAGAAATAAGTGAATTAAAATATTTGGGATAAGCTTTTGGAGAACACTATACGACTATGTTTAAGTAAACTTGACATGATCTAAGCAATAGCACAAATAATCAAACACTGAGGGGAAAAGTTCACGCTGATCTGGTGGCGAATGTTGACCTCTCTCATACATCACCCTTCCTACAGTGTTATTCTAGTTTGCTCATAAGGCTGTTGTTCCCTGAAGGCCCAATTCCCCTCTGTGCGTAGACAAAATTTCCACTGCGGGCTCAGAGAGTCATTTTTTTACTGTTTTTGTTTCTGACAGTGGCTCTCTGCTGGTTAGCTCTTTAAACATAAATTTGGGGGTCGATGCCCCATGGGGTTCACACCATACTGCTGTGGATGGTGACAAAAATATCAACTCCTCAGCAGGGCTGAGCAGCATGTCCTTATCTCCAGCCCAGAGTCCAGGCGAGGTGGCAGCCCCATGGCCTTGCAAGGTATGAGCAAACATGTGGGTGATGACAGCCTTGGGACCCCGCTGCTGCCAGAGGGAACCAAAACATGCCCAACAGCAGCATCCCCAAGCCACTGCTGCTGGGGATGAGGTCCTGCCACCGTGAGCACCCTCATTGGGTGGGTAACTCATGCGGAATGGGGCTGTCAGGGAGGGGGGGCATCAGATGTTTGGCTGGGTGGTGCTGCTCCTGCAACCAGGCACTGGCATTTGTGGTGGAGAAAAGGAGGAGAAGACAAAACTACAGCAGAAAAAAAATAACCCAAGTCTTGCAAAGTTCTGCTGATGACAGTCCCTGCTTTCCTTCCCTGTGCCAAAGACCTTGCTGAGCCAACAAGACTGAGAACCTCGCATAGCAAGTGAGAAGAATTTGGCACTGTGCAAGGAAGCCCCCCCCCCCCAATTTTGCCAGCATTCTCCAGCAACGTCCCTGCTTGTTAAATATTCTCAGGGTGTAATGTGAGGGGTAGGTCAATCAGCACGTACATTTTTATGTGGAGCAGCTGTCTGCTCTGTCCACTGTCAGAAATGCAAAGTCCCCTGGGAACCCCCATGAGAAAACACACTCTGTCTTCTAGGAACAGGGTGGTTTTCCTTTAATATCCACTTCAACTGTAACTCATTTGGCTTATAAATCTTGACAACAGAATCTGGCCACTGGTGTATTTTTTTCGTATGCTGAGCCTTTTTTTTTCCCCCCTCTCCTTCCTCCTCAGATACCTTATACTCCATGCTTAAATGTGAGACACAGCTGTCTCTGCCAGCAGGAGTTCACATTATAAAAATCACCAAGATTTACACAACAGGTGCTCTACCAACCCCCTGCACTAACATTTTCTCCATGCAATGAAACAATATGCTGGGCTGGGATAAAAAAATAAATCATATTTGAAGAAGAAAACATTTGCTGGATGGAGATTAGTCTTGGCACAACTGCAGTTTAAGAGCTGAGACTGTTTTTCTTTTAGAGGAAATCTAAATAGCTTCCATAGAAGTGGATGGATGGATGGATGGATGGATGAGTTGGTCAGGCAGACTATACGTAAAGGGGTGACAAACCTGGGACAAGGTTTTGTTGAAGAGGATGATTGGGAGGAATCTTCTTTTTAAATATCTGTGTATCAGTTGTCCTGATGCCACTTTATCGAAATGCCCAGGGATGCTTGCAAAGCCACAGAAACAACGACACAGACTAGTGCATTTCAACCTCTTACAGCTTTCAGTCCTGTAAGATTTTTTTCCAGCCCATGATGTGCAGAATGCTGGGTAGAGATTTGTAAACCTACTGACTCTCAGGCTTCTTTTTTTTCCCTTGCAGTTCATTTTTGAAGACCCCTCAACTACCCACAGACCACAAGTTTAAAACCATCGCTCCAGCCAAGCAAGCCTCATCACTGATGACTGAGCTCCTCACATCCCCCAAAAGCTACGGTTAGTAGCAGTTTTTCTACTAAAATATATGCTGTGTATATACAGTATATATCAGAGTCTATATATGAAGTGGAATGTTATTATATTTAGACATGTGATGTATCATATTATAGCAAAAATCCCCCCGCTGCCAGGCAGTTGCAGAGAGAGGAACACTTAAAGTGTTTTATTCAGAGCAGTAGAGAAGGATTCAAAATCACATACAGTGTGTGTAGAAGAGACATGCTGACACTTGGTGCTGCGACTGGATCTGATTAACTGTCGCTCGGGAGGCAGGGTTACGAGCTCAGGAAATGCTTGAGCACTTATCTGCATGCTTTCTTCTGACAATGTGTCAGGAGGCAGAAAGTGGGGACAGCAAGAAAAACAGCCATTTCACGGGGGAAATGCGCGGTACAGAAAATGGCACCTGAATTCCAGGACTGGGCTCCTGTTCTTCACACTTAGAGCTGGATTTGAAGGCTGAAAACCCATTGCAAAGAGGATTTCCACCCTGGACATGTATCCCCATCTCCTGCCTCCCCCCACGGCCAACGTCAAGTGTTTGAATTGACTTAATTCACATGCAAGAGTAGGGCCACACTTCCCCGAGAGCTGTGTGGTTTTTAAGGCAGGTGGAGTGTTTCACCCTGCCTTCTTCTAAGTGGTTAATGACAAGAGAGTCAAGCAAAGAAAGAAACAATCCAAAAATGCTGGAAAAAAAATATATAATCATTGTTGGCTTACACACAAGATGGTTGTTGCAAAGAGCAATCACACAGGAAAGACAAGCCAGTGCTGACCACGACCATACATATGTGTGTCCTAAATGCTGTTAACATGTTGGAAGTACAAAGTCTTGAGCACTGTATCCAAATCAGAGGATCTTCTATCGAGCCATGTAAAGAAAAACATGACAAATAGATGTGACTAGGGAAAAAAGCCCCTAAAATGTGGAAAGATTTTTGAAGTACAGTCACTTCACATTACTGACTTGTGGGTACCCAGCAGATAATTGGAGTGCTGTTAAGAAACTGGGCATGGTCCAACCTGGAAGAGTATTGTGCAACTTCAAAGTGATGTTGTGTCCCTTCCTCCATTATTGTTGATTGGCTCAGTAAGATAAATTTGCTGTCTTTCAGGAGGCACAAAGGAAGCAAAACCTCCAAGAGTTACCATGTGCTTGAACAACAGTATTGATAAGCCCCCGAGGGAAATAAAAATAAGTGTCTCCAGCCAAATGTTGACTGTGAGGATTTAAAACTCTGTTGAAACATGTGGTTCACATTCAAGCTTTTTCCTGTGAATTGCAGTTTGCTGTTCTAAGGGTAACTGAAGATATATGAGAAAGTCTTAAAGTCCTAAGCTGAATGGAGGGATTATGTTCGTTAATGCTGTGCCACAGAGCTCTAAATCCCTCAGGATGA
This sequence comes from Porphyrio hochstetteri, assembly GCA_020800305.1. Taxonomy (NCBI): domain Eukaryota; kingdom Metazoa; phylum Chordata; class Aves; order Gruiformes; family Rallidae; genus Porphyrio; species Porphyrio hochstetteri. The sequence goes on along the minus strand of CM036905.1, from coordinate 65,334,092 downwards.
ACAATACTTTCCCCCATATGTGACAATTACCACGGCGATTTGGAGTGACTCTTTGCTAGTCGTGATGCAGCCATCTGCACTGAAAGCATCCAGCATGGGGCGTTACATTATTTAAGACAACCATTGCCCTTCTGGGCTGATCGGAGGTGGCTGTGGATTGCTTTCAGAGGAAATGATCTGGCCTTCAGATGTGTGAAATGCTGGGGCTTCACGCTGCCAGTTATTTTAAAAACAAGGAAGTGTCAGTCACCATCACCAGGGCGGCAGGGAGACCCGCTCTTGCATCGCCCACTGTGCTCGCAGGAGGCCATGGGTGGATAGTTTGTTTTGAGCTTTCCATTCTTAAATAAAGCCTCTTCACCCTGGTATGCAGTCAGCCTCTCTGGTTACAACTGCAGGTGGGATCACACACCCCCTCCCCGGCTAGGCATCAGCCAGCAGCCAAGCTACCCCCGCAGCCATGATGGGCTGCTGAGCACTGTCCCTGCACTGCAGGGAGATGCTGCAGGAGATGCACCTGCTTTAAGCCCTGCTGCAGTGAGACGGCTGTAACGCACAAGCACACCACTTCCTGTGGGCAGGCAGCCCCTGGCATCGCTGGCTACTAAGGCAGGTGGGATCCCCAGGCAGGCTCAGCCAGCAGCATCCCCTCGGTAGCAATGCAGGTCTTCCCCCCTGGCCAGCAGCCCTCCGGGTCACCTTGGGCAAAGATAAGTTATCCCTACAGGCCATAACACGGGGAAATTGCTCCTGGGCAGCCAGGTGCATTTTTCCAGCAGCAGAGCACACTTTGGCCTGCTGCTGCCTCTGCCATGGAGCAAGGGCTGACGCTTCCCTTGTGCTCACTGCAGCAAGCACAGCATGCTTGGAAGCAGTCTCTGCAGGAAGGCTGAGGCTCCCAGCCCTCCTGCACTGCCTCGGAGTGAGCCCCGGGAGCAAGCCCTCCCCCTTGCCTGCCTTCTCTGCCTGCTGAAAGGGAACACACCATATGTCATCCCCTTGTAGCTCATCTCCCTTTTAATTAGATTTCCTGTCTTACGCTAACAATTACCGCTGTAGGGCTGCGGCCTCACAATGGCGGTGCAAAAGGCCGAGCAGAAAGCCCTGAGATGATGTTCAGATGGATGCCCTGCTAGGGAAACAACTGGGAATATTATTTGGAAGCGGCTCACCCAGCAATCAGCATCAACCAACATGCTCATCTTCTGCTTTTATGCCCTCAAACCTCCACCCTACATCTCAACAAGCGGGGAGAGGGATGACACTGGCTTTGTGAGGAGCGCTCCCGTGCTGGGGAGGGGACAAGATGGCTGTGTTTCCCCTGCAGATGTCCAACAGCTGAGAGGGACCAGGCATCCACAGCATAGGCAGCACCAGGGCCAGTCAGGCTCTGCTCCACCAAATACAGCTGGATGCTGCCAAGCACCCAAGAAAGCCCAGCCCAGCTCTCTCCACCTGTGCTGGTGCTGCCAGCCACACCTGTGCTGGGTCAAAGGGGCATGATGGAAACCTCAGAGGGGTCTGGTGAAGAAGGAGCCTGACTGACCACTGCAGGTTCTAATAGTCCTAATAGCAGCAATAGACAGCATCGGGGAAACAGGGCAGCAAAAATAACTAGCTCTGCTCTGGAAAGAGTTTTGAACATTTCAGAGCTTGCAGCTGGGCAGCTCTTCTGGAAAACATTTAATATGGGGAATTAAATGTTTTCCCTGAAAGCCTGCACTAAAACTGGCTCTCTTGAGTGAGAGGATGCATCCTTTGGGTGGTAATTTGCTGATGCTATTTCAAAAGGGTTAAGGTGGGTCACGTACAACCTCTCTCAGCATCTCAGTCCTTTTAGTTTTTATGCTCTGTGTTGCAGGGATGGGCTCGCTCCGTGTTTTTGCAGCCTGTAATGCAGCGGTACCATGTTGGCTCCTTGATGCTAATGCTTCTGCACTCAGGCAACAGCTTCATTCCAAGGGGTAACAAGTCCAGCCTCAGCTACTCTGTTTTATCAGGTTACTGCCCTTAGGAATATCTTTCCCTTTCCACAACCAACAGGCATTTCAAACACAAGATCATCTTCCTAACAGAGGAAGGTGCACCAGGCTTCCCTCCGTCTTTCCACTGCGTGACACTTGGTTTGCCATCCAGGCAGTCGTACATGAGAGTCCCTGCAATGCTTCCAGGAGAAGCACAGGTTCTCATGTACTTGGTATACAATGCCTACAGAACCTACAGTTTTAAGTAAACAAAGATCTTTGTGACCACGAATGTGAAATGACAATGGTAACTTGGCTGCCGAGATCAAAGGCCACTTATGACCTGAAGGTCTTCTGCTTGGAGACCGTTGCTGCTCCGGGCTGCTCTTCCATGACTCACTCTTCAAACCAACCTCATTGCCACAGCCAGGAGGAAATGATTCATAAATACTGACCTTTCCCCTTGCCACCCCTGCAAAATGAGGTCTGTGTATAAGCACTTGCAGAACTGGAGCCATGGGAATTACAACTAGATAAACCATCCACTGACAACAACATCACGCAACCGCTTCCCTGCCTGTGCTAGTGGTGGAGAGGTTTGCTGTGAGCTAGGCACACTCACAGAACAGATTTGGGGCAAATCAGAACAACTGGGCAAGGAGGGAGCAAGTCAGAACAGGGGAGGTAAAGAGGGAAGAGTCAGAGCCGGATGAAATCCACTGGTCTCCTCCTTGCAGGTTGTATGACGTCAATCCCTAGTAGAAAAATAGATACACTTAGAGATAACAAAACCCATATCCCTCATGCCACGCTCAGTCTGTGGGATTCACGGTGGCAGATCATCAGTCATTAAAAAGTAATATTGCTTTGTAATTCTTTGCAAGATGCTCAGGACACAGAATGCCCAGTCCTGGGGAACCAGCCTGCCATCAGCATGCTACACAGACACAAGGCGATGAGGCCTTGTGATGCTATTAGCCCTCCCTTGTATCTCCAGCTATAACCAGAAACCTCTTCCCCCTCATACAGCTATAACAAGAAACAGCTAATTAAACTGGCAGGAACGTCACTGGGACCTGCCAAACGAGACTTGCCCCTCAGTTTTAAGCCCACGCTTCTGTGCAGAGCTGCCGCAGGGGAAGACGGTACCAGCAAACCATTTGCTGTCCTTCAGCGAGAGCTGCCTCTGGTGACCAGGTGTAGAGGTGTACATCTGCAAGTCGTTCTCCACGTACCAAATATAACGGACCCCCCACCTTTGGACGTGGTGATTGCAGATGGGGGCTATTACAGCCAACATGTGCTCTGAGGGAAAGCAGCGGTGTTTAGAGGTGGGAACTCTCTTGAAGCCAGAAACGTTAGGGCCGGGTGCAGCTCTGGCACATAGCTGTGGTTAGCCTGCAGCAGGGCGGGCAGCTGTCCTGGGTACAGCAATTCTTGATACTGCACAATTAGGCAGCTGTTGGCAAGCTGGCAGGGGTACCACGATGAGCCAGGCTTTGTGGTTTAAGAGCAGCGCTGGGGAACCAGTGACCAAGAGCAGTTTCAGCCTCCTGGTGCCGTAGGGCACCCGGCTGTGCCAGCACGACAGAGGTTTACCTTCCCCTCCACTGCCCTCAAGAAGCATGTTCCCAAACTCAGCATCCCGCTGGTGGAGCAGTGCCCTGACCTCATCAGTGCCTGCCAGGTGAGGGAGGTGAGCGGAGTTGAGGTACTGGCAGTCTGGGAAGCCCAGGCTGAGACAAATGTGCCCCGTTGGGCACGGCCCTCAGAGCTGCTGTGTGGGCCTTCCCCCATGGGGATCACGAGGGCAAGCCTGGGCTTCGCACCTGCACGCGTGCTGCTGCGCGGGTGAGAGGCAGCTTTGTGACACGAAGGCAAACAGGTCAGGAGCAGCAACAAAGGTACTCCATGGTCAGGAGGCTGGGGAGCCCATTCCCACCCTCGGGGCAAGTTTTGAGCAGATGTTGGCAGATCAGGTTTTGCACATGTTTCACTTACTTAAGAAGGAGCAGCCTGGGTCTGTTGTTTCCTTTGGAACATGCCCTCTCCTAGGATGCTATCTGATGCTGCCACACTAGTTTTTCTCACTGTTTTGTTATCAGTAGAATGAGACAGATCTAATAAAACTCTGTCATTTCTGTAGTGTTGCTGAGAAAAGGCCGATAGCTCCTCCCCCTGCGAGGGAGCACAAGTAAAGGGGAAGATGACGGCATTTAATTGTTGATGAGCAAAACCTATTTTGTTGCCACTGATAGATTTTGAATTCTTAAAGACAGTCAGGAAAGTGGCACTGTGTTGAAATGCCTGCTACAGACTCGGGCCCAAGCCAGATTCATCCTTTTGAGTGTACACAACTGGGGACCATGTATCAAGCAAGGTCTTTCTTCAACATCTAAACAAGCAGTGGAGCTTCTTCCGGGAGCTACAAGACTTGATTGTGAGAAATGACCCTATCAGACCGTGAATATCTGATGCTTTTCCTTTTTGGTGCCTGCCTCTTCTTCTCCTAATAACTGAGCAGCTAAAACTAATTACAAGTGCAACTGAATTATTTTTTAATGTCTTTTTGACATTGGCATTTGACTGGAATCCCAAACTTCTTATTTTGAGCCCCGACTTTCTAGAGGGACAAGTCCTTCAGTGAAGTCAATGAAATTTTGTCATGGATTTCAGTGGTGTCCTAATTTCCTCTCTAGAGAAATTTGGCCTTAATGGGCGCACACATTCGGAGGAGCGATCCCCTGTGTGCCCAGCACTGCAATAAAGGATACCTGCTTAATAGTCACCAAGGCTACTGAGTTTTGATTCTGGCTTTCCGAGGCATCAAGTGGGCAGCAGTTAAAAAAGCTGCCTGCAGTTCTGAGCCACTGACACTGTAGCATCTGTAACACCACCGTTAGGTAGAGCAACAGAAGTAAATTGCAGATACAGCTTTCCAGAGTCATGTAATCAACATCTGGGAGAAGAAGACAGCTGTAAACTGGTGCCTTCATGCACAGGAACAGAGAGATGACTCATGAGAGCCCCTAAATCTGGGTTAACCCTGCCAGCTCCAGAGACAGCCGCGCTATTAGGAGTTAGGTATCTGTGTAAGTATCATGCTGAATGAAGTCCTGGCCCTCTGATATGCATTCCTCCATGAACTGGGAATTCTTTAGGTGATAGAAACATGTTTCTTTTCAGAATGGTTCATACAAGCCTTGCCACCCTCTCCCAGGCTGCAGGTTGGGGAGCTACTAGGTTTTACAGATGCATGAAGTCAAGGTTAAGGAAAGGCCACAAGGCACGAGATTGTTGGGAGCATCACATAAATAAACTGTGCTTTTAGATCCATCCTTGCCTTCAGAGCATCTTAACTCACTCATGATCCCATCTCTTTAATGCCTGTGAATACTTTCCAGTGACTGCAACAAAGGTATGGTTAAAAAAAAGACACACACCCCCATTCCCCCAAAGGACATGGATGCAGGACCTCTGTTGTAGGGCTTTGCCTACCAAGCACCCCCAGGCCATGTGGCACACTGTGACAGCTGAATGAAGAGCAAGGGAACTCCCAGGGCTAACCTGATGGATGATGGCTGTGTACAGACTGAGCAGGGGATGTACCTGTGGCTATCTCCAGGGCTACCATATCCCGACAAGGCACTAGCCTCATCAGGGAGGCATGTGAAAATGGGTGGCGGAACAGCTGCTGGCATCATGGCTTGCAAACCTCTCCCACTAAGTGCTGTGTGCTAAACTCAGAGATGAGGAAGGGAAAAGAGGGCTGGAGAAAGACTAAGCATATCCAGAGCTCAGCAAAACTAAATTGCTTCTCCCAAATTCAGCTTGATTTAAGGTTTTGGCTTCATTTTGAGTGAACGCATTGAAAAAAAACCCTTAAGTGAATGTGCTGAAAATTAACCATGAAATCCCCTCAGATTCAGTTAAATTAAAACATCAGGAAATCAGAGCCAGAAAAATGATCTTCATAGCCATGTCAGCTTTGCATATAGATATATAAATAAAAATTTTTCCTTTTATGCAAGCTTTGTGTTGCAGTAGAGTCCTGCCATTGCCCAGAACAACAATTAAATGCTACTTTAAGACTGCCTGTGTAAGCACTTACCTTTGCTCACTGAGCTTTGGAAGCAAAAGAGATTGCTGAAAATTGTTCAAAACTACCTTTGGGAAAAGAAAACACCTTTTGGCAGGGTGGCTCAGTGGCTGAAACACACAGAATTAAGGAAAATACAGGAAGAACAGAAGACCCAAGCCCTGCAAAGAAAGGCACCAAGCATGGGTGCTACACACCTGCATCCAGGCCAGCCAGCAGGACACCGGGCAAGGGGACCTCTGTTCTTGACATATGGTTAAAGGGCCTCACACACACCTTCCCCCAAGCCCCCAGTTCAAGACAGGTCAGCAGCACTGGTTCTGAGGTGATTAACAGCAGGGCTGCAGGGTCAAAGGCTGCAGAGAAGCCCTCACTCAGCCACTCTTTCTCCATGCTACTCGCACAACCGTGGCAAGGACTGGCAGTGCTGGTGAAGCCAGCAGATCCTGCAGGACTATCAAGGACAACCTTGTAATCCATGGTAAATAGAGGAGCTTAATCGCTCTGGCAATGGGTAACAACTTGCAGATCCCTTCGCTCCTAGTACGCTGATGCACCTTCAAGACCACTTCAAGAACCCCGTTTCTCTACCATGTGCACAGAGACCTTCAGAGCAGGAGTCACCCAGGAAGGCGTCTCCTGTAGTCAGCCCCAGGAGGATGGAGGCAAGCTCGGAGCTGAGCCCGGAGCCCTCCTGGCCGCCGACCCTGAGTCACCCTGGAAGGCACCCCTGCCCCGCAGAGCAGCTCTGCAGCATCCCTCCCAGATGACTAAGGATGATGGGGAGGATGGCAGGGAGCTGGTCGCCCCGTGGCTGCAGTTTCACAACGCAAGATGTCTGCGGCCGTGACTTCGAGCTGCTTAAGCCCTCAGGAAAACACAGAGGAACAATTTCCAAATTGTTTGGGAGTGATTGTAGCAGCTTCCCTGGGGCAGCAGCTAAGTGCTCCTTCGCAGCTGCTGCTCTCAACTCTCTCCTGGCTAATCCTTAAACTCAGGAGCAGGCCCATGGATTAGCTGGAATGATCTCAGTTCCATCCCAGACATATCCACCCGGTGAGCCATCATTCCTCCCTTTTATGCAAGCTGTAACGATGAGAATGGGGGTGGGTGGGGAATGGCTTATTGTTGATAATTATCATAATTTTATAATACCTTACTGCCCGCTCAGCCATCAGATAGATACCCTCTCAGGCATCAGATGCCCTCTCAGCCATGAGATACCCTCTCAGCCATCAGATGCCCTCTCCCTTCATACCAGAGCGCTCAGCTTGTGCCTGCAGAATCACAGCAGTCACGCTGGGCCCCTGTAGCTTCACAGGTCTGACCTCACCTCTGCCCTAAAAGAGGTCGGGCGACCATCCCTCTCCATCTTCCTCAGCTCTGGGAAGGCCAGTCAGTCTATTTTAGAGCTCTCCTCCCCCTGGCCAGTAAAAGAGCAGGCTTTTCCCAGGCAGGCTGGGTGCGCTGGCGAGGAATGCTGACAAGCCGCCATCCGGGAGTGGAGCTGTCAGCGTTACTTCCCTACTGCTGAGCCATCAGTCATCACTCACATGAAGGGTGAGCACGCAGCCCGCTGCCGTGTGACAAGAGCCGTGACTTTGTTTAGGAGCCAAGCACTAGGAACGAGCACCAGGGAGACGTGGCTTAGTGGAACAGGAAATATTAACAATCCCTGATAAAAATGGAAAGGGAAAAAAAAAAGAGTGGCCGGTACATGTCTAACTCAGCTGGAGGCACCGCTCCACGACCAGCTAGAAGCAGTGACAGCCCCCTGGAAAAGCCACTAAAAAAATAGCTTTGAGGCTGGTTTTTAAAAGGAAGGAGTAATTTTTCCCATGTCCATCAGCATGCAAGAAAAGCCCCCTAGCAAGGTCATCTGTGGATTGCAGTAACCGCTGGCACAGGAAAGGGCACGAAGGAGTTTTCATCTCCACTGATGGTTTAAGGGGCAGTTACAAAAGGCTCACACAGCTCCACCCCCCTCCAGCAGCGGGTCAGGAGAAGCTGGTTGTCTCTGAGCCACTACAGCTCTGTGCATCAATTTTTATTATATTTTTTTCCTTGTATTATTATAATTTTTTCCTTGTAGAAATTTGCATGTTTGGGACATTTCTGGCTAAAAGGTTTTCCTCGCAACACTAATTTCTGAGTGAAATGGTCAAGTGACAGCAGAGTGCTAGAGAGATGAAAATTATTCTTCTCCCCCCCCTTTTTTATTTTTCTTTTTTCTTTGGCTCCTCTGTGTATTTTAGTTAAGGCAGTTAACAGGCTGGAAAAGCTGCATTAACACTGGATTCATATCTATATAATCCTTTCAAGTTATTATAGGGCTGATAACCTCTCTTTGTCCTTGTAATCCATGGTAAATAGAGGAGCTTAATCACTCCGGAAATGGGTAACAACTTGCAGATCCCTTCGCTCCTAGCACGCTGATGCACAATACTCCTAGTGCTGGGAATAACCAGAAGCTGATTTAATGACCCAAAGTCATCCAAAACCTGCTAAATCCCATGTGAAACCTACATGTTTTGGCTTGCTCTTATCTCCAGCAGGCAAGTAGCTGCACTGTGATGACTTTTTTTAAGGCTGGAACATACTTGTCACTCATTTGCATCTCCGTCCAAGGGGCTGTGGCAGCAGTGAGGGGCTTGGACAATGCGCTTCCAGATGGCTCTAAGGAAGGGCCCTACCAAGCAAGGAAAAGGCAGCGATTCCTGAGGCAAGGACAGGGACCCTGCCAAGGGATGGCATGCTGTGCTCTGTCTCCCAAGGCACGACCTTGGGCGGGAGGCACAGGCTCTCTGGTCCCGAGTTTCCTCTTCTCCAAAACAGAGATATGATATCCAAGTGGGCTGAGAGCCTTGCAGAGAGGTGCTATCGCCGGTACAGGGAGTTATCGTCCCCAGGCCCCGCTCCAAAGCACACAGCAACATGAAGGAGAGCTGTCCCCTCGAAGGACCCTGCCCCTGGCACCCACGCCAGAACAGGCTGGGTTTGTTCTCTGAGGGAGCCCATGGGTTCGGTGTTGCTGCTACACGCTGTACATTTACCTTTGCAAACAGCAATAGGTGTAAAAATACCCTGCACTGGGTGACTGGGGAAAAAAATTAATTAATAAAATTACAGTTAATGAAATAATTGCCTCCAAACTGTATATGACCCAGTTCTTGTGCCTCTCGCAAGTTATAATCACAACCATGTGTACAGTCATAAATATCAGGGATATTTACAAAATGCTGACAAGATCTTAAAAACAAAAGCAGTTATTTCCTCATCTCACTGGAAGCCTTACAAAACACGGGGTAGATGGTCTCGTTGAAAACATTCCACTGACCACAGAGTGCTGTCTGCTTTGGTGTGACAGTCAGTTAGTCACTCTGTATGTATTTACCAGTTCTGTTAATCTGCTATGGCTGGTTACAAACTGTTGCAAAGCAAAGATTATGAAGGAGGGTCAATTAGGGAAAGAAAAATAATTGTTTATGCAAAATCCACAGTCATCGTAACATCATTTTACTCAAAAGGTCAATCACACACATCCCCCCCCCCCCATGCAAACAGCTGCCTCCCCTGCACCCTGCAGCTGGCATCACTAGAGACATCCAGTAGAACCACTTAGAAGGGCTGTGAGATCAGCCAGTTCCACAGGGCTGTGATCAGCCTATGCTGGGGTGAACATCTTTGCCTTGAAGGGTGGGTTTTGTTAAAAACTTAAACAGAACAGATTAAAATCCCAAGCACTTAAGCACAGAAGCCTCACCTCTGGCCAAAAGTCTCCTGAGGACAGCTGAAGCCTCACCTCCAGCTTTGCCTAAAGTCTCCTTAGGACAGCTGTAGGCACTGCAACCAAACTAGGCTGTTGATGCAGAGCATGAGCTTCACGTGGGTGTGAGCTACCCCCCAACCTCATTGCCCAGCGCCTCCCCCAGGAGCTGCTGCCCCTTCTCTTGTAAACACAGTGCATGGCATTAGGCCAAGACCCCACAAGTAACTGAGCCCATCGTGAGGTCCTGAGCAGGTCACCCAGGTCACTTGGGTGTCAAGGCACCTTGAAGGCATTCAGCTTTTAGCAGGACTGAAGTCATTGTCTTCTGCTCTGCTCATCTTCATCACAGAAGGCACGAAGCAATGCTGTGAGCAGCATGGAACAGCTGTGCAGCATTTCCAGGTTCCTTACCTTGCACATCAAAAACCCCCATGAAAAGAGATAAAAGGTTATTCCAAGCACCCATAACACTCTTTATAACTTTCAAAAAAATGCTTATCTTGAATTTATAAAGACCTGACAGTCTTCACAACAGTTGACTTAAAAAACACAACCCAAATGGGTAAGTAAGGAAAGTCATGTAGGGGCTTCCTAGGAAGGACCCAGAGGCTCCTGCTAAGAACCAGGCAGCCAAAGATGGAAAGGCTTTGGTTTAGTTCTGACTTGGGTCAGTCACACAGAAAATTGTTCCCATTCAGCTGTGCTGCAAATTCAGTGAAGGTTCAAGAAACTTGCCTGGTCTAGTTTGCGTTCCAGAGGGGAAAGAAGACATTGGTCTTCTTTCAGATTTTATTTTGCTTGGACAACATAAGCATTATCCCATCTTCTTATTACTCCCCCCATTGTTTCATCGGCAAAGATGCAAGACCAGAACATCGGCATTATCCTGATCACCCACCATCAATACTGGCACAGTTTATTGGCAGAGGTCCTACCTCTTGGGTTTCATTCCTTGGTTTTCTGAGCAGGAAAAGACAAGCTCACATCATTTTTCCAAGAGGTCAAAATCTGGTTGAGTCTGGAAAAAACCCTGTTGGCTTCAGTGGATTTTTGAATCAGGCCCAGATTTTACCCCTGTACTTCACACTGATCCCCGAGTTTCAGCATTCCTCCCACCCTACTCTGGAGCAGAGAAAACTTTTGAGAAACCCCTATTAAGACAAAAAAATAGGAAAATAACAGCCCTGGTCCTAGGACCATTTCATACGTACCGTGAACACGTGAGCAGCCTCACTTTATATCCTCTTCATCGAAACTCAAAGCACAAAACCACATTTCCAACGCACCTTTGTGAAGGTGTCGCCGTTGATGCTGGAGCAGAAGCGACAACAAATTACTGAACTCTCTTTTTTTACGGTATTTATGCCCTTACAGAGATGAGTTATTTATCACTGATACTAAAAGCTCATAAGGGACAGCTCTAAAAGCTGCGAGCAACAGCGAGGCCTTCAACAGACAATAAATCCAGAGATGCTTAATTGGCTTTTCAAAGCTGCTGAGCACCGGAGCTTGGGAGAGGTCAGCTCCTTAAGCCATCGTTTGTCTACCACGTATTAAGTTCAAATGTCTACATTTTGGGTGTTCTCTATCCAAAAGAGAACTTGGACTTGTTAGAGCAATAGCCTTCTTATGGAAGAGGTGACTGACCGGCAAGCCTGGGTCAACGCACACTGTGCCACTAAACTCAATACACTTTAGGAAGGTGCTTAAAGAGGAGGACCTCCTGCAATACACATACACCTGAGGGGTCCTTGAAGCATCTGAACAGCTGCAGTTCTGCAGGGAGCCCAAAGCAGCAGAAGTCATTGCACAGTTTTCTCTTCATGTCTCCCTTCTTTTCACACGAAGCTAGAAGAGAACGGGTCAGAGGACAGGCCGAATGGTGGAAGGATTCTTTTCTGGACTAGTTTCAGGTCTCTCAAGATACAATCACCGTGCTTCAGATACATATAAAAAAAAAATAGGCACATTTAATTCTTTATTTTAAATTCCTAATGTCACAGGAGCATTTATGAGCCTGAAGTCTGTACCTCAAAGATCTTTTCCACGTGGACTGTGATGCCAGGCGGAGTTATTACTCAGATTAGTGGGACTCTGTGTGGGTGCTCACGCACAGCAAGAAGCGAGACTGAGGAGTCTGAGTCTCGTAATTGCACTATGTGTAAAGATTAATTGGAGCTTTTAAGTGGATCTTTCCTTTGGAAGGGATCTACACAGGTTCAAAGTGTTCCTCTTCAGCCCTTAGACTGAGCTGAAGACACTGGAAGAGCTTAGATCAGGCTTTAATCCTAACAGCCCACCAAACAACCATTCCTCCAACATATCAAGAGCTCTTTCAATAGATACCTCTTTATTTGAAATGGAATGCATCTTGAAAAATATGAAAAATAAATCACATCTCTCAGAAATCATTTATGAGTCATATTTACACACAATTATTTTTTTTGACGACACCGATATTTCTGCTCACAATAGGATAGGCTAGAAAACATTTGGTACATCACTGCAGCTATAATTCAGAAGCTGGCATTTGCATATCATCAACCTTAAAGAAGAGAAGTTACTTCAGGATGCCACAGAGAAAACATCCACTTGATCTTCCTTTTCCCCCAGTTTCCAGATTTCCTTGGTCACCACAGCTTGAATTTTCTTGCTGAATCTGCCCCTTAATCACTTTTTTTTTTAATTAAGACATGGAATTTTGACGTCTTTATGAACTCACAGTCCACACTTCTGCTACCTATACCGAGCACTTGCCTGTGTGTGTTTTACTGGCATTTTTTGTTTCTTCTCTAATGAATTTACTTCAATGATGTACTGATGGCCTTTTTTATTAATATTATTATTATTATTTGGGGTTGGACTCTATGACCTCTTGAGGTCCCTTCCAACCCCTACAATTCTGTAATTCCGTGCTACTTGTAAAGGGAAGGTCAACCAGGTTTCTTTTCTTGCAAAGCTCCAATGGGATGAGAGCATGATCCGTGGGACCTACTTTCAGAGCCACTGCTTAGGAGGTGGTAACAGACAGTAAGCATTTAACGAAGCAGCCCCAACGAAGACTCTGCAGGAGGAGCAAGCAAAAAACAAACAAACAAAAAGCCCTGAACTACCTAGTTTTGTAACATCAAACAATTTCTTGATCTAAAAATCACTATCAGTCAAAAAAAAAACCCCCCTGGGATTCAGAGCGTGAGAAAGCCATCGGACAGCAGTCCACGCCAGGCAATTTAGCCCTATTTTCGCTGACACGGCACGAGCCACACAGCCCAACTGTCCCCAGGGGCCCCCAGACAATCTGTTCCCACTCTGCTTCCAAGAGCCAGTGCGGAGGCACAAAAGGGAGGTTTGACCCTGACACCCATCGCACCAACCGAGGGGGTTGCGGCAGGCTTCGGAACAGCTCGAGGTGGATTTTGTGACGTGCCCGTCTCTCACATGAATTGCTTGGCCGACCCCAAAGCGTTTGTAAAGGTAACATGGGAGGCCACCAGAACAGGGAAAAGTTTTGTTGGCAAACTACGCCAGCCCAGGTGGTTTTGAGAGGAGTCTTCAGACCAACCTAAATCAAGGAACGTATCATTTGACCTTGAACCAGTGAAAAAGAGAAGCAAATCCAAAACAAAAGCTGTTTTCTCAAACCGTAATGTCAATTAAATCATTAACATTGTCATCTTTTGCTTTCAAAGCACAGCTATTTCCAGAAGAGCTGTAAAATTTCAGGCCAGGACTGCAGACTTTCTGTGGCATTTGGGGACCTGTGTCCTCTGAGGGCAGGAATACTTGCCTCTCCCAGAGCAATGCGCGTGTCCCTGATCGCACAGGAATTCATTTCCATCAACGACATCTATCCTTCTGTGGGCTAAAACGCATTTTAGTAGGTGAGCTATCAGCAATACGCCCGTGTATCTGAAAAGGTGGATTAGTTACTCAGCAAACTGTAATTAACGACTCTAAAGAGAGAAGCCAAATTACAAATTACAGCCCATTCTGTGAGTCTTTGACTAGCTCATTAGAGAATCCCCTCGCAGCTCTAACATCCAAGCATTAGCAAAACGATAATGGCAGATGTACAGAGATGTGGAAATTGGCTTTTATGATTGCCAAGACAGCGAATCTAATCCTAGAAGATGCAGGGCACCTTCGATTTCAATTAGTCTCCAAGTAGTAACTTTGTCAGGAGGGCTGCAATCTACCAGCCCGAGCTCATCATTCAACCTCCTCGAGGGCCGCAGCTGAAAGAATAACTACAGAGGGAATAACCATGGCACATCATCCGCGCCGTGATGCGTTTTGCACATCTACATAGGTGACCCTAACAACTGGGGGGGGGCTTAAGAAGATCTTGAGAAGACCAAGCTTGAGCTTAGGGTGGAGAAGGAGTCAGAAAGGGACTGTCAGGAGCAGCAGCCAGTTCCAAGATCTTCCTTTGAGTCAGGCCATTTGCTTTAAACAGAAGCGTCTCGAACCAGCGACCTGGGGCTTGTCCCGTCAAGCTACGCCTCGGCTACACAGACAGAGAGGCCCTGGATGTGTGGCTCTAGAAGGTTTTTGTTTACATTTGTGTCACTTGTACAGGGGCCAGAAGTCGCTTCGCTCACCGCGCTAGTTAAAACAAACAGCTTTGTGGCTGCAGCATTTTACCTTGAAGCGGAGATAACGGGCTGCGTCCCTCTGCCCCGCTTAGAACCTCCCTGCTCCAGTGAAGCAGGAGACCCCGGCACGCGAAATCAATCGCCCGTGGCCCGATGGGTCCTGCTCTCGGCAACACACCGGCCTGTGCCCGGCTCCCTCCTCCGCACCGGGGCCAACGGCTCCAACCAGCTCTTGCCAGCCAAACTCCTGCTGACTTTTAAGAGGCAGAGGAAAGACGCACCAGCTGTGCAATTAGCCCTTTGTTTTCCAACTTCCATGGCTTCGGCAACATTTCGAGAGAGGAGATCGTACGCCCCTCTCAACATCTGACAGTGCTAAACACCAAAATTAATCTAGTTTATCTCAGCTAGAGAGCGACTTTCAGCTTATGAAAACCATGACCAAAATAATCTGTTTGCACACTAAGACGTAGGTATGGTGGATTTTAAACTAGGGGCTACTTTAATGCAAGACATTTAAAAACTGACACGAGAACTCAACGCCGGTGGAGAGCCCAGGCTGCTTACAAACCAACCATGCAGAGGGAGCCCTCCACTCAGGACGCTGAAAAAAAAAGGTTCATAAGTGCTTCTCAGCTCTGGCCCTCCAGCCTAGAAGGAACAAGCACGTCAAATGGGCAACTGGAACCCAGCTGCGACTCCCCTGCATCCCAGAAGTCGGCCAGATTCCCCCCGGCTCACCCGGCTAACAGATGTGGTTTAGTCTCAGGATGACAATCAACGTTACTCTTCCCGAGTAACCAAGCGTGAACAATTTTTATCATCTTCCACCACGCATAGTACATTAAAAGAATGGCATTTCCAACCCAGACTGTAATTACTGTTCTCGTTAGGGGGAAGGATTTTCATGCACAGGGTGGATTTCAGCCAAGCTCCAAACGGTGCACCACGCTTTCCACGTTAGCGGAACGCAGCCTGTTTCGAGTAAAAATTAAAAAGCCTTTTGTCAAACTGCACAGGGCCAAACGATCCAGAGCATTTTATAGTTCCTTTAGGGAGCTAACGCAGGCATTGCTTGGTTTTTTTCCCCCCTTTGCTTTTTGGATACGGCCTACATTCAGAAACGTCTTGCAAACAAGCCTTAAAACAAAAAAAAAGAGAGGGAAAAACCAACCAAACAACCCTAATAAATAAAATAAAATACATTAAAATAAAGTTACAGTACATCACGTTCTCCTAGAAGTCCCATCACACCAAAGGATCCTTTCCAAGGTTCATAAATAATGGATTTGAAATGCTTCTCGGCACCGAGGGCGGCGAAGCAGCAGCAGCAGCTAGCTGGGGTTCAGGTCGTTGAGCCGCTTCTCTCCAGGCTACCCGCATCTCTGGCCTTTGCCCAGTTCCTGACCGAGTGAGGTACGTCCGCACCCAAACGCGCTCAGTCCCGCTTCCCCGAAGCGCTTCGTTAGCGCAACCTGCAACGAGACAGCACAACAGGGCAGCCGGGTGAGTCGAAGAAGCGGCGGACGGAGCAGGTTCTCCGCCCGGGACCGCCTCCAGCCTGGGGCACCCGCGGGGCAGTAGCCGGAACCGGGCGGGGGATGCGGGGCTCGGCAGCGCCGGGGGCAGGAGCGGAGTGGGGGAGTGGGTCCCGGGGGCGGGCGCGGCGGCCCTACCTGCGCTAGGCGGAGTTGGATGCGGTGCGGAGGCGCGGGCCGTGGGGCTGCTGCGCCAGGTGCTGCTGCTTCTGGCGGGTGGAGCGGACGGCCAGGATGGCCTGGCGGTTCTTGTACTGCACCATCTGCAGCGTGATCGCCGCGTTCCAGCCCTGCTCCTGCGCGCACCGAAAGTCGATCTCCTTCCCCTCGGCCATCACCACCGTGAAGTACACGTACTTGCCCTTGCGCTCCACGCAGTCCACCGTCTTCATGTTGGAGAAGTGCAGCTCCTTGATCTTGGCCGCCGGCTCGGCCGGCAGCGGCGGCGGCTGCTGCTGCTGTTGCTGCTGCTGCTGCTGGTGCGGCGGCGGCTGCTGCTTGGGGGGGATGAGGAGCAGCCCCTCCTCGGTGAGGATGCAGCGCTTCTTCTTCCAGAGCTGCAGGAGCCCGTCGCTCCTCTTCTCCAGCATGCCCTCCTTCACCGCCTTGCAGCCGCTCTCCAGCATCCTTCTCGCATGGGCCGGCGGGGCCGGGAGCCTCCGCCCGCAGGGGCTGGGGTCGGGGGGCAGCCGGCACCAGCCGATGACTCGCCGCCCCGCGCCGGCTCCGAAGCGGAGGGCCGGGAGCGCCCCGGCCCGCAGGAAGCGGAGCGGCTGCCGCCCGTGCCGCGGCGTGGCGGGCGGCGGGCGCGCTGCCGGTGCGGGCGGCTCTGGCGGTGGGCTTTTCCCTCCCCTCGGCTTTTGAACGTGCCTTTCCCACCCCAGAGTGACACCCAGCGGAAAAGGCGGCTCCTCCCGCCGGCAGCGGGGAAGCCCAGCGCCGCCGACGGCGCGGCAGCGGTAAGGTGCGGAGCGGAGCGGCTGCCCCGCCCGGCCCGGCCCTCCCCGCCGCCCGCGGAGCTGGAGCCTCCGCTCCCCCCGCGGCAGCACGCCCGGCCTGGCCGCTTCTCCCCTCCCCGCTCAGCCTCCGGGCTCCTGCCCCCCAACCCCGCCTCCTGAAGCGCGACGGCCGAGACGGAGCACGGAGGCGGTGCGGGAAGGGATGCCCCGCCGTATTTAACTACCGGGAGGCTAACGCGGGGATTAACGTGACAATTGAAAGCTCGTTTGCTTTCACCGGGGTATTCCTGCAGTATTTGTTTGGAACAAATTTCCTCAGCCTTCACCCGCGGGGAACAACAGCGCAGGGCTCCCGCCTGTGTATTTTTGAGTCAAGTCCAATAGAACCCGTGCCAGTTTCCAGCAACACCCTGCTATTTAAAGGATCGTCGCTCCATTACACAAAGGAAAGGGCCTGACAGGCAACCTACTACACCACCTTCACCCCTACACCTGAGCACTGCTCTCCCCTGTGCTCCCCCCGCACTTTGAAACCCATCTTTACCCTCTGCAGCGGCTCCCAGTAACACCTAAAGAAAGCAAGTACCCGTCATCACTTCCCAAAGGATGCACTGGAACCTCGGTACTTGGAAAGGGTAGATGTAGACTGGGAAGAAAAAGAAAAGAAACCTGAAAGACCAAACAAAACCCAACTGGCAAGCAGCCAGGCCCATTTTTCTTGGTACTCTTTGTTGCCATGCATTTGCCTATTGTTTGGATTCTCCCGAGGTTCAGCTTTTGAATTCGTTTATTCAGAGTAGAAAAGTAAAGTGACCTAAGGTTTAATATTAAACTGTTTAAAGTCCTTTGATGTATTAGACCTAAATCAAAAAGCCCATGTAGCTGAATGGGGCCGACAATGCCCGTATCAGCCGAACGCTGGAAATTCCGTGTGACGTTTGAGAGCACTGTGTTTGGTGTGGGTTTCTTAAAATACATATTTAACAGGGCCATAATAATTTTTAAAAAAAGCCAACCCTACCCTCCTCTGAGTAATCTTGGCAGCTATAGTATAGAGCGGTGGGAACACAGAAGGGAAAAAATACCAGTATTAACGATAGCTTTAATGGAGTTTATCTCTGATAACATTTTTAAAAGGATTTCCTCTTATAATCTTTTACTCTTGAAGTTCAAAGTTAATTTTGATAAATCGTTGAGAGGTAAGCAATTAAAGTAATAAAGGCAATTAAAATTATTTAGCTGTTTTACCTTTCCTGGGGTTAACTGGAAGACACTCAAATGAGTAAGAAAGGCAACCTGCTAGCAACAAACTGAATAAAAAAGAGGAAAGTGGTATCTTAAACATCTGTTTATCTAAAGAATAGTCCCTTCTCCTTAGAGCTTAGCATATGGGCTGTAAGATGCAGCCCATTCTCACAACCTCTTACGCCTTTTAACAGAGGCACACATTAGTTATTAAGAGATCTGACCACCACTCAAGCTGGTCTCAGTCTCCAGTCCCGTGCCATCTGAACCTCAACTTCCCAGGACGAACAGCAGCACCTTCAGCTGCAGGTTACACCAGCTCCAGCGAGGTAAGGGTACTCCCACCTTCCCACCCAATGCGTTTTGAACCCCTGCTTTCACTCCCCATTAAGGGCATCACACAAGCAAGCCTTAATTTTCAAACTGTCCAACTAAAGCCATGAACTGATTAAAATGTAATTCCTCTGTACCAAACCACCTAATCAAAATACCAGTACTGACCAGTGGTATGGAAACCAGCCTTAGATTTCGGAAGGAGCCCCGCGTGTTGTCCTCTAACAAGCGTGCAAGGGCGCTGTCCCACCAGGAGGCACAGCACTGTAACACTTAAGGACATGGACACAACATCTACATCTATATATTTTAATGTGATGAGGTTTCTTTTTTGCTTGTTCTCAGTGCTTACAGTAATTTGCAATTAATCAAAGGAAAAAAAAAAAAGGAGGACTAGTGTGTAAGGCCAAAGATTTTCATCAAATACACAGGAGAAAGGTACTTAATTCATGCTACTTTGGCTTCCCATGGCATGAAGTTCTCCAAAGTGTTGAATATCAGATTTTTAACCCAACTCTAAACACCAACGGACATACTCTGCTAATGTACAGACTCATAACAGCGTGTTTATCCCACCTAAGGAGGTGATGATCAGCAGTAAACATGCAAAACATCCATTTAAGCTCACACTCTGTAAGCCAACAAACAGTAACAGCCATTTAAAATACACATTTGACCAAACCCAACAGATCAGTCAAAACCTAGGAGACTAGGGCAAGAAGATGTACCAATAGTTTCATGGTAAGAGGAGGAGATACCCCAATTTAATTGTGCAGAACAAGGATAACAAGTTTTCCTAGATGGAAACCAAAACTCCCAGAAACACTTCTTACATTAGTATTTTGAAAAGCCCACACTCACCACACTACATATCCCACTGAGATTTTCCTTTTTCCTTCCTTTATTTAAAACACTACAATTATATTAAATGTCCCACATCCACTACCCTTATTGGAGTTCCAGTAAATGCCATGCAGGTTCTGCAGCTGGTCCTCCTGCAATATCTGATCCGCAGGTGCCTCCTACTGTCAGACTGCACACACTGCAACCTGGAAAACCACCGAATCTGATCCTCCAAAGCCTCCACATCTCAGATCCATTTATTGAACTTTTCGTTTGACATGTATCAGGTTGCTGCTGGTGACACAAACGCTTTACTGTTAAATAAGCTGGTCTCCTCTACCAAACTCTAACAGACTCAAGCAGTTGAAATTTTGCATGTGTAGGCTTAATTAGAGTTGTTAATGGCAAGAGTAATTGAAGTGGTGTACTTAAACCCTGAGGCAAGTTAAGCACTGTTTTGGGAAGCCACCATCAAAGACCAAAAAGCCCACGGTTTTACCTGGGTTATGACTCTGCAGGCACCAGCTACCGACTATTAGCTTCAAAAGGATGCTAAACCTATCCCTGAGTGACAACCCTTAAACATCATCATCATGTCTGCCATTACTGAGAAGTACCTAAACCAGAAGAAGGGTTAAGGAAACCTAAAGAACATGAGCTGGTTATTGTTAGAGAGATGGGGAATTAGGGATTGACAAAAAACGTGACAAATAGGTGTGTGCTACAGTATGTAATTAGTCAGTAAGCAATGACTGTTTATTTTCCTGACCTTTACCATCTCTCAGTACTGGAACCTGAGGCTGCCTGAACCCCGAAGCACTGAACTGTGCTGTGGGAGCAGACTTTTCCCTTTACAGATTCCTCCTCACCAAGATGTGTGCTGCCTCCACAGTGACACTGATGTTAGAGGTACCATACAGACCAGCCACGTTCCCCAGGCCTTAGGACACCAAGCTGCGGGATGCACCAGCTATTGGCATTATAGCAGCTTCAGCCTGGCTTTTCTGAGGTGCCTTGCACTCTAGACAGGGGTCTTCTAAAGTACTAAAAGGCACTCAAGCACACCTCGTGGAGCAAAGCCAGCCTAACCTTTAACAGGGTTTAACTGTCCTGATGTTTCTTCTATTTGAATACCAACTGCTGAGTGAAACACGCTGTGAGCTCCGAACACACTGCGTAGCACCCGCAGGGTAAACACGCATTTGGGCAGATACTCCCTACACTGCAGCATACAGAAGCAGAGCCCACAGCAGCTCAGTGCAGCAGCTAAGCCCCCTCTGTAGCTGCAGAGACTCTTGTCATCTCAGCACACTTTAGATGCCTGCACAGAGCCCTTCTGCCACGCGCCCATGCTCCTGGCACACCTACCTGCGATATGCACCAGGCTGACCCAATGCAGAACAGCGTATCCTCACCTCAGCGTGCTCTGCCTTGCCTGCCTTCCTCGCTCCAGTTTTCCTACAGAAGCTGAGACACACACACAGAGGAAGATCACCAGGTCTGAGGAGAGGTCCCACAGGAGGATTTAAAGAGTCATGAGACATGTCCAACATGCCACGTAGACAAACTGCCAACTCCTCTCTATAGCGTACAGAAGATTTAGGTGCACCTTAAGTAAGCACCATCAGTTAGAAGTCATTACTGCAACAACCTCTTGGCGACTTGCAGGACATCAGTGCCTCTCTAACAGAAGCAACCAGTTGAACTGAAGGCATGGTACCCACATCTTCTGTGACCTGTACAAGAAAGCCTTGGCTTGGAGGAGGCTGCATCTACAGAGGATGAGGGAGGAAGCGCTAGAGAGCTGGGTCTACCTACTCCAACGTCTGCAGCTCCAGCCCCAACCTAGCAGGCCATCAAGGCTGTTAGGTACAGAACTGCCTTCATCACCAGGCTGCCCCCTTGGCACCCAGGTTAGCATTTTGGTTCCTTACACCACTTAAGAGCACCACAGCACAATCCTCCTGCCCAGCACGAGGCATCTGAGAAAAAACTGCTGCACAGACACCTCTGGAAATCGGGAATCTCCAGCAGACAAGACAGTAATCCATTTGTATGTAAGTTCCCAATCAGTTTCTAAACCAGGTCTACAACAACAGGCCTTGAAATACAGGGGGAAGTGTAGCCTCAAGGCAAAGAGGAATAGATTTGACTCCTGCAGTTTTCTCTATTCTGCTGGGTTTGGTTTGGGTTTTTATTTCATTTAACAAGTAAAACCATGTCACATTGCAGTACCTGCTATACTGCTTGGGAAACATCAGTTCCCAGAGCCCAACCAAGACCCTGAGCTTAGGAAGCTAGTTAGCTGTAGGAGACCTTGGTAAGCAGCGTTGCTACACCTAGTGTTTAAATAATCCAAGGGAACATTGCTAGTTGCACCTGACATTAACCTTCTCCAGACAGTGAACTTAAGAATGCTGAGTTTACAGCTGGTCTACTGCCTTTCAGGATACTGGGGTTTTTTTTAACCTTAAAGTTACACCAGAAAGGAGAACTCTTCAGTGCTAGTGTAACCTAACTGTAGAGCTATCAAGCATTCCTCTCCATAAAGCATAAACTCTGGGTGCCACTCCCTCTCACCCAGCCTCAGCTAATTCTCCTGCCTCTTTCCTCATTAATCCCCTATTCCACCCCCCCACACCCTCCCCCCAAGATGCATCTCCCTTCAAAACTGGACAGAAGACACCACCTTCTGCAAGAATCACTTGCAGAGATTTTAAATCCTGGTGCACTACTGCAACAACTGACCAAGAAGCCCTGTTGCAGTGACACACTTCCCTTGCCTGAACTTGCTAACAAGGTAACCTCCTCAAATACTAAGTGAGGAGCTTCTCTACAGCTGGTGTAAATTCATGAGAAGTGGAAAAAAAAGAGTCACAGTACTCCAACGAATGTTGAAAGTTTAATGTTCCTGCTACATACTGCCTTTCAGAATTGCTAAACAAAAGTGTCATTGATCACAAAACTACATTTAAAGCACCAAAACAGGTTTGTTTTTTAACTTGATGCCATAAGAACTGGCACCTCAATTTGTAGGATTACATCCTTCCTTTTGTCACACTCTGGAGAGCACAAGAGGTGCTAATTTAGAACTAGGAAGTCATTCTGGAGAGCAGCTTACCAAAAATCTGTTGACAGAGATGGATTCATGGCTCTGGATCTTGCAGGCTGCAGGTGAGTTTTGGTATCTACCAGCTCCCCTTTTCAAATATTGTATCCCATTGTATGATATGAGGATATTAAATGAGAAAGCAATCAAAACATAAGCCAGATTTCTTTAGGAACAGCAACTTCTGAAATTCAGACAACCTTTAACAGTGCTTTCTCTTTTTAAGATACAGTTACCAGATGCTGTTTGTTGGTAAAAATGGGCTAGATCCAAGTAAGGACTTCAGGAACTTCTCATGTCCAAAAGTAAGAACCACAAAGCCCCGCACTAATGGCCACTCACATGTCAATTTGGTCTCCACACACCCTTAAGTTTTAGTTTAAGCTTAACCCTAGGAAACAAGTGAAACCTGAACACCTGGCAGGATCAGTGCCTCAAAAGATAAGCATATTCTGTCAGGATTTATATTACAAGAACATGACCACATCTACTTGAATGCACAGCTACCAAGGAGTGTGATGTTAGCCTTTCATTACTGTATGATTCTATGCTATGATCCATGCTTTTACCTAAAAAGCACCCAAGAGCACAGCTTTTGACTGTACAGTTTTATATACAGCTATAGGTAGCAAGAACTCCTTCTCCCAAACCCATAAATACCTGGAGAGGAGAACGATGAAGCCTGACTGGGATTCTGAAGTGAAGCAGTGTGGTATTTAAGCCTTCAAGGAATTAAAAAAAAATCATTTTTAAATCAGTTTAGGCAGAGCACACTAGACCTTCTGCCTCTCAGGGGGGCTGAGGATTCAAAGGGGACTTGGCATAGGTTTCATTTTCTATTACTTCTCCTCAAAGCAAGAGACATGCTAGAAAAACACTTGCACCAGCCCCATCCTCATGTGGCTGTTGCCTCATGCTTGCTCTGCTCTTTTCAAACCTTTAAATGTTTATGGCCAAGACAGTTTATCACTGGCAAGGGTGGGCAAAAAGGGAAAAATAAAGAGTAGCTACTGCAGAACTAGATCCATGGCTAGCTGGATGTTTCTTTACAGCCCTATGAGGGCTTTCACATCCCTCAAAGTTATCCAGGTATTTGGCTTGGAAGATCAGAACCTACAGGAAGGACAAGACTGCAGAGTACAGCAGCATCTTACCAACTGAGAAAACTCAAAGTGCAAGCCATCAGCTCATAGTCTTTTTGAGCTGAGCACATTCAAATCTGCATGTCAAGAGCACCCCCACTGCTTGGCTAGAGGCATGGCTGGCACGAGAGAGACCTTCTAAGCCCACATTTCAACTGACAGTGAACATCCAGTATGGACAAAGTATAAACCAGAATGTGCAAATGTAAGTGCAGTGAACAGAACGCTAGGTGAGCAGAGAGGAATTCCTTGGGGTTTGTTTCCCCCTCTGCCAATGCCTGATACAGTGAGTACAAACTAGAGTACAGCTGGGTGTTGTAGCACTCCCTTAGGCTGCAAGTTTTGTTCAGGACAACCTAGCTCTGCCTACACAGAACCAAGGCAACCTTTCCTGGCTCTGGATTTCATACTAATAACCAGTATTGCAGTTAGTCACAGCAGTCAGGCACAGCAATACCAGAGTCCTTTATCAGATCTAGCCCCACTTCTAAAAGCTTGTCCTCTCCAAAACGGCAGTGTTGGCCAATCACCGAAACATCTCTCTCAGGTTCCCAACCATCACACTGCCAGTGGAAAGTGTGGATCAAACTCTCCAAACTATTGTTGTTTGGTTTCAAAATGCTATACAGTTTGCTTTTCAGCAACTCCCAACTTTTGTTTCCAGTAAAAAGTGAACTGCAGCATGGAAGATATGCCTCGCCAGTTTCCACATGCAGATACACACACTGTAATAAAACAAGACTAGCTTCTGAAAATACTAGGTTTTATTCACACCCCAGTGGTAAACAATAACCTTAATATGATGACTAGGTTTCTTTTGTAGATCACTATGTCACATAAAATACAAAACCCATAGCATAAACAAGCTGACAGTTATGAATGTTTAATGTGGTCTCCTTGGAAATTAAACAAGTTATACTAGTCTTCTCAAGTAGTCAAATTCAAAATGCATCATCATCTCCTAGTTAGTACAAGTCACTGCCATTTCTATAACAAAGTAATGAAGGCACAGCTAGTGCAAGCAGACTTAAACCCGTTCAGACTACTGGGCTGAAAAATACTTTGGTTGGTTCTTCAGGAGAGAGTTTTCTCTAAACAAATATTGGTCTCAGTTAACAGTTCTGATAATCTTCACAGCTGCAGTCTAGTAGCTACATGACAAAGACTTCACAAGAACCAAACTATGTAGCAATGAATTAACATTCATGCTTTAAGGGATTTACTGCATTCTACATATTGGCAGAAAATTATACTGTTAAAATGCTAGGTAGATTGAACCTACATTTTAAACCGGTTCTTATGTGTTTGTTTTATTTTCTTTTTTTAACAAATTGGTTACTTAATTCTACCAAGATACAAAACATAAGGCTGTAAGTAACTAATAGTTGTGTTTAGGCTATTACAGTGCAGGTAATCCTCAAGGCCACATACACACTGCTTCACTGCTGCTTGCATTCTGCTGGGTTTTGATCCTTCTGTTGAGAAAAAAGGAAATACAAGTTTATAGAGATCAAGTGTTTTAAAAAAAGTGTTAGTATCACTAAGCATACTTTCTCAAGTTCCAGCATTCAAGTTCTTCTTTCATCTTTTCCCTTAAACTAACTGCCCAGTATTAGTAATACCTCTGCTTTTGGATGCAGCAACACCCACAATGCATTTATTTTGGCTTACTTAGTGCCTATATATGCACTGTATGTGTGTATATATGCGAACCAGAACAAAAATCTGTTCAGAACTAAGTGTGGTGGGATAATCTGTAAGACATTAAGTTGGAAAAAGCAGAGTTATGGCTAAGAACAACCAACCCAGCTCAGAATTAGCATCCAGTCCTTTTACAGTTTGAGGCAAAAGAAGCTTCCTGCGGTCAGTAACGAGGGCACAGCCTTACTCCAGAAGATGCTGTAGAGCAATGCGGTGAAACACTAAATCATGGTACAATTAACATTAACCTGCTTAACATTCTGGAAACGTATTTTGCAGTAGCATCCAGTTAGAAAATTCTAATGTGGAAAGCATCTTCTGTTACTGAAGCAGACAACCAACAATAAAATCCCATATTATGGTGAGATAAAGAAAAGGGTTTTTGGGCACAGAGTTCAATTGCAAGTTTTATTCCACTACCTTGATCTGGACAGCTATTCTAGGGCCACAGTGCTTCAATAAATTCAGCTGGCTTTCAGCCTGTGATCAGCATGCAACTATTTATCCTTATTGTCAATATACTGTAGTGCCACTGCTGTGTCCAGCCCTCTGGCAGTTCTCTGAACCTGAGCTCTCAGTCTGGCCCTCCCTCAGTTCTGTTTAGCCTAGCACAGCGATCCGAAATGGTGGAAAAATAAGGAGCCCATCTCACAGCTGTTTCATTTTCATTCTAAAACACCCTCGAATGGGAAGCAATTTGAATACATTCCACATTACCACCAGGTTGTACATTTTTATTAGTATTTCTATGCCCTACATCTTTCTAGGTGCAGTGGTAAGAGCATCTAATTCTTTCAGTAGTACTCTTGACTGTAGCTCAAACCATTCCTACTGAAAAATGCTGCCTCCTCATTTGAAATTGCAAGCACATTTCACAGCAGACATTTGGAATTTACAGAAAACCAAGCCTGGCTAATTTTAGTGCTCAAAGCCAAAAGTTCCTTCTACAAAACAGTTCTTGGAGAAATAATTTTTTAAAAGTTACTCTAGTAATATTAGTCTGTTTGAACTGGGACTGAAACAGCCTCAGTCAAAACATACTTGCTATAGGAAATATGATTAAATACTTAAACTAAAAATCAAGATTTAACCTACATACAAATTTTGTGTGTGTTTGCACACAGAAATGTCAAACACTCTTTTCAATTCCTTACTTTTGGGTCGTAATCAGGATCATTTTCTTCATCTGCTTCTTCTTCCCCCTCCTGAAAGACGACACTTGCTTATAGTTCTCCATTTTATCCACATTCAGCTTTCCAAGCCATTTTTGAGAAAGATTAAATTCTACTCTTAAGATACATTAATTACCACTTAATTTATCTATATTGTACTAGCTTACCTTACACAGAAGTACATAAACTTTTGACATCAATTGTAACTTCATTTATAAGACATTAGATTTGGCTTGGATTTTTTTAAATTTGTTTTATTACGTTGTTTTGGTTTTTTTGTTTGTTTCTTTTTTTAAATACTCACCCTACATCAACAAAACTGTGTTATCTTTCATTCATAAGGAATACTTAAACTTAGTCTTTGGAGCATTCAAAAACTAAAGGAACTCTTATCTCAGATAAACTACAAAAGGGAAACAAATCAAGGCGATCTGACAACTTACCTCATCATCTGCCTCTTCGCCCTCTTCATCATACTAGGAAAGAAAACAAACGGTTTTGGTTGGCTGCATTTATGACACTTTAATGACTCAAGTACAGCCAGATAACTCAAGCAGATGCCAGCAACCACACTGTACTGTGATCCAAGAGAGCTTCTTACACCTGACAGATTTAAAAATGCTTTATGCGCCAGCATGAGCAATGTTCAATCTCTTAAGCTATGCTCTGACAGAAAACTATCTTAAGTTTCTGATGTGCAGCACTGGCAGAGCTTGTTAGGCTGTGCTAACACTGCTGACCAGCAGGCTGTCTCAATGCCCAAGGCAATCTGTACAGCCAGCCACTTCTCTCTTCCCCAGCCAAGGTTCTGGACTAAGGCCTGCCATTTTACATTCTAAAACCCAAAGGCAGCACTCACCTTTGCCAAATCAAGCTGTCCTTTGTGCAGAGGTAGGAGAGAGAAAATATTTTACATGTATAACGTTCCAGGGTTTTGTGGTTTGTTTTTTAAGTTTAGGTCCTTCAAAGCATTTAATTCATGCTTTTGCAGAGCTTGCTTTGACCATCTTGGCATGCTTTGAATGAGCTCAGCTATCATTTTCTAAGAAGAATGCCCTCCTGAAAGGGTCAGGCTTGAATCTCAAGGCACTTGGTAGCCCAGTACCACTGTAAGCACGAAGAACAGGCTGAGCAGCTAAATAGACTGATTTGTTCTCTAGCAGCTCATTACAGTTCTACTACAGTACTGGGTACACCACCATAAGAATGCCTTACAAAAACTTCAACTTGGACATCCTCTAAATGTTCAGCTTCTACCACTACTTTTGCCACAAAACTCTGACATCATTCCTTTAAAGATGAACACCTTTGTGCTGCTCTTTACTGAGCTCTCTAGAAAGCTCAGTTGAAACCAATGTTGACACACTCCAGTCTAAGGACACCAACATTATACAAGACAGAGATTATCCAGAGTCTTCAGGCAGCGTTATGTCAGAGTTTTTAGCACTGTGGAAGAACGTTACACTTACATCATCATCATCATCTTCAATAGCTTCTCCCGTGAAGTACAGTACTGACCGGGGGACGATGCGTTCACGCAAGAAATGACCTATTTCAAAGTCTGCAGCAAGGATTGCCTCAGTGTCATCATCCTGCATGAAACAACGGTGTTATTTCCTAAACAGCAAGCTGGAAACCGCTTTTCACACAAGAACACGGGTTGCACAGATTCTGATGTGGCCAAATTTATACAAGCCCAATGTGCTGACATGTTTTGCCCTGGACTTGCCTTACAGAATCGAAATTGCAGAGTCAATTTTTACACTTTAAACAGCCTACCTGCATTATATGCAGTTGGGGCTGCTTAGTCAGCAAGCTTAATTATACGAAATTCTGGAGTTTAAATTCTTCCTCCACCCCCAACTTGCTTTTGTCCTGGGCAGAAAAACTGTTTAATACCTGCCACAGACTCCCAGTTGGTATGCACAACACCCTTAAGGGCTAAGTGCCAGCCAGATGAGCCTAATTCACATTAAGCAAGCCACTGTGAAGCAACTGAACACCTAAAAATGCTCTCTGCTCCAATCCCAGGTTTTCATTTTTTGTTTACACACCAAGTGTTCTGCTGTCTCCCATTTGAGAAGTTATCTAAGTTATCTTCAACTGAAAAAGTCTGGGGTTTGGTTTGGGTTTTTTTTAACATATGAACACAAGGCTTTTGGTGTCCATGCCAACTTGCCTCTAGAGGGTTTAATCAGATTTCCCACTCAAGCTGCATGATGTATTCAGCACCGTTAATTGAGTTTTGGTAGTTTTCCTCTTTTCAAGAGCATGGCTTATTGACCCAGTTTTTTACTAGTGGGCACAGGAAAGAGCAGGCTCTTGCAGTTTTCAATGCTTGTTTTATTACTTTTCCCAAGAGTAACAGCCTGGGAATTTTTAACAGCATGAAATACAAAACATATACAAGCAGCCATTAAAGATCATCCAAACAGTGCTAAAAGGGAGGGACTTACACCACCCATAACGCCAAAGACTAACAAAAACCCCTACATTTGTGCAACTGTTAACAATTCTCAAGGTAGCTTTCAGGAGGGATAAGCTGTTACTAAACTGAATTCTACCATCCAACTCAACAAACACTCTTTCTGATAAAGAAACCTCAAATACATACCAACTATCACAAC
Source organism: Porphyrio hochstetteri (assembly GCA_020800305.1). NCBI lineage: Eukaryota > Metazoa > Chordata > Aves > Gruiformes > Rallidae > Porphyrio > Porphyrio hochstetteri. The sequence continues at coordinate 65,304,996 of CM036905.1, read as the reverse complement.
TATTCTCAGTTAAAGACAGGGGCACCTAAAGCTGAAGCTATTTAACAAATTCCAATACAATTTCAGCAAAGACTTTGTATAACACCCTGCTATTTTAAAAAAGCCAACTTACCAGGTCTCCACTTTCAGGAACTGTAGGGGGGAAAAGAAAAAGAGAAAAAAGTGAGTCAAGTATACATTACATTCTTAAGTTAATGCAAATAAACTACTGTTAAGTTTACCTTCAGGAGGACCAAAGAAGTTGAAGAAGGAGTCATTTGAAACTGTTTTTGTCACTGTTCTAACTGTTCCACGACCCTTATGTTTCTGCTTCTTTTTAATGGTTTTCAAAGTAACATTCTTTCCTTTTTTCCAGTCTATCTGGCAACTGGAGAGGGAAGAAAAACACACAGCTGCAGCTTAACACCTTTGTTACAGGTACCTGCTGGGACTATCACAACAGCACGGGATGAAGTGAACATAACATATTACAGTAGCATGGAAAAAATAAACTAATGGAAAGTAGTTATCTTTCCATTAGTTTATACTTTTGACAATAAAAATAGGTTCATTTTAGGATTGAAATTTTTTTTATCCCAAAGTTTCTCCTTCTCTACCTCCAAAATACTAATTTTCATCTGCCACCAAGTTCTATCTAGTTTCCTATCAAAGAATAGGAAAATACAATTTTCTGTGCTACTTATCCATTATAAAGTAATGTCCTATCTAGTCACACTAGTAATACACCAAGGTTTACCTCATCTGTCATTGTAATTAAGCCCTTAGAAGAATGCAAGCAGGTGTGTAGTTTTTGTTGGGTCTTTGGTTGCTCATTTCGTGGGGGGACACGGGCTGTGTTACATGGGGGGGTCGTCAATTTGCTTTAACCCTATCGTTCTAAATCACACCCACAGGTCTGTCAGACACACAGAATTCTGGGAACATGTAGATGACAAAGCCACATGAATAAGCCTGTCCACAATTACAGAAGTTTCTGACTAGTTTCTTTCAAAGACTGGAAGGAAGAGAAGTGAGTTGTTTTGGGCTAAGAGGTTTGTCTTAGTTAAAACACAAAACAAGGCCTGGGAATAAATCATTTTCACTTAAGGCTTTATCTTACAAGACATTTGCAGAACTGCATTACATTAACTGCCCAGAACTGAAGAGGTAAGTAGGTCAGCATCAGTGACTTCACAGTAACAGAAGGGTAAAGCCACAACCATGCAGCGATAGGCTCTGAATTAGTTATCATCACTCAGAAGAGCAGCCAGAACATTAGTGACATTAACAGGAAAGCAACTGAACAGGTCATGATGCACAGAACCCTGATGTACCCATAAGGCTCATTACATATGACTCAGATTTCCCTTGTCCTTCTGTTCACAAGAAAAGGGACATACACAGAATGAAGGCATTATTCAGCTAAAGGAACAAAAGACTTTAAAGAAAGGAGAGAGATCTTTAAAATCATGAGAAACCCGGAGTTCAGAGGAGATGGCTGTTCTCAATTTCTCACACAGATCAACTTAAGACACTCAAAGGCAAGTATTCAAACATTATGAAACAAACTGGACAACTGGAATGTAGCCACAAAACTGCAACAGACTTCCCAAAATGCTGCATGACAGAAATACGGAGTATAAAAGAAGCATTCAAAGAAATTTTGATAAAAGCTGTCAAGACATAAAAAGATAACACCACCCACCTTCCAAATCAGCTTTAAAGACTGCAGAACAGTGTAACTAGATAAATAATTATTACATTTTAATTTAGATGTGTTAGTTGTTAGTATCTTTTCAAGCACCTTCCCAAGACGCTGTAAATCTACAGTTGGACAATGCTGAGGAAGAAACTGTTAAATTGCCTGAAAGCTATTTATTAGCACTTACCCTGTACAACCCATGATTTCTGGTCCATCAAAGGAGAAGGGATCAGAATCGTCTGGCTCTGACCTCATTCTATATGTCTTTGTCAACACTTCATTTGTGAAGTAGTCATTTGGTTCAAAGTGAAATTCTAATGTGAAACTCTTAAAAAGAATTGCAGAGCAACAACTTAATCAATTCAGCAACATGAATCTTTAACTTCCAAGTACCTACAATCCAAACCCAAAAATATACACACAATGGAACATATCCACCTATACCCACAGTGAAAGTGCACACACATAACAGCTTCTGGAATTTGATGCCCAAGTTACACCATCAGTCTTCAAACTTCTTCATTTACTATGTTGATCTAGTACTTGTTAATTAATATACTGCTTGCAGTACTGACACAAGATCTCCCACTGTACAGCCTTCCTGGTGCTAAAATATAAAGATAACTTCCCAATTTCAAATATTAAAGCTCAGCAAACTATCTGATTTCTGACAAGGAAATTATACCCAATTATAACAGTTAAACAACAAGTACCCAGAATTATCAAAATTTAATGGTGAAACTTAAGTCATTAGATATTAAGGCCAAGTTACCTCATCAGAATTTGAAGTTATTTGAAGTTAAATAAGTATAAATTAGTTTATATAATACTGCAAGACTAGTACTGGTCCTTGCACTGTTTTTCAGAAGACATTAAGTCCTAAGACAGAACAAAATTAATCTTGTTAAACTAACCATAGGCTGTCCAACTTCTGAAAACTTCACTTTTATGTCCTTTAAGTGTTTCAGGATAGGTTCATCATGCTCCTGTAAAGAATAAACAGTTTATTTAATTGTCATAACGTTACATTGTACACAGATTTAAGACCCTGCAGAGATAAAAAGACAGTAAAATGGGTTCAGGTAGGACAAGAACCTTGTCGTTGCACTGAAACATTTTCGCAAGTGTGACCAGCAGATGGCAACAGCGGTTGTACAGAGCTTCTGCTGCGGCACAACGTGAATCCACACAAACACCAAGGACGTGTTTTAGCAGTGTCTAATGCACATCCCACACACTCCTCTCAGCACAGAAAGCACATTAGTAAGGTAAAACAAGCTCAAAAAATAAGACAGCAAGAAGGTATTTCAGAATGGTCTGTGCTTTTAAGCTGAATAACTACCAGAGATGACATCCAAGGGTTTTTTTTTTCCAATTTTGCTCTCCAACAGACATACCAAGTAACATACTTGTTTCTGTTCTTTTCTGAAAGTGTTTTGTGTTTGCGTGGCAAGGTCTTGGTAGCCAGGAAGGCTGCTGGGGTGACTTCTGTGAGAAGCTATTAGAAACCTTCCCCAGGTCTGGCAGAGCCAATACCAGCCGGCTCAAGGACAGACCTGCCACTGACCAAGGCCAAGCCAATCAGCGACGGTCGCAGCACTTCTGTGATAACAGAGTTAAGGAGGTAAAAAAACCAACAAAAAAAAAAAATCAAGCAGCAGCTTTTTGCCACCAGAGAAAGGAGTGAGAACATGTAAGAAACTTTGCAGACACCAAGGTCAGTGAAGGAGGGGGAGGAAGCATTCCAGGCACCGGAAGAGTTTCCCTTGCAGCCCATGGAGAAGACCAAGGTGAAACAGGCTGTCCTGCAGCCCACAGAAGATGATGGGAAGTAGACTTTCCACCTGCACTCTGTGGAGGACCCCACGCTGAAGCAGGTGGAGACACATGGAGGACACTGTGAACCAGTGGGAAGCCCACACTGCAGCAAGCTCCTGGCAGGACCTGCAGCCCAAGGACATAGGAGCCCATGCCAGACAGCAGGTTTGCTGGGGGACTTGTGATGCTGTGGGGGACCATGCTGTAGCTGTCTGGTCCTGAAGGTCTGCACTCCATGGAAGGCACATCAGTGCAGTCTGTGAAGAACTGAAGTCTCTATGTGAAGTGCTCACATTGGAGAAGCTTGTGAACTGTCCCTGTGTGAGGGACCCCAGGCTGGAGCAGTGGAGGAGTCCTCCCACTGAGGAGGAGGGAGCAGCAGAGAATGAACTGTCCCGCGTCATACCCTGTCCCCCTGTGCCACTTGGGGGAGGGAAATACAGAAATCAGGAGTGAGTTAAGCCTGGGAAGGGTGGAGGGAGGTGTTTTAAGATCTGAGTTTATTTCTCATTATCCTACTCTGGTTTGATTGAGTAATCAGTTTATTTCATCCTTTGTTGAATCTGTTTTGCCCATGATGGTATGTGCTGAATGATCTCTCCCCTGTTCTTATCTCAACCCATGTGCCTTTCATTATATCTTTTCTCCCCTGTCCAACTGAGGAGGGGAGTGATAGAGCAGGTTTGGTGAGCACCTGGACTCCAGACAGGGTCAACCCACCACAGAAAGACATGTGGGATTAAGCACTAACACAACTTTAAACAAGTCTGGACCACCCACCACCTACCTGAACCATATCACTGAGCAAGTCCACGTTCTTGAATACTGTCAGCCAAAACTCAGGAATTCCTTTAGGGTCTTCCTTTTCTTCATCTTTTTTTTCTTCTTCAAGCTTTGCTTTCTCTTTCATTTCCTCCTTGATAGAATAAAATTTTTAGTTTTTCTTAATTTTAGAAGAGTGCCCACAAGGTTTGTTAGAAGTTTTACGTTGATATCAGTACAGATTAAATTTCACGTGCATGCTTTAAGCACTAATCATTGAAAATTGTTATTATAAGCAAATCATTATTATACATTTTTTAAAAACTTTAGTTAGTATATTGAATCTTGGTTTACCCTAAAGCCTCAGCTACTGATGACAACTGATTAGGATACTCACTGAGATTTCTTCTTCAACATCTGCTTTCCATTCACATTCTTCCTCTGTAGGTTCATAAACTGCATTGATGATTTCACTTCGCTGGAAAATTATACCAAGAATATTTTCACATTTCCTAGTCATCACAGCCAGAAATGCCCTAACCAATAAAGTCCTAATCCTAAAGTTACACAGTTGGTAACACATTAACCATTATCAAAAGCTTTTCTTCTAGGCCTAGAAGAAAACCCAGTGGATATGAGCTTTTCAACACACTAGAACATGGACCAAAGTTCCAGAAGGGTTACCATACCATCTGACATCTTCTCAATTAACAAGATGAGGATGGTAGATGGAAGTGATTTTGGTAACCATGGAACAGCCTGAACCTTCCCCCCCCCCCCATTCTTAGTTGATATTCACATGGACAATAAAATGGTATCAACTTAATTTAATGGGCACATACAAGACCAAAGTAATTCAGAGCATGCAAAAGCTTTCAGTTTATATTCCCTTGTGCTAAAGCTTTTAACTAAAAATCAGATTAGTGTTAAAATACCTTGTCAAATAAAGGCTGATAGAGAGCAGCATACTTTCTTTCCAGCTCATGAACTTCCTCATAGAACTTTGCTTCTATCTGTGCACACTGAACTTGAAGGTTCTTGAGAGCATTCACACGTCTTTTAACAACTTTAGGCAAGCTGAAAAATTCAGTGACAGAACTGTTATAACACCACATTCCAAGCACATACTGACCCCTCCTCCTTAACCAGTCCTCTTCCAAGTTAACCAACAGGCAGCAAAAGAGATTTTGCACTATTTTAAGCTTTAGAAAGCCATATGAATCAAAAAAAACTATGACCCACTGTACCATGTGAATTTAAATCATTAGCACAGGCCCCTACACTGAGGCTTAACCTCCGTTAGAACCAAAGTATTCCAAACACTTGGGTCAGTCATGAGACAAGCTTGTGCAATAAAACTTCACACTAAAACTAAGTTTTAATTTATCTGTGAGCAGCATAGCAAATTCACATGATTGAGCATAATTAAGGGCCTTACCCTTCTTAATTGGCTTGGTTTTATGAAGGGAAGTTCGAGACGATTTATTCTTTGACAAGGAAGTTAATCTTCCAAATTCATATTTTTTGTTTCACTCAGGGAAGCAGCTGGTACTTCTATCTTCTACAGATACCCTGTCACTCCCAAAGCAAGCCAGAACTGTTCTGCCAATTGAGCCACTCTATTATGCACGTGTACACAGTTAATGCAACCACCATTATAGGTCCTCGTCACCTACAACTCTAAAACTAGTTTCAGTTTAGTAAAATAGGCTAACATAGACTTATTGTTAGGGCAGAAAGTAACCTACACCACAGCTACTGGTGAGATTTATGGGGCAGATGATGGCTGAGCGCCTCCATTGGCTGTGAGGTGTGCCAAACTCCAGCACATGGCTACAGAAGCTTGCTATGTTAACCACCCCCTCCCGCCCCATACTTGTTTTAAGCAGTCGTGCCATATTTAAAAGACAGTAATAAACAACTAGGTTTAATTGTTAGGACCAGCTTCAGGTTAGAAGAAGCAAGAATGTGTTATCTTAGTTAACCACTGAAGGTTCATATTAATTACTGAAGCTACCTTAGCACTATTAGGGAGGACAAGCACATGTTCCAACATCCCTGTTCACCTTATAATGCAGAACCCTTCTCCCCAACTATTGTATGCTCAACATATATACACACACACTGTATCTGGTTACTCAGGTAATATGCCTATCACCATTAAATGAGTATTTCCCTCAACCTTCCAATTTGGGTGAACGTTCACCTGCCACACAAACTACAAAAAGCACTTAGTCACATCTGCTCATAAAGGGTTGATAACATTCTTGTGATACAGTATTTTTCTAGAAGTTAGTTCATAATTTGCTTTAATTTTATCTTCAAGTATACTATCAGAACTAGAGCAACTTAAGTAACAAGTTCAGCTGGGTCAAGAAAAAAGGGTTAAGGAATTATTACAATTATGATAACTGCACAGGTAAGTGATACAATGACCCACTGAATGCCATGTGTGTGTATCTAGAGTGAGAGCACTGGTCTAGCAGTGACTATGAGACTTCTAAGAGGCAGTGTCACACATACAGCACATCCAACTCCAGTATGTCAAAGGCTTCCAATCCCTTTATTAGGGAATCTACAATCTCTTCTGTGTGTTAAAGCTACATTTCATTACAGTCTATGGCAGCTACTCCAAACTTCCCAATTTGTGCATCCACCTAAACTCTGCACTTTAAAAAAGGTAACTCCATGAAAGACACAGCTCTTGCAAAGTAAATCCGGAATGAAGCAGCAGACCAAGAAGCCTACACTGGATTGCACAAGAACAACAATGGCAAGTAAATCCTGTTTCTTTGAATATAAGCCGCTAGCAAGTGTTATGATGACAACAATACATTCTCCTGCAGACAGCTGAGGAAAATTCTACTCCATGAAGTAAGCTACACTAAAGTTATTGTGGCCAGGCACAGGTGAAGAGGTAAGTTACTGGATATCTGCCAAGCAATTAGCAGATTCTAAGCCTCAGCAGACACATTTTCCTGGAAACTGTTTAGTTTCCTACCAGCTTATTAATCTCATTTCTTAACAGCCCACATAACACACTTTTAGGGTCCCAAATTCCTGTTGATTTGTACCATCTCAGTGTCTAGACTCTGTAGATAAGTAAGTGCAAAATAATACTTGGGAAGATATCTAAGAGGCACCTGTAAAGCGTGGTTTAAGTCAGCATGCATATGTTGAGAAACTGCAGACTCAAGTCACACCTATTTTCCAGACATTTCCATGCTGCAAGTTACACGAACATTTCGTACACTGCAAAGTTGCAATGCTTTTGTGGTAGAGAATGCACTACTGTACTGTGAATTGATGGAAAAGCCAGTACAGTATTTTAGAGAGCTGCTGACAACAAGGATCCCATGTAAACCAACGCTACCACTTTTGTTCACCTCTTGGATCCAGAACCTGAAATATTAGTAGGTGTTAATTAACATCTGTTGAAAAACAAAAGAAAAATATTTGGTATATAAGCCTGCAGTGTACAATTATCTAGGAGGAAGAACCTGGGTACCCTTTAACTCTACACTCTTTCTTGGGCCAGTATTTATTAGGAGACACTGTTAGCTAGACAGGTTTTTCTGCCATGCTATCATCTCTAATACCAAAGTGCTGTGAGTAGGAGTAGCAGCAGCTGCCCCAGTTCAAGTCAATAGCAATGTAGGGCCCTACCTACCACAGCAAGACAGTTGTTACAACTCCTGTGGATGTGGTGAAATCTTCATACAAAAGCAGAAATTATGTAGGAGGGCCAGAAAATTCTGTTACTGCAGTTCAAGTAAAGAAAACTTCCGCAAGAGTTTGCTGCAAGTTTTTATACCCAGGGAGACCACACCACGTAGTGACACAACATTCATAATTTTATTAGCTACTGGTTATATTCTAACAAAAAAATGACTAGAGACAATAGGTCTCCAAGTATTTGTCTACACTTGAGATTCATGGTTCATGATGAAGGCAAAGCTACAAAAGACATTCCAGGTAACGATCCTTACGTGTCCCTTTCAACTCAGGATATTCTATGATGCTATCATCTCTCTGAAGGGTGCCATGTTGAAGCTGCAGGGGAGTTTTTACAGACACTGTAAATATTTTAGCATTCTTTTCTTCATGAAAGCCTAAATAAACACTCTTCAATTCTGAGATGTGCTACAGACTAGATTGATTTCCTGCTATCTGGGCAGCACAGTTGCTCATGTCTATTGATGTTAGAGGCAAAACAGGTGAGACAACAAAAGAACCATTTGTACCACTCTGCTCATACTGAGCAAACACTGTACCTTTCTATATATCCTGTAGATGTTCCTACCAGGCCATCAAGTCTTTCCTGAAGAGCTGCAAGAATCTGAGGATTCTGCATCATCTGCACAGTCAACTGCCGAGCTACATTAAAAAAAGAAAGTTATGTAAGTGCAAAATGCATCTTTGGAACTAGTTTTGAAAGAAACTTAATACTTAAATGCTACAAAAGAGCAGTAAGTTTTCTATCTATAAACACACTGGCAAAAAGAAACACAGGCAAAAAAGCATTTCAAGCACCTCTCCATTCTGGAAGCACGGATGAAATCTATCCTGTTCTAAGCATGCAAATAACACCTGATTAAAATGGACACTACTCAAACTGAACCTTTTTTTTCTTTAAAAGAAAAGGTTTTATATGATGCCCCTAAAAATATGTTTTGCCTTCACTGCTTTTGAGTTCATTAGGAAAAAGCAAGGCTGAAGAATTTCTGCTCTTACTTTAAGAGGGGAATAAAAACTGGACCCAAACCATTTTATGATTCTACACATTGGGATTTTCACTCTATTTTAGGTAAAGGGGAAGAAACAACAGAGTTTGAGTTGGGATTAAAACTGCTTTACAAATTTATGTTTATCTCATTTTTCCTGCAAAAGAATAAATTGTTCATCAGAATAATGTATTCACACACAGAGTATCAGCCTATCATCTACAATACATTTAGAAAGCACTTTGTCAAAATGGGAAACCCGTTTCGAACAAAGTAGAAGGACATTTAAAAACCCACACAAATTCCTAGCCTAAATGTTCTCATCATCCACACTAACCATCAACCCTTTTTCTTCTGCTCAAAATCTGTGCCTCAACAGCAGAAATTAATTTCACAACTTTGTATCTTTTTTAAAGTGCAACTATAAATTCTTACTCTCATGCTGTTTTGCCTTCTTTCCCCATCCTTCACAGATAGGGAAAAAAGTTACTTTGCATTCCTTAGAATATTCTAGGTTTATGTAGCATTCTTCCAGCACCTTCAAATCAGAGTGGAGTTTCTGAATGCTTCCTGACACACAAAACTTCTGGAAAGACCATATCCTTTTCTATTTCTAGACCATTCACTACATGAGCCACATGTGAATATCCTCCTCTACTTTTATGTCCTATTGCTGAAATTACATGCTGAAAAGTTGTATTTCAAGCAACATCCAAAAATCAGTCTTGTTTCTCCATAATGACTGCAACCAGTTTGTATTTTAGCAGTAGAAGCTGTAATCACTTCATAAAAGTACACATGAGACCCCTTGGCAAGAGTAGTATTGACTAGTTTTCTCCAGTCTTACTATTCATTTCCTATCCACTTAGAAGCCTACCCAATGATGCCATTGAGTATGCTACCAGTTATTCTCTAATACCAAAACAGTATACACATCATACACATGGTATGCCAAGAGCCACATCCCCTCTAACTGGAATCTGACCACATACACTGTTTTGCAAGCTCTTGGATCCATGAAGAGCTTTTCTTCAAAGACTTCCCTAAAAGCACGTGTGCTTTACTTAGTGTCCACAGAAGTATCTGACATTTTTAAAATCTAAGTAATTCCATTCCTAAGTAAGTACATCAGTAAAACCTAAGGAAAAATGTACACTCTACAGAACTAGACAAGCAAGAACAACGGATGTGAAATGATTGCTTAACACTGTATCAAGTTTCCCTACTACTAAGACATGTTTCTGATTTATAAAATCTATTTTACCTCCAAGAACCCTAAAGTATAATCTCCCTCTCAGATCACTCATCTACAATAGCTGGGATTAACCACTAAAAATACTCATTATTCATCTCCAGCTTCCTGTACAATAACTAAATGGTAAGTATTCAGGTAAGCCATTCTTCAGCTGACCAGTGTGTTCCCTGGAATTTTGCAATGCAGTTTTGAAAACGCTTTTTTCCACAGATATAGCAAAGTCTGTAACATCATCTTGAACCAAGTTATGCTACTTGTATTTAGTGTTACTGTTCTCTCAAGCAAATACACAGTGTGGTACTATCAGCAGTCCAAGTAATTTTATTTGCAGAGAGTATCAGTTAGAATCTGAAGAGCAAGTAGCCAGAAGAAAACTATATGTGCCCCTAATCTTTAACTACAAAACAGGAGTAAGATTGTTTATCACAAACAAAACAAGTATTCTGGTATGTGTTCATGTTTTTTGTTGAGGGGAAGAAAAAAAAGGACTTACTGATTTTAAGACTGGTAACACTAAGCATGACTTTTGTTCCGTTCACAATCAAAGAACTCTGCAGCAAGTTACCAATGAGACACACAGGTATGGACCTGATTTTTCTCTACCCAAAGCTTCACATTCTTAAAAGCTTTTAACTGTTTACTTTTGAAAGAATCTAGTCACATACCCTCACAACAATCCTTTCTTTTTCCAATTATCCATCCTTACAGGTGACCAGTGCTGCCTTAACTAGTAATAACCATGAATAAAATAAGTGACTGCAGAGAGCAAATAAAAATCATACAACTGGAAGAAAAGGAAGCTTCACAATTTAAATACAGCTGTGCATCAGCATCTGTGTTGTGCCATTTCCTATTATTTTAAGCAGTAAAACCCTTTTAACACATTAATTAGGAAATACGTATGCAGCAGCTTAGGAACCCTTCTTTTCAACATTACCTTTGCTGTTGACATCTTCACCAGTTTCTTCTTCTTCTACTTCTTCAACATCTTCCATATCCTGTTGATCAAGTTCAGACTGTTCTTTGCTATGAGGAATAGTCAGGAACAGGATTGAGAAGTTAATTTTATAAAATGCCATAATGGCCTTAACAAGTTCAAGTTTGAGATCATGTGGATAGAAGCATCAGTTTTGATCTATGACAAACTAGAAGTCTTAATAGCCAAACAAAGCCAAATTTTTCTTCACAGACTTCACATTCAACAACCTCAAAACAGTTTAAAGAGCTAACAGCTTTCCAGAACTCTGAAGATTCTTTTTTGCAAAAGAATTCCTTCGGTTCCTGCTCATAACAAGTTCACCTAAACTATACTTCAAATGCCACAAAATACAATTTTTCAAAGTATAGAAAATAACTACATACAGTGAAACAGTTGTAATGCGCTGTACTAACAGGTTCTCTCCTCCAGAATTCCAACCAACATGTAAGTTGACTGGTGCCTTGTTCCACTTCTTAGATTTACTTACAATTAAGATCTCAAACCCATTTGGCATGAGCAGCTCAAGTCCTTTTTTCCCCCACATGCTATAAACATCACATCTTGCCACAGTGCCAAGACCACCACCTACCTACACCCTATCACATATCTGGAGATCACAGCCACCTGAAGTACAGCACAGGACACAGAACATCAGTAACCTACAGGGTTTACTTACTTGTCTATGTCTGCCATTCTCCTAGATTCCAAACCCTAGAAGAAGCAAACAAAAAAAAGAAGGTAAGAACAGCAGCATTAGACTTCACTTACAAGGTCTAGAGGCAAGCACCATCGTACAAGAGGAAAGAAACACAAGCCTTGTCAGCTTTAAGAAACAGGATAAATACATATTACAATCTGAAAAGTGACAGGTCTCCATGCACTTTCTGAGCTCTCACACTGAAGCACACAGAAATACCGAAAAACCTTGTTCTGGTTTATAACCAACAGATCTAATTACATCAAGTACCAACAGAATGCCATGCTGCATTTTGTATCACAGGACTAGTATCAGATTGAAAACTAGTGCTGTCCAAGTATAAAATCAAAATATAACCTGAGAAGAACTGAAGCAAAAAGGGTGTTAGAACCCTTTTCAGAACTATTTAGTCATTATCAGCATGTAATTGCAGACAGAGGATCCTTAGAGCTAAATCAGTCTTTTAATACTGAAGATGCATTTTATATGGATGTACTTTCAATCCCAACTTTACAGAACAAATACAAGTAGCTCCTCAGAATACCCAGAGAATTGCACCATGAAAAACAACCCAGAACATTTGATGCCAAGTGCCAAACTATTTAACATTAATAATTTCCATGTCCTGAATGACCAGAATTTTCTTAAGTATGTCATTATCATCAGAAACACACTCCAGACACACTAACCAGAAACATTCTGTTGAGACTACTGCCAGCCTTGCATAGGATCAAGCACCTGTGTTCTCCAACATATTAAAAGATAAACAACAACTTCTACCAGCAAAACAGTACTTAGGAGTCTAGTCTCCAGAAAGATGTTTCAGGTAGCCTGCAGTCAGAGACAACACTACATTCAAGAGAACACCATACCATTATCACTGCCTTGGGTCAAATGGTTCTGGAGACAGCAAGTATAAAGAACAATCCACTGGCTCAGGAAGCTTGAAAATCACCACTTTAGAGCTTAGGGGAGACCTAACTGCAGCCTACCAATACTTAAAGGGGTCCCACAGACAAGCGGGAGAGGGACTGTTCACCACGGAGTGCAGTGATAGGACAAGGGGCAATGGCTCCAAGCAGAAGGAGGGCAGGTTTAGGTTAGACTTTAGGAAGAAATTCCTTACTGTGAGGGTGGAGAGGCACTGGCACAGGCTGCCCAGAGAGGCTGTGGAAGCCCCATCCCTGGAAATGTTTACGGCCAGGCTGGACGGAGCTTTGGGAGACGTGGCTTAGTGAAGGTGTCCCTGCCCACAGCAGGGGGTTGGAACTAGGTGATCTCTGAAGTCCTTTCCAACCCAAAGCATCCTGTGATTCTAGAGTCCCCATTTTAGTTGCTGTCCAGTAAGCTAAACAAATTCACATTTCTGTTAGGAAGTTCAATTCCTTATAATGTGTTCCAATGAGAATTTTAGTCAGTGTCAGAGGTGTGTTCCAGTAAAAAACAAAAATTGTGTTTCATCTGTCCAGAGCGTAACACAAAGGCACAAAACCAGTAAGATCAGGACATTAACAGTCAATAAAGAGACATTTTAGAATCTAAACTTATGAATTAAACACCTACATTCTGTGGAGATATAATAAAAACACATTTTTCTGGTGTCACAACTACTACCCAAAAATTTTATGGGAAAGTAGTATGATATCTTTATTTAGGACCACAACTTTTAAGTGCCAATGAAGTATTTAGAAGACTGCATGTAATCAAAACATTTAAATTCCCTAGTATATGTTAAAACTGGGTAACCACCTACTTATCAGTCCATTTCAGAAAAATAATGCTATCAAACCAAATGGCAGCATTAGTCTAAACCAAAGGCCATCTAACAATTCAGGAAGACATTGAGGAGTTCAGTAATATTTCTGACAAAGTTTCTCAAAATTCAGGTCATGTTGGCCTGTCTTGTGACTTCAGGTTTACACATGGATGCAAGGTGCCTATCTGTATAGTGGTTCCAAAGAGTGTCCTTTGGATACCATTCTCAAAAAGATAGCATGGACCGAACACCTATAGTAGAAATCATACTACAATTACAACTCACATTTCAATGTCCCTGTATTTCTTGAGCAACATAATTAGCATTACTTCTGATTTACAAAATAATTTTACCTGTGCGAAAGAGACAACTTTTCCTTACACTTTCTGTCTTAAATCGTTCTCCATGCAAGACCTTGTCAAGGCAACTGGTAACATTGCTGTGTGAAAGATGGAGAGGCACAATTTACTTGCCTTTCATGTGTTTCTGTGCAAGTGTGACAGTAATCACATTCACAAACTACTGCTCCTTGCAAGACCACCAACATTTCCCCATCCCATTCTCAACAAATACTCCTTCACTTTCCATAAAGCCTGAGGCAGCTCTTTCCACAGTGACTAGTGACAGCACAACTCCTATGGTCTCTCACAGACAGCGTGCTAGATCAAACAGCAGCTGAAACACCTTAAGATACAGGTTTGATGAGAGACAGACTTTTACAGCTCATTTAAACTTTTTTCTAAATGAGGACACTAAGTTGGCTGTGACCAAGTGGTGCCTAAAAACTTCCCAAAGTATCATCTTCCCCAGAACTGAGCAGGTAAGCTGTATCACTCAACTATCCAAACACTGAAATCCTGCTTCTGAGTTGCAACATTCAGCTCAGAGATCCTAACTAAGTCAGATACTTCTACACTGGGAAACAGCACAGCAGAGCAGGTTTCACCAGCAGTCTCTGTATTATTCAACTCTGAGGCCTCTGCTTTCACCTTTCTGAACAACTACCTGTCATCAGCAACCTTCATCCTTTCACTGTTCACCTGCCTTCTCAAGATCACTATGACCATGCTGAAGGCATTTATCTTGCTGCAGAACCCAGGGGAAGTTCAGCATCTGCCTCTCTTTATTGCAGTTACCTTCTGCTTCCTGGCTTTTAAACAATCCCTGCAGGCACTGCATGTTTTCCAACTGTGGCCCAGTTTATTTCAGATAGCATTGTTCAAAGATTTTTTTTTTTAATTAAATTGTCTGTATCAAACAGCTGTCAACTTCAGAGCCTCCCTCCAGTATGTTCCTATCTGCCTCATCCCGTTTTTAATATTCTCCTTGCACCAGCCTTTTTCATGTCTCATCCTTTAATCTTCTCTCCACTTCTTACACAACTTGGTATCAGAACATTTGCACTTGGAAGAGCTCTTCTGCAAACTGAGAAGATACTACTGTTTGCCATGACACTGTCATCTGCCAGCTCTAGACAACAGTTCTTCTGCGAGGAGGCTACAAGGCACGGTGCCAACAGGACTACATTGGCAGACATTTAGACTACTCTCTGCAACCCACTAGCATGCATACATAGCTGCATCACATTTAGTTTATTGTCATTTACTTAAACAACCATACGCTTCTCTGCAAACACAGTTCTACTGATAAAAAAAGCTGCAGAGGAAAAGCACTGAGAAAATGCATTCCTTGAGAGCAAAAAGCCTCCTGTTTTTGCACAACATCTAATACAAGGCCCCAGCCTAGTATCTAGAGCTTCAGATACAATACGTACCACAACCAAAATAGATCACTGCAGTATTATCTCCCCAAAACTAAATATTTGCATACAGTACTCTGCCAGAAAGAAACAGCCATCTTTCTGGGTATCTTTCATGGGTGCAACTAGACAGTGAACCGAAGCTGCAGGTTGGCTCGTGAGCAGCAAGAAGCATTTGCTGGTATTGCTCCTTGAAGTGGTCCCTGGGAGATACCAGTCCACCAGCTGCCAGTACAGAGCTGTAACACACCTAGCTACAGCTGCTGTGTTACTTCAAGCCTCAGTGTATAGGTGATTGCTTTGGGCTGAGATACTACTTGATATAGACCTCCTGGCTGCAAGAAAAGGTTTAGGAGTACCAATAAATGGTAGCCCCCTTCCCCATTATTTTACAAATGGCCTCCTTAAGAAGCAATGGCTTCAAGTTTGAGCACCAAGTTCCACACCAACATGCAGAAGAACTTTTTCATGGTGAGGGTGACAGAGTCCTGGGACAGGCTGCCCAGGGAGGTGGTGGAGATATTCAAGACCCGTCTGGACACCTACCTGTGCAACCTGTCCTAGAGAACCTGCTTTGGCAGGGGGGTTGGACCCGATGATCTCTGGAGGTCCCTTCCAACCCCCTGTGATTATTTGTAAAATATTTAATTTCCTGGTTACTTAAAATAGCTATAGCCAGTAGTACTGAATTATTGTTAAATACAAAGGTGCCCAGAGGCTTCACATACAATATTATGCCGCGCTCTGTAAGAATATGCAGAGGAAAAGAAAATAGTTATCTTCTCTTTGCAGAGCTTTAAAGACAATGCACAGGAAGTTTATGCGACAAAAAGGAAGCAGAAGCACAGAAAAGCAAGCTACAGCACACATTTTCCAAAGGCTTAAGTTTAACACCTCTTTCATACAGGTAGCTGAAGATCAATCACAAGCCTGACATCACAAGGAACATACTGTTTTTCAAAACAGAACACAGCACCACCTTAGCCACGGTTTGGAGAGCATCCTGCACAATTACCAAAAGTTGGCATAGCTCCTTAAAAACTTAAACCTTACCAAAACAGTATGAAAATTGGGGTTTTTTTTCTTAAAGTGTCATTTGGGTTTTAAGGAATGTAGTTTGACACGTGCAGAAACTAGTAACACTGCCACGTGCATCCTCAAGGCAGCCACTATAGTAAGCTTTGTTTTTAGGGGGTTACTGCTTCTTCACTAAGTAATTTTGCTGAAGTGAAGTCAGAAACATAAAACCATAAATATTCAACCCTTCCCAGTCCGCCTTTATCTACACACAAACCAGCCTGAGCTTGCCAGCAGCACCAACCACATTACAGCTGGGACACAAACACTCTGGTGAGAAGCACTGTTTTCCCCTCCCCTGTTGAAGGTTAGCTTTAAGCGCCCCAAGTAAGCGTGACAGTATTAGATTACCCTGACATCCGCTCGGCCTCAGGAAGGCAGGTCACTGCGAGGTGAATTGGGAGTCAGCTGAGGAGGCAAGATATTCCTGAGAAGCTGTTCCTCCAGCAAAACAACAGCTTTTTTTTTTTTGCACAGGCCCTGAGGCTGGCAGGCCACCAACAGATCTCAGCTGTTCAGCATCTCTGTGGATACCACACCACGAGCAGCACTCATCCCCTCCCTTTCAGGAAACATTGCTTCCCTTTCTCTAGAGGAATTGCTCAGACAATTAGCCTGCAATGCAAGTGGAAGAAACAAGGTACACATACGGGCTTTTTGAAGATCCTGGAGTGAAGAAAAGAGAGGTCCAGCTGGAGGACAGCTAGTTGTATTAAAAAAAGTATCAGGATTAAGTCCCATAAACTATTTGCAATGCATGCAGAAACCAAAGGTGCCAGACAAATGACATCATACCAGCTAAGTTCAACCCTCACTACAGACAGTGAAACTCGAGAGCAATATACTCACCAAAAATTACTTTAAAGTGATGTTCTTTAAAGCAATGATAAATGTAAAGTGATGCCTAGCATTCCATCAGGGTAACTTACAACATTTTTCTTTATGTAATCAGCATCAAAAAAGAAAGCAAAAATTAAAATAGTAGCACAGAGATCCATCAAAAGAACCTCTCTAACTGTAGATGTTAAAAGTAACTGTTTGGGGCAGTTTGCTTAAAACCAGTGAGAGGTTTGTAACTTTAAAGAGCTCGGATGCTCTGCACAGTGCAGTTTCATTCACATCACTGGCAGAAGTGGGTGAACTGTATAAGAAGGGCACGGACCATGGCAGAGCTACACTCTTCCGATTTTATGGTGCTGAGACCTTAAAACCATATGAATCACTCCACAACTGTCAGTAGGAGCTATGGTACCAACCACCAGGCAGGAAAACTATTACATGGGAAAGGGTCACACAGGTCAGTAGTAACTAGGAAAACATTTAGCTCCTCCTCAAAAAGCAACAACTGAATAAAGTATCAGATTTTAAAATGCCATTTCAAAAGGAAATCAAGTAGAAGAACAAGCATTTCCTTTCTACTTGTGTGATCAAATTCATGAAACTTCTGTTATCATTAGCCTGGAAATCAGTCATGAAAGAAGGGGATATTGTGCCTATTGGGAACATGGCAGATTCGTACCATGTTATAGATTATATCATTCACATTATGGGAAAATATGCCTTCTTAGGAAAGGTCAAGGAAAAAACAAAAACTATCTCAATTAAATGAGCAGAGTAGGACAATGCTAGAACATCAAGATACCACGCCTATTTGATGAAAGACACTATCAGGCACTGAACTGTGCAGACAAATTTCCTTTTATTAGCAACTCCAAGTTCTCCTGTTAACAGGAGATGTCTGACTGTTAATTTAAGAGCAAAAATTGGCAAAAGTCAATTTAAATTTTCAAATCTAGATTAGATTAAGATTGTCTGCCCAAATACAAGCACAGAAAACAAAAATACAGGCTAATAAACAAGGCAGAACTAATATAAACGATAACAAGGTAGGACAGACTAAGGAGCCAATGGTTAAACAAGGAATCTGGATTCCTCGATACAGTAACAAGAAGGTGCTACTGGACCCTTGCAGCAACTCAAACCCCTCTGTTCAGTTGCACTTTACTGCACAAGCACCAACACATCCCCTATGTCCAAGACAACATACACAGTCAACAGGAAAAATGCTAACTGGCATGGTGATACATAGGAAACTTTGGCAGAGGTTTGAGTGAAGTCTTCTGCACCAAGCAGAGAAGGTTGGTAAGAAATTCAGAGGAGTAGCGATGTGTCACAAAACATACTCAAAACTCTTAGCTAAGCTCGAGTGCTAAACTGAGCAAGATGGGAAGCAGTTCCATCACCGCAAGGGAGGTATATGCCCCCTTCATAAAGGGAACACCAAGTTTCTCCACTGAACAATCTTCCAGTCAGCTAAAGCCAACTGGTAATTGCTGCTGGAAGAGCTTATCCTGGCTGTTCCTGAGCTATGCATATCCCTTTCATCAGAAATATGTAAACATCTCTAACATTAATTAAAAGAAGTGCTGCGTGTTTCGTTGCATAGGGCTAGACCTGCTCTTGTGTAAGTAACAGCAGGGTCCAAAGACAGAGGGACCATGGGCAAGAGCACCTTTTATAACCGAACAGGGACAGGCAAGTCTGAAGTAACCATCAAACCACAAGCTCCAACACCTCGCCTTGGGGTAACATGGCAAAATCCAGAATCTGGCTGCAGAGAATCAAACACTGTCACAATAGTGCTGAACCAAGTAACACACCACCACTGGAACCACCTCCCCCCTTCCCTTCAAGTGGTGTTTTCTGCTTTTCCCAGTAACTCCAGAGGTGAGGGCACCAGCTTCAGCCATTTGCCAATGCCACTATTTCATCACATGTGCTTGCAGGCCTCTGCTCAACACATGTCATGGCACGAAAACACAGATTTTCCACATTTCAACTTTAAAGAGCTCTACAACTTACACAAGAACACCACTTACATGATGGTAAAAACTCAAATTCTCCAAAATAAAAGAGTGACCATATATAAAACTCAGTTACTACTGACCACTGGGCTTGCTTTCATTCATGTGGAAACACTTTTTATAACTTTCCCCTTAATTATTTTGTAAATCAGGAAATGAAGATTCAGTCAACAAGTACCTAACTCCTCCGTTTTTGCAGCACTTCAATTAGATTTTAAGATAATGCTTGTTTACTCTTGCAGCAAGTCTCCACAAGGAGATGGAAACAGACTACAGAATTACATTCTAAAAATCAGGACAGAATTATATCTGCATGTTTGTCTCTGCTACTGATCTGAGCTCCCTGATCATGTTCTAAAAATAGAGTAATTAACACACAATGTGGCCTTTGTCGTGGGCGCCAAGACTCTGTAGCAGAAAACCTACCAATTTCTCTTTAGAACAATCTTTCACTATTAGAAAAAGTAATACACAAATTTAAACTCAAATCTGAAAAACCTAAACAAAGATTTAAAAAAAAAATTAAACAAACTAATCGGTATAGCTTGTTGCAGTTTCTTCTTCCCATCACTGATAATGGGAAAAGAACAGCCACCCTGAAGGGCTGAAATCAAAAATCTTTATATATATAATAAGACATTTAAAACTTCCTTAGAGTATTTCCTTATAGAGTTCACGTTGATACAAGTACTCAGTTTTATAAAAGATGTCAAAATAACACAAAAATGGTGTTTTAACAGAGTAGTTGAGGTAGTGGGGTACATTTTAACAATTAAAGATATCAACTTGCACAGTCACAGAAGACAGTGTCAGTTGACTACCAAGACGGCCACATAATCAAACACAAGCGTATTGGCAATTACACCACTGTCTGCAAGACTCAGACACTGCAGGATCAAAGTCTTATCTAATTTGACTTAAACATCCTTATCTGAAAAGAAAGTTAAAAGCCTCTGTAAAAAGCACACAGGTTTAAAAGAGTGCTTTTTGCTAGAACATCCAACAAAGAGTACTGCAAACTCATTCACTCCCCCAAGAAGCCACTGAAGTCCCTAAAATATTTTTAGCAGCTTTTAGCTTTGGTTCAGTATTTTTTTTCCATGGAAACAAAGTCCTTACTAAACTGTAAGCATTAGAAGATTAGGTTTTCAACTAACAAACAAGCATTCGCTAAAAAAACTACTCACGTATGAGCAATTTAACTTTGGTATATTTTGGATACCTCTAGGGGTGAGGCCTTACAACTGGTAGTATGACCTGACAGAAGTATACACACAGTTAATGGTTTAGGTAAGTCACAGAATCTTTAAGGTCAGAGAAGGCCACTGAGATCATCATGTCCAACCATCTGTGCAATACCATCACATCACCTAAACCATGTCCTGGCATGTGACACATCTACATAGTTTTTTTACACCTCCAGGAATGGTGACTAAGCCATTTTCAAATGAATACAGGTGCAGAGTTTAAATAGCATTTGCAAACATATACAACATCTGCAGAGAACTGAAGCAAATGAACTAGAGCCTTATTTACTAAGTGATCTTCATAAGCACTTTCTTGTGAATTTCACTCAAACAGGCTTTTGGCACCAGCAGAAGTTCCCAATACCTCTGTAAGAAAGGTGATGGTAATAAAAGAATCACCTTCTTCCAGTGGCAGGCCACGCTGCTTTTGATGCAGCCCAGGATATGGTTGGCTTCCTGAGCCACAAGCACCTGGCTCATGGTGAGCTTCTCAACCAACACTGTAAAGTCGTCCTCCTCAGGGCCGCCCTCAATCCATTCTCCACACGGCCTGTAGCTGTCCTTTGGCTTGCACCACCCCACACGCAGGACCTTGCTGTACTTGGCCTTGTTGAAATTCACATGGTTCACATGGGCCTACCTGTCAAGCTTTTCAAGATACCTCTGTATGGCATCCCTTCCCTCCAGCCTGTCCACCACACAGCCTGGTGCTGTCAGAGGACTTGCTAAGGGTGCACTTGATCCCACCATCCATGTTGCCAGAAAAAAATGTTAAACAGTGCCAGTCCCTGAAGAATGCCACTCATGACTGGCCTCCACTTGGACACCGAGACATTGACTGCAACTCTTGAGTGCAACCATTGACCTTATGACCCTTATCCACCAAGTGGTCCATCCAGCAAATTCTTATCTCTGATTTAGAAATAAGGATGTTGTGCAGGACAACATCAAATCCTTTGCACAAGCCCAGGCAAATGACATCAGTTACTCTTCCCTTAACCACCAATGCTGTAACCACATTGTAGACTGGCACCAAATTTGTCAGGCATGATTTGACCTTAGTGAAGCCATGTTGGCTGTCACCAATTACCTCCTCCTTTTTCATGGGCCAGAGCATTATTTCCAGGAACATCTGCTTTATGATCTTGCTGGGTGCTCAGAGGTGAGACTGAAGCGTCCTGGGTACGGACAGTGGTGTAGCAACTTAATCAGCCATTTCCTTGGGACCTGCAGATGCATCTTATCAGGTCTCACAGACACATACACCTTCAGGTTCCTTCTATGCTCTCCAACCTGATCTTCTACAATGGGCAGTTCTTAATTCTCCCAGTCCCTGCCTTTGCCAACCTGGGCGGTGTGGCTAGAGCACTTGCTGATGAAGACTGAGGCAAAAAAACCCAAAACCCTTGAGTAATTTATCCTCCTCCATCTCCTGGGTAACCAGGTCTCCCCTCTTCAAAAGGCCATGTCATGAAGACCTCAGTAGCTCAAAAACAACAAGTTTGCTTCTGATTATACTACTTTGCACACACAAGGAACAGAATAAAGCTCTTACACCAGCTCATAGTTAGCCATACAAAATCAAGATGAGTAATTTCCAGAAGTGTCACAGAATGAAGGTCAGCACCTTCTAAAATGGTGCTCTGAGTAAGCAAAATAAACAGTACTAAAATCTCAAGTAACAAATATTAAAAGAATTAAAGCTAATTTCGAATTCAAAAAGTGAAAAAAATGCTGTGCAACAACATGTATAATTGCATGTAGCCCACTGAAGACTTCTACTCAACATGCAGAAACAGTCAAGATCTGAAATAAATGTGCGATGACTAAAACAAATAATGCAAAATAAGATCATTACACACTTCAGTGATGTATCCTTAATACTGTATTCACCATGGAACATTGAGGAAGAGAGGAAACAGATCAGATCATGGCCTAGCAACATGAATACCTGAGGAATAGAAGCAGTTAAAATCTTGTGATAAATAGTATTTGACAGAGGGGCAATGAAAGTGACATAAAAATGCCTAAGTCAAAAGGAAGTGTAAAAAAGAAACAATTAGAAATTACTTTGGATAGTTTTATTTTATGTCCCCTCCTGTGTACTCCACAATTCAACTTTAAAATACTTTAGCTTTTAGCTAGAGCCAGAACAAAAAGGAAACTTTCCCTCAACCGCCAGTCACTCCACAAAAAAGCCTGAATGAACTCTTCCCCCTTTGAAGCATAACAAATTAAACATCTTGAGAAAGCAGATGATTGACTAAACTTACTGCAGATGGTCAGAGAAGATAACTAGCATTTATGATTCTAACCTGGGTCTTTGAAACCTGGGTGCGGGGTAGGAAGGGAGTGGATTGGGATTTGCTGCACTCCAGATTTTTCAGGTACCTGCTTAGTCCATTCCCTTAACCAGAATTTCCAACACTTGAGAATAACTAGTATCTCACTGGTTTTGGGTGACAATTGCTTCATTGTTTGGTTGTGGTTTGGGGGGTGTAGTGGTGGTTTTTTGTTTGGTTTGGTTTTTTTTTAAATAAACCTCAAACCAGCAGCCAAACTTGGCACTGATATAGGTACATCCAGAAACTTAAGTTTTTAAAAATAAATCTTGCTTTTGTGTTTTGATCATAAAACACTACTACAGATAAACTTTAGAGTAAAGTACCAGTTTACAAAGATACGGGGATGTGCAATTGCCTATCATTATTACAATTTTAAAGCTTAACTGAGACATCACCATTATACATTATTTCTGTGCAGATGTACATTTAGGCAGACGTTCAACCCTCAAATGCATCCTATATTTTCCAGTACTAAAATCTAAACAGCTTTCCATCTAGGAAAGGTCTCCAGTCTAATCTTTCACAGTAGTTAAGATGCAGATTACATTTTGGCAATATATAAATTCATTTAAAAGATTAATTTTTGAAAGAAAATAAATCACCTCAAATCTTTAAGTTATTTATATTATATTTTAAGACTAAATATAAGTAGCATAAGTTAGAAAAGTCTTTTTTTCTGAATGCAGCTGAAGCTTTAGTCTGCAACATAGTCTTCCTCAAAACTTAAGGTCGAAGTTATCACTAAATACAAGAGGACATATTCATAACTAAGATTTTTTTTTTCCTTTGCATTATCTTTCTTGAGTATGGAAAATTCTCAAGAACCTCATGCATTGCTTCTCAATAGCTTAATTTTTCAGAAGGTCATCAAATGAATCCCCAAGCAACTTCTGTAAAGCCTTTCATGCACACCTGGTTTTCTAAACAAATAAATCATGACACTAGAACTACTCTCCAGATTACCAAAATTTGGCGACAAGGAACTGTGCTGACCTCTGAGCTGAGTCTGGGTCAGCTAGATAGAATTAATTTTAATTATAATCACTTGTGAGCCCAAAATAATTTACAAATGAAATCTGACCTATAAACATTAAATCCATCATCACAATCATATCTCAGATTAAAGACCACGTGTACAATACTGTTCTGCTCTATTACTTGCTAGCTGGTATCCTAACAATAAATTAGATGGAATGCAGTCACTCAGACCAGAAGCTAACTCAGAAGGCTCCTCAGCTCTAGCAAAATCCAACCAACATTGAGAAGTCTTAGAATCACAGACTGGTTTGGGTTGGAAGGGACCTCAAAGACTACCTAGTTCCAACCCCACCACACACACACACCATGGACAGGGACACCCTCCGCTAGACCAGGTTGTGCGAAGTCCCATCCAGCCTGACCCTTAACACTGCTAGGGAAGGAGCAGCCACAGCTTCTCTGAGCAACCTCTTCCACTGTCTCACCAGCCTCATATTGAGGAATTTTTTCCTATTATCTAATCTAAATCTTCCCTCTTATAGTTTAAAGCCATCACTCGTTGTCCTATCACTACACTCACTGATAAACAGTCCCTGTCCAGCTTTCCTGTAGGTCACTTAGAAGGTTGTTCTTAGGTCTCCCCAGAACCTTCTCTTATCCAGACTAAACAAGCCCAACTCTCTGTTTCTCTTCATAGAAGAGGTGCTCCAGCCCTTGGATCATCTTCACAGCCCTCCCTCCGGACTTGCTCCAGCAGCTCCATGTCCTTCTTACCTTGGGAGGCCCCAGAACTAGACACAGACCTCCACGTGAGGTCTCACCAGAGCGGAGTAGAGAGGCAGAATCAGTTCCCTTGACCTGCTGGTCATTCTGCTTTTGATGCAGCCCAGGATACAGATAGTTGCCTGGGCACACATTGCTGGCTCACGTTTGAGCTTTTATTCAACCAACATCCCCAAGTCCTTCTCTTCAGGGCTGCTCTCAATCCACCCTCTGCAGCCTGTAGCTGTATGTACCTGTAGCTTCAGATTGCACCAACCTATGTGCAGGACCTTGCACTTGGCCTTGCTGAACTTCATGTTTCTGTCTGCAAAGTGCAATCTTCTGTATAAATAACTCCTAGTACCACACAAATAGCAAAGCACTATCAGTCCATGGAAAAAACCAGACCTTTAAAGGTCCCTCCCAACCTAACAAATTCTATGACTCTATGCAGTTCCACTGAATGCACACACAAATACAGAAAAACAGGCATTTAAAGAACACCTGCATCTCTATCTCCTGCAAACAGTCCAGTTCATCAAGCTTCCCAAATAGGAATCAGACCTTTAGTCTGAGATACAGCGTTTGTAGCTGTGTGATAAATTGGGTTAGAACTATATTAACAAAAAGGTGTACATCAGACATGGTCATTACACCTGTTGATCTACTGGAACAAACTGTCATTCATGAAAGGATTCGATCAAGAATTCAAAACAGAAGATGCTTGTCTGTTTTCCCCTTAGATTCTTCATTTACTGAAATTCAATCTTCAAGCTATTTTATTCCTCTGAAGGAACCTCTGCCACAATGAGTTAAGTTTTCCTTGCTGCAATTGCTTCAAGTTTTAGGAGCTAAGTGAACAAAGAGATTTCTGTCCAAGCAGCTGACAGGACAGTAAGCTGAGGTTTATTTGAATATCTGGAGGTCCCATATTAACTAACATGCTCTCAGCCTGCAAGACTTGTATGACCCAGGATTGTGAAAAGCCTTCCTTAGATACATACCCACAATGCCCTGCTTTCAGTTTCACTTGAGCACACATGTTTAGTGTCCATTATTCAAGAAGCTAAAAAAACTAACCCCAAACCAGACCATCCATTTCCAGCGTGCTTTTAGTAAAAAGATCACCAGAACAAGTCCCCTGCCTATTCCCAGGAATAGTTCTTGAGTGTGGCTAGAGCTAGATGAAGAACAAGGATGAGGAGAGCATTACAGCCCTCATGTGCTGCATCTGTACAGCCAGCACAACTACTTCTGCGCAGTCCCAACACTCACTCCCGAGTGTTAGGAATGCCAGAGATGGACCAGGGGCTCTCAAAATCACCAGATCTACCATTTGTGCACAACACCCTCGTTCTACAATCCTCTATCCTCAGAAGCCAAAACACATGATATGCGAGACCTGTCACAGCAGAAGTAGAGGGAAGAGAAATTGCTAATATAAAAATAGGTATCACTCTCACAGGATTAAGGGAATCACAAAAACAGAAGTTCAGACAAGTACTTGTACCAACATTCCAGGTACCCGAAGCCCTGAGCGGCCTAAAGTTGCCTGGTATAGAGACATCCAAGTCACTCAAATTTCAGTGCGCACAGACTTCAAATTCCATTTTGCCCTTAGAACTGGGATAACGTCTGGATTTATGACACTGGAAGCTGTTCCACTAGCTTCAATCCAAGTTCAGTGCCTTTCTGACCCCTTCAGGAGATCAATATTGCAAAAGGCGGCCACTAACAAGCCAGTTCTTTTTGTCACTAAGTGCCTGTAACTTTATGCAGGTCCCAGCTTAGCTCAAGTTCTATTGTGTGACCAACACGAATGCAATCAGGCCATCCTCTACAAAGACTTAAATCCCAATGGAGGAGGTAAACAATCTGTCATACCTTGAATGGTCACTGCCCACCTCTCTTACCTTCCTTAAAGGAGTTAGACTGTGAAATGCATTTGTACCTCCACAAGGGTACAAAAACCAAATGGACCCACACAAAACTGCAATGAGCTTGGAGATAACCTGTGGATGATGTTACCATATTATTACCCTACCCCAGTCACTTGAACAAGCAGTTTGTGTTTCCTTCCACAAGCAAATGGGTAAAGTTAAACACTGCAAGTGTCACAAGTATTGGCAGTTTAAGTCCCCTAAATATCCAACGTGGAGCAGACAATATATTTTATATGCAAATACAGAGGAACACTAAACACAAGCCAATACTTCAAACTGTGGTTACCACGTCTTTTGGGTAATTTCTTAAGTGTTCTTTCTTGGTGACAGGCATCATAAGCCTCCTCTACCCGCTGCTGCGGCCATCGGACACATCTACCACCACGAGGGAAGTAAATGCCTCATTTCGGGTGATCCCAGCTAGGAGGCACCCAAGGGAAGAGACGAGACACGTTGAACTCCAGAAAACCGAAAAAAAATGCCCTTTCCCGAGGCAGGAAGCAAGAGTTCCCCGTCCCCAGCTGAATCTCTGGGTCCCCCTGCCAGCAGCGAGCAGCACAGCACAGCCCGGCCGCGGCTCCCCGCTCGAGAGCGAGGACAAGGCGCGGGAGCCAGCACAAGGCCACAGCGCGCTACCAGCCGCCGTCCCCGCGCTGCCCGACCCTCCGCCATGTGCGCGCCCGCCCCAGCCCGCCCGGTGGCCGTGCCTGCCCAGCACCCCGCCCCCTCGTCCCTCACGGCGGCGGGCCGGGCGAGACACACACACACACTACACACACCCGCTCGTCCCCGCGCCGCTTTCCGGCCGCGCCGCCCTCCCCCTCCCCGGCGGCGCCCCGCGGCCCCGCTCCGTCCCCACGTGTTGCCGGCCGGACCCGCCTTTCCTCAGCGCCGGCCCGCGCCGCGCGCCCCGGCCTAGCCCGCCCCAGCCCCTCCGCTGGGCGCGGAGGGTGGCGGAGAGGAGCGCGGGACCCGGAGGGGTGGGGGGGCGGGGGGAACGGGACGGCGGGCAGCGCTCCCCTGAAACGGGCCGGACGAGCAGCGGCGCTGCCACCCCGCGGGTCGTGCGGGAGAGGCTCGGGGCGGCGCAGGCACCGCCGGCCCCCCACGCCCCGGCGGCCGAGGGGCCCCGCTAGGCCGGGCCGGCACTCGCGGCCTCCCCGCGCGGGAACGGCGACCAAGCGCCCCCACCACACCACCACCTCCCGCTCGCTCGCCCCCCCCCCCCAACCCGTGCTCCCCCCGCAGCCCCGGGGGCGGCGGCCGCCCGCGGCGCAGCGCCCCGCCCGGTACCTGCGCGGGCCGGGGCTGGCGGTGACTCAGGAGCGAGAAGGAGGCGCCGCGCGGCTGGCGGTAAAAAGACCCGAGCTCCCGCCGCTCGCGCTCATATAGAATTAACGTCACCACGTAACCCCCCCCTTCCCCTCCCCCGCGCGCCCGGGGTCTCCTGGCAACGCGCGCGCCCGCGCTCTCGCCCGCGCCGGCCCCCCCCACCCTCGGGCACGCGCTGGCCGCTTGGCCCAGGTTAGGGACTGCCCGGCGGTCGCCCTTCCCTCCCCCCCCCGCGCCCGCTGCCGCCGCGCCGGGCCGCCGCAGGGAGAAGGCCCGGGCGTGTCACACACACACACACACACACCCCCCCCCCCCACCCGGGACGTGTGTCCTCTCACGTACCTCAGCCTGAGTCCTCGACCCGCCGTGGGCCCGAAGGGAAAGGCGTGCCGCAGGCTGCCCCGCCTGGCACCCTGCCCGCAAACCCACCGGGCGCTGGGGCCGGGCTGTGGCACACGGAGCCGCCGCCTCCCTCCCCCGCCCCCTCTCTTTCCCCCGGTGGGGCGCAGCGTGGAGCAGAAAACACCTCCCCCGCGGCGACGGGTGTAATGCTTCCCGGACCGCTTCAGGGCTGAAGAGAGAGGGTCCCCGAGGGCTCCGCGCCAAAAGTAGCAGCAGGCTGCCGGGGAGGTACAGGCTGAGCCCGGGAGGTGAGGAACCACAAAGCCGCAGTCAGCGCCAGCGTAGGTTAAACGCTGGAAACCGTGGTGGTTCAAACGCGAACTCGTCAGAGTTTCGATCGTACCTGCCTCGGCCGGGATGGCCACAGCCAGAGGCAGCCACGGCTTCAACCTTCCCCTTTTTAACTTGCCGTGCTCGCCTGCCAGAGACCCGAGCAGCCTGGTTTCCTACAAAACCTCTCTCGTGCCTGACCGCAAGCTCCAAGCGAAGCCTTTCCTAAAACTGACCTTTCCTATGGCTTCTGCCCCGTGCACGGGGCCTTGAGTAATGGCACAGAGCCCACTTGGCGAAGGCATCCGTGATCTACACTAACCTGCCGAAACGTAGATGTCTCTGAGACTTTTAGCTCCTCTTGGCTGGCACGATCCCACAGTTTCAAACATCATTAGAGGCAGTTGGGATGAGCCGACATGTGGTGTGATGGCGCAAGAGCTGTTTACTGAGGATAAATCACCTGATACTCTGTGTATTCTCTACATTTTATTAAATTCTTGCATCTGCTTCTGTAAAGTGACCTGCAGCCTAAATGTATCTGTTTAAATAGTGGAAACAACAGCAGAAAGCAAAAGATGAAAAAAGAGCGTTGGATCTGCCAACTGCCTGCAATGCAACGTATGTTAAGAACATGAAAAAACTAAAGGACATTCTTCACTGTGCAGTGCCACACCAGCTTTGCCCCAGTATATGGCAGTAAAACCCCAGCCCCCAAAAGCAAGACAGAACTTTGTGGAGAGAACTTAAGCATGCCCTGTGCAGCCACTCATTCCCCCCACCCGCTAGGGGGATGGGGAGAAGAATGGGGAAAAAGTCATGGGTTGAGATAAGGACAGTTTAATAGGGTAACAAAAAAAGAGGATAGTAATAGTAGTAGTATAATAATAGTAAAACAAGTGATGCACAAATGTAATTGCTTACCCCATGCAGAAAAAAAACAACCTGATGCCCAGCCTGTTTCTGAGCAGTGATCCCACCTCCTCACGTACGGAGCATGATGCTACATGGTAGGGAATATTCCTCTGGCTCATCTGGGCCAGCTGTCCTGGCTGTGCTCTCCCAGCTCCTTGTGCTCCAGGCAGGGCACAGTGAGAAGCTGAAGAGTCCTTGACGTGGTGTAGACACTGCACCTACTTAGCAACAACTGAAATAATCTGTGTGTTATCAACATGATTCTCATTCCAAATCCAAAACATTGTACTGTACTGGCTACTAGAAAGAAAAATTAACTCTATCTTAGCTGAAACCAGGACAGAAGGCAAAAGAAAGATCTAGGCAAAAGGTTGCACAGCACAGGCCCAGTGATAAGAAATAGGGAGAAACAAGGATGATGCTATGTGTTTCTAAAGTGAAAGTACTTGTGGTCCTCTTGTAACCCTCAGATTTTTAAAATTTTTTATTTATCTGAGGTGCCCACTGCTTTGCAGTATGAAGAGAGCAGAGCTGTACAGAAGGCAACTGATAAAAATGAGCAATCGATCGGTATTTATTGCAATGCCAGTTCTATGCTATTGCAGGCCCTCCCTTTATTCAATCTGCTGAAGGTGCAAATTGTCTGTAAACAAGTGACTCCCAAGGCGTTGGCTAGCCTTGCTTGTCTTCCTGAGACCTGCCACCTCGTGACAGGCAGAACCCCAACATTCAAAGCCTTTTCATCCAATCTTTTTCAATAAGGAACAGTTTCTGTGAACAACTAAGTAGGAAGGGACAAGGAAGTGGCCATATGGACACCACTCTTGTCATCACACGTGTACGAAAGAGGAAAAGGCAAGCCTGTTTCTTACAACACCTGAATTGTATGTACATGCTAGCTTTCTAGTTTGGGTTGTTTTGCTGTCAGAATGGTTCAGCTTATCCTGATGTGTGCAGTCATGACAGTGAGACTAAAGAAACTTTAAAGTTAGACTTCATCGGAAATTAAACTGGTACTTGAGTTTTAATGGCCCATGTATTTCTCTTTGCTTTGGATCTTCATCTTCCTGTGTGTTTCCCATGCTTTAGAGCTTGCTCTTCAGCCTGGCTGGCTGGTTGGATGTGCCTTGGTACTGCACACAAAGTCAAAACTAACACCATTTTTTGAATAACGGTAATCAAATCACCTGAGAACACACTGGATACTTGTAAAGGTATATTTTCCTCATAAAGACATGTTATTTTTCAAAACTTTGCATCTTAAAGCTTTTTTAAAAGCCTTAAAATGTGTGCAGGCAGCGTGCAGATGCGGTCGCTGAATGTACAGAGACACAAGCTGGGAGGGCTTTGGTAACCCTAGCTAGCTAGGAGACCTGCCCTAGGGCATAGAAGCTGGGTAAGTCCCCCGGGGCAGTGACTTGAGGTCAAATTGCTGCTTCAAATCAGAGGAAGAAAAGTTTGAACTGGGTCCCTCGCACGCCAGTTGAGTGTCTTACTGATGGAGCTATTAAATATCAGGGAATCTGACCCCTCCCTTGAGGGCCTTATCAGCTGTGCTCACATGCGAGTCCTGCCCCCACAGCCTACATCATGGACTTGCACGCTGGCTGTAGACTGAGGCTGTGTGCATGCTCAGGGCTGGGGCACAGGCCTGGGTTTGTACATGGAGGGGCTGAAGAAGGTCAGGCACTGACGCTGTTGCAGAATGCTCAGCCGGTTCTTCTGTTAGTTGCAACAAATGAGTTTGGCACTCACACCCAGGCTCGGCCTCCCTAGGCACAGCATGCACCCTGCGTGCTTGGAGCAGCGTTCAGGATGTGGCTACGCTCACACGGCGGTGCTTTAGCTTAGGGAAATGTGCTGGTCATGGAGCTGGGTGTGCTTATTTAGGGTCAAGAACTGCTCTGTGGCAGGCGATGCATTGAACATTTAAGCTGCTTTCAGTCCCTTTTGTACTAACAGAAAAATGCAAAAGGTGGACCTGGATCTGATGACACGAACACTTTCAGAGCACCAGGCACGCTTGGCACCTACCAAAGGCTCAGCTTTACAGGACTCAGGACCTGCTCAGCTCTGCAAACCTGCAATGTATGAAAAGCTACAACCAACACGTTCTCTTCTGATCGCAGCTGATTTCAGCTCACCCTGACTGTTACCCAAAGTACTGATTGCCCAAGGTTACCCTCTCCTGAAACCTGTTGGCAGTGCTCCTCGTGTGAGCGCTCAGTTACCGCGAGGGATGATACGAGTGCTCCTTGTCTGCTTCTGGCTGAGTTACAATCACCATGGAAGTTATCATCAGTCACTGAAAAGGAGAGCACCCTCACTCAACTATTGACAGAGTAAAAACCCCCAGGTTCCCCAGGTGCCACAAAGAGGTGCTTTTTCCTCAGTATGGCTTCAAACTGCGATGAAATCCCATGCGGAAGTTCTAGGTTTACCAGCACACAATGAAAGCAGTGAATCCAGAGCATTCCTTTTTTAAAAGACTGAATTGCTTTCTTGTGGCCAAATAAAAAGAGCAACTCTTTCAACTCTTATTGAATGATTATCCCAAATTACCTGGCTAGGCAATGAATGATGCAGCGTCGAGCTGTTAGTTCTTCCACATGTTGCGTACTTTTTTAAGGAACTACTAGTTTTTTTAAAGAAAGTACATCACTCCAGAGAGCAAGTTGTAGCTTAGATATCAGGGGGAAGTTTTTTACAGAAAGAGTGGTGAGGTGCTGGAACAGGCTGCCCAGAGAGGTGGTGGGTGCCCCGTCCCTGGAAGTGTTCAAGGCCAGGTTGGATGGGGCCCTGGGCAACCTTGTGTAGATCCAGGCCTGATGTTGGTGGCCCTGCCTGTGGCAGGGGGGTTGCAGCTCTCTGATCCTTGGGGTCCCTTCCAACCCAGACCATTCTATGATTCTGTGGTTCTATGATTCTTATAGGCAGTGCCACAGATGGCATGGAAAGTTCTGCTGAACTATCACACGGCAAATCATGCAAATCCCTGTGAGAGCTGAATGAACACCTCTCACAGATTTCTCTTTTACACTTGCTTCTGCTTTTGTGAAATGAGAGCAAATTTTCCCTCAGGGAATACGTTTGCAGACAGGGGTAGCAGCAAAATACGGTGTGTGTAACCTTTGAGATACTGTCAGAAAAGACAAAGAAAAACGATATGGCTTGGAAAAAAACAAAGTGCTGAAATGTGATTATATACTTTTTAACATCATAAACCTTCAACATCTTTCATTTCTCAATATTTCTAACTCCCCAGGGACTAAATCGTGACTCTTGTCTTAGATTATAGGGATTGCTCATAGATACAGAAGGTATAAACCAAAAGTAACATGAAAAAAAACCCAAAATTCTAGAGGAGAAATTAAGAAAACAGGGATAGAGTTCAGAGTGATAAACTGGGGGAAAAAAAGTAAATGATGCAGGTGTATTGAAATGGATGTACAAGTACTTCAGAGGTGATGCAGGAGTGAAACTCTCCAGTATGGTGCACTCGGTTTGTTTTCAGGGCCATTGCTGGGGGGTGGAACACACTGTAGCAGCAGATTTTCTTAAGTATTGCGTTTACTCTGCAGTAATTCTGTTAGAGAAAACCCAACTGTGCCAACTGAAATATCACTGTAGAATTGATTTTTTTTAAAAGAAGCTGTATGTGGAAACTGATACATTATTAAAATATTACATTAGAACAAATCTTTTTATAATGCATATAAATTAGTTAAGTTATATGAAAAAAAAGACATTAAATAGAAGCAGCTGTATCTCTTGTAGTGCCTGTGGTTGGTCTTGATGTGTGTAACTCTAACTTGACAGTAAAACTACATACAGAGGGGTCCTTGTTTCTGGCCTTATGGGTTACTTCACATGATAAAATAAAATGCCATGATATTTTATATAGTGAAGGTGTTTGCAGTGGTCTCAGAAGGAGGTAAGTATTATATTACCTAAAGACTGCACAACTTTCTCACGGTTACCTTATATATATGGGAGGAGGAAGCTCACTTCCTTAAACTGCTCATACGTTCAGCCCCAGCACTGGGCAGGAACTGGTTCTGAGCCATATGAAAAAACATCATCCCAAAAAGGGAGGGACAGACAATAACCCATTCTCCTGGGCTGTAATCCCTCCCTCCCTCCCCTCTTGCCCCAGAAAAATCCCAGATGGAACAAGCCCAAACATTCCCTTCAGGTCATCTGCAGTTATTTCGTTGTGATTTTTACCACTTCACTATGTCTTTATTAGCGTTAATTCTAATTTTGCAATTAAAAATCATGGGAAAGCTCGAGTCTTGCATGCTATTACGAAATCCTGACAATTTTAGAACGTTTTGTCTCATATTCTTTTTGAACTGAAACATTTGCTAAGATTAACCCTTTTGGACAAGCAGTTTAATTTTCAACGGGTTGGCAATTACCAACTTAATCTCTCACCTTGGCCTTTAAAAAAAAAGGTTGTAAGCAGCTCTAGTCAGAGTATGACCTGGCACAGGAGAGCTAGTTCCTTCCTCCCTTGCAGCCTGATTTCTCAGAAGACAGTGAACCTTCAGTAAGCACAGACACAGGTACAGACTACTTGCTTTTCTTAATACATCCTTCTAAGAATTCATATTTTTCAGCAGCTTGGGCAAGACATTTGCTTGAAGACAGGTGCCTTGGCATCACACAGGAGTGTAGAATGCAGCTGGGAAGAATTGCAGCTACTCAGCTTCAGTCAGCAAAGCAATTAGCATCCCAGCATTATAGTTCGAAACACAGCACCTCAGATGGGTGGCATTCCAAATATGATCAGCTCCATAGCAAAAGCTTTCTGGAGAATGTCAAAATAGGGCCATGAGCAAGCTTTATTAAATAAAATTATAAGACAAGGTGTCTATTTAAAACTTTTTTTGTAATTAAAATGTATGAAAAAAACCTCTTCACTCTGAGGGTGATGAAACACTGGTGCTGGTTGCCCAGAGGGACTGTGGATTTCTCCATCCTTGGAGATGCTCAAACCCCTGTTGGTTACAGCCTTCAGCAACCTGCTGTAGCTGTTCCTGCTTTGAGCAAGGGTTTGGACTAGATGGTCTCCAGAGGTGCCTTCCAGCCTCAACTATCCTATGATTCTGTGATATTCATAAAAGCCTTGTTGACATTTGATGTTCAGGGATGTGAGGTTGGAAAGCTGTTTAAAAAAGTAAAAGCCCCTTGGCCAAATTTTTCCTGATGAACATGCGAAGTAATACTATTCATTTAAAACCCCCAGAACAGTAGCACAGCGTGTCTGACACACACAGCTCTCACATGCCTGTCTGATTAATTCCAAAGTGTTCATGGGGAAGGCAGATCAAAACTCTTCTCCACAATTTGCATGGCGGATTTGCATGGGGAAAGAAAGCCTTCTCACTTGGGGAACTGAAAGTTGGCTGTAATCTCTGCTGTTTATTAGGTCTTTTTCTATAAAGCCATGCTGGGTCCTGGTTATAAATATAGGTTTTAGTGTTCGGCAGAAGAGCAGACTGCTCTTATATTTAGTCTTATAATCTCTGTGCACTTGGTAGCCTAATTTAAGTGTTTTTCTCATAAAATGTAACAATATTTGAAAGCTGATGGTACTGATAAAACTGCTTTGGAGTTTTTGCTTGTCATTTTGTTTTGTTGCTTTATTTTGATGCTTTTACTTTTCATCTTTCTCTGTCTTCCACTGCAATAAGCAGACCGGCCATTCTGAAGAACTTTGTGGCATCACTACGTTAGCTGAAAAAGGATGAGGGACAGAAACCAGGCAGAAAAATAAAGAGAAGTTGCAAAGAATGGGAGAAGAGCAAAAGAGAGGAAGTTTGATGACAGCTGTGGGATTTGCTACTTGAAATAACCAACGCCTTTGAAAATACGGAGTAGAATTAATTCCACCTAACTTCAGATGTTCTCATTCGCAGTATCTCAACTTTCCTGGCTTGCCTTATGGTGAAGAAAGAGAAGTTCTTGTACAGTATAACTCACAGGGGCTCTTTTAATTATCTGCTTGGAGGTAGGGTGACTTGTGCCCTAGAAATGCCTCTTTCTGTCACTGACAATACAAGGCCTCTGGCATTATTTTGGACACCTGAAGCAAAGGAAAGGAAGCCGAACAGCAGAAATAATCTGGGTAGCTCATACCTACCAAAGCTGGTGGTGCCCCAGAGCACCTGGAAGATGAACCACCTACTTTATTTATTTGGCATGTTCAGTGCTGTTTTATGCCTTCCACAGTGGTGTCTGGGTCTGAAACACAGAGAGTATATGTAAGGTTTGGTTGGATGGCTTGGGTTTGGGGCTGTAAGGGTGGCTTCTCCTCCCCAGGTTACCGGGCTGCCCTCAATGGCCTCCTGGGTCTCTTCTTCCTCAGATGCTCTGGAATTACTTTCTGGCACTTGATGGTGGCTGCAATTCCAGGTGTGGGCAGATGTGCAGGCCTTACCAGATTTGTTGCTCCTTCCCATTAGTGCAGCCCTGCTGTTTGGAGTCAGATGTGATCCTTGTCCTCAGGATACCTCAGGAATTTGCTGAGCCAGGAAAACCACAGTTCTCAGTATCACTGCAAATGCCAGAAGGACAAGAAAGAAGACGGTCAAGATTCCCGAAAGGTCTAGATGATAGCCTAGAGCTGCTACAGTCTGTGTCCCTTGGGTGACCAAATCTGCAGTCAGCTAGAAGTAACTGGTTATAAAGCAGCATTTGCATACAGGGGGCTCATCCAAATGAGGTGCCGTGCAGGTGAAGAGCTAATCTGATCCAACAGTGAAGATAGGCAGAGAGAAGAGACAGAAAGTAGAATTATTAATCCAAATGTGCATGTGTTACATAAAGAACTTCTGGGAAAAAAAGCACTTTGGAATAGCTTTTTTTTTTCCCCCAACTCTGAGGAATAATTAATGGTGGATAAAATAACGAGGAACTCGGAGGGAGTGGTGAAAAGCGGCCTTCTGTGAAATCCTTGAAGGGAAAGAAACTTTCCCCTTGTGTCAGAGGCACAAGTAGTGATTCTCTGATTAATTCTTAGTAGCTGATCAGCTAGTTATGAATTCTGTCCTAACAGACAATGAAAAATAATATGATTTAAACTTAAATAATTTATAAGCACTAGCCATCACTGGCAATACAGATATAGGTAAAAAATTATTCTTACCTTCAATTTGGGGAGGGACTGTAAAAGTGAGGTGTCTCATGTAAATTCAGCATTATATAAATAAATTTTTATGACAAGTCTTCAGTAATTTCCAGAATTCATAAAGTGCTAGAGAAGTTTTGTTTGTTTATGGAGTAAATTGTACCACTGAGCTCTTGTGATCTCTTTACCTAGACGGCATTAAATTTAGGCTAACATTTTTAAATTATCTGTAGCTATCCAAGGAGTGTCATTTCATGTATCAATGTACTAGGTACTATAAAATACTAATATAAACATTTACTACTATAAAGTACTAAATTTGATTATGTGATCTAACAGTAAAGCTTTGTTTTGTTTAATGTTTCTGCCTATCAGATACTCAGACATTAATAACTGCATTAGAATGTCATGGTATTTAGAACACCTTACACATTGCAGAACAGTTTATAACATTAAAGTGGAATTACTTGTTTTAGAGGAATAGTGATACAATAATTAAATCATTATTAAGTCATTAAGTCATAGGCAAGCACTGCTCCAAATATTTATGAATGTCTAGCATGCTCAAAGCTCTAGGTGTTTTTAAATAATAAAATATGAGTTGATGAAATCCTGCTTTGCAAATATATGCCCTTGACATTCAATGAACTGGAGGATTCCTGCTTCATTAAATTGAGTCTGCTATTGCTTACTCCAAAAATA
The DNA here is from genome assembly GCA_020800305.1 of Porphyrio hochstetteri. Classification (NCBI taxonomy): domain Eukaryota; kingdom Metazoa; phylum Chordata; class Aves; order Gruiformes; family Rallidae; genus Porphyrio; species Porphyrio hochstetteri. Next base: position 65,267,593 of record CM036905.1, on the reverse strand, counting down.
TCTAAATCTACAGTTCTTCCTCCCAGATCCCACGAGGCAGACGGCGGTAGCCAGCCAGCCACCTGGGTGCTTTTCCGTCTCGTAGGATCTCATTAGATGCTAAGTATACCAGCCACACTTCTGTGCCTTCTGCTCACGTTCCCACTCCTGAATAACCAGTCTGACCCCAGCCCTGCTGGCCTCTTGTCCAGGGTGAAAAGGGGCAACACGTCCAAGCTCCATCCCTGGTCATGGTCTTGCCTTGCTGGTCAGCCTGGTGTGTCACTGGCTGCGTGGCATTGGTGGCCTGAAGCCAGCCCAAGTCTCGCTCTGGCGTGGTTTGCCCTGGTGCTGTACTGCAGCTCAGTGCAGCCTCCACACCTGGCTCCTAACACAGTTCCAGTAATCAATAACTGTGATTGGTAATTGTTATTTAAGATCAGACTACTCACTGGGGCTATCTGTGTTTGTTTACGTATCCCTAATGATGAACTGAGCACATCTGCTCGGTGGTGGCTGGGAAGGCAGGTATGATGGCGTGCATCTGCAGGGACCCCAGCGTTCTGTAAGGAAGGACATAATGTTTTACAAACCCTTGAAACAATAGCTTTTTTCTGTAGACTCTGTGTGGTCTCCTGAATTTTAATTCACTGGCTGCAGCTAATTAACTGCTTGCACTCCCTGTTGGTATAAATATGTTCTTTGCTCTCAGTAGTGTACTTATCACTCTCTGTGTGTGTGTATATATATTTTTTTTTTTTTTTTTTTTTTTGCTTTCAGAGTGTTCAAGAAAAAAATTTGAAGCAGAGGCGGTGCTAAGTGACTGTGGGCCAAATCTTCTCCGTGTGTTACTCGATAAGGAAGATAATGAAGCTGGCTCATAGACTGTAAAATGATGTTCACTTGTTGCTTGGAGGGGATACTATCAAGAATGGCTGAAGTGTTGGGAAAGGTGTTGTACGCTCCAGGGAATCTGTGGCAAAAGCAGGTAGTGAAATTTCTGAATTTCTGCATAGTTGTTGGAAAAGGATTAAAACTCCTTCGGGATTAAGGCTCCTCCATGGGTTTGGGAGCTCAGGGTTGCGCTCTCCCACCTAGGCAGTGTGCTCCCACTGACACAGATACACACATGCGGCATGGGTGCAGGGGACCAACAGTTTTAAAAGAGAGCTTTACATTTGCTCTATCAGAGGTCAGGCAAGCAGCAGGCAGAGCATGCATCAGCAAAGGACAGAGTTACACGTCTTTGCTCTCGCCCTTAGAAGGATTCCTGCAAAAGTCCTGAATCGAACAGCTCAGCATCTTTCAGCCATACCTAGAATTGCTCCCTGCTTCGAAGCATGCAGCTTCTCCCTCAGCAGCACCCCTGTATGCAGCCTGTGGTTAACTGGGTTATCACCCTGGAATAGCATATCACAGAATCACAGAATCGTAGGGGTTGGAAGGGACCTCGAGAGATCATCGGGTCCAACCCCCCTGCCAAAGCAGCTCCCTAGCTCATATTGCACAGGGAGGCATCCAGACGAGTCTTGAATATCTCCAGAGAAGGAGACTCCACCACCTCCCTGGGCAGCCTGTCCCAGGGCTCTGTCACCCTCACTGTGTAAAAGTTCTTCCGCATGTTGGTGCGGAACTTCCTGTGCTCCAGTTTACAGCCATTGCCCCTTGTCCTGTCCCCACAGACCACTGAAAAGGGGCTGGCCAATTCCCCCTGCATCCCATACTTAAGATATTTATAAACATTAATTAGGTCCCCCCTCAGTCTTCTTTTCTCCAGGCTGAACAGCCCCAGCTCACTCAGCCTTTCCTCATACGGGAGATGTTCCAGGCCCTTAATCATCTTCGTATCTGATGTTCTTTTCTTCTTTATCACAGAATCACAAGGTTGGAAAAGACCTTTAAGATCATTGAGTCCAACTGTTCCCATCCTATGCTAAACCATATCCCTAAGTACCTCATCTACCTGTCTTTTAAACACATCCAGGGATGGTGACTCAACCCCTCCCTTGGCAGCCTGTTCAGGCCCTGACAACTCTTCCAGTGAAGAACTTTTTCCTAACATCTAATCTGAACCTGCCCTGGCACCATTTCCCCTTGTCCTATCTCCTGTCACCTGGAAATTTATACCTTCTTTAGTTTGAGCATCTGTATTTTATCTGCCTCACCTGCACAGTCAGATTCACTGGGAGTATATGACCATTAAGTGGGTCACCTGGAGCCGAAATGCTCTGCACCTCACTCGGTGATGGCACGCCATCAACCACACACTGACGGACCTTCCCGGTTTTCTCCCATGTTGCCTGTTCGCACGCACTTGCCTTCATGGGTAGGAGACAGCGCTCACTTCATTAATGTTCCCGTCCACAAGAGACACAATGTATTATTCTGTACTATTTCCTATCTTGCCAAATGGGTTTCTCCCTGTTGGAGACAGAAAATTCTGCTTCCAGCCCTGCAAACTGCAGCTTGACACTGCTGCTCTTTCTGTTTCCTCCTGCTTTCCGTGGGTTCCTCAGCTAGGCAGGTGGCTACCAAGGGCCACCATGTAGGTTTAGGTGAAAATGTTACATTTGAGGGCTGTGTATCCCTTTCTTTGTGATTATATCCTGCTTTTAGAATCCTCTCTGAGCCTCTCAATCTTGCATTTAATCTGTGCTTTGCATTTAGAACAATCCCTGTCAAGAACAGGTGGCATTTTGCAGGTGCCATAGATGAAACGCATGGTGGTGGAAAATAAACAACAAGGCAAACTGTAAATTAAGGTATCTCCAGTAAAGGCCCAGAGACATTTTGTGTGGGAAGAATGTAATGTTGGTGGGTTTTCTAAAGGGAAAGGGTGAGGCAGCTGGGAAAATGAGGCTGCCTACTTATTCTTGCTCCTTATGTGCATTTCCCTGTCCTGCACTCAGCCAGCAACAGATCACTCTGTGTGCAGGTTTTGCTGTTCCTTGCAAAGTCCATCTATAGGAGCTCCCCTGTGCAACACAACCATTTAATTAAGACAGCATCCAGCCTGGAGCCCTCAGCAGAGGAAAGACCACAAAGAGCATCAGCCTGAGCATCTAGCAAGGATTTCCTGGATTACAGCTCAAGCTGACTTTACGTCAAAGATGAAGTTGGCAGACAAACCTAGAGAGGAAGATTTTTAACTGTTCGTGCTGGATTTTATCAGAGGGCATGCAAGCATTGTGAAGGGACTAACCAGGTAGCATTGCTCAGCCTGAAGGTAGAAGAAAGCCATGCACAGGGAATGTGTAGTCACTCCTCTTGAAGAACTTGCATAGTTCATGGTTAAAATAATGCACAGGTGCTCCCAAGTTCCTAAGTGTAATGAACTTCATGGAACTTCAAAGGAGAAACTGGGGAAACTCAGGCAGGATTTTAATGGCCAGGCACTTGCTTGCAGTCACAGTACCATCAAACATGATGCCATTTATTAAAGGCTAGCCAGGCCTTAAAAGCAGAAAAACTCAGGGTTTTGCTTAATGCATGGTGTAAAAAAGGATCATAAAGAGACAAAAATACTATGGCTACGAAATTTCTGACACTGCTGACTTCATCAATGAGCTCATTAGCACCTTTTCAATTATTAATTGCTCTGGCTGCTGCAGTTATTACTGATCCATATTAATCCTCCAAGGAACAGGAGATGACAACACAAGTCATGATGACCTTGTCTTTCCATATGCTGTGGCTGGTCAGAAATTTTCCAATGAAACAGCTGTTCACTGGAAAATGTGAATTCTCCAAAACCTTTGGTTTTATCAGAAAACATACATATTTCATAGACTTCTTTTGAGAAAGTCCTTTTCAATCTAATGTAGCTTTCCTATAGCTAAAATTTATGAGGATGGTTTGCCTTGAGTGTATTAGATAAACACATCCTCTTTCTTCCTGATTATTCATACAAAGCAAGAGAGGAGACTGAAGCACACGTAGCACAGACCAAATCCTAGGTTTACCCAGTTTCAAGACCAATTTTGCCTACGCTGGCCTCACACAATGAAAAGGGGACGATCCCATCTTCATGAGAATTTTAAAAACTTCATGGGATAAGAAAGGCATTTCCTTTTTTTTTTTTTAATTTTCTCTGCAATGGGAGCTAAAAATGAGTAGCAGATAATAACCCCAAAACTTAACAAAACAAATGGGAAGTGGTATCAGCTTTTGTCATATTTTTCTCATGAGCGTTTCACACATTTTGCAAGAGTCACAGCTAGATGAAAAGAAAACTTGAGAGATTAACCTTCAGAAACCTTCAGTTCAACCAAATACTGAATTAAGTCTATTTTATTCTAGAAGCAACAGATTCTTCTTTCCAAGATACCTTAAAACATACCTTTGCCATCTGGTTCAATGTCTTCTTTCCAAAGCCCCACCAAGCTCTAGTAAACCTGGGAGCAATGCATAGTTCTGTGTGTGCTGAAAATGCTTTATAGCATTTTAGCATAGTTGCAGAATTTTTGCCTTTCCTGTTCCTTTTCCATACTCCTGTCTAAGTCAGTGACCTTTCTGCATATTCAACAAAGCAATGGTTGTGTTCAACAAAGAATTGTAAGTATGTGATTAATGGTTATGTTGAAACGTACACATTATCCAGCTGGGAAAGTCTGCTGGAAGGTAATGTACTCTCTAAGCCAACAGATCCAAGAAGGCTTTGTTATCATCAACGTTTTTCCTCATCTTTGCCTGCAAAATGAGCAGTGGCCCACGGTGGGTTCCAGAGGAATCAAAGAACGGTTCTTTCTGGTGTGAAAAGCAAAGATAAAGAACACAACTAAATTGCTGGTGTGTGAGTTACAAGGCCAAAGTGGCAAGAAAGAAGGCAAATAAGGCAGAAATTGCTAGGAAAGGAAAGTGAATGGGATAGTAGTTTTATGAAAGAGGAAGAAATACAAGAAAAATCAGAATAGAAAATGAGTGAAAATAAACAGAGAAAACTGTCATCTACTTTTGTAGTCTGAAAGGTGTCAGCCATCATCATAATTTATTATTATTATAATAATAATCATTATCATTATTATTCTATTGTTGCTGTTGTTTCATTTTCCTTAGAATGATAGAATAGTTTGGGTTATAATGGTCCTTTAAAGATCATCTAGTCCAACCCTCCTTCAAAGAGCAGGTGCATCTTCAACTATACCAGGTTGCTCAGAGCCCTGTCCAACCTGACCTTGAATGTTTCTGGGGATGAGGCATCTACTCTTCTTTGAGCCCACCTGTTCCAACAGCAATACTACTGTATCGCTGACAAACTGAAGTACTAATGAAAATGTGAGGAGCCAGGACCAAAATCCCATAGAAACCCTTGGGGAGGGCTCCAAATGGGGGACAGAAGTCTGTCCAACAGTTATCCATTCTGGTGGTTGGGTCCCATTTTCTATTCAAAGATTAGGGGTAGATTGCTATTTGTACAGTATCTTGGCAGCACGTGTTGTCTGAATGAAGTAGAACTAAACCTGATCAAATAAATGGGAGACTTTTTCAAGAGAACCCCCTGCTTTTAACACCTGCCCCCGAACTATCAGAATTCGGGTACCTTCCAACTCAGTAGATTCTGTGATAGTTTCCTCTCCATGCAATTACAGCCCCTCTAAGAGACCCCTGAGGTTGATGGTTTTGGTGGAATTACAACTAGTCAAAACGTGATAAGCTGAAGTGCATACCCTGCCTCTACCAGCTTAAAATCAGTTTGCCTAGATGTTACAACTGGCTGCTGATCAAAGGCCCTAAAAAACTCATCATTAATCTGCTGATTAGCAAAGGTAAAGTAGATCCATGGCTGCTAGGACAGAAACACACTGTGTGTGAAGCACACATTGCCTAGGAGGTTCCTTGAACCACTCAGCTTTGCTGCAGCAGGTACCCTGGAGAGGAGAGCCACTCAGGGTGTTTATTTTTCCTGATGCAGGAAGGATCCTCAGGGTGGGAATGTTTTATTTGCATTCCCAACTCAGCAGCAGAGATTCTCAGCAGGGGATGCTCTCATGGCAAAACTCCTCCCCCGCCCTGCTCCCCAGAGCAACTTGGCTTTTTGGGAAAGGGTGTTTGTGGCCTGAAAAATCTCTCAGTCCAAAGCCAGAGAGGTCTGAAGGTCAGACTGGAGGGAATCCACTCAATGAGACATTGAAAGAATTGATCTCAAGGCAAGAATATATCTTGCTTTTGGGGAGCAGGAGAAGATCACAGAATCACAGAATCACAGAATCACGGAATCACAGAATCGTAGGGGTTGGAAGGGACCTCGAGAGATCATCGGGTCCAACTCCCCTGCCAAAGGGGGGATGGAAAGATGAGTTGCTCTCATTTTGGATTTAGATACTATTCAGAATGTGTTTTTAATTTAATTTTATTTAAGCAGGGTTTAGAAAGCCAAGCTTTTAAATCCCTTAAATAACTTGGATTTGAATTAACTAAGTCGATGACAGGAACAAGGGTGGTAGGAAAGAAACACGATACCTACTTCTACTCAGAGGAACATCCTTTCATGGGAAGGATAAGGGAGTCAGAATCCTTCTAAGAATATTCTTGAACTCATGGCAGCTTAGGAGAGCTAAAAAGAAAAAAAGGAATAAGGATTTGCAATAGAGCTGTGTAAGAAAAAAATCTGGAACGGCTGAAATAATATGGGTGCTTAGTCCTTAAGGTCAGGATATCATCACACTGAGCAGGTCCTTCCTTTTAACTCTCAGAGGACGCACTGCTTTTGCTACTCATGCCTGTTTCTTCAGGTCTCTTTTATTCCCAGTCAGTGGGGTTGAATCAAGCCCTATTGCATGATTGGCCACAGCGACGTTTTCTGAACAGTAAGTATTTATTGGACTTCCAGGTTTTGTTTATGTTCCCTTTTCTACAGCTGCATATCCACTTGGGAAAGCACTTCCAGTGCTGGGATCCACATTGCGAGTGGCCTGTACAAGTGATCCTTCCTTTTAAGAGAAAATCTTAGCAAGGTGAGTTGGTTTGATAATAATTCTCTGGAGAAGCAACAAATAACCCTACGTGATAAAGATTTTTGCTTTTAACTATTTTCACACTCGTAGTTAGTAAAGTATGGGAAGGGAAGGGAAGGGAAGGGAAGGGAAGGGAAGGGAAGGGAAGGGAAGGGAAGGGAAGGGAAGGGAAGGGAAGGGAAGGGAAGGGAAGGGAAGGGAAGGGAAGTTTTTCCCTGATTCATGTGAATTTCATATCACACTGAACTTTTCACAGAGATGGTGTGCGAGTAGGCTGGATTTTTAGCAGTCTAGTAACTTGTCCAGGTGAGGCTTTTCCTCCTTAGTGCTTTTTAGCACCACGACTTTCAGGTGGGAGAAGAAATGAGCTATGTGAAAATATGCTCTGCCATCCCTCGTATGCAATATTCATGTGAATTATTTTAAATCTTCATTTGCAAGATCTCAAACAGCAGGGAAATAATCTAGACAACCTTAGCTGCTTCTCTGAAGGAAATTGTAATTATGAGCTCAGGCTTTGTGCCTGCCTGCCTCCCAGTCTGCCTCCTGCCAGTGCCATTCCTCCCACTCTGCACCGCAAGCCGCTGGCGGGTCGCAGCTACGCTGAGGAAGAAGTGGAGAAGGGAGAAGTAACGCGGCTCTTGCCAGCTCTGTAAAACAGACACGTGGGCACATAAGCAAGGCCACAGAGAGAGACACATCTTTCTTTCTTATCAGTTAACAAACCACTGCAGAAGGCAGTAGAAGAGAGAGCTAAGCAATGGCCCAGTTTTGAGCTGGCCTTCAGTGAGCTCCCGGTTACAAAGCATCTATGAAAAAACAACCTCCTTGAGCTGAGTGCTCAGCAGCACTTGTTTGTATGTCCTCCTTCAATTGCCTTATCATAAGGGAAAGGATAATGCACAGTGCTGACAGTGTAACTCTGTACTACTGACAACAGTGACAGGTATCAGTGTTTTATTCTGAATTCCTGCTCTGTCTCACACTCTGCTGTTTCTTTTTTCCCCTTCCTCTTCTCTCGGCCCAATGGGACCCACATGTTCACACACAGAGATGCCCTACAAAGGTTCTGGCAGAGTTTAGTTGTGGGGTCCTAAAGGTGAGAGCAACAGTCAGAGCTTCTGCAGAGACAGAGACTGGGCAGATACTTCAGCAATGGGCTGGGACTTAACAGGTTGAGATTTAATCCTGTGCGCTCTGCATCTTCTGGGCTTTTGTTCCTTCCCTCTGTAATGAGAATAATGAAGTTTCCTTTCTTCCAACTTTTCTTCACGTGGGCTGGAATGGCTGAGGTTTCTCAGTAGGACTAGCAAAGGTCTGTGTGAACATTGGGAAAAACACTCTGTGGCAGAGAGAAGTATGAAAGTGAACCACTTATCTCAGCCAAGGACTCCAAAGCAGATGCCAGCCTGGTTCTGCAGTCCTTATCCAGTCAAGGCTCAGACAAGCACCAGCAGAATGGGGGCTAACTAGATAAGAGCCCATCTCCTTTCACTGCCTGCAGGCCCCTTCTTGTGCTACTACACTGTCACACATTGCATGCTGCTGCTATACATTTTTACTTACTTTAAGCAAGAAAGCTGTATCTTGCCTTTTTGCCTCATTACATTCATTCGGTGACCAAGGTCAGATGATGCATAAAAATCCTCTATTTCCAACTTTGAGCCAGCAGTCCTTGATGCAACTGCAGAGATCATTCTGTCCCTGTTCCCTTTTAGCTTGTTGTTTCTGTATACACTCTTGAGGAGAAAAAAAAATGTTTGCAATACCTTGATCTGTTTATTTATAACTTGCCAGACCTTTGGCAGGAAGCATCCTGAGCACAAGAAAAAAACCCCACAAAACACAGTGAACTTATATGGAATGCTATCTTTTAATTAAATGCATTTATATTATCCTAGAATTTACTTCCCAGTTTATTTTCTGTCATGATAAAAAAGAAAAGACATAAATTATTCTGTTAGTAACAATGTACTCATCTCTCACAGTTGAAGTTACTCCTGAATGGAAGTTCAAACTAAAAAGGATTTAATTTTAGCATACTGTTGTGAAGCAAAGATACCAGTTTGGCATCTAGCTCTCCTCCTCACCACCCCCATTTACATTTTCAGGAGAATCTAGAGCTCAGAAAAGGCAGCAGGAAACTGCACTGGAAGCTCAGAGTCTCCATTTATCTGCAGGCTGCTGCATTTTGCACCATTACTGCATGACGACTTGATGAAAGTTCACGAGGTAGAGGGTACCTGATGCTTTCAAACATCATTTTCTTGGTCTATCAACACTGCCAACAGCAGCAAGTCACTGGGCTTGAAGCTGTTCCTGCAGGCAGCCAGGAAGAGGGATGCCTTCTGGCTGGGGAGTCGCGGCGTAACCTGACATTTCTGTAGCACATCTCAAAAGTTCCTCTTGCAAAATCCTGTGAGCATCAGGCCCAAATAGGCATACTGGAGAGGTCAAGAAAGTAACACTCCATCCTGAAGCTCCACCCTGAGCCTCAGGGTCTTGTTTGTTACCTGAGATGTGACAGTTGGCTTCTGAAGTGCCAAGGCATTCAGAACCATCCATTTTGCCAGGCCTTGGCATCGTGTACAATGCAGGCTTCTCAGCAGGACAAATTAATCCGTGCCAAGTTCTGTGTCCCAGTGGCTAGACTGCTTCCCACGTGCCTGGTCAGCAGGAGTTCACCAAAGCCCTCTGCTCTGCCCTGGGGCCTGCAGGGCTGACACCTGATGTCATTGCAGAGCAGCTACGAAAACGATGGGATTCTGTTTTCCCCCAGCAGTTTTCTTTTCACAAGGATGAACCCAATGAAACCAATGCTCCTGTCTCTTATTCTGCACGTGTACAAGAATTGTCTGGGGCATCTGTAAGTCAGAATGAGAAAAAATTAAATGCTCAATCTGCAACTTGTAGGGGAGCACAATGAGGGGCACAGGGGTATCAACCTGCACAGATCATCCAGCTGGAATATTTGCCACTGTTCCTCCAACAGTTCAGCTTTCAGAAGTGGTCAATTTTTTTTTTTGACCTTTTTTTTAACATAGCAGACTGTATATGGGATCTCTGCTGCGGATTACTGTAATCCTTGCTGCATTTTGCTCTGTTACACATCTGCAGTTCATGATGTGAAACACAGTGACACAGCTGGCAGGATGTCGCCAGCATAACCCATGTGATGTCTATCAGATGCTTGTTCTGATAGCAAATTTCTGATACAGATCTGTGGCAGTGAGTTCAAATAAATACAAGATGATAAACAACACCACAGTTCAGCATCTCATCAAATAATTTTCAGATATTCTGTGAAGGGGTTTTCAGTGAAATTTTGTCCCATCTCCTAAACTGTCTCACCGAAGAACAGATTGAAGAGTTTGGAGGTGGGGTGCAGAGGGGTGTCTTTTTTTGTGGTGGGATGTTTGGTGTCTTGCCCAACTGTTTAATACAACTTTTTAAAGCTGAATGGACTTTGAAGGTTGGCTGGCCAGAACACTAGAACATAAACTGTTAGGAACAATCCTTCAGCAGATGGTCTGAACGATTCCTCCAAGGCTAACTGAATTTCCATGAAAATGAAATGTGAACTGCCATGGAGAGCCAGCAATGGTCCTGGTGATGTCCTAGCTGCTACTTCCTCCTTTTGACATTTTGGGGCTGGGCCTATGTATGTTACATACAAAAATATGATATCAAAAAATGAAAAGCAGAGCAGGAGTAGATCTGGTTTGGTCAGTATGAGTATTTAAATGTCTATTTTTCAGAAATGGCTTCAATCCCATGGGAGAAAAATAGATGTTGGCATTTAAGGAACAGGCAACAGTATTGCCATTTTGGGCACCAGCACAGTGGGCACAGGATGCCTTAGAGGCAAGGTCTTTTTAACAACTAATATAACCTGGCAAGCAAGCAGGTTTTAGTTCATGTTGTGCCCTTTCTTCACAGGCCCTCTTTGTGCCTAGCAGAGTACAAAAACCTGCGATATACAGGTCTTCCTACAAACATCTCAGAGGGCACTGCAGCAGCTCGGGTGGTAAACACAGCCTTTATATTGACAAAACAAAATAGGCCAGCGCTCTCTCGGAAGCTGCATAATCTGTGAAAGCTGCCGAGGCTGAGCACCGGAGCTTGTGATTATCCTGGATACAAAGGAAATAGGACCGAGGAGGGCAAGCCAGCAGCGGAGAGGAGCCGTAGGAACCAGGTATGCAGACACAACATTCAGTGTTCACAGTACTCAGCTAATGCAGATGCATGACTGACCAGTCAAAGGACTTCATGAGGAAGTTTGTAACACCAGCTTCATTTTTACCAACAGGAAAAAACTCAGAGAGGTACAGTAACAGGCCCAGGGCTGCCCAGAAAGGTACTGCTAGCGCTGCAGAAAGAATTTGGTCTCTGCATTCCCCTCTCCCTCTCTTTGGTTCTTTTGTAGCACTCTGGGCCAGAGCCCTTATGTCCTAGCAGGACAAAAGGCAGGATGAGGAGGAGCTTTGCCCTTTGCAGGGCCCATGTGATCTGCTTGAAGACAGGGCGAGAGCTTCTCCTGGCCACATACTGTGCTTCATTTGTACAAGTGTGTTCTGAAAAAACTAGTGCTTTTGCCTGCTGAAGTGCTTTTCCTTTGAACCTGACCCAGATCTTTCCAAACCAGCTGGGCTACAGAACTAAGTGGAATATAGCAAAATCCTGCCAGCTCGCCCCGGCACACGACTGGAGGGGAGCTCAGAGGTAGCCGAGCACACAGATGACAGAAGTGCTGGCAGGCATGGACGGGCATCCCTCTTGTTCCACTGCTGGCAGTGTGTTCCTGTACCCTTACAGTGGCAGGCTGTGAAAGGCATCTTCAAAACCTGCTGCATTCTTTAATATTAATTCTTTAATATATGAAGCTTGTATTTTTATATTACTCTGCAGTGGGATTGCCCTGTGTACAGTGTCCTTGCTAAAATCCAGTGATACACTCTGGGTCAAGGATGCGTTGCAGGATACTGGTTGAAGACCAAAGGTCATCTTCATCCTGCAGTGCATTGTCAGAATATGACTTCAGAAACACATGAAAAGAGGTGGGTTGGAAGCTACCAGTGACCTATCCCAAGGACTGACCTCCCCAGCAGCGTGGGAGGCAAGGATCCAGTACTGAGATGTACTTCAGAGAGACAGCCAGCTGAAATCCTAGCCCGTTTGAAGTACATGGGAGTTTTGATCAGCAGATTTCCACTTGGTTTGTGTCATTTTGAAGCTGAGGTGGAGCTAACATTTCAGTTTCAAACATTGTAGACAAACATTGAGCAAAGTCTAATAATAAAAGCAGGACCTTGAGGACGGCACAATAAAGTTCTGTGTTTAGTTGTACCCCAGACTGGTGGGACAACCTTGAAAAAATGTTGGCATTGAGGTTTCCCAAGGCTGCACCAGAGATAAAGAAACACAGACACGGAGCTTGCAGCAGGCAGCTGCTTGAGGAGGGAGACAGTGGTACGGTGTTAGTGTGAGACCACGCAATAGGTGGTAGACAGAAGGCTTTCAGGGAGAAAGAACGAAGCACACAACTCTGCAGAGCTTAGCTAGAAAATGGCAGGTAGATAGCTAGGTGGAGAGGAGGTATATGTTTCTCTAATTTTCTCCCCCCAACCTAGCAAAATCAGGGCCCACTTCTAGCTGCAGAATATGCAGAGCCTCACCAAGGCTGGTAACAAATATGTGGGCTTATGGATGGCATTATCCTATTATTATTTTGCAACATTCCCAACACTAAGGTCAAAGGAAGGATCCACTGCCGATAGAAGGCCATTTTTGTTCTGGAGTAAGTAGAGTGATTTTATTTTATTTATTTTTTTCTCAATTACAAAGAACAGTGCAGTAGAAATCGTTCCCATCTCAGTGTCTGCAGGGTAAGGCAGGAAGTGATGAAGTGAAACCCCAAATGTTTAGAAAATCACGGTAAAAAAAAAAATCACAATCCTCATATGGTCACAAGATGGTGAAGGGAAAGGAATAGCACAGGTCTGTCCTAACCAAGCACTGGAGACCTAGGAGAGGCTTGTTGAAATAGCTTTTCCTAGTGGTTATTATGCTCTCAGAAAGGGGGGGGGAAGAAAGCCAAAGAAAAATATTAAAAGAGGCAGAATAGAAATGTAGCTATTTCCATTTCGTGAACTGTGATGAATTTTGAAAAGATGTTTCATCTTCCGAGCAAGACTAAATCACAGGCAGGGTGACAGATGGGTTTTGGGCTGAGTACAAGGCTGCAAATCACTTAAATGGCTCTGCTAACATTGGACTGCAGGGATGCTACCAGTTCAGGAATGTTACTGTTCAAACACCATTTATTGACTGGTTTGCATAAAAACATAGTTGGATAAAATGCCTTTTCTCCATAAATGAACTGTGTGTGAGTTCCTCATCAATGCTGGTAAGTCCTTAAGCAAGTGAAATTATCCAAACCTCAACCTAGTGATGTGGCTGCTCTGCTTCTTTTTCTGTGGTCACCCCAGCTGTGCTCACTGCTTCGCTGGCTCTCCAAACTGATCTCCTGGTTCCCTGCCATGCCAGTGGCTTCTTCTTCACCTGAGGAGGTAGTACTGTGCTGGGCCATGCAGTGACACACGGGCCCATCTTAACACATCAGAACTAATGTGTAACACGTTAGGTCATGAGAGAGGCCACAGCACAAGGAAGGAGGCTTCTTGCTGAGCTCCTTCCAGCGTGAAGCCCCACTATCTGCAGCAGGTCACAGATCCAACAGGCAGCTGAGTCTGGTGTGAGAGGCCATGGGTTGGGAGATGAAATACACCACATACTTCTGCTTACTCAGGACTGCAAGTTAGACAACTTGGGGTGACAAGGGTGGAGAGCTTGGTCTTCTCCACCCCAGCTTACTTTTGGAAAGGGGCTGTGCTGAAGAAATCCTGTTGTCACATTGTCCCATCACTCCCAGCAGCACCATGTTTATCTCTGCCCCTTTTCCTCCTGGCTTTTTCTTTCTCATAACAAGGCCTGGAAACTATCTTGTCTTGCTATTTGTTATAACACTCCCACTGCTGTAATACCTGCTTTCCACAAGGACCAACCAAGGGTAGCATTTCTAGGAGGTCAGAAACACCACGTTGCCAGCAGAGCAATGCCAGACAAGAAGCATGTCCCTGGTGTGCAGCAGAGTGTGGCCCAGACAGCCCTGAGCTCCCATTGACCCTGCTCCAGAGCCAGAAACTTCTCAGCCATGCCTGGCGTGATGCTGAGCAGGCTGCAGGCAGCTGGCTGGCACCGTCACCTCCCAGTGAGGCGTGAGACTGCAAGTGGTGGTACGACAGCCCAGCCTGGAACTATCCTCCACACCTGCACTGTACTCCATAGCTCTGCCCAGAAATGCCCCAAACCTCTGTGGTCCAGCCTGAGTAACACTGTAGGAAACCAGCCAGTCTTCTGTGGGTTTCCATCCCTCTGAAATGCAAGAAACAATCTGAATTTCTTCTCTGTACCAAGAAGACATGATGATATTGCCCTAGAAAACATGGAGGGAAGGAAGATACCTGCACCCCATCTCTGAAAGCATGGATAGGAAGAGACCTGGTATTCCCCCTTGCCATATGAAGGACACTTCCACACACAGGCCGAAACTTGATGGGGTACAGGAGGCTGTTTCTCAAAGGGTGGTGTAATTACAGCCTCTCGTTGTACTTGGGTAAACAAGTACCTTCTTCATGTTTATCAAAACCCGGCAGGAATTTGCTTTGTTGCTTGTCAGTCGGTTGGTACATTCACAGTACAAGCAGTAATGCAGGACGGTGACACACAGCATGTATCCGAGACAGCATTTTATTCATATTACATGGAGACTGATCAGTGGGGCCCAGACCTTGTTCAACTCTGTCACCATTCACCTTCAGCACTTTTTTCCCAAATGCTGGCAATTCTCAGGGACTTCATGGGGAGAAAGAACGAGTCGAGCAAGCATAGAAGCGCTCCAGTTTTGAAGCACCAGTTTAAGAAACGCAGCCCGGTGATGAAAGTACTATTTTAGGAAATCAATTCAGCACCATTTTCAGGTTCACAGATATTCCAGATGAAAAAGACCTATTAGGTCATTTGTCCATCCTTCCTGCCAAGAAAGGATTATGGGAGGCATTGATATCTGAATTTGTGTCAGTCTTTCCAGGTGCCCTCTTTGCAGCAGCCATAAATACGCTGGCTGCAGATTGCTCCTTGCTTGCAGCCTCTGAATCACACTCAGGGCAGCTAACAGTGCTCAGGGTGGGAGCAGGGAGCAGTCACAGGAGCAGCTTTCCAAAGGGCAGGGCAAATCTCCAAGCAGTAATTTTCATTCCTCCTCATCAGCCTGATGTGTTCACAGAAGAGAATGAGAAAAGAGAGCTGCCCAAATGTGTGATGACTGCATGCTTCAGTACCCCCCTTGCACCCGCAGCACAAATCAGTTTCCCCCATTTTGGGACCGTCAGGCTTTAATTCTTGACTTTGTTAGTCAGGACAAATACCTGGAACTTTTAATTCCATCCCTGCAATGTGATGAGGACACAGCTATCTTGCTCAATTATCGTTGGCTCCTGGGGATTGGCAGAGCCCGTTTGCTGGTTCTTAAATTTGGTTTTAAATTGCTTTTAGGAAGTACACTGGTGTAGCTCAAATTGCAGAACCGAGCATTTGCTTTGGAAGGCAGTTACTCAGCTTACAGGAGGCAGGAGCAAGAACCTGCTTGCGAGCTCCTCAGTACCCTTGTGGGTCGGCAGTGACTCATCTGTGCCTGCAAGGGTTAACCCGGCACAGAGCTGTTGGGAAGGAGAAGCAGAACGGGCCCCAGTAGCATACATTTGTTATCTTTCCTTGCTGAGTCTCATTTTCTCGTGCTGGGTTTTGGTTTTTTTTTTTAATTCTTGCTAGCAGCTAATTTCTCTTCTGGATTCCTTTCATGTTTCCTTAGTGCAAGAAGCCACCGGCTCCTACACAGAGGTCGCAGGGAAGCTCATTAGAAGTACAACCTCCCGTCACCTCCGGGGAGCAGCAGCCAAAGCTCACACAGCACCGGTGGGCTGGAAAGGTATAGAAAACATCTTCACGTGATGCTGCTGTTAGTCAAACACCATGGGCAGCTTGGCATCGGCTAGAAAGCTGCCAGCCCATCTCTCCTTGCCGGACCTATAGGATGATGGATGTGTATTTGTTCCCAGCGCTCACCTCCCACGCTAACTCAGCATTTCTGCCGGGCTGGGCTGCCTTCGCCGCTGCGAGCGGCTGACAGGGAGCACTGACGGTGCCCAGCACCGCAGGGTAGGTGGGGCATTGCAGGGGACGCCCCGGCCCGAAGTCTGACAGGACGCAACTGATACTGGTGATTAATACACTTGGACAAAGAAGCAATTGCAGCAAAACCAGAGAGATCGATGTTGTTACCCTACCCAGCAGCAGCTCCAAATGGACCAGGGGAGGACAAGAAGCTGACCGCCAGCTTGGATTTTTTTCAAAGAATAAAATCCCTTTTCTTTAATAAAATATTCCTGTCAATTGGCATTTGGGTGTTTTTTCAGCCTACTGAGCAAACACAATAGCAGATGGAGCCCCTTTTCCTTCTCCCAGCATGTTCACAGCTGGGATGCACAGAGCCTTAATCTCCATTTGTAAGAATATTGGCAAATATATTTACGTTCGGTGTTACTGTGGAGTCTGAATGGTATATAATGATGATCTCAATATATTAAGAGGGTTCAGCGTGGTGTTAGTAATCAGGGCTACAATACCTTTCTGTCATACTGCAACACGGGAAGATTACTTTAGGAAAATACCCAAATGATGCATTAGCATAGAATTTTACCAGTATAATCCTGCTGCAAAAAGCTGAGTTCCTTTACAAGGACTTGCTTTTTTAAAAGAACAATTCAGAAAATGATCCTTTTAGTGCAACAAGGCCTAATTTACCAGTGACTATCTGTGGGGTAGGATATTTTTAAGCTACAGTTTGGGAAAAAGAATCCAACAACCTAGGCATCCTTTTTATTGTGTCTGATTTCAGTAAGACATCTCTTCTGGGGTCAGCCCTTCAGTAGTGACCTGGCACAGTATGTGAGGGTGCCAATTAAATTTGGTGTGGACACAAACTTGTGAGGTGTTTTGGGTTTTTTGGTCCAGGGGGAGAAGGGAGGGTGGAAAGGAAACTGGATGACCTGGAGGACTGAAGTAGCAGACATCAAATTGCATCCAGCAGTGCAAGGTGGAGGAGTGGGTACCAGGGGACTAATAAGAGGATAAACTCGGAGCTCATCAGCTGGAAACTGCAGAGGAGGAGGAATGCTTGGGTCCAGCAGCCAAACCCAGGGTGACTATGTGCTGGCAGCACCATGCCTCCACATGGTCCCAGGAGAGGTATTTCCACAGGCGGGGAAATATGAGACAGTGTCTATCTTAAAGTACCGTAATAGCTTGATACTGTGAATTATTAATATCATAAATATTATAGATGATCAATACATTGAGACCTGACATGAAATGGAGCAGGAAAGCAAACGTCCCACCTGCCTTTTGGGTGGAGTCTGGCCGGTCTCTGGCACAGGTACCTGCTACTGCAGTGGGTTGGATCTGAAGAGCCAGCTCATTCCTGGCTGGGAGCTGCCCCACCAGCCTTTAAGGACAACCCCTATGTCACCCAGACCCCTACGCCAGAACTGGCCACCCAGGCTTGCTCTAGAATTGAAAAGGAGCAGGTATTTTGGGAGCTGTGCTCTGTCTGATCTATTTTAGAAAGCGACTCCAGGATAAGACATATCATGTCCTGGAAGTGCCTATTTCACTCCGTCACTACACGTCTCCATCAGCGCTGATGATTCCCTCCCTGCAGTCAGCAGGCTCAGCCATGTAAATGCAGCCCAGCTAACTACAGGACAAACACATCCCTCTGTATATATTGCTATTGACATCCAACATATACAAGTATTTAAAAAAAAATAGATTGATTTTCTGGGGAGGCATTATTTACTCACTTATACTTTTGTTCTGAATCCATTAATGGGTTTGGAGGGAGAATTTATATTTGGATTTTTGAAGTACAAGTATCAGTTGTATTACTTGTATAAGTATTTTTGCTGGCAGTTGTTGGGGAAATGAGTTTCTTTCCAGAAAAAAATTTTTAAATAAAGGAAGGTTTTTAATTATCAAGGCAGTTTTTGGAAAAGTGGGATTTAAAAAGAAAATAATTAAAAATGAAAGGATTTCTAGTCCTGGTGCAAATAAATAAACTGGCTCTGAGTGTTTGTGAGAAACCCAGGCACAGATTTTAGATCTTGTTTCGACTTATGCATTCTTCATTTCAGTATGGCAGCTACTGAGAAAAGGCAGGATTTTTTTACATGGCTTGTCTTGGGTTTACACTGGTTACAGGAAATGCAGTTGCTGTTTCATTCATGTCTCCTAAGCAATTAATGGCCTGATTTGGAAAGCGAGTGTGATGCCTGTGCACATTCTTGGGGTGAAGTGACTGTTTGTGCATTGGGAATCATGTCCCAAAATTCCCCAGAACAAGCGCATTGGGGATGTCGAGCTTATACACTAGGACCAGGGCCCAAAATGTACTAGTGCTTCCAAGAGAAAGCCACTGGCAATTTTTCTAGGGAAACAGGAGAAAAGAATGTGTGTGGCAGGTTTCTCATTTCTGGCTGTGATCATGCCCCTGCCTTCACCAGGGCTGAAACACCAGCCCTGTCCCTAGCAGGCAGCCATTATTTTTATACCTGAGCCTTGCCTGTATTTTGAGGTTTCACAATTAATTTTACTGGTCTCCATGATGTCACTGTAGGTGTTTCAGGGTGGTTCAGACGTACATGGCAATGTCCAGGCAGCGCAGGCCTGCTCATCCATCCTTCCTTGGCAAAGGGGGCGATGCTTCAGTCCCGTATTATCATAGAATCATAGAGTGGTCTGGGTTGGAAGGGACTCCAAAGATCAGAGAGTTCCAAACCCCCTGCCACAGGCAGGGCCATCAACCTCCAGTGTGGATCTACACAAGGTTGCCCAGGGCCCCATCCAACCTGGCCTTGAACACCTCCAGGGACGGGGCATCCACTACCTCTCTGGGCAGCCTGTTCCAGCACCTCACCACTCTCTCTGTAAAGAACTTCCCCCTAATATCTAATCTAAACCTTCCTTCCTTTAGTTTTAATCCATTCCCCCTTGTCCTGTCATTGTCTATCCTTTTAAAAAGTTGATTCCCCTCCTGCTTATAAGCTCCCTTCAGGTACTGGAAGGCTGCAATGAGGTCCCCCCTTCAGCCTTCTCACAAAGGTAATCCCCACTTGCTGAAGTCATCCCCCTGAAGTAAATGGCAGCACCAGCACACATGTGGGTTTATATAACCAGGCTGATCCCACTGGAAAATTTTGCCACTGAAAGAAAGACAGGTCTCTAGATCTCTGCTTTTCATATTCAGGGAAGATGGCACCACTGCAGAGGAGTGAAAGTAAACACCATGCATAATTTAACAAATATTCATCGTGGAAGGTGTTGGGGTTTTTTTAAGATCACCTGCAGAAGTCCCAGAAAAATGTAAATAATTAATGTTGCATGGCGTGAAAAACAACACAGCCCTCGTGCAGTGTGCTGGGCTGACTGCTGGTGGTACTGCTCTGGCACAGCTGCACCAGCTGCTGGTGTGGATTCTGTTCTGACAGCGTGTCATAGTTCTTTTCAGTGCCAGGCTTAGGCTCAGGACCTCACCCAGAGCCCTGTTTCCACTGGCCGGCAGCACATCTGCTTTCTACCTGTCCTGAGAGCCCAGCCACGTGCTTAGGAGAGTTGGGTTATGACTGGGTTTCCCTGGCATCTGCCTGGGTGTTATTTCCAGCCGGCTGTTTTTCACGCTGTGTGCTGAGTGAATGCCACTACACACAATGTTTTGGTGGGTTTGGGATTTGGGGCGAAGGAGGGATGGGAAAGAGCGAAGTCCTGTTGGGATGCCACATCTACCCACATACCTGCTTTCAAATAAAAAGGAAAAATACAGAAGGCAGAGTATAAATCACCAGGTAATTAGCCAGGAGCGGAGGACTGGCAGTACTGGTTGGCACTCGTAGTCCCTCGAGAGCAGCATCCTCTGTCTCAGAGCAGCTTAGACCAGCTGCTTCCAAGAAAGGACAAAAAACCTGCATGCTGCTATTACCACAAAGTTTCCTCCCAATAAAATTTCTTCCATACTTGTATTAAAAAGAAGGGACTGCTGTTCCCTGAGGAGTGAGGGCTTACGCTTGTCTCAAAACTTTTGTCTTTTAATCCCTAGCAAGCTATCATTTCCAACAACAGGACTACAAATAGAAAGCTTGTCTTAAACAGATGCAAAGATTCTTGCTTTTCAGTCTGGCTATACAATTAGGTGCTCTTCCAGCTTCAAAAACTTCACATCAGACACCAAAGAGGGAAGACACCCTTACGTGCTACAGAGTGCAGGAGAGAGGCCATTGTTATTCCAGGCTGGGTTAATGCAAAGCCACAGAGCCCTGGGCAGTTAGGATTCTTCCCTCTCTCCACACCGTGTAGATATGGCCTTTGAGTAACCTGGGCACATAGCAGAAGAAATGTCAAGAGATCAAATTGTGTTTGTTTGGGGTTTTTTTCTGGGAATACCCATCAAGCTGCAAGAAAGAAAAGGTCACTATCCCTTTGACAGGGTTTAAAAACGTCCCCCCAGATGCTATGGGCTGGTGCAAATGCAAAGCTTATCCAATTCTGAGCAATTCTGCAGTGGTCCTGGTGGGGCTTCTCTCTCCCTTCTCTGAAGAGAGAAGCCAATTAGAAATATCAGCTCCCCTTTCTCAATCCTAACTGCAACAAGTATAGGCCTTTCTGTTTGCTTTACTGTATTGCAGGTACCCCAGCTGTTAGAATGGCAAATCACAGTGGGGTTTGTAGGAAATTTGATCTTACAAGGCATCTCTTTCAGGAATGGCTGCAGGTAAGTCCCCCAGAGCACCATTTAATCAAACGGTTGTACCCAGTAATTATTTTTCACTGGAAGCCAGATAGATTTAAGAGGGTGAGATGCTGAATCCCAAACACTCCAAAAAACGGTGAACAAAAACTCCCCAGTTACTTTGAAAACTGCCTCGAGTTACACAGATGTAATTAAGTCTTCATTCTTTTACAAAGAGCTAATTTTTAATTAGAGAAGCCGATTTCTGCTGAGCACATTTAAGGCTTCAGCTGCGTAGAATGAAGCATTGTGGGTTCCTGTACAGCATCCCTCCCAAACAGTGTTTTGGGGCTGTAGCGGCACTGGGTGGGGGAGAGAGCCACACACCTCTGTGGGATCTTCCAGGCAGGCATTTCTGAGCCCTTGGTAAACATGACTCAATATCTGGAGGTGAGATCATTGGGTATTATTAGTGCCCTTGGTTTGCAGGTGGCACAGAGAGACTAAGGGATTAAGGATTGTGTCTCATGCCTCCTCATGCTGTGCGCTGGGGAGAGACAGCGCCCAAACAGTCAGTACGTCTCTGGGTTTGCACAGCCCTCGGCTGCAGCTGCTGTCCCCAGTGCCTTCCAGCCTGGGCCTGTGTGTCCTCCAAAGGGGCACAGCTGTGTCCTTCCTTCCAGCCAAGCACCCCAGCGTTGGGCACTATCTCTGCAGGCAAGTGGGCGTGTGCGTGAGGGGAAGAGGGAACAACCCTCAGCACCTCTCTGGGCTGATGAGGAGGGAGGTGGCAGTGGCCAAACCTGACGTGTGAGGAGCTGAGTCGGAGCGCGGATGCAGTGAATCACCCCAGCTATGTGATTTGCAACCCTTCTTGTCCTCATGAGCAGCACAGCTGGTCCAAAAATATTCCACCCACATTTTATATGTCAAAAAGGGCCTGTTTTTCAAAATAGGCTTGGTTTCTCCAGGTTTTGTGAACGAGCTCAGCACAGATCAGTGGTTTTAGTGGTGTCCTTGGGAGTGAGTCAGGTTCCCCATCCCTGCTGCTGCTTCTCCAGGCAATGAGAGTCACCAGTTTCCCTGTGCCCCAGGTGTGTGGTCAGGCTAAGGGCATGGAAACTGGCACTGAAAATGCAGACCACTCTCAAATCCAAAAGGCAAAGAAGGGGTCTTTCTCCAGAAAACATTCAGCTGCTGCAAGCCTCTGCTAGGGAGGTGTGGGTTCTGGCTTGCAAGAGCAGAGCACAGCTCCCCTGGGAAAAGGCTGTTCCTGTAATTCCCACCTCAGCCATGTTTTCTCTTCAGTGACTATTCGCTGTTAATTATTGTTTCAGACTCTACCCCTTGCTCTTGTCTTTCTTTCCCCAGGCAATTGCTGCGAGGCACTTGAAGGTTAATGGGCCATGTGTTTATTTTTAGCTCTGCATCTCTTTAACAAAGGAGAACCTGGCTGATGGCAAAATAAGTGCCTCTAGCCAGCATGATCACTTTCTGCCTCCAGTGCCCTTCCAGATATTATTTCTTTTTCTTTTTTTTTTCCCCAATGAAGTGACAGCAAATACCCAGTGACCTGCTGCACAAGGTGCAACACGTGGACTCTTGCATCTCTGTGGCAGGCACCTGTGGGCAGAGACTGACTGCAAGAGCAGAAATGCTTCCAGAAAATTACAGTGCACCAGCTTCACCTCTGCTGAGGGTGCACCAAGCCCACAGAAAATGGAATACGACCCCCAAAAGAACACTATTCCCCTGTACAAATTGTAGAGTCCCCCTCCACCCCAGCTGGAAGGACTTCATGAAGGCCACACCAGTGCTGAAGCACCCCAGAAAAACGTGTAACTGTCACTGAAGGTCTAACCAGTGGTGATGAAGGGATGGGACGAAAAGCTCTCACAGACATGGGGTCAGCTCAGAATAAGCTTTGTGGCCATTTGAGTAGAATTTTCTAGACAAAAACATCCTCCTGGCCCTAGCTGTAATGTCTGAAGCACAGCTTCTCAGCATTAGAGAGTGACCTAGAGACAGAACTCAAAAGCAATGACCTGAGATTCACATACGCTGGTGTAAGCTATGAGATGCCCCTAAAAAACTGAAGGGACCAACCTGATCTGAAAAGGCAATTTCAGTAGCTTCAAGTCACATGGAGAGGTGTCAAGTGCCAGAATTAGTGGTATTTGGGCAGAAAGAGAAGCCAGGAGCAGTAGAAGTGGGTAAAACTCACTTTGAGTTACAATGACTACACAGGAGTAGGATCTTGGGGTGAGAATCATTGCATGAACTGCAGATGTTTCTAGGGCATGATTCCTCTCATCCCAAAGGAGATGTCAACATTCAGTTAGAGATATTGTACCATTTCTCAGTCACAAGATTTCAAAGGTGCATCCCTTTTGGTGTCACAAGGGAGAGTGCCCGGAGTTGTTCAGTTACCAGTGATTGTAGGGAAAAAGAAACCCCCAATCCACCAACATTATGCTGTCCAAGGGAAATTTTTCACTTCCACAAGAAGATACTTGAGGGATGGCTCATGCCAGCCACCAGTCTTCCTCCAGGGTTGTTTGCATTCATGAGTTCCCATGTTGCTTGGAGAAAGCAATATACTTATGTGTATATGGATGGCATTACCACAGGAGACAGTGCTTCTCCAAACTGGCTTTTGGGTTGTGTTCAGCAGCTGAGGCCTCTCCCAGTAAAATATTTTTATGCTTTAATTTTTGTAAGGTAAAATAGAATAGAATAGATTAGAATAGTTCAGTTGAAAGGGACTTAAAATGCTCACCTAGTCCAACTGCCTGACCACTTCAGGCCTGACCAGCAGTTAAAGCGTGTTATTAAGGGCATTGTCCAAAGGCCTCTTAAACACCAACAGGCTTGGGGCATCAACCACCTCTCTAGCACGATGTCCCAGCATCTGACCACCCTCTCTGTACAGAAATGCTTCCTCATGTCCAGTCTGAACATTCCCTGAGGCAGCTTTGAACCATTCCCATGTGTCCTGTCACTGGATGCCAGGGACAAGAGCTCAGCACCTCCCTCTCCACTTCCCCTCCTCAGGAAGCTGCAGAGAGCAGTGAGGTCACCCCTCAGCCTCCTTTTCTCCAGGCTAGCCAAGCCCAAAATCCTTATCTGCTCCTCACAGGACATGCCTGCCAGCCCCTTCACCAGCTTTGCTGCCCCTCCTTTAGATGCATCCAAGGACCTTCAGACCCTTCTTAAATTGAGGGACACAGAACTGGACAAAGTACACAAGGTGAGGCCGCACCAACACTGCTGACTTTGGTAAGATTGAGAGCGGTAAGAGAAAATACAAGTGCAGTATTTTGAAGCTGGGGAGCACAATGAGACACTGCCCATGGATAGAGAAAGGTCACAGAATCACAGAAACAGAATAGTTTGGGTTGGAAGGGACCTCTAAAGGTCATCTAGTCCAACCCTCCCTACAGTGAACAGGGACACCTTCAGCTAGATCTGATGAGCTACAATAATAATAATACCAGGTATATAATTCTACATGGTGGGACACAACCCTGCAAAAAAATTGTCACAACTGTGAGAGACCCAGGTGGCACATTCACAGCCCCTGTTGTGGGTCTGTGGGAAGGTTCTCAGTGCTAAATGAGACTTTTTTTCAAAGGCATCAGGCAAAGGAGCTACAGGAAAAGATGTCCAGAAGGTTGAATCCGTGCCGCTCCTTTCAGTTTAATTTAATTCCTTAAGGAATTGAGAAGTCTAAGTAAAGAACCAGATTTATTTTATACTGGGCTTAGAGGAACAACATTCCTGGTGAATTCCTAATGCTTGCAGAAGAGCCTAGGGAGGCAGAACAGGCCTTTCTGAGCGAAGCTGGGCAAAACCACATATGTGTCCTGGCTTTTTGGGGTTTTTTTGTTTTGCCAAGGCCCTCCTGTGTGTATGGGGCACTTGGATTACCTACCTGTAGATCTGACTCAGCAATAGCTCTTTGCTGAGGCACAAAAGTGGGAGAGGAGCCATTGGAACCACGTCTTTCCTGGAGTCACAAGAGCACAAAGCTCCTTGTGCCTCATCCATCTTCACCTGCTCTATGATCCTGAGTGCACCAATGCCTTGCAAGACAGTCCATCAGCAGCCTTGCAAGGGGTTGTGCAGTGGGCCTGGGAGATTGCTTGCCCATCCGATCGTCAGGAGCAGAAAAAAGCTTCACAAAGTCAATATATATGTATGAACACTAGTTTTATACCCTGAAAATACATGCCATGTGCAGTTTTCCTCACAGCTGTTTAATTTGTGATGTTTTGACTGGGGCTGCGATGGTGGTACCTTTTAGCAGCCTTTTAGTAGCCATGTCTGCCATGGTCCATGCTTGAATCTTCTACTTTGGAAGAAACATGAGATCTGGGGCTTTTCTGGAGAGCAGCACCCACTCATGCCAGAAGGATGAAGGACCCATACAGCCTAATGAAGTGGAACAGGGCTTATTCCTGCAGTCTTGTGATCACTGTTTGATGTAGAGCATGACTTTTGAGGAACGGGATGCTCTTCTTGGGCCCACATATATTTTATACCCTGCTTGGTATGTGTGGAGCTTTTAAACCTCAAAGCTGGGCCTGATGGTTTCCCAGACTAGTTTTCATGTTGACCTGAAGTCTGTAGTGGCAGAAGTGACATTGTCACAGCCTTCTCTAAAGGACTTTCAAAACATTTTATACAGCAGGCGTATTCCACTCCCAACAGATTGCCCTGCAGCTAGGGGCAGCAACACAGTTTTGCTGGGCTGTAATTTTGCAGCCCAATTACATGAAATAAGCAGCTCACAAAGCTGATTTTGTAGCCCTGGCACCTTGCTGATTGCACAGGCAGAACCTGTAGATGAGGGCTGTAGGCCGTGCTACCGCTTTGCAGGACAGACACTGTGGTCTCCCATGCAAGCAGCAGGAAAAGCAGGAGCCAAGGCTGCTCTCAAAGGTAGGAGGGACTTGGCTTGTGCTTTCCAGGTCACCCCAGGACTGGGCAGTAGCAGCAAGGAGAAATGCCTTCTGGCGAGGCATTGACAGACATTGACATTGACTTTTGACAGGCAAGTCCTCACAGTTATCTTTGGTTTTGAAGGACTTTCTTCAAAGCAGGTGGCAGGAAAAATGCCACCTGTGGCTCAGATGCTCCTGGCTTCCTCTTAGATTTACCTCAGTCCCACTCCAAGAGTGAAATCTGGCAGAGGGCAAGGGTCACCCCTCTCCTTTCATGTCAACAACAAAGCACAAAAGGATAAGGGGACAAACTCTGGGGTCATGCCCAGGAGAGGCCAGGGCAGGGGCCTAGAAGCTTAGCGTGGAGCAAAGGTGCTGAGCTATTGGAGATGCGGAGGTCACCCCTCCTGCCATGGAGCTGGAGAGGGATGGGTGAGCAAGCCCCATCCATTTTTCTTCCTTCAGTTGTGGGATTTTAATAATGCATTATTTGGGAAAGTGCTGTATACAGCAATTTACTCATCAAGTCCATCCAACTCGTGTGAATGAAGACTGAAATATTAAGTTTGCCCTTAGCCCTTAATAAGGAACAAGTTGAGTCCCATTTGGATCATTGATTTCAAGTGAGAGCTCAATACCAAAATGCTTTTGACATATTTGCCAGCTCTGTAGTTTACAGAAGTTATTTGCTCTTGCTGCATTTTCAGTTTGTCTCCTGACTCTGGGAGCAGAGTTGGCAGGCGTCATCTCAGAGAGGTGGACATCTCCAGTTAAAATGGCTGGTGGCCGACGTCTGGGATGATGAGGTGATGAGTTTAGCTCATGTTCCATAGCCAGCCTCTCTGGAGAAAGCACAGGGACTGAGAGGAGAAGGACAGGGATTCATCCACTCCTGGCAGCTCCACCCCGTTTCATATCTCAGGGCTTATGACAGAGCTAGGAGGACCTGTGTGCAAGTTCATGATGGGACTTGAGATTGAATCTAAAGTCTTCCTCAGTCCAGGGTGGTAGTATCTCACTGGGTCAGGTGGCTTTTGACCATGTTTTGGGTCCGTACAACTCTATTAGCTTGTCAAACCTTACTAAGCCGGAAGC
Organism: Porphyrio hochstetteri; assembly: GCA_020800305.1. Classification (NCBI taxonomy): domain Eukaryota; kingdom Metazoa; phylum Chordata; class Aves; order Gruiformes; family Rallidae; genus Porphyrio; species Porphyrio hochstetteri. The sequence goes on along the minus strand of CM036905.1, from coordinate 65,240,720 downwards.
TTTTCTCTGGTGGAGACCAGTTCATTCTGTGAAAGCTATTTTACATGCTCTTGAAGTACATTTTATGTCCCCTTCCCCCCTTTCTTTTCCCTTAGAGAAGGAGAACTCTATGCCAGACGCTCTTCCATATTCTTGCTTTCCTTGCCTGCCATTGACAGTGACTCAGATCCACTGAGGGCAGAAAAGCCACCCAAGAACTTAGGTTTTGAACCATAATGCTTTGTAATTAAATAAAAACTTGCACAGAGAGTAGCCAATTCCCTGTGATTAATAACAACCCATAAGTTTCATTAATGAGCATTTCAACCAAGGAATACATTTTCTAAGTCTACAAAGTATCCAGTATATTTTCCCAAGTTCCTTCATAGTCTTATAACAAAAGCCTGATGTGTTTTTATCTCTACAATGTAATTGCCAGCTGGGATCAGGAAGGAATGCATCCTTACATCATATAGATATGTACCACTACCCCCAAAGCATTACAGTGTGGGGTTCTTTTTGTCTTCTGTGGCTTCAGAAATGGGTCACCGCTGAAGAAATATGAAACTATTGGCTAATTCTGGTGTTAGAGTTTATGCACTCCTGTATGATCAGGGGATCTGGTGTGATTTGGAGCATCTTCATTTCAGGGTGGTTGGACTAGATAACCTTTAAGGGTCCCTTCCGACCCAAACTATGATTCTATGATTCTATCCTGGCCTCTGGATCAGTGATGTCTTGGTCCCAGGGCACAAATGTGGGGCTGCAAAGCTATGGGTCAAACTCTGGAGCCCGGTCTACCTGCACAACCTGGTTGCCCAAGCCAGCACACAGTCCCAGCCATGGGGGTAGCAGGCCATTTTGCAGGGGGGTGGTGAGGGGTGTACCAATGGGACATTCATGCAGATAGTGTTCTGAGGCACCAGTACAGGGAGATGCAAGGACCAGGTGTGAAGAAGGCCCTTCCCTACCCAAGAGTGTGTCTCCAGCAGGACACTGCACTTGGTGTGTGGTGCTGCATGCACCTCCAGTTCCTCAACACCTTACAGCTGGAAATGAGGATTACTTAAATGGTTTGAAGGTGCTATAAAAGCAGAGACAGACACTGAAGAGCACTTTGTGATGAATAAATGATATGACAAAAAGGAACAAGAGTGAGTATGCAGGCACTTTCCCCGCCTCACACACACAGGCAGAGCTCTTCCCTGCCACCCCCTCACAGCCTCTTCACCCTTTTGAATTTACTGTCAGATAAATATACGCTATACTCTAGCATACCGCATAGTATAGTTTATATGATCCTCTCAGTTACTGCTTCTGTGCTCTTAGCCCTTGACCAAGACACACTGTGCAGCCTGACCCACCTTTGAGATAATTTATTTAAGCTCTTCCTTTGCACTGATGAGCCTTGGCAAACCACATTCAGCCAATTGCTAAGTGCCTTTTTGCACCTCTGAACAGCGACCAGAGTGGGACACAGCACTCATCAGGCCCACTCCCACAGCTCCCAGACACATGACCACTCACTCCCGCTGCCTTCGTGTAAATGAAGACTGCAGATTGGAGCCTTTAAGGGCCAGAACATATTGTAGCATTAATATTTATTCAGTGGCCTTTGGCAACTCAGCTTGCCCTTTGATAGATAAATAACTGCTGAGAAGGAGGGTGAGCGAGAGGCCTGTGGGAAGGAAGGGGTGGATGAGGCCTGTGGCAGGAGCTCCTGACTGCGAACCCCAATCAGCTCAGGCGGCATGTGCTGCAAGCCAGAGGCGAGCAAGAAACAAAGAAACAGAAGTGGTTTTAATTTAACAGGGCAGCTTATCCTTTTTGCAGAATGTTGCCTGCAATATTTTGCCTCTTTGTGGCACAAGCGACCTTCATGGCTGAGCAGAGAGCTCAAGCATTTGCAAGGAGCCAGGCAGGAATAAAACATCTCTTCTGTTCCTCACAGGTGCCTGACTTCCTGGGGAGCTGCCATTCCCTGTACACAGTGAGCCAAAGTCAGTGGGAATCCAATGTTGTGGGTCTGCTTCCCGAGGGATCCTGGCACCCTTTGTGCAGACAGTGCGGCCCTGTTGCTCCCAGCATTGCTGGGATGCCTGGCTTGTTAGCCACTGCACAGAGCTGGGTGCAGGGGCTCTGCTTGCTTTGTGGAGCAGAGTAGCCTGCCAACATCAGAGTCGGTGTGCAGGCAGAGCAAGGAAAAGCCGATGTGGACATCTCCCCACCCCCCATCCAATTTTCCTACTTATATTGCAAACTCTTTAGGGTAAGGGTCATCCTTGGAACACAACCATGGTATGGTTGGGATTGGAGATAACCCAGTGACAACAGGAGATACTAATTCTCCCTAAAGTTTGTGTCTGGATACTTGTCTTCTTGGGTGATTCATTATTTGTCTCTACAAGCCTCAGCAGTTCCTTTTAAGTTCAGTTACACACTTTATTTGTAGAGAAAGAGGAGCTGAATGAACAAGTCACCAGCTTGTCACTTTCTCATTCCTCTCTGCCTCTGCCCTTCCTTTAATAGCCTGAGTCAATTTTAGAAAAGCCATTGATGATCCATTGCCTCTGACAACTAGAGAGCTAGCTAACAGTCAACGTGGGCACACTTCATGCTGCATGGACTCACTACCAAGGAAAGAACAGTACTAGCAGAGGCAGTGTTGGTGCAGAGCAGATGATGCGTTGTACATTTTGCTGCAGCTGCTTCAAAAATGCCATTTTTAGTCCTTTTATTTTTAACCAGATTAAACTGACGGATCCCACACCTTTTAAACAGACCTTTTAGGCTGCACTGAATGTAGCTGTTGCACGTAAAGGTACTGAATACGCAATAGGAGAAACGGGATGAATATTTAAAGACCCGGTGCCCTGTGAGGAGAGAACTTGCAGTCTGCTTCTGTGCACTTCACTGTGCAGCCCAACCCTGTGCCCAACCCAGCCCTTCATCCAGGCAGCAGCAGACCTTGTCCTCACTTCAGGGAAGAAGAAATGAGGGGTGTGAGTCTAGGCATCCCTCCAAAGCTGCCCAGTGGGTCTTCATTTTGGCTAAACACGGCATCACATGAATAAAGAGGCAAATCTGGTCCAGTTCCAGCCCAATATTGCTGCTGTGGCAGTGAGCATCAGGTCTGTGGGCCCTGAAGATGGAACCCAGGAGAGGCAGCTCTTGGCCAGGCAGCAGGAGCTCCAGATGGCAGCTCAGCTCCACACCCAGTTTGCCATATTTAGAACCAGAATTAATGAAGAAAATCTACCAGGGGCCTTTCTGATTTTCCTTGAAGCTGTGGCTAAACTTCTCTGGTTGGATGGGAGCAAGGGCGGGCAAACCCAATACCTTTGCCTCCCCCATCAGTGAGAGGGAGGAAAAAGATGAGGCTGGGATCGTAAGGGTGAAATTGTCATTCTGCAAAACCCAGGCTGGAGACCTCAATGGATTTCAGCATCTGAGAGAGAGAGAGAGAGAGAGAGGAAAAAACAAAACATTAAGTTGAACCAGGCTTGAAAGCTATAGCATAAGAATATTCCTCCTCAGATGCCAAACTAAAACTGTGGTGGGAGAGAGACTTTGCTCAGCTGGAGGTTGGGCTGGTGACATGCTTGGTACCAGTAGCTGTGCAGACTGTGTAAGTAACTTCTTTGCAAGATGCATATTGAAGGATGTTGCTCAGGCCTCAGAACTGCAGAGTCTTACTAGGCCTGGGCAGAAAAATAATCCAACGTAGATGTTTCAATAATTTTGCTTACTGCATCAGTTAGCAACAGCCTAAAATACAATCCCATCTTAACACAAAGAGCCTGTTAATGCCTGGCATGCAGGAAAGGCTTGTTGCAAGGCTGTAGCCCCCAAAACCAGCAAAGCAAAGTTCTCTGGTGACTGCAGGTCTCCCTCGGAGACCCCATCCTGCAGGAGCAGCAGACACCTGATGTAAATTGCTTTGTGCAGTCAAGCTAGAAACACTGGAGGAGAAGTAGCTACAGAAATCTGATGGATGGAGGCTCTGGGCTACTCTTCTGCATGTAGGAACAAGATGAATGAAGCTGCACTGGCCGCTCTCACTGGCTGTGTTTGGTACTGCAGCCGAGCCTACAGATGCCACAGAGGTGGCTCAGAGCAAATGGTCGGACTCGTGCCTTCAGGACGGTGGCACAAAGGCTGAGTGGTTCTGAGGCACAGGGTTGTACAGGTATAGAATGGCTTGGGTTAGGAGGGACCTCAAAGATCATCTAGTTCCAACCTCCCTGCCATGGGTAGGGACACCTCTCACTAGACCAGGTTGCCCAAAGCCCCATCCAACATGACCTTGAACACTGTAGCCTCTTCCACTTCCTCACCACCCTCACAATATAGAATTTCTTCCTAATGTCTAATCTAAATCTCCTCTCTTTTAGTTTAAACCCCTTACCTCTTGTCCTGTCACTACCTGCCCTTGTAAATGGCCCCTGTCTGGCTTTCCAGTACCCTTCAGGTACTGGAAGGCTGCTCTAAGGTTTCCCTAGAGCCTGCTCTTCTCCAGGCTAAACAAGCCCAACTCTCCTAGCCAGTCTTCACAGGAGAGGTGCTCCAGCCCTCTGATGATCTTTACAGCCCTCCTCTGGACTTGCTCCAGTAGCTCCATGTCCTTATGTTGGGGGCCCCAGAGCTGGACACAGTACTCTAAGTGGGGTCTCACCAGAGTGGAACAGAGGGGCAGAATCACCTCCCTTGACCCCCTTTTGATGCAGCCCAGGATATGGTTGGCTTCCTGGGCTGCAAGTGCACACTGCTGGCTCATGTTTAGCTTTTATTCAACCATCACCCCCAAGCCCTTCTCCTCAGGGCTGCTCTCAATCCATTCTGCACCCAGCCTGTAGTTGTGCTTGGGATTGCCCCAACCCATGTGCAGGGCCTTGCGCTTACATGAACACCTGGGACACCCTCCTTTGGTGGCTGTAGGTCTCTCTGACACACACTAGCAACAGGTTAAAACCAGGCTGGCACCAGCCTTCACGGGCTGTCCCATCCCAACAACATGGATCCCAACAACATGGATCTTCCCACAGAGGAGACTTTGACAAAGAAGTGATTGCTGTCACCCATATGGGTGTCTAGGTAGCTGTTGCCCCATGTCAGGTGGGCAACAGGGGCCAAATCACCACTAGACACATTCTCCTCTAGAAACAGCATCCTAGAGTTACCTGAAATGCTACCTTTCCATACCCAGCTGGGGGTTTAAAGCATCCATATGCTCTGATTTGCAGGCAGTGGAAAGCTCTGCTCGGGGCACATCCACATAAATAAGAGCTCTTTATTTCATGGCCAACTCTTCTCATTTTATGACCGTGAATGGTAATTTATGTCTCAAGAGATTTATTGCTTTGCCACTGCCAGTGCTGTACACACGGCTGGGTACTTGCTGTCCTGTCACGGTGCCACCCAGCACCTGATGCTGGTGCCCAGAGGTGTGCTGTGGTGGGCAACAACACCAGGCAAAGCCAGGTGGGTTTTATTTCTGTGCTCATTATCACTTCAGATTTGTGGGTGGCCTTTGTGCTGAAGTTGGAGCAGGGTTCAAGCAACATAAAGTCAAATCCCAGCCTTGCCAAACATGTCCCATGTTTTCTGCAGGGAGTTATATAAACTCTGAAGCTGCAAACTGGTGATGAACCCTCCCAAAAGTTTGCTGCCCTTAATGCTTTGGCTGGCTGGTCCGCACAGACTAGTTTCTTTGGCCCAGGAGTTGCTTCCAAAGACGTGTTGGTACATCTGGTCCTGACTCTGGCTGAGGTCTTGCTCTCCACATATGACTGTGTATGACATATCAATGAATAAACAGCTCCTTCCTTCTGGGCTTCAGTGAGAGGCTGCAGGGCTGAGGATGCAGCAACCCCTCTGCCAACCAGGGTACAGCAGTTGAGAGCTGCAAGCAGGTAACAGTAAAATAGAGAAACCAACTATTTTATTACTAATAAAACTGTGCTTTTGTGTAGCTGGAGAGAAAAAATGTTTGATTCTGGTCCTGGACAACCATGAGGAGACAGAAGGGTCCTCTTGGGAACACTCCCCCTCCTCAGATCCATGTTTCTAGCCTCTCACATCACCAATGCTGTTCAAAAACATCACCATGGGGGGGTGTCTGGCGCAGAGGGGGAGATTTGCAGTTTGTGCCCATCAACTATCAGCAACTCACTGGCAGTGCCTGATGCAGAGGAGGAGGTCAGGGTAGCCTGAGCCAGCTAAAACTTTGTCCTCCTGTCACAAGCCACATCATGCAATCGCTTCCTCCAAGCACAGAGGAAACGTTGAGGCTGTGCTCCGGAAACTGAGAGGGGGTGACAGCTTCAGGGTTGGGGTTTTTTAGATTTTAATTTGTGGTGGTATGCAAATGCAGGTGCTGCAGCAGCTGCTCTGTAGTCTTCAGTCAGAATCTGTTTTCTGAATGTCACATCAGTGATCTTTCCTGCTTTCCTTTCAGGTTGCTGATCCCTCTGTATTACATTTCTCTTTAGTGCTTGTTTCTTATTTTGTGGCACAAAAAACCCAAAACCCCTGCAAAACAAGCATTTATTCTTCCAGAGGTCAGTGTGATCTGAACATGATCTGGCCCGCTTTATATACATATTTTTGGGGAGAAAACCCACAACCCTCTGCAAAGCTGATGTGGAGACACTTCTGACAGTCATCAAGCTGTGCAAAAAAAAAATAAAAAGATTTAAATTATTCTGTTTAGGGAATTTCAACTGGAAAGATGACACAGACTGATGCACTTTGCTCAAGTGTCCTTGAAAATACTTTTCTTCACATCACTTTCATGTCAGGGAAGTGCTGAAAGCGCTGCTGGAAAAATTCCAGTATTCAACCTGCTTTGTCTGAGAGCTTTCCAGCAAACATACGGGAGTGCAGCAAAAGCCTCTATTTTTATTTTAATATTTGCATACAACTCCCTGTCAGAAATCAGATCCAGATGTGCTCAGAGGCACTAGAGAGCTCCAGAAGGGCTGTGTCCAGCTAGCAAATGGGAAAACGTTCCCTGGCACTACAGAAATACCTTTATCAACCTTCCAAAAAAGACAGTAGTCCCTTTAGCAGCCAGTCAAAAAGCAGGAACAAGGTCTGGAGGCTTTCCCCAGCCTTCCTCCTGGGAAACCCACGAATTCAGGGGGAGAGGGGCTGAGGCACTGTGTGTCACATCTCTGTGGGCTGTGGGTTTGTGGTGATGCTGAGGAAAATGATCTCAGCCGAAGGTGAGTGATGTTTCCCCCCAATATCTCTGTAGGGACACTGCAAAGCTCCTCTGTGCGAGGCAGTTGGAGGGTGTCATTGCTCCAGCCCCTGCTTGGCATTGTCTCCCTCCAGGTTCCCTCTCCCAACAGGCTGTTCTCCCTCCTCCTGTGCTTGAGGTTTCATTTTGTGTCATGTCTGAGCCTCACCTGAGCACCAGAAATGTAACAAGCTTCTTTGTCTAGAAAATTATTTTAATTAGCAGTAATTTACTTACTAGTTCTCATGTGAGCAACGAGAAGCATTAACATCACGCGTTGACAATACATTCAAGTGACAAATGTGTTTCTTTTAGAAGACAACATTTGACTGCACTTCAATTTCAGGGGTGGGGGGGAAGATGAGGCTCTAGTAAACACTGTCCTGATCCAAAGCTATCTGGCTGAAGGGGGCAAATGTCTGTTCGTTCAAGCGAAGTATTAATTACTCTGACAAATGCTTAGCTGACTTGAAATCTTAATCTGAACTGATTTCTCCAGCAAAGTTTGGGTGACAAAGGTATGGTTTGTCCAGCCCAAGGGGCCTTCCATGCTAGATCTGTTTGAAGCCCAAGCCACCATACAAATTAGCTCCTCGCAAGCCAATTTTCCTCACAGAATAATCCTATTTTCTGTGGCAATGGTCAGGAAAATACGCTGGGAGAAATTTCTGAGGAGAGCACCACATAGTAGAAAGAGCACAGGGGTAAAACCAGAGTTCGACCATTTTAACCAGCTATTTCCTTGGCCTTTTTTCTTTGCCATAGATCACAGCAGGTCCTCAGGCAGTGTGTGTGATGCTGTGCACAGGCTAACATGTGCCCTTGGGTATATAACCTATGGAAGGGTTGGTTTGCCTGTGTGAACCACGAGCCAGGGACAGGCTGTGGAAGGAGCTGGGTGGGTTGGCAGCAGAAGTTGGGGACGTGCAAGGTGGGCTGCAGTTTGTGTCCACTTGCCATGGTAGCTGGGTGCTTGGGGTTTTGTGGGAGGATGTAGCTCACACACCACAAAACCATCAGCTGTAAGGAGAGGGAAGCCCTGAGCGCAGCAAACCGCTTTGAATTGCAGAGGCTGCTCAAACACGGGCACCTTGCTGCAAGCCATCGCCCCCCAGGGCTGGTGATACCCTTAAAAAAGAGGGGGGAGAAGAGGTGGCCAACTTAAAAGTACATCTTCCTGCCTAATGGTAGCTAGCAAACATTAACTACATGGCTTCAAACAACAACAACAATATCTGCTTGGCAGTGATATGAGTCAACGAGAACAAAACACTGCAGTCTTGAGCAAGGACATAGCAGTTGTTTGGGCTTAACACTCCTTAGTTCAGAGCAGGACTGGAGTCATAATTACGGACAAAAATAAACCCCAGTTGTTGTTGGAGGTCTTCAGAACAAAAGCAGGCTCAGAGCACAGCCAGTGTCCTTCTCCTCTGCTGCCATCTCCCCCGAGAAGCAGCGAGGAAGACACAAACAAGTGAGATTTTATTCATTTTTAATTACTCACAATGGTGTTTCCCCTCCATCTCTCCGGGGCAATCAGGAGGTGTGTTTGCCCACCATTTTCTTATTTGCCACTACTTTTCTGTGAAGAAGCACATGGCTCCAAGTAGGCTATTGCTATGGTCTAAGGACAGAGGAGAGGCAAGATTTGCAGGGAGGTGTCATGTCTTTTATTAGACCAAATGATACACTCAGAAAAAAAAGACACCTGCGAGCCCCAAAACTTGCCAGCTTTTTTTTTCCTGCCTGAGTCTGATGGTCTAATAAAAGATATGAGCTCTGCTTGCAGAGCCTGTCTCCTGATGCCAAGGGACGGTGTCTTTGCCCTAATGTTTTTGGAGAGCATGGAGATCGTGAGGTGCTTTGCCTCTGCATTGGGCAGCCTTCCCAGGTGCTTTGGTGGGTTCAGACCCAGAGCTCCTGAGCAGGAGGAGCCTCCCTGTTGTGAAAAGCAAGCCCCTTGCATTGCCAGACACGTTATCGGGGTGTGCTGATCTGCCTGGTCAGCTAAATGTCTCCAAGTGCCTTCCAGCATGTATAGACAACCTCCAGAGCAAGGAAGCATCATATGCATTTAGAGATGTGCTGTGGGAAATACACAACCAGCCAGTGCTCCACCACCAGCCAGCCACACCCGCTGAGGGAGCAAAGACAGGCAGGGCCCAAGTGTGAGGCTTGCACCGTTGGGCTGGAAAAACACTCAGTATGTAGGTTGGTTTAAGCACAAAGGACAAATTCTGTGGGGTACGGTGCTTTTTCCATCCCAGGACTATCCCACACTGGGCCGAGCCAGCCCCTGGTGAATGCAGGCCGGGGTTTCCTTGGCTGGGTGCCCCACAGCCAGCAAGGGGAAGCCTGCAAGGCCGGAGCAGATGGGTGTTGGGGACACTAGCAATGGGACAGTATCTTGCCTTGCACTTTCCAGGTCTCTGGGAACCTGGGTGCTGAAGCTGGTATTGGAGAGCAGGAGAGAAGAGTCATTTCTCCTCCTGCCCCAAGGCAAATGATTACAGCTCAGCAGGAGGGAGCAGCAAGTGCTGGAAATGCTGGTTTCCTTCAGGCAGAATTGAATAGCCACCAGAATAAGGCTGCTGTGGGTTCAGTTTTGCAGAAATACTGAAAAAGGGTAAAAAAAGGAAAGGAGGTTTCTTGCTTTTGTATTCAGGTTGCTCTTTGGAGGCAGTGGCTGCACCAACCGGTCCCCCCACCAAACTCTTCCCTCAAACGCAGCCGCCTGGGTGCCTGGCCAGGCAGTGGTGGGCACAGGCCTCAGCACAGCTTCTTTTTGTGGTCAATTTTCCCACCCACGAGCCAACGGTTTCCTTTCACCTGTAACACTGATCAGCCTCAGGGCTCTGATTCTGTATTTCATTAAAATTATGCAAATGTCAGCTCCCCAAATCATCCACGCTGTGGAAACCCATTGGGTTATTCCCGTTAATACATGGTATCAGCCTCTGTCCCAAATCCTCATAAACATGAGGAAACTGCAGAGGTCTGCAGGGCAGAAAGAGATGGATTTCCCTTTTTTTTCAATCAGAAAAGGGAAAAGTCAGTGTAAGCAATCCTGGAGGAGACGTGCGCTGAGGACAAGGACAAGCGTTGGCAGGGACCATGGGTGGCCTTGGCAAACCACCCTGCAGTGAAACCAAAATCCTGGGCACAGCTCTGCTTTTAACTCAGGACTGCTCACCCTTGGGCCTTGCCTGGGGGGAGCCCCAAAGCACCTCGTGCCCCCCCCCCCAGCCTCTCCTCCGTGTGCTGTTTCCTTTTCACACAGTAAAGTGAAGCAGGCAGGCAGCAACCCTCTAAGCCTGGCCTGTCATGGTTGGGGGATATTTTTGGAGGTGGATTAGGGTCGGGGAGGACACGGACAGGACAGACACAACTCATTTGGTTGGTTTTTGCTTGTCACGCACTGGATCGGATACCAGTGGCTCATCTTCCTTGGAGCAGAGTGTCTGGCAGGGATCACCCATGCTGGTAGGCATGACTTAGCTCATTTTCCTCTCCCTGGGCAAGTAACATCTCTGTTTAATGGAGGCCACATTCGCAGGGCTGGCATGTGCCAGGTAATCTATACTGCGGGATGAGTTTGCTCTAGAGGTCCTGAGGGCAGCACTAAAAACATCAGCACTTGTGTAGTCAGTCAGGAGATGCAGCCACCTCAGTAACCTCTGATCCCAGCCAGGAGATGTTCCCAAGGAGCATTCCCTCCAGATACATTTTTTTTTAAGAGCCATAGTCTGAGAATGACTGTGGTTGACTCACCCTCTCCGAGAGCATGACAGATGGTTTCTGTACCCGTGGCCACTGCCTCTTGCTGCAGGTGGTGCTACATGGTGCCTGGGGTGGACTTGAAACCCCTCTAGCCCTGGGCAGTGTGAGTCCTTGGAGTTGCTGCTCCAGGCTGGGAGGCTGCAGAGCACAGGAGGCAGTCACTCACCCTGATGGTGAGGTCTCAGAGCAGCTGAGGACATGTGCACAGGGACTGGCAGCAGAGCTGAGACCTGGGGCTATGCACCTAACATCAGGGTGGGCACTCCGTTAGGGTCTGATGATGAACTGCCCCCATAGGTCCACACCATGTAACAGGCTGTGACATCAGAAAGTAAGCCACTGGAGGCAGAAGATCCATATTTCTCCTGAAAGCCCAAAAGATACAGCAAGCCCCATGTGACATTCCCCTTTTCAAGCCCTGGAGGAAAAACATACATCTAGATGGCTGAGCCCTTGAGAAGCACCAACAGCCTGGGCAGCTGCCTTCAACTGGTATGGTAAGGACTGCCAGGAAAATGAAATCCTTTGGGCTCTTTTTAGGCAAAAATAACAGGGGTGCTCAAGGTGACTACAAACCAGTTGCGCAGCAGCAACGGCACAAGAGTAATTCTGTAGAGATAAGGGAAAGAAAGAAACAGAGGACAATTTGCAGTGGCAAACGCCATTGGTAGAGCATCTGTCTGGGCAGAGCAAAGCAAAAGTCAGCTGGGGCTCAGGACACGTTGAGTAGCTGCTGCTTTTGTTTGGCTGTGATTGTTTTTTTGTATGCAGCCTCTGGAGCCAGCCTAAGCCCCTGGTCTCAGTGGTGGAGGGCCACGAGCACAGCTCTCGGTATGAACCAGCCACAGAAAACAGAGGCTGAAGGCAAAAGGCTGAGGGAAGTGAGTGACTGCTCTCTGGCCAGCACAGACACACTTTCACAGCACAAGAGGCAGCCAGAAGTCTGGTGTTATTTCTCCTGGACAGGCCTTCCCCAGGCAAGCAATGAGCTGGCAAGTACCTCCATTTGGGCTTGTAACCCGTATCCATTGGGCAGTTGCTCAGAGCCAGCTGCAGGCTGTCTGGGTTAGAGTCAGCATTGCCAGTGACTGGCTTCCCAAGCTGCAGCCAGCAGTGCTGGGGCTTCAGGACTACCAAGGAGCAGTGATATCCCTTGCTAACGAAGTAAAAAGGGAAGTAAGGAGCCTGTGTGAGCCAAACCTCCTTTGATCACCTGTGTGTCTTAACTAAAGAAGATGCAAGATGAAAACTTCCCACGCAGCAGCCCTTACTTGCCAAATCACTTCCCCACTGACAGTTTCTGGCTCCCAACTGACCAGCAATGGGGAACGAGAGATGAAGGGTATTCAAACAGCTGTGCAGCTCTCCTCCCAACACCATGGCAGTCCCAGTGATGATTTTCTGAGAGGAGTCAGTAGCATATCACACGTCTCCATGGTGCCCGTGGGGAACGTGCCAAACATCTTCCCATAGTGACCTTCCACATTTTCATCGCCACCTCGGCCACCAGGTACCAGTTTCCTCCCAAACCCTGACCCTGTGCAGATACCTGCACATGAAGACTAAGGGCATGGAGCTAACGTAGCCAGTTACACATATGTATACACACACACACATATATATGTCCACACATATATATACATATATACAGGCAGGCACACACACACACACACACACACTCTCCCTGTATATGGTCCACAGAGAGCAGAGGAGCTTGTGCCCAGAGGCTTTGAGCACACACATGATGTGTACGGCTCCAGTCAGACCCAGATGGGCGTGAGCCTCTCCTGTGCAAGCAGTGTGGTGCTCCAGTGCTGCAGAGACTGTGAGAACCGCAGCACAGAGCCGTGAGACAACTGTCCCCAGCAGGGCAGCCAGCATGGAGACAGCAGGCAGGGCCCTGGTGGGCAGCTGGCTGTGAACAAGCCCGTACCACTGCAAGGCTCTCCCATTGCTTTGGGTGAACAAGTTGGAGCCTGGACGCAGCATCCCCAGGGACAGCAGGTGATGTGCCTGTTGTGTCTGACGGATGAGGTGCATGAGCTAATATGGCTAATTTAGCAGCGCTCGGCCAAACCGCGACTGCACATCCCCATCTGAGCTGCCTCGGACCTGCTGAGGTGTCCCGGGATGACCGCACTGGCCATGAGTAAGCCCAAGCTGGCAGCTGCTTGCAGCTGGCTGCCTGCCGCAGCGCAGCGTGTCCTGCTCCTCTGCCAGGCCCACGGCTCCCTCCAGCAGTCAATTCTTCAGCAAAGCTGAGGTGACACAGCAGAAAGAGCAGCTTTCACTCATCTCCTTCCCCTTCTGGAAGGCACCTGTGAGCTGAAGGCAGTGTTCAGCTCTGCAGCTGGTCACCCCAGAGTCCTGCTGCGGGCACCAGGCAGGCAGGACCAGTGGGGAGAGGTCTTCTAGAGCTTACCTGCTGTGCACCCACCATCAGGTCAGTGCTACAGGATGTCAGACCATCAGGTCAGGGAGGCAAACAAACTAGGAGCACGCATGGATTAGGTGCCCACGAGCCATGTGGCAATAGCTACCTGAGGGTGCAAGAGACTAACTAACGCATATGCTGTCACTGTGGCCCTAATTAGCAAATAAGAAAGTAAATCTGCATAGCACGTTGAAGTAGCACCCCAAGTCTGTATTTCAGTGAATCCACACATCTGCAGCTTCTTCAAGCAGTTGTCTCAGGGGATGGACATTTTTGTTACGTGCAGACAAATACAGACAGTAAAACCCATGGAAGCACAAGGCAGGGTAGGTCTGTAGCCATGCATGAGGAACAGGGAAATGAAAGGGTTTGCTGCAAAAGACTGCAATGCGAGATGTCCTTTGTCCACGCAAAGGACAAGGCTTATTTGAATCCAGATGGAGTGGGTTTCCCAGTGTCCTCAGCAGCCCTTCTCTGGACACCTGCTGGGAGAGGTGCAGGCAGGCTGGGGAGGCCCATGCCAGAGCTCTGCACCCCTCCCTTGAGACAAAAGCTGTTGTTCTTGGCCTTGCAGAGTATGGAAGTTGCCCAGGGAGGAGAGATCAGTGAGCAGGTGGCCTGGTCTGAGAGCTGGGCAGGCAGCTCCATCCAGCCTGTGCTCTTCACTATGGGCACAACGTCCCTTCACGAACGCGAGGGTGAGCGCTGCCTGCGTAACGCACACGTGGGGGTTTTGCAGCCAGAACTAGGGGATAAAGCGTGCTGGCTCAACAAGCTTACCCCACCGAAATCGGCAAGGTAGAGGCAGAAGGGTTTCGGGAAAGGATTTTGGGGGAGTCGGGTCCAGCTGGAGATGCTCTCACCTGAAGGCCAACCCTCCGTAGTCCTCTGCTTGAAGGGAAGGGAAGGGAAGGGAAGGGAAGGGAAGGGAAGGGAAGGGAAGGGAAGGGAAGGGAAGGGAAGGGAAGGGAAGGGAAGGGAAGGGAAGGGAAGGGAAGGGAAGGGAAGGGATGGGAAGGGATGGGAAGGGAAAAGGAAGGAGGGAGGGAAGGAAAAGGGGGAGGGAAAGGGAAAGGGAAAAGGAAAGGGAAAGAGGGAGGGAAGGGAAAGGGGGAGGGAAAGGCTTGTATCTGGGGCTCCTGGGACTCCTCAGCTTGTTTGTGCCTCCTAAGAGGCTACAAGCAGATTCCAGCGCAAGAAACTTAAAGATTGCAGGGGGAATTGGCCAACCCCTTTTCAGTGGTCTGTGGAGACAGGACAAGGGGCAATAGCTGCAAGTTGGGGCACAGGAAGTTCCACACCAACATGTGGAAGAACTTTTACACAGTGAGGGTGACAGAGCCCTGGGACAGGCTGCCCAGGGAGGTGGTGGAGTCTCCTTCTCTGGAGATATTCAAGACTCGTCTGGACGCCTATCTGTGCAATATGAGCTAGGGAGCTGCTTTGGCAGGGGGGTTGGACCCGATGATCTCTCGAGGTCCCTTCCAACCCCTACAATTCTGTGATTCTGTGATTTTTTTCCTGACATGTTAAAACAAAAACCCCAAACAGTGTGAAAAGATGGCTGTTGGGTTTCCCAGAGATGAAGCTGCAGCTCTGGGCACACCAAGAACAAACCCACGCTCGGGGAAGAAAGTGCCTTTTCCCTTTGCATTAGCATCACTGGCGCTAGCAGATTAAAATGCTACAATAAACAAGGCGATTCTATATTTTAACATGCTTGTGGTTTGGAACTTTCCTGGCCATTAGGAATGTACTTCTTTTTTGCAGTGAAGAAAAGGCCAGAGAGAGAAATATTTCCAGCAGTAAGTTCCTTTACGTGCTGCAGTCAGGTAAAGAAAGGCCTGGCTTGCAGCCTGCTGTTTGGCAGCAGCTCATTTCCCCGGCCCCCGACTCACTTGGGGTGCAGCAGCCGTGCAGTGTTCGTGGGTAGCACATCATGTTTCGTAGCACAGGAGGCAGTGAATGCCTGCTGTGTGGTTGATTTACACCTGAACCAAAGCAGAGGTGTGCAGCCGAAGCTCAAAGGCGCTCTTGGGAACCTACTCCACTCCAGGAGGAGGCGAGTTATTTCTATAGGGGAAGAGAAACCGGCAAACAAATTCCTTCTCCTACTCATGGCTACTGGAGGAGAGGGCTGGACACACTTCCCTCTTTCCAGAAGCATGACAAAAAGGCTGGGTGGAAGTCATGCACGGAGGCAGGCTTAAATAGCGGGTTGTGCTCTCAGAAGCCGGCTGAGGAGAACAAAGCGAGGCGGCAATTAGGGAAAGGGCCAGTTCTGCGGATACAATATGCAATCTTTTAAGAGGGTGAGTGGGAGCGCTTTTGTTGGGTAATTCGCGTTCCCTCTGTTGGGAAGGACAGCAGTTCCTGTTCAAGCTACCGCGGTACTTCATGACAACACAGCAAAAAGCAGGCTCGCAGTGCGCGCCTCGAGCGCTGGAGATATGCCAGTCATCAAAAGGTTATTCGAGCCAGTGGTTTGCCTGATAATTTCGGGATGGCTGAAGCTTGCTGCTCCTTTGCTGGCCCTGCAGGATACAGATAGAGGGATATAGGTAGCAAGGCAGGAAGATGGTTGCAGCACTTGGGCGCTGCGTGACATGGCAGGTCTGCCCAGAGTCACGTCCCTCCATGGGGGTTTGCAGCACACTCTGCCACCCTCGCTCAGAGCTACTGCCAACACCTCAGTGGCCTGGAGCCCCTCTGGCAGCTGCTGGGCAAGTCTGCCATCCTCCAGTGATACCACGTGGGACGTGGTTACCTTGCCTAGGAGCACCGCTCCACGCTCCTTTCCACCCCTGCCAAGGTTGTCAAGCCTAAAATGCCAGGACATCCCTTCCTAAACGAGGCTTGAGGAGCTGGGGACCATGTGAGGTCCAGTGCTGAGATCTGTTGTAAAAGGAAACTCTGTGCAAATGATCAAGTGCGAATAAATACCGTGGGTGCAAAGGGCCGCTCAGAGAAACACCATCCCAGCTCTCAGAAGGGGCTGCCTGGGATTTAGAGCAATAGAATCCAAGCCATGGGTTTGGGGAGGGCTTTCTAAAAGCCTTTTTGGAGCAAATGACAGCCTTCTCACAGAACACAATTTCATTTTCAGCTCTTACTCATTATGTTTCAGCCTTTTGAAATCCACTTCCCAGCTTATTTCTAAGCTATTATCTAATATTTTCAGCAGCGTTAACTGAACCCAGAGAGTGTTTGCAGTTTTAGCCTGGATTAAGCCTTTATCCCTCAATTGTTTTAAATGCAGGAAAGTCAACCACGCTGGTTTTGTTCGATGCTCTCCGTGCCACGGTGAATCCTGTGCTGGGAGGACTGTAAATGGGCCATGGTGTTCGTGAATTACTAATCCCTGTCACTCACACTGTCTGGGGAACACATACTATATTTAGTCTTTATACTTGGAAAAACAAGGCTGGAGAACTTTGAGGCTACTTTTCTCACTAGGAGCCTTTAGAATATTCCCTAAAAAAAAAAAAATAAGGCAAGATAATTTAGTTACCATGTAAAAGCACAATTCATTAACCGTGGTGGAAATCAGACCCTTGAATTGAGAGGCTAATTAAGATAATGAGATCCAAAGCCTGAAAGGAAACTATGCAGACATTTCTTAACAATCTCATTTATACTTATGTAAAACTGGACCGACTCTGCTGTCATTTTCTGGATTTATCCCCCAGTAATTGAAATCGCTACTGAGCTCTTCTAAGCTCCCAGTATCAGCAAAGGGCACTGAAGTAAAACAATTACCAGGCAGGCTGTGTTTCTCTCTGCAGCTTCTGGAAGAACTTGGTATCACAATGCTCTTCTTTCCGAAGGTACTTTGCCATTCTGATGGATTACTTAAAGGAAAAAAGATACAAAAAAAGCTTGATGACTGTAGAGGGCCGTCACCACCTCAAAGAGCTGCCAGCTTCTGCAGCATTAGCAAATGAAGAACGTGGAAAGGTTTCAGTGTCAGCTACTGCCTGCTCCAGGAGAGCCCAGGGCCTGACAATGGAAGGAACTTTCTCCTCTGCTGTGTGTCTTGCAAGCGCCGGCTGCACCGAGACCAACGCTTGGTGAAGGAGCACTAAGCAAGTCCTGTACACAAACCAAAAGGGGACAAGGTCAGGGGGGACAGGGCAGAACTGGACACAGGTATGAATTTTAGGAGTGCACACTCGTGTGCCATTGCCCGCTGTGCGACCACCGGGAAGAGGGGCTTCTCTTGGCTTGTATTTAGTCAGGAGGGTTGGGCACATCTCTGTGTGACGTGCTCCTCTCCCCCCCACCCCACCCCAGCCCACCAGCGGTACTAGCTGTAGATGGAGCTGTGCCAGGGAGCTAATGTGAACTGAAAGGTGGCCTGCCCACACAGTTGGGAACCACCACTGAGCCCTGCAGCCTGCCCCTCTCTGACCTCCAACATTCAGATTACTGATCAACTGTCAGGAGAAGTAGGGAGAGCTCGTGGTTCCCTTTGGCCCAGCTGGACTATGACAAATCCCAGGAGGCACACACCCTCACACCTCATATCTGGGATTATCTAGGATTAAAGAAGCCTGAAAACCCAACTGCTGGCCATCAGCAAGTAGGCTGTGTTATTCCATGCTTTGGAGTTGCTTTCCCTCGAAATTAATGGTAACCTCAGCCTCAAAGAACTGAAGGAACCAGGAGCAAGAAGCAGCCTGGAAGAGGCGAGATGCTTCAGTGACAGCTGCTGGCAAACAAATCTCAAAAATAAATTAGCAATAAAGAAGGAAGGGGACAGGAGGAGGGGCACCAGAAGCTAACAGCAGGACTACAAGCTCAGTCAGGGGCTCTCCAGACCTTTGCCTGTTGTTTGACACCTCCCATGTGAATGCCTGCAAAGCCTCTTGGAACTCCTGGTTCCTCCATCATCACTCGGTGACACTCCAAGTAGACCAACAACATGAGGAGCACGCACAACTTTCACCTGGTCTCACATGTTGTGATGTGGCATATGGGACAGGAAGAAGGGCCTCCAGGTAAAGGGAAAATAAAGGGGCTTCCCTTCTAAAAAGAAGAGAAAAATGAGGTAGAGGGGAGCTGGGTTTATTTGGTATAAATGTGCCTAAACTGCTTTTACATAAGGCACTGAAGAGCATTCAGGATACCCGAAGCAGACGTGGCATCTGAGGTCTATGTTTGTTCTGGTTACTGCTGTAAAACACTGCTTGGTTTTTTTTTTTTTAATTCTCTGTTTTAGAAGGTTTTCTAGAGCTGCAGGCAGCAGCCAGGGAGAGAGACTGCCAACCTCGGCCCGGGAGGCTGCCGCATCGCGGGGCGCGCTGGTAGCTCGCCTCTGGAAGAGGGCCAGTTCTGGCTCCTGCAGCCTTGGCAGCTCAGCAGGAACTGGGATTCGTTGCCTTGCAGACAGCAGATATCCCTGGCTCACTAAACAAGCATGGTGCTCTCAGTGAGACAGGAGAGAACTGCAAACAGCCCCCCTCAGTCCAGTCCTCCACTCCTATTCCTGTTTCACATCACTTACCATCGGGATTCAAACCCCAGGAGGCAATGCAAGCGTTTCGTCTGCTCTACTGGGTTCAGGTAGAGCTTCCCCAACCATCCCTTGCCTCATAAACCTGAATCCTTCAAACCTTCATCCTGTGGGAACCCATGTCCTGTGGAGCACCTTGAATTTAGGAAGGGAGTTAACAAAATGTAAAGCCTAGCAGAGGTCTCCCTCTTGCCACAGATGCAGGGGAGTTTAGGCCCCAGGACTGTACACTCTGTATCTTTCCCACTTGTGCTCTGGAAGTTGATTTTTATGTAGTAGGACAAATCACTGCAAGTGAGTAAGGCAAGGCAGCTCTCCAGCCACACGAAACCCAGGGCGTGAGACAAGTCTGTCCCTCCTGGGCAAAGCAGAGCCAAAATAAACCCCCTTCCCTCCCTTCCCAGTTCCATCACTGCTCTGACATGTAATGTCACCCGTACGCTGGTGGGGTTGCAGTTCTGCAGTCAGAGAAGTCAGATTTTAACCAAAATCTGTCGCTTTTTCTATGAGCAACAATAAGCATCAGCCTTTTCTTCAACAGAAAATTGGGGTTTCAGTTGCTAATGGCACCTGACTCAGTTCTCTCTGACTTTCCCATGTAACCTTCAGGATAATTAGTTTGCTTTCTAACACGATCGTACCTCTCTTGCTCGTTGCTACTTTGCTCTGCCAAGGTACCTGCAGAAATTAAAGCTCAAAATCAGAATTTCATCAGCAAACTGACCACAACAAATATATCCAAGCCTGTGAATAAACATGCAATACTCTACATGGAGTACAAGAATTGCTATAGGAATATCGTCTTGTGAATTGGGTATTATATAGCTGTCTCCCAAGCAACCCAAATCATCTCTCATACACCACCCCCCCAAGCCCCCAAAAAACGCCCAAACCCATTGCTTTTGGTCCAGTGGGAGAAAATCTGAGCAAAATCACTTCTTTCTCCTGTGTACTTTAGGGCTGACACATCGAGATTTAAAAACTCTGGATTAGGATCCCAGATAAGTGTCTTATTTTGACCTAGAAGTTTGGGTTGGACCTGTTATTAGTGTAAACACAATGTTTCTAGTCTTTAAAAAAAAAAAGTCACCTCCAATCCTTATGGAGAAGGAAGCAAAATTCCACAGATAAGTGAGAAATACGTAGGTGTTGGACTCATTAATTTAATGGCAGCAATAAGTCTCCCAAAATGTAGACTATTTCATGAAGATTGTTAAAGTTTATCTGTCAAAGGAGAAATGCCAGACATTTTTACCTGTGCTGGTGACTAACAGAAGCACATTGTGAAACTACGTGACACACAT
The DNA here is from genome assembly GCA_020800305.1 of Porphyrio hochstetteri. Lineage (NCBI taxonomy): Eukaryota > Metazoa > Chordata > Aves > Gruiformes > Rallidae > Porphyrio > Porphyrio hochstetteri. The sequence continues at coordinate 65,220,465 of CM036905.1, read as the reverse complement.
AACCCACTACCTGGTCTCTGTCTCTGTATGTTTTACTCTAATATAATCCTCCCGTGGTACACGGACAGCCTGCTGCACGCTCAAGGCACGCTCATACCCAACCAAGTAACACACTGGGTAACAATTTGGCAAGCGTTTGGGCTGAAGCCTGTGCTGCTGGGGTACAGGAGGCATGGCCAGCCCATGGAGCTGGGCACAGAAACACCCCTTTTGTCAGACCAGGTGATGAGGAGCAGAAGACCGATAGTCAAATGGTCTGTCCAGCTGAGATGGGAACCCACAGAGCACATCCAGGGTCTCCAGACATGCTTTCTGACAAAATCCCAAGCACCTTGTCCAGATATACTCTGGTGAAAGGTTTTGAAGACAAATTTTATGAGGAGCGGCTTAGGGAGATGGGATTGTTTAGCCTAGAGAAAAGGAGACTGAGGGGAGACCTCATCTCTCTCTACAGCGACCTGAGGTAGGGGTCAGTCTCTTCTCCCTGGTAGCTAGTGACAGGACAAGGGAAAATGGTCTGAAGTTGCATCAGGGAAAGTTTAGGTTGGATACTAGGAAAAATTTTCTTTACTGAAAGGGTTGTCAGGTATTGGCACAGGCTGCCTGGGGAAGTGGTGGAGTCACCAACCCCAGATGTGTTTAAAAGAAAAGCAGATGTTGCACTTGGTGACATGGTCTAGTGTTGGACCTAGCAGGGCTGGATAGACCATTGGCCTTGATGTTCTTGAAGGCCTTCTCCAACCAAAGCCGTTCTATGATTCTATGTGGAACCTGAGGTCAAAACCTCTGAGTTTGCCAACTTCTCCAGCTCCTCAGTCCAGGCCCGTGCCACCAGCACAAGCCTAAGCACAAGTGCTTTAGTGTGGGTCTGTGTGCACAGGAAGAGCCACGCTGGTCCCAGGAACGTGCTGTCATCCCTTGCAGATCAAAGCCCAGTGGGCATGCCTGGCCTGGGCATGGCTGCACCACGCTGCACCACCAGTGTGCACCTGCCCACTACTTTAGGCAAAGGGGAGTGTTAGTTCCCTATAACATAAGCAATATATTCTGCCTATATTTATTTTTTTAGGAACCCAAGGATTTGTTTAGACTCTGGTGCTTTGGGGGACATCAAAAATCACAGTAGCAGGTATCTGCAGTGCTTGAAGACGAAGCACAACCCTCCTCCAGCCAGTGCCGGGGGTGAGGTTCCTTTTGGAAGTCACTGCTACCTGTCCTGGCTGGGCTATGCCAGATATTCTGGTCACTGCTTGTTCCAAGCTGCTTGGAGTTCAAGTCATGCACGGTGCTCAGGGGGACACAGGAACAGGCCAAGGGAAAGGGACGGGCTCGTTAAACCCACTGCATTTTAAACATGTCACTGTACTGCATGCGCAAGTCCTTAGTATACAAGGGAGTTTTTCTGGTATTAGAAGGGAAAGGAGCATAGGAAATAGCTCCTGCTTCCTCATTAACACCTCTGTTTTCCTACAGCCTTCAGGGGTAGAAATCAGAATAAAACACACAGTATCTGCAGTCCTGGTAGAAACAGTTTTCCCTGCTTTATAAAAAGATAATTGAGAGACTGAGAGGGCATCCAAGACGTGTTTATGAAGTTTTCTTTCATAGAATCACAGAATGGTCTGGGTTGGAAGGGACCCCAAGGATCAGAGAGTTCCGACCCCCCTGCCACAGGCAGGGCCACCAACCTCCAGGCCTGCATCTACACAAGGTTGCCCAGGGCCCCATCCAACCTGGCCTTGAACACCCCCAGGGACAGAGCATCCAACACACAATGACTGCATCTGTCTTCCTGTACGAACATGAAGCCCACTGCTATCTGATGATGAAAAATTAATCACACAGGCATTAAGTGACTTACTGCAGGCTGCCCAGTAAGTCAGTGCCAGCTACAATAAAACCCGGGGGGGAGTGGGAAGGTCTTAACCTCTGCCTCCTCCTCTAGCTGACATCTGTGCCCCATGATATTTAACAGCTATTCCTGCAGGAGACCAACTGTTGGGTAGTTATTTTTACAAGAAATGTAGGCTGCTGTATTGCCACTGCATCAACTAATTATACCAATAACAGCAAACTAATTATACAGTGATACTGCCCGACTGTAAAGCCACCCTGGAAATTTCTGGCAAATGAAAACCTTTTTTAGGAGAACCCAGTCATCATCAACTCCAAGGTATTAATCCTGTGCTGTTTGTGACAGGGGAAGGTTCAAAAAGTCCTCAGCACTCGCTTCTCTAAGCTGAATATTCATATCTGCTAATTCTCCACTGAATCATTCAATGACTCTCGCATTGAAATACTTTTTGAACAGGCCAGTTAAAATATATGTGAACAGAAAAGTCAAGAGAAATCCTGGCATCGGGGCTTTTAACAGAGCATGACAACTATCAACCCTGAGGGAAAAAAATACAGATAAATAATGGGCAGTGTCACGTGGCACCTCAAAACAGCGCTGGAGAGGAACACCAGAGAGGGAAAACACATGTCACAGTATGGAAAGTAAAGCAAGGTGCACAGGAGCACTTCTTCCTGCGGACGTGGGTGGGTTTTACGAGCGGAACAGATTCATTCCAAACTCAAACCCAGAGCGTTCAGAAAGCTCACGGTGACAAGTGCAGTAACACTGGGAGCTGTAGAGGCAGCGTTTCAAGGCAGCAGCATTTTGTTCTACCTGCTGACGTGAACACCCACTCGTTTTGACAACAGGCATCCAGAGGGAATAACAAGGAGAAATGTATTTCTCTGCGTTTTGATACAGATTCAGACTTTGGTATAAACCTGAACGGTGCCAAAATGTAAAGGCAAATTTGTTGAAAAGCCACACAATTTATGAGACACTAAACACAGTTTGCAGATGCTGATGATACGGGACCCAATCCTAACCTCAGGCATACGCTGTTATGAAACTCCAGAAGACAAAATTCACTGTTTTTTCCCTCAGTGCTTCACGGTAACAGGTTTCCAAGACACTCAAGATATGCTTGCCACATTTTTATTATCATTTTATCTGTGCAGCTAAAATGTTACAGCCAACAGGCAGTTACTGAATCGATAAAAAGGTTTTAAACCAGACATTTATCATATTTACAAAACCCTACAGACTCTGCAGGGTGAATGTTTAAAACTAAAATACCTTAAATAGCAAGAGAACAATCTGTGATTTTCTTCACACATTTCTTTTTTTTCTTTCTTTTTCTTTCTTTTTTTTTTTTAAATCAGGATAACTATTAATTGGGGGAAAAAAACTGGTATTGATCACATTCTGCTCCAAAGTAATCAATTTTACTGGTCTGGCACCCTGTAAATTCGGTATCTTCTGTTTACAATCAAATATGTTTGGATTAGAGATTTGGGTCTGAATGTGCAGAAGTAGAAACCTGCTGGTTTCAGTGGGGATAGACCTTTTTCATGGTCCTGAGTGCTTGCTATTAAATGAACAAGATACTATCGGTAAGAGATTGCTGTTTGAGATCCTGGAAATCTACGATTTTTTGAATAATTGCTGCTCTTGAAACTTTGCAGTCATAGGGAAAGTCAGAGCTATAGAAGAAAATTCATTTTCCCTACAATTCAGTAAGGGGGCTGAAAGCACCCAACCCCTCGTATTTCACTATGTAAGGTAAGCCCAGAGGTCCTAGGCAGGCTTTCTGCGCTTCAGCACCAGTAAGTTTAGATTGATTACCTTAAGGCCTGGGAGATGGCACATTCACCACATGATGACTTAGGACTTGGGTAAAGATTTGTATGTTTATTTTTCCAAGCAGTAATCCCAGCAGCTTTCCAGACTCCGAGCTGGCTGTGAGAGTCCCGCATTATTCACCGCATGACCTGTGATGCCACCCAACTGGCGTGGTGTTCCCCAGGCACAAACGCCCAGGAGCCCTCACTGCCACTGAGGCTGCGGAGGAAAACACAGCAGTACTGATGACTCCAGCCCACATCTTCTAAGTACTTAAGGGTCAGAGCGCATTCCATAGGCTCTGGCCAGCGAGAGCAAGATGTGCTGTCTAACTGAATGTAATCCACTCCTGGTAATTTCTGCTCCCACCCCAAGACTCTGTGAGCTTCTGGAACAGAAGTGTGAATCCTTATCTCAGGGGACAACTGCCTTGGGATACACACACAGGCTCTCTCCGCTGCTCCTGATGCTTTCCCAGGTTGCTCCTCTGCTACCCCAGCACAGGAGAAAATCAGCTTCATAGACTTTTAAACATTTGGTTTTGTCTATTTGGCAACCACCTTTTGCCACTCTTTGGGGAAAGCAGAACTCCATGTCTTCCCTTTGCTGCTGAATCTCCAGGGAGTGATGTGTGGAAGTTGGGGTTGCTTCTTCCCATTCATGTATCCGAGACTCGACATTTTTCCTTCTACATGACAGTCCTTCCCTTCACCAGATTTATCATTCAACCCTCATCTTCCCCCCTGCCTCTTCCTTTTGAATTGGGATTTATCGTGTGCCTCCTCTTCTTCTTGCCCCCCTTCTCTCCACCCACACACCCCTGTAGCTATCACTGTATGGCACTCTCAGGTCTCAAGCAGCGAGTAGAAGCAATGACTCAGTGGAAGAGGAGGAGCAAATTTCCCGCTTTCTGCTTGACTGCAGGTTGGCTCCTCTACGTAGACTCAAGCCACATATCTTCTGTGACACTTGGGATTATGGCCAATGTGGCAAACTTGAGATAGTGGGGGGTCCTGGAACAAACTGGTGCTGAGAATACTCACTCATGACCACTGAGGTGTCGCACTGAAACATTCTGCAAGGTGATGAAAACACCTCACGTTGCCATGAGTGTACTCCAAATGACAATTTCAGATGCTGTATTAGAAGCACTGGCTGTTTGGAAATGCCACAAAGCCCCTCCACTTACCCACATGGCAGCTTCCGAGGTTTACTGGGCTGGCCAAATTCATCCAGTCAAGCAAACTGGATCACATCTGAGCTCGGTGCAGTAGGACCCCTCTCAGGGGTGACTGGGCAGCTTTTGATTATCACAAGTGTCACCAGAGAGAACCTAGTGAGATGGCAGCTCAGCAGCACGGGGAGATCCGGGATAGGAAGTAGCAGATTTGGTATCTGATGCTTTTTTTCCCCTCCCTGGTTTGCATTTCCTTCCAGCTCTCTTAGTAGAGAAGTAGAGAGCTGCGCTCCCAGCAGTGAAGCGATGGGATTGCAAAGACTCTCAAATCAAAGATCAGTTGTTCAAAATGAAAGCAAAACAAAGTGTGGGGTTTTTTTTCCCCTGATTTGTTTTCTGGAAACAACGGAACTGCTTGGACAAGATTTCCCACGTGAGTCAGCAGGAATCAGTCAGTGTGGGGAGACAGAGCATCCGGGCTGAACTACAAGTGCTAAAACCTGGCTTGAATAATGGGAAGTGCTGGGTCTGTCTTACTAAAACTTATCTTTACAGCACCGTAGTTTTGAGCTTTTCTTTTCAGACGCGTAAGCAATGAAGAAAGGCTTCACATGCAGTCATCAGCCACAAAATAAGCCTCCTGCTATTCCGTTCTGTGCATTCCACATGCACCAGCCACGCTGAAACAACAGATTACCTGCAGCTACGCGCCCTAGAAAAGCCAAAATTGAGGGAACCGCTGACTGCTGGAGCGGGAGAGCAGGGCTGCCCCCAGTACCGGCAGGAGGGCAGAAGCTGCGCTGCAGCAGGAGCGCCGGTCCTCACACTGTACCAAGAGCAGTGAATTTCAAAAGCCCACCCACACATGCCAGTAAACATCCCTGACGCAGGTAACTTTGGATACATCTCTTTCTTTTGCAGCACTGTGTAATTATTCTTGGGTGTTTTTTCAGTACCACACCGGTAATCAAGAGCCCCAGAGTATTTCTGGTTTCAGGAAACGGATCCCATGCAGTTTATTTCCCTTAGGAATATAATGCAGCAGTTGCTACAATGACTTCCCTTGCTCCAGAAGCCTAAATATAATCCTCATACACGACACCAGACACGTATCGGGTCTAACGTTCAAATCTCAGCTCTCATCTGGAGTTGCCTTTCCCCCACATACACAGAGAAATCCCCACCACGTGCTCGCTCCCTGCATTCACATTTTAAGGTAATATTTAACCAGATGCTGAGCCTGGAAAAGGCAGGCACCCACCGAAAGCAGGTCATGAGCATTAGCAAAAGGATTGTTTTACTGGGAATCACAAAATAAGAAGGGGTGAGAGAGATTCTGTTGGGTAAAACAATTACCTTTTGTAAAGTCCCTTAAAGGGAAATATTACCTGGTACAGCGAGCTCAGCAGGAGGTGCCTTAGGTCGAAGCCACGCAGGAAGCGGTATCACTGATGCGCCCTTAATCCCGCACTGAACCAAAGAGCAACAGCTCTTTGATCTGCTGGTGACTCCATGAGAAACAAACTGTCTGCTGAACCAGCAGGGACAGTTCTCCTACGGAAAACTGTTTTGTTTTGGTTTTGCCACACATGTGTTTTGAAAGAGTGCACCACTTCATCTGTCCCAGGAGTAAACAAGCGTTACTTCCCAAGCCTAGCTTTTGACTGAATCACACAACAGAGAAGGAGCTACTGTGCACTCAGCCTATTACACTTTTGCTATCATTATTTTTAGGTTTGGAATGCTAAAACTAAAATTCTTATTCCTGGAAGGAATTATTAGTTTAATATTTGCAGAGGGAAGCAATTTGTGTAATCCAAGATCCAAACACCTATTTCTGGCTTCACTGACAGAATACAAATGGTGTCCTACACAAAACACTACTGCAAAATTATAATCATGCTAATTACAGCCAACACGTTTCCAAAGCTACTGTTTATAAATTCAGACATTGCTCTCCTGATTTGATCAGTCTTAATAGTAATGATGTGATAAATAGCATAGCGAATAAAGCAAGTACTCAATCTTTGGTTTTACCCGTGACCAAACAAAGCGTTTCTCAGATTTCGAGGTGATTAAACTGAAGAGGCTTCTGCAACTGAACATCGACACAGTTTCTCTCTTAACATGGGATTTAAAAGAACCTCGCAGAAAAAGACACCAAGGGAGAGATTAACCTAAAGCAGCACAGAAATAAATTTAGCAATCACCAATGGAAGCCTCTACTGCTAATAGCAGGTTTGTTACATAACAGAAAGCAAATTAAATACAGGCTCGAATGAATGCAGTTCTAGAGAAGCCCAGGAGGTACGTGCAAGTGAAGTTAAAGTTCCTTCATCTTCTGAGGTGGTGCAGTTAATCACCCACCTGTGGGCTCTGGAAGATGACTGTCACAAAGGTTAACAACAGCAACAACACACAGTTCCCAGCATTATGCCACGATATGCTTATGTTTTTCAACAGCACACGGGCATTCTCTTCCTCCCCCTTCCAAGTGTGATTCAGTCGTGCGTGATTGGCAACACGACAGAATCAACATCTCTGCTGCAACTGGTTCCTGTTAGGGATCCTGTCTGTACAGCTGTCAAAAAGGCTGAGGGCTGGCGGTCAGCTAAGCACGGATGAGAATTTGAGGTCCTATTTAGGTTGTGTAACTTCTGCCACAGAAGGGAAGCTACGCCCGTTTGGCAAACAGGAGCTGGTGTTGCTGGAGATCAATGGGAAGGGCCTGGGAAGGTGTGGGGCTGGGAGCTGCAGGGTCTGGCACGGGGAAAGGCAGCTGGAGGAGTGTGGGGGAACGGAGGCTGTCTCTGTGCAGCCACAGCACCTCTCAAAGTCTGTGGAGACGTGACCCCCCACCCACATCAACAAATAAATCCCGCGTGTCCTTGCCAAGTAAACAGCTTGGCCCCATTCTCAAGAGCTGTGTGCAGGATGCAGTTTCAATCTCTAGTCTCACCATACACTACTACAAATTGGGCTTAAAAACTTTTTAATTTTTTAAAATTAACAAAAAAACAAACCCAAAACACAACCTGCCTCTGTGTTTGAATCTGCTACCTGAGAAATGAGATTACCTTGCTTAAGACACCTACATTCCTGGTGGATGAGGTGAGGGCCTTCAAAATATTCTGATTAACTTCATACAGGCTTCCTAGGGGCTGCAGAAAGGAAAGCTAGGCATCAAGGTTTGCTAAAACAGCTCTTTTAAGACTATTACCACTGGTATCCCCATACTCTACATCATATTTTGAGTTTGGACCCAAGTTGACACACATGTCCCCATGCACCTGATTTTCACTTTGTGTGGAGGCCAATCCCTAGTTAGAAATACAAAAATCATAGGTCACAGCACAAAATAGAAATAATCCCTGGGAAGCAGTGCAAGGAAAAAATAACACAGCCTTTTGCAACCTCAGTGCGCACCCAAACTTACCACTCCTCAGAGCTCTGAGTAAATATACTCCACCAAGCTGCCCCAGGTGACCCCTTTGGTCACTGCCACTATGTCAAGAGATCACTCTTATGAGTCGTCCCCACGTCACCTGCCAAAGGGCAAGTCACATTGACAGACAGCTTTAAAATTTGGGGTAGCTACCAGACATTGTGAGTAACTGTGTGCCTAAGGCTGGGGTACCAAGGAGCAGTAAGAGCCAGAGGGGGGTGACTGGGGAACCACAGCCTCTGCAAGCGGGGGGGCAGCTGTGGAAGCGGGTTAGGAACATTGGCAGAGGAGAAAGGGCACCATGGGCATCTGTGCCTGGCCCAGGTGGCAGACTGCCAAAGGTCCTCGGGGCTACAGACAGCCTTTCCCTTAAGGAGTAGATGGGACAGCACTGATCCTGACATTTTTAATAAGATTAGGTCATGATTGCACCCCCAGGCCAGTTACTGGAGAAGACTCCTAAAGCCAGGAAAGAGCTGAATCCAGGAGTAAATCTGCTCTTCTCCCCAAAGACTAAGTTAGTGCCTTGAGCGGTGCACATCTCATAAAGCACTGAAGACTCCAGGACTGGAAACCAAACAGCCATGTCCTGAACAAGCATCCACCCCAGCAGCTCAGGATGAAGAGGGGACATTCCTCTCCAAGGGAAAGGCATGCCCTGTTCTCAGGTCACCACAGAAAACAGGGAACTGGGATTTCAAAAGGAAAAACTGATCATTCACAAAGTATAAGAAGACAAGAGAGGTGAATGAAATACAACGCCCGAATCCGTGAGCCTTCGAACTCGAGAGGGTTCATCAGAAACTGGTCGAAGAAGTTTTATATCATTGTCATTTAATGAATTAAAACTCTCCCATCTATCCCTGGCATACAAAAATGAGGTGTGTATCTGATAAAAGCTTTGGGACTTTTTTCTTCTCAGAAGAGAATGATAGGCCTTAAACCAAGCAGCCAGAAGGCCACTCAGGTAATTCTGTTTACACCTTTCTCAAGGAACCGCAGTAAGCCCGAAAGCGTGCAGGACTCCAGGTGGTACCGACTCACTGTGAGGTGACACAGCATTCCCTTTATTCTACCTCCATCAGAAAACCACCAAGCGCCAGAATTCAAGAGCAGCTTCTGCAGACAACCCCCCACTGCTGCCAGGCCTCGCTACCACGAAGCAAATCATTAATCTTTGGCCAGCGAGCAGGTCAGCGGTTTGAAGAGAGGACGCAGAAGCTCGTGCAGGAGCAAAGCTGCCTCAGCAGCTCAGGGCAAAGTTAAAATACAGAACCCAAGCGCCTGCTGAAGCACCGGAGCTGGTGGAAGCTCTGGAGCGGCCCCAAGGCCAAGCAGGGCACGCAGCTCTCCCACCACAGAGACCTATCTCCCTCTGCTCATACTGGAGCTGTTGCACTAAGCAGCTATTAAAGGTGTGTTGGAACAGCGGGATTGTAATTTTCTCCCCTCTCCTGTTTTAATTCTCCCCTCTGCAACCACCAAAACTGACTCTGAGAAGAGGAAAAAAGAATAAATGACTGTCCCTACCCCTTTATTAAAGAAATGGCTCCAGCCAATGCCGAGTTTCACTGTTTCCCACATGCAGATGTCTGTGAGAGTGTCAGGGGAAAAAAATAATAATCTTGCCCTCAGTGTTTTGTATTATCGAGAGTATATATAAACTTCCAACAGAAACTTCTAGGCAAACAAGGCACTGCTGCCAAAACACCTGAAACAACTTCAGTAGATGGACTCTTCTTGAAGAACCTGAAAAAAGGGAAAGCAACAGCATAGATCATCAGAGGAAAAAAACCTGTTTTCCAGTCCTAATCATCCCAGGCACAGCAGATAAGTATGATTTGTGCCTATGATTTTAAATATCATCACTAAGTTTTATTTAATGGCAGATTAAAAAATAATAATCCAGTTACTCTAAGTATTACACAATCCTGGCCATGTGACAGCATTATCAGCTGCAGCTGTTCAGTTACTCAGAAACCTCCCACACCAAACCACAAGTTTATAAGAGACATCAGAAAATGAGGTATATTGACATGCAGGTGGTACTGCGCTTAAAGCAAATCATTTTGGGGTGAGAATCCCTTAGGGGAAAAAAAAAAAAAGAAAGAACCCCCCCCAAACAAATCCATCCCAGAATAAAATCCCAAATGAAGGAAGTCTGAACTGAATCACTGTCTCGGGTTTTTCACACAAAACGGCACTGTTGCCTGTCTAAACTTTTCCTCTGTGACGAGTGGTGTTCCTCGGGGGTCCATACTAGGACTGGTATTATTTAATACCTTCATCAGTGATGTAGATGGTGAGGTTGAGTGCAGCCTCAGCAGGTTTGCAGGTGACAGAAGCTGAGTGGTGCAGTTGACATGCTGGAAGGACAGGGGACCTGCAGAGTGGGCCCATGTGAACCTCATGAGGTTCAACAAGTGCAAGGTCCTGCACCTGGGTTGGGGCAATATCATAATCAATACAGGCTGGGAGATGATGTGACAGAGAGCAGCCCTGCAGAGAAGGACTTGGGGGTGTTGGTGGATGAGAAGCTTGACATGAGCTGACAATGCATGCTTGCAGCCCAGAAGGCCAACCACATCCTGGGCTGCATCAGAAGGAGCATGGCCAGGTGGTCAAGGGAGATGATTCTCCCCCTCTACTCCCCTCTAGTGAGACCCCACACAGAGTACTGTGTCCAGTTCTGGAGTCCCCAACATAAGGACACAGTACTGTTGGAATGGGTCCAGAAGAGGGCCACAAATATGATCAGGGGACTGGAGCATCTTTCCTATGAAGACAGGCTGAGAGAGTTGTGCTTGTTCAGCCTGGAGAAGGCTCCAGGGGGACCTTATAGCAGCCTTCCAGTACCTGAAGGGACCTACTAGAAAGCTGGGGAGGGACTTTTTAGAAGGGCATGGAGTGATTGGATGAGGGGGGAGGGTTGTAAATTGGAATGGGGTAGATTCAGATTAGACATTCGGAAGAAATTCTTCCCTGTGAGGGTGGTGAGGCCCTGGCCCAGGTTGCTCAGAGAAGCTGTGGCTGCTCCCACCCCATCAGTGTCCAAGGCCAGGCTGGATGGGGCCTCAAGCAGCCTGGTCTAGTGAGGGTGTCTCTGCCCATGGCAGAGGGTTAGAACTTGATCTTTAAGGTCCCTTCCAGCCCAAAGCATTCTGTGATTCTGCGATTCTAAACTTTTCCCACTATACGTAAATATTTAAAATAACATTTCACCCAGCCTATTATGATTAAAACCCCCACCTTGCTTACAGCTTGCAAGTTCAATGGCTTGTGTCATAGCGGCAACTTTTAACGTGTCAGGGAAACCAACCACATTGAACCCAAATACTCAAGCCACCACATGAGGCAGTTCCCCCTTGGCTAGAAGGATGCTCTGTGCATGGATGGAAAAGGCATTGCAGATCCTCTGTGGTGGGAATCAGCCACGCCTTCTCCTGTTTCAAACTTCACGTTCATGCTGCTCACAACCTGTTTTACCAAAACATCTCAGCTTGTTGCCCTTTCTCTTCTAAGAGGACAGAAGCGTGATAGGTCTCTGGGGCTTAAAAGCAACCTTTTAGCCCTCCAGCACTGAACTTCCCAACACGTCCGTCTGACAAGACACGGGAAAACAGGTAATCAAACCCACTCTTTATTCATGATTTAAGCAGTCATCTTCTGAATCCCCATCCTCGAGCTGTCGCAGCGGCCGCTTAACAGCGATCACTAGGTCTATGGAGAGAAGCTCTGCGACACAGTAAAGAACTGAAACGACCAACTGGTACTTGCAATACACCAGTTCTAGGCCTGGCTCACTCGCAGGCCACGGCTGGTTTTTTCTGATTGCATTTATGGCTTTGAGATAGAACTCAGCAAAGCTGTTTTGTCCCCCTGTCCCGTATAAGGACTTGGGAACACTTAGCAGAGCATCAGCGACTACGTTACATACGACAGTCACCTCTGATGGCTGAAGCTGTTTCGCATAATACTGAATATAATAGTGTAACAGGACTTCAAAGTAACCTCCTACCGGCAAAACTGACCCTGCTTCTATGAGGGGGTTGGAATAATCCTGCGCAGTACTTGCACAACTCTTCTGGTGTTTATGTGGAACTATATTGCAATGTGTTTTCTCTAGAGCTTTGCCAACATCTAGGCATTCACATGCAGTGACACTACCAGCGCTTGGTGCTGCTGAGGCAGCAGTGCCGGCATTCTTTTGACTGCCTGCAAGTGAATCACTTTTGTATGTCTCATGTGTGTTGCCCAGACACTTGCATTCTTTGTGTGGTTTCTGTACCTCTCTCAAAGACTGATTTCCTTCAGTGGGAATACTGAATTCTTTGATGCACAAGATGGGGTTTGAGGGTATATGCAAGTTTGGATTTTTACTTCCCTGCAAGGCGGGGTCTACAATCTGTGTCTCTCTTTCACTCCTGTGAGCCTTCAGGTGACGTTCAGAAACCTGACTACTGCCAGGCGCAGTATTTCCTATTACAAGTTGCTTCTGAGTAGCCAAAGAACACCAGCTGCAAACATCTGCAGCTTCATTCCAACTTTCACTTTCTGCTTTGCATTCCTCCCTCTGATCAACTGTTTTAAACAGCTGTTGCAGCATTGTAAATGCCCCTTGTAAAGCAGCAGCGTGCTGCTCATTAATACCAGCAACAGGCCCACAAAGAATAAGGCAATGCGGCTGGAAGCCGGACGCACTGGCAAAGCCAATGTGGACGCATCTCCTTGAGCCAAGCAGCAAGGGCTGGCAAAACACTGCCACCGCAGTTTCAGTGATCTCTCCGTCTAGCTTATCAGCAAAGGGCGTGTAAGGCGAGACGCCGGTGATTTCACAGATAAGGGCAATTTCTTCCGATGATAAGCACTCTACCACTGACACACCGTACAGCTTTGCATAGTGGATGACTACTTCATCTTGCTTCACGCTCGACAGTAACAGCTTAACGTTGTTGCTCTGCAAGTGTTTCATTAAGGCTTCAGTCCTCCTTGAGACCCAGCGCTGGGAGGCCTGATACTGACCCTCGGAGTCGACGACGAACTCGATACCGGGGGCCGAGAGAGCGGGCCGGAGGGGCGCGGTAACGAGCACGGCCCGCAGGTCCCCGCCCGCCGGGCGGTAGGTGGCAAAGTCCCTGCGGAGGACAAGCCCGGGCAGGACCCTGGAGCTCGCCACGGGGAGGCCGGCCACGGCGGTGTGCAGCTCCGCGAAGTGGCGGCCAAGGAGGCGCAGCACCTCCGGGCGGGAGGCGGCGGCCGGGGCGCAGCGGCGGTAGTACTCGCAGCAGAGCCGCGCCAGGAGCCGCCGCTCGCCCGGCCCCAGCCGGCCGCCCAGGTAGGCCTCCAGCACCGCCTCCAGGGCGCCTCCCTCCTCCTCCGCCTGCCGCCCGGCGAGAGCCGACAGGTCGCGCCCCCGCAGGCCCCGCGCCACGGCCCGCTCCAGCACCCGCGCCTCGAAGACCCGCAGCGCCCGCCGCAGGCCGCCACCGCCGCCCACCGCCCGTAGGCCGCTCAGCACGCCGGCCAGCAGCACGACGAAGGTCTTGGCGCCGTCCCCCGTCACGGCGCGGTGGCTACAGGCACAGGCCGCCATCATCCTGTGGGCAGACAGGCGGTTAGGCGGATCCGCGGCCCGCCCCGTCCCCCCGGGCCCGCCCCCTCCGCGGTACCTGGCCGTCGGCGGCTCCAGGCTGAGCGCCTCCAGCAGGCGCCGCCCGTCCCGCGTGAGCAGCGCCTCGCCTGTGGGCCGCACCAGCAGCGCCCGCCCGCCCCGCGGCCCCAGGGCGCCGCGCACCGCGCCCGCCAGCGCCGCCGCCTCCTGCGCCAGCCGCCCCAGCTCCGGCCGCGCCGCCATGGCAACCGCCGCGCTCCGCCCCTTCCGCCTGAGAGCAACCCCTGCCGGGTTGCGCGGGCGCCGCGCAGACCAGTGGCTGAGGAGGCGCATGCGCGGCGCTGTGAGGGGACGCCCCTGCCCCTCTGCCGGCCCGGCAGCCGGGGAGCGGCGCACAGAGCTCAGCGACGCGGAGGTGCGACACGTCTTTATTGGGTCAGCGGTGGGAGGTCCGGCCCCAGCCCCGGGGCGGCTCGCTCCCGCCGCCCGGTAACAGTTCACATCCCTTAAACAGACGGCGGGCCCGGGTGCCGCACAGCGACCGAGCAGACGCGGAGGGGGAGAGACGGGCGCGGTGCCGGGAAGACTAATTTTCCCACTGGGTCAGACGAAAGGTCCCAGCGGGGTGAGGGAGAGACAGCGCCCGGCGGCCTCTGCCCTCACCCCGTGTTACTCTTACGGCATAGCGTGTGAGGGGCGTGCTGTTAGGGCTGTAAGCCAGGCGGTATTGCAGCAGACACCAGCACTCCCGCTTAGGGCTCACCAGCCGAAGAGAGAATAACGTGCTGTGTTTTCGGAGCTCTCCTCTCCCCTCCCCTCCCGCCCAGGGTCTCTGACACAGCAGGAAAGTTAGTTTTCAGGCACAGAAGCCCTCACAAAAGGTCGGATGTTCCATATGGCACAAACTTGACAAATCCGTTTCACATGTCTCAGAACAGCAAGAAAAACCCATCAAGAAGGCACTGTTTACAAGACTCGAATATCCGCTCGATTGCCCGCGATTTCAGGATACCCTTAAAATAACATTAATTAAAACTTAACAGACGGACAGGATCCTTGTTACATGTTATTTACACACAAATTACAGGACACATTTCATCCAAAATATGTTTCATAAACACCAGTCTAGAAAAAAAAACCCAAACAAAACCTCAAAGGCACAGAAGGGCTGTGAACAACAAATGAAAAAGGAAGAAACCACCGTCACTACGTTTTATGGGACAATCTTTCAAATAATTTATGAGATTTAATTGGGGGAATAACTAGGCTATACCCTCATTAAGTAACATTGACTATTTAAGAGGAATCAACATGTGAAATGTAAGAAACATCATCTACTACTGAAACTTGCTACATTTCACATGGTGTACTCGCTTTCCCTTCCCTTGGGCCATCTACACCTACCTAGGCCATCTGTACCTAAGTGGCAAATGAAAGGCTTAGAGAGTGTTTGAAATAAAACCAGGCAAAGCCAAAACAACAAAACCACGTGGCAACAAATTCTGAAAATACTTCCTGCACAAGAAAAACAAACGAGGTCTGTAAATCAAACGTGAAAAGAAGTGCCATTTTAAACTTTAAAACCTAGGAGGAGGCCACAGCCCTCAAACATCTGTGAACTGTACAATCCATTTTTGTGGCTGTGCAGAGCTCTGCCTTAAGGACGTAACATTCAAGGTCAGCTACACATGGTTAAATAGGAC
Source organism: Porphyrio hochstetteri (assembly GCA_020800305.1). Taxonomy (NCBI): domain Eukaryota; kingdom Metazoa; phylum Chordata; class Aves; order Gruiformes; family Rallidae; genus Porphyrio; species Porphyrio hochstetteri. The sequence goes on along the minus strand of CM036905.1, from coordinate 65,204,850 downwards.
AATGGGGATGCGCCCAGGAAAAGGCTTCATACATGCCTGTGACCAGCTGTACTGTAAAAACCAGGCCAGAAATTTCTTTGTTCTGTTCACGTGAGGGAATATCATACAAACCCCAGCAAAACAGAGATTGCTAGGTTTTCAGTGTACTTTTAAGAATTTAAGTTAGATAATCATACTGTCAAGCAGAAGTCTGGAATATTTACTTTCCAGAAAGTTTCTTCGTATCCTTCATATCATCCTTTACCTTCCCCCAAATCATGACCAAAACCACATTTACAACAGAATTAAAATGTACAAAAATAAGTTGAAAAGGAATATAGTAACAGGTATTTTGCCTCACTGTTCCAAGACTTTTACTTCTCTTGATCTGAGCATGGATTTCTATTCAGCAGAGTTTCTATTTAGTATCTGTTTAGCCTGACACTGTCCAACACAGTGCTGCCAGCCAGCTGGCTGGGTCACATCCACACCAACTACCCTGCAGCCTGTATACAAAATGCATGCAGGCTGTGTTATTAACTGGTCCTGAATGGAAGCAATTAAAAAAAGCAACAGGAAGGGGCAGAAGGACATTTCTATTTACAAGGGAGAGAAAAGCTATCAGTCTTAACTATCAGTCAAGAGTTTCAGCACCTCCAATTTAGCAGAGTACTATTTTAGGGGATTGAAGTTATTGCCCAAATTCTCACTCATTTCCTCTTGTATTAATCCCACAAACAGTGTATGCTTAAAGGCTTGTAAAGGATCTTAAGACAGGTGAAGCTCTGACATCTGAACGTGGTAATGAATGGACACATTTCAGATTGAGAACATGAAATTAATCCTGTAGTATTATTTTTGCTTTCTTTATGCCATTTTGTAGATGGCATATACAGGCCCCCTTAACCTGGGGCCTTTATAAAATTAATTTTTTTTTTCTTAGTGAGGGACTTTGTATATTCACAAATTTTACCTCAACAGGTGTAGATGTAACAGAAGTCCAAGCAAGTTTGTTCTGGCCCACGTATACAAGATCAGTCTGGTTAAGGTATGACATTCCAGAAAGTGATTCAAGACCAAACTATGCTGATACAAAGCTGAAAGAAATAAGCTGAAGTTGACTGCTTAAGCAGAAAAATTTTACATAGCTGAGGCCCAAAGAAGGGGAGGGGTAAAAGAGAAAGGGAAGTGTGTGAAGATGTCAGCCACAGGAATTTATGAGCTGGACTGATAAACAACAAGTAAACAGTATTTTCACTAAACGCTGGGTGAGACTGATGCAGAACAGAAAGGTCACCTGGAGAGTCAAGGGAGGCTGCCCAAGGCAGAGGGATAACTGGGCTGTGGCAAAAAGCCAACTGCAGCCTTCGAACTGTTCCACTGCCCAGGATGGATTAGATCTCTGAGAGGATCCTGGGAGAACAAACCTGGCTGCCCTTTCATTGTGCCGCTCATCCTCCTGTTGTCTCCTCTGGTTACGGAGAGTGCAGTACTACAGCCCCCTTTTGACTTGCCATGCTTGACTGGCAATAAGGAATTCCCCAGATAAACACTGGTGCTAAATCTTTTTTGCTGGAGTTTTACAAGTTCAATGCATGCATATATTTCTCCAAAGAAAAATGTCAGAAACCCTGGTTTTAAATTGAGACTTAAACTTCACACTAATTTCTATGGCTACAGCATAACAAATAGGTGCATCCACATCCATGTATTCTGTTAGGTAGTATGCACTGCAGTAAGGAGGAATTCAACAAAGACTTAGGGTTTCACTCTTATTTGCTTTCCTGTGTGTGCCATTAGCCATCCCACAATTTCTGAGGACTTTGCCCTTGCAAAAAATACATGTGTTTTCATTTGCAAGTGAACTCGTGACGGTGCCTGAATTCTGTTCTACATCATCTGTCTTTTGGGAGGTTCAACTCAAGCTACACACTAAGCACCTCTGCATCTTCACATTTTGTTTTTTTTCAAAAATAAGAGTGTCCTGGCATCAGCAGTCTGCCTGCTTTCTGTGACATGGCTACAAACAAATGCACATTCTAAGCTGTACATTTATCAAGACTTAGAAACACCGCAAGTCCTTGACATCTGCAATTCATGAGAGAGTGGACCAAGACAGTACCTTCCTGGGTGCTGTACTGTTAAAAATGTGCTCTGTACAGTAGATGCAGGAATGTTTTTATGAAGAATCTGAAGTTTTAAAACTATAAAAAATAAAACAACTGGCTTACAAGCCACTACAGTGGATAAAAACTCTCATACTTCCGAAACAGAGGATGTGACATTGCAAAATTCCCCAAGACTTCAGCTTGTTACGTGCCAGTTCCTAACAGGCATGACCTTTGAATAATAATGTAATCTCTTGACCTTAAAAGTTTTCTCCCAAACACCCAAGGCCCTTTACAAAAGCTGTTGGCTACTTGGAAAGTTCCTTTGTTACAAAACCATCGAGTTTATCCTTCTACCATAACAGGAATCACATCCTACCTAGGGGGTGCGACCTCTGGGTTTCTAACTCCATCTGTTCCGTGGTGGGGACGGGTCAGTACAGCGTGTGACGGAATAGAAAACACAAGGCGGACGTCGTATGTCTGCGAGACAGAGGCACACACCAGGAGCAAGAGGGTACTGGCACTTACACGGTTCTTACTGCGACTGGGTAATGGGAGGATGATTCTGAACCATGGACGCTGAGGCAAAGTTCTGTAAGTTGTTGCTACAGGGCTCTTTTAGGTAATATTGCATCGTTTTAAAAGACCAACGGAAAACATGGTCCCCCAGTAACAGTTCGATCATTCCAGTTCAGAAAAGGCCCTTGTTCACGCTTCCTATTTGAACAAGAAATTAATGATAAGCTGTAGCAGAACCATGAGGAAAATGAAGACGTAGTGCTTAAACTGCAAGAAATGGTAGTCTGCGGGTGGTGAATTGGAAGCCACTCTGTTTCGTAGAGCCATGATGTCCCTGTAAGACAGAAAATCACATCTTGTAAATGACAACCTAGAAAATCTAGCATTTTCTAGTATGTTAGGGCTTCCTACAGAAGAGAATTTTTGAAGAAAATTACGACACAGTTGGGAGGAGGAGTAGTTTAAAGACATCAAGGCTCTAGAGCCTAAAGACACCTACCAGCTTCCAAGGTAAAAAGCTAAAAAATCGGTATTCTCTAAACCATTGTAAAGCATTTCATTTAGTACTACCTCTTAATGTCTTCTTGTGTTTCCTTTATAGATTCAATGGCACTCTGCAGCTCGCCAAGGTCTGCCCCTTTTTTCCTTATCCTTGTATTATGCTTCAGAAGTTGAGCTAGAAAGGTGAAACAGCCAGATGTTACTCTCAGAGGTGACTGCTAAGCCAATAAAGGAACAAAGTACTAATGGCAAACTAAACCAGTTGTAAAAATGAGAATGTTTTCTAACTAGGCTTCTGTGGAAATAAACCTTTAGTTTTCAGAGTGCCCCACAGTGCAGATGGACAGCAAGCTGAGTGGTTGAATACTTTAAAACACTCACTGTACTGTTTAATTTCTCCAAGCATTAACAATAACAACAATCTGCCTTCTTGCAATATACTGATCTACAAATTAAAGCAATTCATTTTGTTTTAAGAAAGAGTTTACAAACACAACCTTTTCCCCAAATACTAAATACGTGCAGCACTTAGGCCTATCCTGATGTTTAAAAGGACAGGAAAATGTGCAATTAGACCCATAAACCATTCTGCTGCTTCTGTTTTTTCCACAATGTGCTTCACGTCAGATAGAACTGCGATCTAAAGCACGTCTTATTTCATGATAGAAACACTGGATAAGAAGAGTACGTGTGACTACAGAATTCTGTTTCACTGTCAAATTAAACTGTTATTTCTGGATGCAAATATATCTTTTCCTACCTTCACTTCCAGAGGAGTCCTGGTTGTCAGGCTCCGGGGATGAGAAGCCGCACTCCCCTTTCTTCTGGCTGGCTGGCTTGCGTTTGATTTTTGGAACGCTAACCTACAATCAATAACCTTATGAATTATTTCTAGAGAACCAGAACTGTGGCAAAGCAGCACACCCTAACAGTAGTAGTTAAAAGCACAACATCTAATACAAGTCCAAATTAATTTTTTTGATGTATAAGCAGTGTTAAATTTGTGCATCTTCCCATTTAAGGGAAAATTCACATTAAACTGTTGAGTTTGCTTATTTTATATGCTATCCAATCAAGTCATCTCTACCACTTGGGACACAACACAGAGTTGAAAGACTATGGATGGAATAAACTGCACTTTTGTAGGATAGCAACAGTATTTCACACATCACTCCCAAAGCTTTGATGACCTTTATACACAGTATTGCAATATATACAAGGCCATGGACCTTGCTGCACCTGCTAACAGGACTGGAACATACCATTGGTGTCCGATGTCGAACTTTTGTTTGGATGGTGCCATCTTTCTCAAATTGGATCATATCATTCAAAGGGTCCCATGGTCTGGTACTAAACAAAGTGAATATAATTGATTTACACCACAGCAATTTAAATAAGACATTTTCCTGCTCAGAAACTACTCGGTATGAACAGGTTAAAGCTCTCTCTCCATATATACAGGTTGGACATAGAATAAGTGATCTTATCTTCCACCTATAGACCAGTCCTAACCTGAAGGCCCAAGTCAAAAAATAAACCTTATGTCCAGGTCAAACCTTCAGCCAGCTGGTAAGAGTACAAGCTATTATATTAATCAATAATATCATTATTAGTTTATCTGGCTAGTGGTATGTGTCACAAATGGAGAGGTTTTCTTCTTAATGTACAGGTAATTATTATTTTGGACTGCTTTTTGCTTTTTTTTTTTTTAGCTGCCTTGGAAGGAGAGGTTAAGAATCATAGAATCATTTTGGTTGGAAAAGACATTTAAGATCATCAAGTCCAACTGTTAACCAGGCACTGCCACATCCACCAATGAACCATATCCCTAAGTAACACATCTACATGTCTTTTAAATACTTCCAAGGATGGTGACTCAACCACTTCCCTGGGTAGCCTGTTCCAATGATTGACAGCCCTTTCAGTGAAGAAATTTTTCCTAATCTCTAATCTAAACCTTCTCTGGCACAATTTGAGGCTGTTACCTCTTGTCCTATTGCTTGTTACTTGGGAAAGGACACCAACACTCACCTGGCTACAGCCTCCTTTCAGGTAGCTGTAGAGAGCGATAAGCCTCCTTTTCTCCAGGCTCAACAACACTAGTTCCAGACTTGTGTTCCAGACCCTTCACCAGCCTTACTGGCCTTCTTTGGACACAATCCAGCACCTCAATGTCTGTCTTGTAGTGAGTGGCCCAAAACTGAACACAATACTCGAGGTGCAGCCTCTTCAGTGCCAAAGTACAGGGGGACCATCACTCCCCTAGTCCTGCTGGCCACACTACTACTGATACAAGCCAGGATGCTGTTGGCCTTCTTGGCCACCAGGACACACTGTGGGCTTCTATTCAGCCAGCTGTCAACCAACACCCCCAGGTCCTTTTCCACCAGGCACCTTTCCAGCCACTCTTCCCTACGCCTGCACATTCTATGATTCTTGTACTCTTCACTATGCAGACACTTCAGCCACTGCCCCAGTATTGCCATTCTTTTACAGAAAGTGAAGGGTGCCCAGGTTTAGCTGTGGGAATATACTCCCAGCATCCTTTGCTGGAATTACTTAACTCTGAGTGTATCATTGGTTGTTTTACTTTTACAACCCCTTCAATACAGAAGCATGTTGAGTTTCAGGAGAACATGGGTGTTCTGTGGAAACTGCATATCCCAGACTGGGAAAATCTGTGTAGCTGCTCTGGTCAGTGCAGGGAGGGGGAAAGGACCACGATGCATTCCACAGTGCCATGCCCAAGAAACTCTAGAACACAGCATGGACTTGTAGAGGCACATAACCATAAAGATAAAAAAAGAAAAGCCCACTGCAATGCTTACATGAAACATGTTTTGCTGCATTAGCAATCACGGCCTTTTCAACATTCCAAGGGCCAAACAAGTTCAGGTAAAAAAATATGCATTTTAATTAAAATATATAAATAATAATATCAAGTAGTATTGCATATTTCACAAGCATCCTGGTTTAGACAGAGTTAATTTTCTTCCTATATAGTAGATATAGGGCAGTGCTTTGGATTTAGGATGAGAATAGTGTTGATTAACGCACTGATATTTTGGTTGCTGTTGGGCAATGCTTACAGTAAGATAAAGACTTTTCAGCAAGAAGCTGTGAGGGGACACGGCCAGGACAGCTAACCCCAACTGCCCAAAGGGATATCCCATATCATACATCACTCTCAGTATGTCATGATGTCGTGTTTGGAGGAAGCTGGCTGGGGGCATGACCACAGCTCAGGAACTAGTTAGGCATCACTCAGCGGGTGGTGAGCAATTGTGCTGTGCATCACTTGTTTTGTGTATCCTTTTATCATCATTATCTTCCTTTTCTACCCTATTAAACTGTCTTTATCTCAAACCATGAGTTTTATCCTTCACCGCCTGCCCATTCTACCCCATCCTGCTCCGGGACAAGTGAGCAACCAGCCACGTGGTTGTTTTAGCTGCCAACTGGGTTAAACCACAACAAGAAGACTGAACTCAGTTATTTATCTGAGTTCTTTTGCTCCTGAAACCACAGGAAGAAGACTCAGCACCACTACCAAGCATTTAACAAGCAGTTTTTGTTACAGCACATCAGGACTCACTCAGCATATTTGTAGTGCCACTCTCCTGTGACTGAATCCTGATCGAACAGCTTGCACGTCCACTCTTCACCCTTAAGCTTCCTCTCTTTGGCACTTCTTCTCTGGGCTTCTTCCAGAACGTATTTCTCTTGAGTAGCTTCTGTTTGGTCTTTATTATTTATTGCTCTCGTTACTTGTTGCCAAAGCCTGGAAAACAATCAATATAGAGAGTTACAATCTGGTTGGCAGAAATAATTGCAATTATTTCCTTAATTAAGTGCTAAGTAAATGGAGCAACCTCTAAGCAGTACATTATGTTGTAAAATATGTTTTATCTACATTTCCATCAAGACTTTCCATGACTGTAAGGTTTGCAAATAATGATCTTGTATTTAACAGTGCTGCTTTTTTGTTTTACAGGCCAGTCTCAGCAAACAAGGGAAAGAAAAATCACAATTTGTTCATAATTTGGAGAAGATTATGAGTTTTATTTTGTCAAAATAGACATGGTTCTAAAGTGAACTTACTTCTCTGACTCAAAGTCATCTTGCTCTTCAAACTTCACTGTGTACCTAGGTAATCTACGCTGCTTGATGTCAGAGGTTGGGTTCCAGAATATCTCCGAAACATCCGTCTTCTTGTCACTAATAGTAACTTCGCTGTCCTGTAACAGATTTAATTCAGTTACCTAATTGTAATAACCTCAGAGTGCCAAACTAATAGAAATGGGAGGAATAAGGGTTGTTTTGGTAACAAGAATGTCTTTTCTGTTGCATACATGTAGTCAAGACTAATTAGATATGCTAACTTTAAAATTCAATGTCCCCATTCTCCACTAGTTGTTGCTTGGAACAGAGATGCAATAAAACCACCACCACGGCCAAAAACCAGTGGAGCCAGTGTCAGAACTGAAACAAGTTTAAATATTCCATGCTGGTGCAGTAAGAATTCTTCATAGTACCAACACACACACCAAAACCATTTCACAATGTGTTTTCTTCATCAAACATACAAGATTTTCTACCCCTTAGCAGTTGCAAACAATACTGTGTGGATCCTGCACTTGCTTGAGAACTGCCTATAACTACAGTGATACCTTCTATAACAGTGGGACTTGGAGTCTTTTCTGTAACTGTTATGTTCACTTGTCTCAACTATCAGCCAGAATTTATAAAATACCATCACTCACTACTTACCCAGTGACCCTCCAAAATCGCCAGAACTTCTTTGCCAAGCTTAATTTTCCCTGATATTTGGTTAACACTGTCGTTGTTGCCCAAAAAAGGCTGCAAAACAAAAATAAGTGCTCTTTCATGTTTAACAGAAAATTATATTTGCATTTATGTTTAGCGTTAAGGAAAAAAGTGAGTTTATGAAATGTGATGCAAACAGCCCTGAGAGCTTGCAATATTGCAACTTCTGCCTATGTAATCCCCCTAACAAGTCTAAAAACATAGTAAGTTGTTACCTCATGCTCTGTTTTCTTAAAAAAAAAATGCTAGGTTCCTAAGAAATGTGGAAAGAACATAGAAGATAGAAAATAATGCAGAAAAAAGTAACTCAAAGATATCTTGGAGGACATAGCAATTTGCTACACTAACTTCACCACTTTGCCAAGGACCATTTGTTACTAGAGATTAACTCTTGCAAAAACAACAACAAAAATGACTGCCAGGGATTTCCTTTGGCCTTTTTGATAGTTTGCACAGGCATCCTGTGGGCTCACAAGGCAAAATATCCGTTAAAACAGCCTCCTAACTTGTATGTTTCCCCTATAAGTCCAGCAGAATAGGTTCCCTCTTCATGTGCATACTTAACAACTATGTATTCAGCTTTAAATCAGTTTCTGCCTCAAAGATAGCAAATGTCTTTTCCAGAACTGCAAGCTGTCTAGAAAGAGTTTAGAAACTTTCTTTAGCTTTCGTGAGTGGAGAGGTGCTCCTACAGCACACAGAGCTGCAAAACTAGGCCATGTGAACTGTGGCTTAGCACTGGTCATTAGGCTGATACAGATCCTATCCAAAGCCTTTGCATCATCTTTACTGGAGGTGTCTCAAACAAATTTACCCAGGTGAGAAGAGGGGAATCTAGGTCTGAGTTCTCTTTCAAGGGCTCTCCAGGAGTTTCAGAAAAGCCTGAACATTTTTAGAGAATTAAAAATTACCAAAGTACATTAAGAATAATACTCAAAATACCTGAACCACTGATCAGATCACAAAACACTTCCTCTTTTCTTACACTTCCCTAGAAACCCATTATTGCCTCCACTGGAGATAAGACAGACTGAGATAAGCCTTTTCCCCCACTAGAGCTGTTCTTAAGATTCACACAACTAGCAATATGTTTGCAGCTCTTATCACCAGACAGCACTGTAAGTTTCAGAGCTCTTCTTCCTCCTTTCTGTGCCCACTCACAGCATTTACTAACCTTGAGTTTGAATTCAATCGTTGCGCTGTAGCCAGTTTTCTCACAGGTGATGTTGACTGTTCCCCCAAGCTCTAAGGTCATTGTGCCATAAAGAATTCCTGCAAGAGGGGAAAAAAAAACCCCAGCTAAAATGAATGTTTAAAGCTGAAGAATACAAAAACTTGAAGTTCTTTGGGCACAATTCCTAGAGTAAACATGTCTGTGGCAGAGGAAAAAAAAAATAATCTTTCCAGATGACCTTTCATAATGATAAGCATGAGCTTTCTGCCAAGTAAGATAACCCAAACAGAAACAAAAAGATCTACATGAATTACAGATAAGCAGGAAAAACAGTTTATCAAGACATATCTTTGGCAAGCGTATGCTGCTGCCTCTAGTAAGAGCGGTATTTAGTCTTACTGGAGGTGACTGGAGAGGGGAAGCTTGTGAGGTTAAGAGAGGAATACAACTCTATGACAAAGACAGCAAAGAAAAACTTTACTAGAACAGAAGCAGCATGTCCAGTCAGACCACAGGTGAGGACTGTCATGGGCAACCAATGTAAGATAACACCGATCATCTCCTTAAAGACTTCTGGAGGTATGAAGCTGACAATGCTGAGCACCCTTTCTGTCTCATGATTGCTGTCTTTCCCTCTGCAATCCAGCATTTGAAACACTGAATATGTTTTACATACAGTAGATCTATGTTCAAATATTTTTTCAACATGCACATTCTCCTTCCCTGCATATTCTTCCACCTTTCTCCCTCTCTATCAGCTTTACTAGTCATGCTAGTTCTCCTTCACGTTTGACTTGAGTATGTGTTGTGTGCTTTTTAATTGTAAAGTTTTCCTTATGGTCACCAAAGCCATTAAAAAACTATCTGACAGAATATTAAAAACATCCATAAGCAACAGAAAGAGAAGATCCTACCCAACTAGTGTCAAATCACCTAATTCTACTAATTGTTTTTCATGTATCTCAAAGGAAGAAAATATTACAACAGCACAGTCGTGGACTTGGGACGTTTTTCCACGTGAGAGTAGGGAAAATTCTGTGGACTGCCCTGAGTACTCCTCCGTGGAGCCACTTTTGCCAGTCCCCTGTCAGAAATCTCGCTGTGGGCCGTTGAGGATACCTACATCTGCTTCACCACTGAACTGTCTTTACACAAATGCACGTAGCATGGGGAACAAACAAGAAGAACTAGAGATCTTTGTGCGGTCGCAGGGCCATGATCTCATCGCAATCACAGAGACGTGGTGGGACAACCTGGACGACTGGCACACTGTCATGGATGGCTATGTGCTTTTTAGGAAAGACAGGCTAGGGAAGCGAGGTGGAGGAGTTGCTCTTTATGTGAGAGAGCACCTAGAATGTGTTGAGCTCCACCTGGGGAAGGATGAACCTTCTGTCGAGTGCTTGTGGGTTAAAATCAAGGGGCAAACCGGTATGGGGGACATTGTTGTGGGAGTGTGCTATAGGCCCCCTGATCAAGAGGAGCAGGTAGATAACGCATTCCATAAACAGTTAGAAGTAGCCTCAAGTTCCCGGGCACTGATCCTTATGGGGGACTTCAACTACCCAGATATTTGCTGGGCAAGCAATACGGCCAGTCGTATGCAGTCCAGACAATTTCTGCAGTGTGTTGAAGACAATTTCCTGCTACAGATGGTGCAGGAGCCCACAAGGGGAGGGCGGCTGCTGGACCTTGTTTTCACTAACAAGGATGGACTTGTTAGGGAAGTGAAGGTCGGGGGCAGCTTAGGGCAAAGCGACCATGAAATGGTTCAGTTCATGATCCTGGGTGGAAGAAGCAAGCCAAAAAGTAGGATAGCTACCCTGAATTTTGGTAGAGCTAACTTTGATCTCCTCCGCCACTTAATGGGGGCTATCCCGTGGGCTACGCTGTTTGAAGGAATGGGAGCCTGCGAGAGCTGGCTAGCATTCAAACAGCACTTCTTCCAAGCACAGGAACGATGCATCCCTTTGAGGAGGAAATGGGGAAAGAGAGGCAGAAGGCCTGCATGGATGAACAGGGAGCTATTGAGCAAACTCAAAGAGAAGCAGAAGATCTATGAATCGTGGAAAAAGGGTCTGAGCACCTGGGAAGAATACAGGAATGTGGTCAGGGCCTGTAGGGATGCAACTAGGAAGGCTAAAGCCCTCTTGGAAATTAAGCTGGCAAGGGACATAAAGGATAATAAAAAGGGGTTTTTTAGACACGTGAACAGTAAGAGGATGTCCAGGGATAATGTAGGTCCCTTGCTGAATAAGGAGGGTGTCCTGGTTACGGGGGATGCTGAGAAAGTGGAGATATTGAATGCCGCCTTTGCTTCGGTCTTCACTTCAAAGGCCCCCCGGGACCCACAGACACTGGATGAGAGTAGGACTGATTGGGAAATGAAGAATTTCCCTCTGGTTCAAGTAGGGGAGGTCCAGGAGCGGCTCAAAGGGATTAATGCACACAAATCCATGGGCCCAGATGGGTTACATCCACGTGTGCTGAGGGAGCTGGCGGAGGTGATTGCTGAGCCGCTCTCTATCATCTTCGACAGGTCTTGGAGGACAGGAGAAGTGCCTGAAGACTGGAGGATAGCCAATGTCACTCCAGTCTTTAAAAAGGGCAAGAAGGAGGAACCTAGTAACTATAGGCCAGTCAGCCTCACCTCTGCCCCTGGAAAGGTAATGGAACAGCTTGTTCTGGATGCCATCTCCAAGCAATTGGAAGAGAAGAAGGTCATGAGGAGTAGTCAGCATGGATTCACTAAGGGGAAATCGTGCTCGACCAACCTCATAGCCTTCTACGATCTCATGACAGGCTGGGTAGATGGAGGGAGAGCAGTGGATGTCATCTACCTTGACTTCAGCAAGGCCTTTGATACTGTCTCCCATGACATCCTGATAGCAAAGCTGAGAAAGCATGGGATAGATGAGTGGACAGTGAGGTGGGTTGAGAATTGGCTGTCGGACCGAACCCAGAGGGTTGTGATTCGTGGAGTAGAATCTGACTGGAGGCCTGTTACCAGCGGTGTTCCCCAGGGCTCAGTGTTGGGTCCAGTCCTGTTTAATATCTTCATTGACGATCTTGATGAGGGAATAACATCCACCCTCAGCAAGTACGCCGATGATACAAAGCTGGGAGGAGTGGCTGACACGCAGGAGCACTGCGCTGCCATCCAGAGAGACCTGGACAGGCTGGAGAGCTGGGCAGTGAGAAACCAGATGAAGTTCAACAAAAGCAAGTGTAAAGTCTTGCACCTGGGAAGGAACAACTGTTTGTATCAGTACAGGCTGGGGGATGACCTGCTGGAGAAGAGCTCAGTGGAGAAGGACCTGGGGGTCCTGGTAGATGACAGGTTGGCCATGAGCCAGCAGTGTGCCTCGGTGGCCAAGAGAGCCAATGGGATCCTGGGATGCATCAGGAGGAGTGTAGCCAGCAGGTCAAAGGAGGTGATCCTCCCTCTCTACTCTGCCCTGGTCAGGCCCCACCTGGAGTATTGTGTCCAGTTCTGGGCTCCTTGGTATAAAAAGGACAGGGATCTCCTGGAAAGAGTCCAAAGAAGGGCTACGAAGATGATTAAGGGCCTAGAGCATCTCCCCTATGAGGAAAGGCTGAGTAAGCTGGGACTGTTCAGCCTTGAGAAGAGAAGACTAAGGGGGGACCTAATCAAAGTTTATAATTATCTGAAGCAGGGGATGCAGGGGGAATCAGCCAGCCCCTTTTCAGTGGTCTGTAGGGATAGGACAAGGGGCAATGGCTGCAAGTTGGAGCATAGGAAGTTCCGCACCAACATGCGGAAGAACTTTTTCACAGTGAGGGTGACTGAGCACTGGAATAGGCTGCCCAGGGAGGTGGTGGAGTCTCCTTCACTGGAGATATTCAAGACCCGCCTGGACGCCTATCTGAGCAATATGAGCTAGGGAGCCTGCTTTGGCAGGGGGGTTGGACCCGATGATCTCTCGAGGTCCCTTCCAACCCCTACAATTCTGTGATTCTGTGATTACAGTTCCTGACTATAAGGCTTCCAAAAGAGAATCCTGACAGAGAATATATGGGTAAACAAACCTGAGTAAGTAACAGTTTAAAAATCAGCAGTTCTGCAATGTATTCTGTACAACTACTGACCTTCCAGGAAACATTACAAACTTCTGACTGGTTTCCCACAGTGAAAGAAAAGATAAATGGTCATGATTTACTCTCAAATCCCACAGTAAAGTATAGATACTACACTGCCTTTAATGTTTACATGAGGAAAACATTAGAAAAGCCCAAAACTGTTGTTTGGTTGCTTGTTTTTTTGTTTTAAAAAAAGCAGCTTAAACAGTAAATTACTGTCATGTAATGACATACAGCTATACACATATGCTCTTAGCTATTTACAAAAATAATCTTCTGTGCCAAAAAATAGAACATTGCTTAAACAACAGATGTGTTTTTCTCCTGATAATGTGGAAGCCATCAATGTGGCCAATGTTCAGAACACTCAGGTGACAAGCTCAAATCCAACACACTATATAGAATAATGAACTATACAGAATAATAATCTTCTGTTCTCATAACATTGCCACCTAGAGAGAATGAATAAACGCCACTACCTTTACAGTGAGCATATGGCATCGTCATGACATAATCTTCTCCCCTATTGAGGAATGTTAGCCGTCCTTCTCCATCTAGTATGGCAGATAATGAATTCCCTGAAATTCAAAGACAGAAAATCACATTTCTCACTCTGCAAGATGCCAGTCAACATTCTGTAATAACTAGGCAATAAAATCAGTATATTTAAAATCGGAATTATCCTGACAAGTGAAGCCACGATAATACACAGTGTCTCCAATGAAAAATCTAAGTACTCCAAAACCAGGAACTGAAATTCCAAAGATCAGTAGGAAAAACATTGCAAAGAAAGGGTAACACAATGATCAAAACCCTGATTCTTCTAACAGCTGTCTTTCATCCATAAAACACAGCTCATTTACACCAATTTTACACTCCTCAATAAAGGTACAACCAAAAAATCCCAACATTATTTACCGTAGAATTTTGATTTGGCCAGAATGCTGCCACTAAGGCAAAACCCATCCTTGCGGTTGCTAACGTAGAAGGCAGATATTGGAGGATGATGTGACACCTGTGGAAAAAAAAAAAAAAAGTATTAAAATTTAAAAAAAAGAAAAAATAAGAAAAAGCAACATAGCATAAACTTTGACCTAATTACGAGAGAATGGAAGAGTCAAGGTGCACATAACGGGATACAGTTAACAGATGTGAAATGTGACTATAATCTTTAGAGACAAACATCAAGCAAATGCTGAATTTGAGTAGTTAAGAAAATTAGCACCTGACTTTTACTGGAGACAGAAATGCTGGAAACACCTTTCTCTCTGTTTCTGTAGGAAGACATACTTCTGTAAAAAACCTATGCATACCAGGAGAGCTTTTTTGGATACTATTCATATCCTGAAACACATTTTCTGTAACTACCATGTTGTCTGGCTTGCACAAAACCACAATGCATTTATTTGTCTTAAAGATATTTGTTCTGGTTATTGCAGCTACCTGTTCTGCAATGTAAAAGGTCTTGCTATTCGTCCTTGGATGAATCCACATGCAGCGGAAAGTCTCACCAAGTATGGGATTGTACGGCTTTTTCAGCCCCTAAACAGAAATAGAACTGAGAGTAACCATACAGAGCAGGGACAGAACTCACAAAATACTTTATCAGTCTGTCACTGAATAGAAGACCCACAAAAAAAAAAGCAACCATAATATATATGCTTAAGTGCACTGTACTTGAGTTCATCCTTTGAATATGCTGCTCAGTTACGCTGCTCTTCATTCTAAGGAAATCAGCACAGATTTAATATATCTGCTAAACTACCCCAGGCTACACATAAAGACAAACAGAATATAAGAATTTTCCTGTAGAATTATTACAGACCTTTTGCCTGAAGTTAGGTACTGAGTCCTTTCTTCTTTCAGCTATTTCCCATCCACATAACAATAAAGAGTATTTAGCATAAAGCTAAACAAAGAAGTGGAAATACTAATAACCCTCCAAGTGCAGCATGTTATTACCAAAGAACAGTAAACTGGCTCAACTTTATCACAAAATGTTTACTTCAGCTTCTGCTCCAAGGGAAAAGAGCAATTGTATGCAGACTATTTTCAGCATGGCTAGGGACCAAAAAGGTCCATGATGCATTTGTGTAAATTAGGAAAACTTAACCTTGCTTTTAAAAAATGCCTAGCAGTCTCATTTAAAAAAGAAAAACTGCAGCACATCCCTCAGCCCTCCAACTGGACAGACTAAAGTAAAGATAAAATAACATGTGAGAGAAAACCTTTGGCTTTTTGTAGAATCCTGACAAATACCACTTCACCACTTTTTTCATGCGGTTGTAGGCATTCTCCTCCAGTGCAGCTCTATGAAACAAACAGAACACACGGATAAAAATCAGTGTTGTTTCAGTTCAGAACACATTTCAGTTAGAACACATTATTGATTGTTGTGATGGATCTTGAATCAAGGAGCTGACTAAAACAAAGGTTTTGTGATTTGCACTACTGTAAAACTTTCAGCTCAATCATATAAAAGTTTTTCAAATAACTGTCTGAAAATGGAAAATAAAACAAAAAATCAGAAATGGTATTTCCGTGATTTTTTTTTTGCATAACATTAAATCCTGTTCCACCCCCCACTCAAGTTCTTCCATTTTTAAGTTACTACTTTACAGAACCAGCCTACTCATGTATGTAACTCAGTGGAATAATATTTCCATGTAAAGTCTTTACGACCTACATTTGAGCAGGTAACTACAAATCTGAACAGAATTTATCACTGTATTGAAATGGTTAACTGGCACTGGTTTGCCATTTTAAATATGCCTCCTAGAGAAAAAAAGTTAAGCTAATTTTGAGAGGTATTCTAACCAGCTTAACCAGAAATGTCTGCAGCACAATTGCTATTAAACCAAATTACTAAGAGGGCATGGACTTCAAGATGTACCATGTCAGTTCTCAGGCAGTTAGCTTTCAAAAACAAGGCTACCTGGTGACTGATAGACTGTCAGACCAACATTCAAACTCTAAACAGTTAATGGTGGTGTTTAAGTAGACCAGATCAAATGTTTCTGTACACACTGTTATCCCATTTTAGTTTAAAAACTGAGAAGAATGAAAACCAGAGATAGGGTCGACTCACTCGGACAGAAAGTCTGCGTGGTAGTAGTAATCAGAGAGCTTGTCCAGGAAAGAACGAGGTTCCAAGATAAACGTAGGCAGTACAACCTTGGACAAGTCCATTCCTGGCCGGACTTGCTTCAGTAGTGTCCAGATCAGACTTTTGTTTTCTTCTGACACTACTTCTGTCTGAGCAGCCTCTCCTGCCTAGGACAAGCAAGAAACTGCTTACAGGAAAGAGAAAGAAAAGAATCCTCCAGAAACAAGGCAACCCATTCTAGGGACACAGTGACAATGGGAAATGGATACTTCATGTGAACCACTCAGAGAAGCTGGAGTTTTTCTCACAACAATGGAAGAAAAATCAACTTTCTCTAAATATATTTACGATAAATCTTTAAGGAAGTATGACAGATACACTGTTCAGCATTAAAACCTGCATTTGCTTTCACAGCCCTGAAACGGAAAAAAAGGAGGTAGGCTATTGCTCAGAAATCCTCCCTTAGTCCCTTCCCAGGCATCAAGCCCATTGCCCCGTCTTCTCAAGTGCAGGACTTACACAGCAAAGGGCTGTTCACCCTACCAACTCTTCCCCACCACGAAAGCTGCCACATTTCTGCTTTTCACTGCTTTGACGTGTCAACAGAATCAGTGGTTGTACCTAAATAAAGCCACTACTTGGGGTAAGTGAGCAAAACCAGCAGGCACACTGCAATACTCTCTTTTCTGTCCCAAGAAGAGGGGGAGATGTTCTTCCTTACAGTTTCTAAAATCAAAAGCAAGGTTGCAGGAAAAGCATCACTCTTTACAGAACAGTTTTAAAACGCACAGTCAAAAATCTATTGTCAAACTCCTCAGCTTTTCCTAAACTGCTGCTTCATCTAGAAACAGTACTATAAAGCAATAAAGTACAAAGTATTTATTCCCCTAGGTTTCTCATCTTCAGAAGGTAGGGAAGATTTGTGAAAATTTATGAAAAATAATCTCAATTCCTGTTCTAAATTTTTCAGTATCTTGATCACAAGTAAAACATAGAAAACACAGTCTTATTTGCCTTGTAGGTGCATAAGACAACCAGCAGAAGTGGCATCATATTGGAATGCTGGGTGACATCAGAAATACAGCAAGCCTGCCACTGAATTCTGCAGACCTCATGGCTGTCAAACGCCAGAAAAAAATCCCAGAAGTAAAACTAAGTATCAACTTCAACTGTAGGTGGCCCTTTCAAACTGAGCACCTTCTGTCTGAGCAATACACCAGATAATCTCATTATTTCTGTCGAAATCTAAGCTACAAGCACAAGAGTGGCAAAGCAGAGCAGAACATGGGTATACAGAACTTTTCTCCCCAGTATTGCTGAAAACATGAAAGCCAGGCTTGCAAGCCAACTTACAAGTGTAAGCTGACCCCTAAAGTATCAGCTTTCTATTTGGAGAAGCTGCTTGGTCACTATACCAACAGAAGTTTTACCTCCCCAAGTTCTTCATGACTCTGTTCTAAGTAAGTAGTTTCCTTGATATCGATTGGCTCTGGATCGACGTAAGAATCATCCTGTCGCTCCGATGTGTCACTGTCACTTTCTTCGCTCTTCCCCAGTCCATCGTTATCAGACTCCTCGTGGTCGTGGTCATTTTCCTTATCAGACTTGTCAGAGTACATATCTTGATCCTTAAAGTGATGCCTTTCAATTTCACTGTCATTTAACCTAGAAAAAATAAAAAGCTAAATGAATCTTCAACTTCACACAACAATTTCATGTTTCCGAACCAGGATCTTAATAAAATATACTTTAAAATTTCCAATAAGGAGCCTGACCTAGCAGCAGTGGCAAACCAGCTTTGGTGGAAACGCACTGGATGTGCACTTCTCACTGAACCGCCAAACACGCTGAGTTTAGAGTAGCTCAGTTGAAAGGGACTTACAGTGATCACCTAGTCCAACTGCCTGACCACTTCAGGCCTGACCAGCAGTTAAAGCGTGTTATTAAGGGCATTGTCCAAAGGCCTCTTAAACACCAACAGGCTTGGGGCATCAACCACCTCTCTAGCACGATGTCCCAGCGTCTGACCACCCTCTCTGTACAGAAATGCTTCCTCATGTCCAGTCTGAACATTCCCTGAGGCAGCTTTGAAACATTCCCATGTGTCCTGTCACTGGATGCCAGGGACAAGAGCTCAGCACCTCCCTCTCCACTTCCCCTCCTCAGGAAGCTGCAGAGAGCAGTGAGGTCACCCCTCAGCCTCCTTTTCTCCAGGCTAGCCAAGCCCAAAGTCCTTATTTGCTCCTCACAGGACATGCCTGCCAGCCCCTTCACCAGCTTTGCTGCCCCTCCTCTGGATGCATCCAAGGACCTTCAGACCCTTCTTAAATTGAGGGACACAGAACTGGACAAAGTACACAAGGTGAAGCCGCATCAACACTGAATACAGCAGGGTAACCTCCTCTTTTGGCTGGCTCATTATGATGTTTGTGCAGTTTGCCCTCTAGGCTGCCAGGCACACTGCTGGCTTACACTCAGCTGCTGCTGGCCAGCACCCCAGGTCCCTTTCTGTCAGGCTGCTCTCCAGTCACTCCTCTCCCAATTTATACTTGTGCCCAGTGTTACTGTGTCCGAGGTGCAGAACCCAGCATTTGTTCATGGTAAACTGCATGCCACTGATGACTGTCCAATGGTCCAATCTACCTAGATCCCTCTGCAAGGCCTCCCAGCCCTCAAGAGAATCAAAAGCATGTCCCAGTTTGGTATCATTGCTACTGCTGCAATCAATTCCTGCATCCAGACCACTGATAAAACTACTGAACAGAACAGGCTCTAGGACGAGCCCTGAGGAACACTGCTGGTATCTGGCTGCCAGATGAATGTAGCCCCATTCACCACATCCCTTTGAGCCCTGCCATTCAGCCAGTTCTTCAACCAGCACATCATAAAACTGCTCATGACAGCTGGACAGCTTGTCCAGAAGGATGGTGTGAGGGACAGTATCAAAAACCTTACTAAGATCCAGAAAAAATACATGCACTGCCTTCCCTTCACCCACTAGTGGGTGACCTTATCACAGAAGGATATCTGGTTAGTTAAACAGGACTTTCCCTTTGTGAACCTGTGTTGACTGCACCCAAAGAGTGAACTGTTCTTTAAGTGTCTTTCAGTAGCACCCAGTATGATCTTCTCCATGATTCTTCCAGGAACCGAGGTTAAACTAACAGGTCTGTAGCTCCCCTGGTCTTCCCTCATGCCTTTCTTGTAAACTGGAATAACACTGGCTAGCTTCCAGTCAGCAGGAACCTCCCCAACCCCCCAATACCATTGGTAGATGATTGAGAGGGGTCCTGCTGTAACATCTGCTTATTCCTTCAGTACTCTGGGCTGAACCCCATTAGACCCCCATGGGCTTGTAAACATTCAGCAGACAAAGCTGGTCTCTTACAATACCAGTGTCCACAAATGGAAAGCCACGTCTACAAATGGAAGTTCTCATTCTTGTGGTCCTCCAACTCAGAGAACCATGCAGCCCAAGGTCTACTAGTACTATTAAAGACTGAGGCAAAAAAACATTGCATGCCTCCACTTTTTCTTCATCCTTATTTTTTCAGGTGACCATCTTCAAAAAGGATTGGCCCAATGTTTTCCTTGGACTTCCTCTCACTGTTAATGTACTTTAAAAAGCTAGCTCTCAGTTGAAGCTTTCTTCTCCCTCTCCTGCCAACCCCATTAAAACTAAGCTTGCAGCTGTTGTTACTTAGATAGTTTAACACACTGAATATTCTTACAATACACTGTATCAAAAGATCTACTTAATTAAACCATTAGTCTTAATTAGACTTAACAGTGGTAGCTAATTGCTGTGATTGTAAACTGGGCCAGCTGCTGATATTAAACTGCTAGTCATGAGCATAGATCTCCAGCTGAATTGTACACACAGCAGTTTTATTGTTTCCATGAGACAACAGAAGGAGTAGAACTGTAGCTGAGACTGCTTGGTCATCTGGCTATGGCCTTGACTATAGGCTGGGGGTAATAATTTGCCTTTTCTGTGCTTTTCTCAGACTACCTATGCCAGAAAGAATTGCATTTTTGCCCTTTCAGGTCTTCTGTCTCAAATACAGGAGCATAGTCTCAACAGGATTACAAAATTCCTGCCCACCCAGAAAACAGATGGGCAGCTGGGTGGGACAGATTATTTGAAATAAATTTACATCCACCTGAAAGTACATGAAATTCAGGAAAGATTCCTGAGAGAAACTGTGCCTAGCACAAGCTTCAGACCCTATTATTTTAAATAAAGGACTAAACCTTTTATAATGTTCTTTGGTACCACAATTGAAATGTTTGAAAACAACATTCATTCACCATGCTTGTTTAATAATATACTTCCACAAAAGCTGACGCTCCCCAAAATCTGACTGAATTGGAATAAATAAGGAGCTCCTCAAGAGCACTCAGACATAAGAGATACCAGACAATTTCAACTTTTGTGCATTTAATTTAATACAATAATAGGGTGACCAAAACATTATTCATCTGTCTGGTGATTCAAAGCTGAGACATACTGCAACTATTTAAGTAACAGCAGGAATATTCATTTCTTTATCCAAAGAACAGTAACTTATATTCACATCTACCAACTTCTGTCACATGTACCAAGCTTCTTACTTCCACATGAAGCTAACAAGAGAGACCAACTTCAAGATAAAAAAATTAAACTTTTAACAGTTTAACTGAATACTTAAACTTACTGATGTGATACCTGACTTTGAGTTTCTCAGGCCAAACCTTCCTCTCTACCCACTTTGCTTGAAAAAAAGTTTTGTTTCATTTTATCCACATACAGTAGAAACCACAGTGCAAATAAGGCACATAAGGAGAACTTAGGAGCACAAAGAACTGCAACCTTAGAAAGAGATTCTGCCTGTGAAGAAGTTACTGCTATAAAGTTCTGCCTAAAGGACAGTCAGGCTTAGTAATGAATTCACTTACGGTAAGTTTTCTCCACTGTGCAAGTTGTTAGCACGAAGCAGACCGTAGAGAGAGACATGAGTGGTGTCTGCTGAGTCGTGCTCTTTACCTTCTCTGATCATTGTACGCTTAAGCAGACTCGAACATTTCAGTGCCAGCTCCAAAGCATCCATCCAACACCTGCCTAAAGACCAATTTATCGTTAGACTGAAAATTAAGGATTTAACCAAACTATACAACTTCCATTTCTTAATTTCACAGTCCTTCTAGGTCTCCTTACATTGCCTTTCAAGACAGTTTTCAGAGTTGTTCCATGCTACATACATTGGATCTTATAATCTGGTGGGGACATAAAAACATCTCGCAACTGCCCAGCTTCGGTACAAGAGATGCCTCAGGGCAGGACAAGCAAGGTAAATTGTGATTCTGTTTGAGCATATTCCAGCATTTCTTCCATATGGTTCTATCCAGCCCTGACTGTTGAATTTCTCCACAGCTGCCTGCAGACCTGCTCTAGTTTTGAAGGCTAAGTAACTGTATCAGTTGGCAAAATTTGCTCATGTAAAACAGTAATAATGTGGAAAAGAAGCTGTGATGATAGCATATAAATACCATTTCATTATAACACAGCATACATTCTAATATTTTTTCCCCAAAATAACTAAAATTCATGTGTTCTTTCTGCTCCTTATTTCTTCATTTCCATGTATCTAACCCCTTTTTCAAGACAGAAGGCAAAGGGAGTCCTGTGTTTGAAGTCTGCAGGGGTATGCATAATTTGCCAGTAGAAGGAAAGCAGCTGCTATGAAGGTGACAACACTCTCAAATTTTGTTTCCACACTGTAACCTCTGAAGATCACAGAATCACAGAATCGTAGGGGTTGGAAGGGACCTCGAGAGATCATCGGGTCCAACCCCCCTGCCAAAGCAGCTCCCTAGCTCATATTGCACAGATAGATGGTTGCACTGATGTTGACCACCACCTTCCCAGTGTTGAAGGGTGTTACAAAACTCTGTTTGGAGGCAGTTTTTACTACTAGAGCTCTGTGCAACTGCTGCACTTCACAATACACAAATGCTTTCATTAGAAAGTAAGCATGGCCACATTTGCACTTCAGAAAGACACTAGCTTGAGTATTTAGACATACAATAATATAGTTAAATCTGAAATAAACCCTTCCTGCTCCTCTACCCAGCCAACACAAGACAGCTACAAGGACTTCAATGACAGTTTCTTCAGTTCAAAATTTTCCTTTAATAGCCATGAAAAACTACTTGTACTGACACAATCGGACGTGGTAAATTAAGGTAGAACCCTTACAATGGTTAAACTGCAATCACAGTGCTGTAACAGACATGGTAATACAGCTGAAACCATCTCTTTCTAATCATTAACTGCTGTCACTGCAGAATAACACTGAAATACCTATTTACCATCAGATTCTGAGGCAGCTCGGATGATCAAATAACTGCTGGGCAACGGCTGAGTTATGGAACCAACTGCTTCGCCTTTGGGACCCTTGAAACACACAAAACAAGCAACAGCATCAGACATTTCAGTTCAGTTTTACAGTTTGTCATTCAACGCAAGAACAAGCTGACACACCGCAGGGCTATTTACTGTCACTCAGGAACATCTAATGAAGACATGAATGGAAAGATGGACAGCCCTCTTTTACTGGATTTCTTCTTCAAAAGACTTCATTCTAAGTATAGCTCCCAGTTCAACCCCATTTTAAACAGAAAGGTCTTTGGGATTCAATTAGTTTTTGGTGTTTGGCTGTGTTGATTTTCCTGGGGTTTTTTTTGTAAATCAACAGTTACCTGGGACAGTAACTTGGAAGTGCTCTGCTGATGCTACTTATAGCAAGATGACAAAAGCATCAAAGAAACACCATGGGACAGTCCCTCTCACTGTCTGGGAGCTCCTGCAGGTGGGTGTAGGGAGGTCACAAGGGACAGGCCATGCCTCTTCAACTCAGAATTTCAGCTGAAGAGGTAAGATCAAAAGCAAGCAAAAGAAAAGACATGTCTGTGGGGTGGTTTAAGAGTTGATTTGCAACAAATGCTGCCTCATAGAAGCCCCTGTATTTGTATTGCAACTGGCTCTTCCCCTTTCAGTCCCATTCATTCTTGATGAGAGCAAAAGTTCCTCTCAACTCTTACAAGGATGTTGTGGTTCATAGCTGAGACAGACACAAGGGCAAGGCAAACTCCTGTAGAGAACGTGAGGCCCTTTAAAGTGATCGATCCACTTCATGCTTATTTTACATGACAAAATGTTTGACACCTCATCAGCACCCTATGCTCCAGGACTCCATAGGTTTTGTCTGTCCTCAGAAGACACTTCAGTCAACTGATACTGAAAAATATGGAAATAACTCCTCCCACCCAAACACTAGGTATATTGCTACAGGACCCCACTCATCCTTTCTCCCTTCCTCCTTCCCCTTCAACCTCTCTACTTCTCCAGAAGCCAATTCCACACAATATTTAGCTGCCTAACTGTATGCCCAGGTCCATAATAGACATTTAGATGCTTAAGTCTCTCTATAAAGGGTATCAGCAGGACACCATGACATTATGTTCAACTAGAAGACACACAGGGGATGTCAAATGCCAAAGTTTAATTTTCACTGTGAAGTTCTTCACATTCCAAATTAAAAAAGTAATCCAAAAGACCTTTCAATTTTTGTTGAGCTTCATTTCAGAATAAAATGCTAAACAACCATTTTAAAGCCCCTTCAAAAAAAGTTTACCTCTGGTACCTTTAAGAAAACTGGTAGGCAAAGAGGGCTGTATGAAACATACTTGAAGCTATTGTTGGAAGCTGGGTTAAACCTGCCTAACTGATGCGTTAGCACATTTTTGTCTGGACTGATTTCCCCCAGATAACAGCCTGATGAAAAGCCAGTACAGGCTTAGAAGAAGGAATTGGAAAGCCAGCAGAAGTTTTGAGCAAAAGCAGATAAAGGCAGGTATTTTAGAAGCAAGCAAATGAAACAGCCAGAACGTTTCTGAGGTCAAGAGGCAAGTAACTAGGAGTCTTGGTGGCACTTAAATACCAATACAGGCAAGCTAGTGCTGGTGTAAATGATGTTCAGAAACTCCCAAATAGTCAGTATGGAGTAACAGCAACGTGGGTGTTAGAAACAAGATCCCAAACCTCAGTCCCACTCCAAGTGAACTGAAAGACTGAAAAGACTTTGAAGAAGTGGACTCACAGGGATTAGGAGTTGGCAAATTAGGAGAACCAGGAGGGACAACCCCATGCAGAAGCACTCCACACCCCGAGGGCGGGTAGACAGGGAAGAGGTGCCACTCTGTGCCTCTGAGGAGGGGAGAGAACCATGGCGCAGTGCAACGCCAGGCAGGGCTGGGAGAGGTGCTGGTGTGCTGCACAGAGGGGACAGCAGCACCCTGGGTGCACCAACACCCTGTAAAGGCCTCAGCCGTTACAAGTCCCTGAGACACTCAGGTCACAGAACATAGACTAAGGGCAGATGTCTGCCCATGAGATGTCCCCTTTAGGGTTGTACTGCGGGCATGCAAGGTACACTACTTGTTCTGTACCAAAGAGGTGCCATTTAGAGATGAAGTGTGGTTTTCATGTTGGGGGGTGTGTGTGTATTTACTTTTAATACAAGAAAGCTATACTTCCACAGGTGCTTTGCCAATACATTGATTAAAAGCAAATGATTAATTTGCAGTGAACATTTAAGTAGGTTGACTTAATTTAGAATAACTCTCATAGTTCTAGATTTCCCCTAATTGATAGCTGTTCCAAAAGCACTGGACATTTTTCTTTGGTATCACCCATTATGTTTTCAAAATCAATTTTCAGTATGATAGCGTTCTGTGCAAATTCTGTCTGTTAGGTGACTATTTGAACTGACTCTGCTCCTGACAACATGATGGTACCAACTACTCAAATGCAAGGTAAAGGGCAAGTTAAAAATTCCACTAGATCAAAAAAACTCCGAAGTTACAGAATATTCATGCCAATAAAACTCAAATGCCATGAGCATTCAGAGAAAGCAATAAAAACTAATATACAGTCACGCTTGGCTAAATTTACTCATGAAAAGTTATTTGCATTAGCTTTCCTAGTTATTAGTTTTAGAAAATTGAAATGGCATCAGGCCCAGGCACATGAGGAAGGCAGAACACAGTACAGTGCATCAGCTACCTCAGAGTGCAGAAAGAACATCAAAGACCACAGCAACAGGCTTAAGGGAGTGTGTGAAGTGACTGGCCATGAACTACTGCAGAAGAGAACTTCAGTCTGCCAGAAGGACACACCATGGGGCATGTGGTGTTGTGAGAAACTCCCCTGCAGAACTTCTGCCTGTGTAAATATTTCTTGCAACATCATCTTCCTGCACTGACTGCAAACAAGGCTCATTTTGCCTTAGACTTCAGGCTCATTCTGGTAAACGTACTCTGTAAATCAGCCCATTGCTATTATGCTTATGAATGTTTGCCTCCCAGTAATAAATCTGTAACTGGAATGTTATAATTGACTAGGTAAACGAGGCAGAAAAAGGTTTCAAACTTGAAGGCCTTTTATCTAATTAAATCCAGTAATTCTCAACTGCAAATAGCCATACCAAAATGAACAAACGCCACTCCAGCTCTCAGCACATTTAGAATGGACAATATCAACTTGTTCAGGTTCAAAATTTGACCTACCTTAAAAAAGTAAAAATCTGGTGGGGCATGTCCTCTAAATTCTAAATATCTAGTTAAAAAAACAAACACATCCATTTCTCATTGCCAAGCAATAAAGAAATATAAGACCGATTTGTGATCTGGAGACAGGCCACCACTTTGCAATGTATGTACACATGATCATAGTTAATTAAATCACATTATCACCAAACTGTGTAGCTTTGAAAGTGGGTAAGAAGTTTGTGTTCTGCAAATGTGAGATCACAGCCAATTAGTGAAAAGTCCTCCTAAGCAATATTTAAATACAATTGTTCAAAAGCAGCTACCAAAGATTTGATGTAAGTTTGGTAAATTCAGGTAACACTGATAATCATAACAATTCAGGAAGACCACAAACAAATACCAGGGTTATACTAGCTGACCAACTTCCCAGTCTGAGGTAAAGATGACAATATCATTACAGCATATTTGACAGCTGTAACTGCACATCTGTATCACGTTCAGATTCGAAGATACAATCTCACAATGAGCAGCTATCTTAAGGTGTAAGTTGCAGAAGGCATAATTAATTTCTGATAAGGGTCCTAATAACGTAGCATCACTTCATCTAAAGCAAGATGTCACTTCAGGAGGTAAGCGTGGTTCACTCGTGCTGTGCTTCTGCACCCCCTCCCCATGTGCAAACACAAAACAAGGACTACAGTAGTTTGTTTACTACGGTATAAACAATGAGTAGTAAGTAGCAAACATTAAAAAGCCTTACCAGAAACAAAGAAACCTTTGCTGTGCAGAACACACTGTGGTTTTTCACCACTTACAGATAAAAGCTGCTCACAAGATTATGCCATGTATGACAAAGCAAACAGAGATCAGAACTGAAAGTGAACATTTATCTTCCTAAAACTGTAGCCAAAAAGGAACACAACTGGCTAACAAGTTGCAATATGAGCTATTATTGCACAAGGTAGCAATCTGAATTTCTACTCTTCCAATCAAATTGAACCAGGCTGATGTTTTATTGCAGTAATGTAGTGTTGGAAGCCAAGAAATGTTTGTAACACATCTAAACTCTTTCATTTTGGCAAATCACTTCCCTCCTTAATTTCTCAGATTCAACTAATGTAAACTGCAGCGTTATAGAGTCATTCCTTTCATTTACATGATTGCCAGTAAATGGCATTAATGCCTTTAATGGCATCCCTCTGCACACCACACTTCTGAAGCTATTTAAGTATACAGAGCAGCATAAATCAAATGTGTTCTGTGATGAAGAGGACTAGATGTGGGAGGTTTATATTCGGAATAAACAAACCATTAAAGTTACAAGGGAAAATGCAGTTCAGCTTTTCATTAAGGTTGTCTTTACTCATAGCTGGCTAATACTAGTCATCCGTTAAGAAGCATATATGCTACCACTAACCTTTATAGCCCATATGGACTGCTCCAAAGGATGAAAGAGTTTGAAACAAAAGCCATCTTTTTTAGAAGGCCTCTCAATGAGTTCACAAGCGTTCAGGAGCACTGTTCCTACCCACTGGCCGTTTTTGGGGGTTTTGTAAACAAGCAACACTCCT
This sequence comes from Porphyrio hochstetteri, assembly GCA_020800305.1. Classification (NCBI taxonomy): domain Eukaryota; kingdom Metazoa; phylum Chordata; class Aves; order Gruiformes; family Rallidae; genus Porphyrio; species Porphyrio hochstetteri. The sequence continues at coordinate 65,177,370 of CM036905.1, read as the reverse complement.
GGTTTCAGTACACACCACAGTTTGGTCCAGCTTTTCAAGGTACCACGAATCTAGAAGATAAACAGTTAGAGTTAATAGCTCAGTGAAGCCAATACCAAAACCACCCCCCTTAAAATGAAAATTTAAATGGAAATTATTTATTTGGTTTTGTTTCACAAAAAGTTCATCAGGTCTATCAAAAGTTTACCCAGCTTTATGAAAAGCAATGCAAAGGTACAATTTTAATGCTCACTCTTCTATTTTCTCTTGATGAACACTTATTCTACAAACGGGTATACATGCATCCAGACATGGAAGTTTATCTAAAACCTTCATGAATTTTCCTATCCAGAATATATTTTACCACTAGCATGAAGACAGGATAATCTTCAGGAACAGAACTCCTCTGAAAACAGGGCAGACGTCACATAAGAAAAACAGGATATTCACAAAATAGCTCAGTTATATTTGTATTTCCTAGGTAAAACCTCTTAGAATAGCTGTTAGCTTCAACCTACATGTGAAACACAAAAACTTTTCAAGTCCCTGAATTTGCACATCTGACTAGCCTGCTTGCATCAATTCTGTCAACTCTGGATTTTAATTACTTCTGTACCTGTAGGCCCGAACGCCAACTTGACATCTGTGCAGTGTTTTAGCCTGTTTACATTGATTTTTGCAAAAACTGAAGAAACTTTTTCCAGACAAGTTATGAACTTTAAAAATGGCAAAGAGATCTTTTTTCTTGTACAATTTCCAAGGAATATATTTACAAACTTAAGGAGTTATATACAAATATATAAACTGCACTGTTGATGACACTGACTCCTATCTTTGTGAAATTAATTCTCCACCTTTTGTGGGGAGTTCTTAAAGAGAAGAAAGGAAAATTACCAGAGATACACAATGAAATCTGTATTCAACTATCTGACTGAACCATCTTCATTACTGCTACAGACATAACAGAGCTTCAATTCAAAGAGCAAAATAAAAAAGACAAAATTAACATTGTAACACCAATTCATCTGCAGTTAATGGCTATACACACAAGATGCACACAACTATGGCGATTGCAGTAAGTGGGAGCCAGGTTCCTTCATTATTCCTCTAGGATCTGAGCACAGAGACCCTGAGATGCAATTAGTGGCTGCTGCGCTTGTAGAAAAACATTAACAGCAAGTAAAAGATTATTGAGCCTTTTCTATTCTGGTCAGAAAGAAACAACCAGCTGCTACATCGTCAACTCAGGTTTCACACTTGGATTCTGACCTTCAACCAGTCAGCCATAACAATAACTGATGGGTCTGTGATAGTGCTAAGTAATTCTTTTGTGGCTCTCTTCTTTTCTTCTCTGTAATTTTTCTTTTGAACCTGCAAATAATAATAAAAATATTTACAATGTCACAGCCAAAAAACATTAATAGGAGCACAAAAAGACAGGTATCAATGCAAGCTGAGAAAAAACATGGTAAATTCAGTTTGCAATACAGAAGCACCTTTAAAACACAGTATTTGACTACAACTATTTCAAATTCTGTTTCAAGGGCTTGCTGCTCTTGAACATAAACATGTACCCAATTTCAGATTCTTCTGCACTTTGCTTTTAAGACTGAAGACTGCAAAACTCTTCTAAGAATCACATGGGGGAAACCAACCAAACAACCCCCCTTGCTCCCTTCCTTTCCCAGTGTAGAGTACAAAACCAAAGTTGGGCCAAATTCAGCTTTACAGGTACATTATTTGATCAGAAGTCCTTACCTACTAATTATTTTCCCTCATCAGTAGAAATCTGAAGCAGTGTATCTCCCTCTTTTAGAGGCAATTAATTTTATGTTTCTCCTGACATGGTATCTGTCATACAGAGGAGTTTGGTCTTGTTACAACACAGGAGGACAAAGGCAGTACAGAAACCAGAGGTACTGCCTGCAAATTTTAACTTTGATAATTCAATTTGATATTTCATTGCATGCAGATGTCCTAAGTCCCTGCCAACCTGAATTATCCTACAATTTTCTGAGTTATCCTATAATCTTGTGCCATCTTGAAGACTACATTATAGAAGCCCATACTCAAGTAACATACAATCAGATTTGAAGAGAACCAACACCACTACTTCTCACATTACTTCAATATTTCAAAGAGGTCCTCACCAGTATTTGGCATTTTTGCCTCCTTGTTAAGAGAATACAGTAAAACTACGTGAATGCATTTACAGTCCACAAAGGAGTTACTTGGAAATTAATTTACCTTGAGAGATTCTTTTTTTGTAAGCTTGCTTGAAGATAAAGAGATGTCCTTCTCAGAGCCATTGAAAAGCTTGGATTCAGACTGGAATTCACAAAATGCACAATAAATAAATTCTAATGAGAGATACAAGGATATATTACTGTTGCAGACACTTTAGAAAGTGTTTGAAATGCACAGTTACGTTTGTAAGGTTCTCATTCTCACTCCTCTACTCCTTCTCCCACTTAACAAAAATACCACAGCTTGTAACATGAGCTGTTCACCTCCTATTTATTATGGAGTCTTTATTCATAAGGGTTTTATTATGAGAAAGAAGTCTCAGATCTCTCCAGAAGCAGATGAACTATATACAGCAAATAGTTAGCGCATGTAGCTTGTTACTTGATATGTTGCAGACCTGACTAGTCAGGGCTTATTTTAGCAGAGCAAGAAGGTTTTAGAAGAATCCCAGTGTTTAAACACCGGAGTCATTCCCATGACACACCAATCCCAACATCTTTATTCATGACTTGACGGCTCTGCCGAATGGATTGCCATAGAGGCACTTACCCCATGACCCATGAAGGAAAATACAGCCTCTTCACTCTCAGATTCAGTGCTCTACAAATTATGAGAGTACAACTCCCACCAAGTGCACACGTTCTGCTCCTTCCTCCCTAATCCCACGCTCCGATTACTTTTTGCAAGTCATCTTCAAGAAGCTCACAGTGGCAACAGCCAGGGGCACAAGGCTCAGGTCTGTTTGTGAAACCCAAGTCCTTGTTCATGACAGGACAATATGCTGCCTCAGCACCACATGATTTCTCCCTCCTCTCCCTACATCTTTGTAAGGTTCAAAGTTTATTCCTTGGCATCTGTTGCCTACAAGCTGAAAAGGAGCTGGAGTCACCAGAGATCCATGCCAGGATAGAGTTCTTATTAAAAGAAAAACCAAAACAGTCATGTCATTCCCCTTGCAACTCAGACAACCCTTATATATATCCACTACATATATCTTCAAATAAAATACGAAGAGTTGTGTTTCTTTGTGCACTGAATTACAGGCCTGAAGGACCCAGAGGTCCTACCTAGTCAAAATAAAAAACCAACCCACTCTCCCCACCCCCCCAAAAAAAAAGAAACCATAAACTTCCAAAGTGTAAATTCAAGGGCATTTCTGACTAGTCCTGTCAAATATCAGACTACAAGATGAAGTCTAGTCACCGAAATTTTATTTTGGAATGCTATAAAGTGAAAGACAAAAAATACAAAAGGTTTGAGAAAACTTACTGCAGTAATAAAAACAGGGCACTTGAACATGTTTTTTTTTTTAGCACAGATGTTGTTCAAACTAAATAAATGAAAATATAGATTTATAAGTGGAACACAAGGCAGTTTAAGTTTTATCCTACTTTGATGCCTTTGATTCAGAACTAAGACTTCACAGGCATCTACTTAGCTAGCTAGTGTCAAAAAGATACGTGCAGTAAGTGGCAAAAAATAATTTTATCTCAAAATCCTTTCACCAATAGGTAAATGTTTTCTAAATTTCAAATACATCTTAGAAAAATGAAGGAAACATCTTCATTTTGTATTAAAGGTATTTTCTTAACACTCAAAATCTAGTTTTAAGACAAGCACAAAACTTGAAATGTAATTCCTCTGCCTAGAAGTTAAAGGAAATACAGTACTTTAATAGAAGAGGGGAAAAATGCTTATCACTGTCACATAAGAAGAGGTAATGAACTCGTTATGCAAGCTATAAAGGAGGATCTTAAGTAAAGCATTCATAAATATTCTAGTTGCTCACTAACAGAAAGCTAATGCAATCTAAAGGTCATGCATATAAAAGCCCCAAACCAGTAAGTATCACAGGTTACAAAACCTCATTTTCTCAGTTTCTCCATTTCAGAGCTGGCTAAAGTGACACTGAGTAAAGGTCTGTATTTACCTGTCCAACGGGTTACGAAACGGGTCGGTGATTTGTGTATTTTTAAGCCAGCAACTTCCTCAGCGTTACACCCACGCAAAGTGGATGAGATCAAAATTCAAAAGAAGAAAGAAAACATTTCAAGAGAACCTACTGCAACTGCCAGCATGGTTCATTTAGCACCAGAGCCTGGGCCTTTCCATCCTTACTTAAAAAGAAGGGCTGCTACTTCAGTCCCACAGCTGTGACAGACAGTTACCATCTTCTGTTAGTCCGAAGTGGGTAATAACTGAACCACTAGTCTTACCAAGTCTCTCACACAGACATGGCAAAAATAAGGAGATATATATATATACACACACACACATATATATATACACACATATATATATTCCTACTTATCCTAATTTTTATATATATATAAAAATATATATAATATAAAAATATATTATATAAAATATATATAATTTCATATACATTATATTTTTATATATAAAATTATATATAATTATTTTATATATAAATTTTTAAATATATATTATATATATAGATATATATAAAAAAAATTAGGAGAAGTAGGAATATCAGTCTCATCTTTGATAGTAGAATGACACAAACAAAAGTAATGCCAAAGCACACCAAGAATTAAAGGTAAGAACCAAGAAAAATAAGTATCAGGAAGAGAAATAAACAAACTGGGTAATCAAAGATGAATGATTGATAGAAATAAATGCAGCCTAAAAGAGAGTATATTAACTTGATTTCCAAGTCAAAAATGATTTAGAGGTTTCTGAACCAACACAAATATTTCTATCAGAAGTGAGCTGGATGGGAAAGTAGGCTTTCTGGGTCTCCCTGACAAGCAAGGGTCTAGGATGCAGTAAAGCTGAAAGACACAAATCTTCTGCGACTCCAAATCAGATGCAAGAAACCAACAGCTTGAAGCGCTTCGCTACACACCACAGAACTGCAGCATCAGCTGCAGAAACTAACCTGCTCATGCCCCAGTGCAATTCTGATGACACTATGCAGGAAAATGCTCCCTCTAAGTAGCTTTCCTTTCCTTCAATAACTCTTTAACTTTCTCTTTAAGGCTCCGAAAGATTAAATATCAAAGAACAAACTGTGTCAAGACCTCGGGTGCAATCCCCCCAGGTCTCCCAGGGGTGCAGCTGCCCTTGCCCTGGGCAGCTCTGACAGGCTGCAGTGCAAGCCTTGCAGCAGAGCGCTCTGGAAAGAAAAAGCTGTGTGTGAAAGCAGCGAGGAGCAGACATCTCCCTGTCTCCCTCGGGGGCTAGCCCTGTTCAGGTTTGGGTCCTTGCCTTCCCCTTCAGAGCAGCCCAGGCCTCCTGTGCCCTGACAATCTGTTTAAGTGTCTGCTGGCACATTTGCCTCTCTAAATAATAAGAAAAATGAGTGAAGTTCGCTACTCCATTCAGCGATCAAAACAAATGCAACCTCCCCCCTCCACAAAATGCAGTCTTTCCCTTTTCTCTTTAATGTCTTGAAGAGCTCCACATTCTAAAAACCATAAAAACCAGCAGATAAAAATTCAGTGTATTGACATGCCAGGCACTTTTGCTGACCAAAATGTTCACTCACTTTAACAGTCACAATAGGACAACCAATAAAGAGGGTTGCATCAGAGCAACCTATTCAATGTCCTAAGACTGACAGCATCTATAAATGTGACCTACACATTTAAAAAAATTTGGGAAAGGAAAAGTGAGCTATGGTAATTTTTCTCTGCATTACTACCATGAGTTTTTACACAAATCTCTCATCATGTGCCTACTATTTCATTACCATGAGAAAAGAACATTTTATTCTGAACCAGAATGTTATTGCAAGCTACTTGTGTAAATGATTATAATTGGAACAAACCACAACTCTGGAGAGAAACAACCTGGGATCATTACAGAAAGCAGAGTCTTTTTATTTGCTCAGGTATATAGTCTTTGCTTTGCTCAGGTAACCTTCTTTTTCAAGGTTAGCCACCCTGAGATGCTGTGGTTTTGGTGACCACAATGTCCAGCTCCACTTCAGACATCCTCAGTGGGCCTTTTCCATCTTGGCAATACAATTTGTGATGACTACAAATTTGCTGGCTCCTGCCTTTTCCATTTCTATTACCAAGATTGCCAGAAAGCAGAAACACGCATACCAATTATATCTAGTTAAATATTCTACCGAGTACACGTTCCTTTGCACTCTCACTGCTTCAATGAGTTGGCCTTTATAGTCGAATTCTGAGGTACTGAAGCCTTTGCAACAGACAGGACAACAGATTACATTTAACTATGGTTTCTCCAGCAATTTAAGCCATTAAACTCTTTTCCAATTACAGTTCAACATTCTTAGAAGATTTGCTACAGCTCAGTGAACAGCATCTTCATCTACAGCTTAAAAGGATTTTAAATTCTGCTCCATAGCACGAGTTGGCCTCCATCCATCATTATATTTGATGAGGCAACATCCCACCCAAAGATGACTGTGCAAAGACTCCACGTTTCATTTGCACTAATTTGAACAAAAGGTTTTTATGTTATGTCATCCCAAGAACTGTATTAAGAAATTCCCTTTAATCTTTATCTACTGCTGAATCTGAAGAGCAATCTTCAAGATTATCTACAACAAAAGTTAAATACTTTTGCATTTAATTTAAAATACACTCAACTCCTTTGCATACAGACAATTTTAAGCTGGATTAGGGGGCTTCTTTCCTTACCTTGCTTTTGGACATAGAATGTGCTGTATCCTCTTTGCTCTGCGACACATCGTCCTTCCCTTTGTCAAAACCTTAAAGAAAAGACAGCACTGTTGCAAATGATTTGAAGAAGATATGACATTTTATATGAGCTAGCCTTTGGAATAAAGCTGCAAATTGTGTTTTGCATAAAAAAGTGCAAATTGCATTTTCAAACAACATATAAATACCAGTCCATCACATCAGCCAAAAACACACCAGCTACTACAATATAAACTACTTCAATGCCCACTAAGCGGTGAGAACAGTCCACTGTATTTGGATGGTGCTGAACCCAATCCATTAACCTGACAAACTGTAAATATGGTGTGCAAACTCTTGTCCTTTTACCTTCTCATCCTCCCCTATCTGCATACACACATGCACAGAGCAGAACACTAAATAAGGCCTTTTTTTGGCCTGTTCATTTCTGCAGCTAGAAGTAATTGTTTAATAGCACCTACACAAAAGCAAACCTAAACCACTGATTAAGATCGCCAGGTTTTGGCAAGCAAGTAACAAAGGTGGCTTCCTTCAAGGCTAGCCTTGAATTCATACTTTCAACTTGACATGGTATAGGCTTGACTGCAAGCCTTTATATTAACACAGTTGTTGAAATCCCACATTTCTCTTCTGTGAGTGAGTCATGGTACAAAACCCACACTTTCTCAGCATCCAAAGAGCAAAGTGTGATAATGGCTGTAACCAGTGTGTCTGTGACCAGGGGAGAGGGAGGTGTCACAACTGGCATCAGTACCACTGCACAGCTGCTCTGTGGCACAGAAGTGGATGCTAGGCTCTCAGTATACGTTAAGAAAAAATAATCTACTCTGGTTGTGAGGCAGAAAAGCTCAGTGATCCGTTGTCTTTGAACAGGTTGGTGGCAGCATAGAGCTTTTATAAACAGGAATGAAACAACTTGTGCATTGCATTTATCTGAGTAAGTAAAAACGCCATCCTTTGCCTGCCCTCCTGGCAGAAGGAAGACACACATATGTAAGTCACACATGCACCTCAGGAACACTCCAGGCAGCTGAAGAGCCCTGCGTGGCTCTGACAGTGGTACCCACCAGCGTCACCCCAGCAGAGGGCACTGCATCAGCAGCCAAACTGTGCCGACAGACACCACACCGCCTGGGAGTGTTCCTGCGCTTTGAAAGGGAAATTTGGTACCGGGATCTCTCAAATTAGAGTATTTATCAGAGAAACAGTTTGATTTCACGTTCTTTAGGGGAGGGTGTGGCGAGACTTTACGGACTTTAAAAGAATTATTAACTTTCTGTAACAATGTGGAGTAGCTTGCTCAGGGTAAGAATTTTTTTTTATAAACCACTATCTTCCTTTCCACAACTTATAATACCCAGAAACTGATTCATCTATCACAAATAAACATCTTGGGAGTTATAGAGGCATTAGGTTGGTCTTCAGGTTACATGAGAAAGCAGAGATTCCTTTTAGTTTTGGCCTGGTAAACAAGTCTTTTGGCGGGGTGTGTGTGTGTGTGTGTGTGTGTGTTATATTTATTACATTCTGCAGGAATTCCATTTTAAGGTCAGATTTAAAGAAGTTCTCTCCTGCAATACAATGATACTTCAGCTATGTTTACATAAAGAAAACCTTATGTGCCTTTACAGAAAGAAACCTTTACATGCCTCACGGAAGCCCCTCTGTGCAGAGTCCCTTAAACCTGTCCTTTGGAAATTCTCCAACACACCCATGATGGGTTTGCTGGGCTAATGAAAACCTATAATGCCAAAGACTACTTGACCATGGGGAAGAAGCACCTGAACATGCAGAAGATTTGTAGTACCAGAAAATCCAGAAAACCCCCCAAAGGCCTGTCAATGATCCAGAGGCCACAAGCCACTTTGCCTATATCACACCAAACACAAAAGCACGTTTTCTACAGCATCAGGTGTTGAATCAAAACAAAGCTGCTTTAACCTTTAGCGGGCAGATCTGCCTTAGTTCACTGCGAAGTTGCTAGATTTGATGCCAGTCTTAAACAGTCAAACACATGCCAGAATCATAGCAATGAGGTTTTTTCCTCACCCTCACATTCAAAAGAAATTCCCAATTAGGAACCAAGTTGTACTGAAAATGGAAACGCAGGCATTTTCTAATGGCTTTCCAGTTTTCACTCATTTATTTATATGCACACACAAAAGACTTAGTGACAGGAATCAACAAGAACGTGCCAAGTCAGGATTGCTCTTACAGAGAAGCTATAATTCACACCTTGCTTTCTAAGCCACAGTGCCTTTAAGGGCTTTACACATCCTTATCTACCATACATATACTTTTATTTTCATAAACAAGCTTCTTTTCATTGGTTTCACCGATGAAAACAGAATCAAGTACTGTGTCCCAGAGAATCAGATGCTAAGACCAGAGCTCAGCCATGTTTCCCTGAACTTCACCTCCTCACCTCCAGTATCTCATCTGCAAGAAGCGTGTGTGCTTGCTCACTTATAAACGTGCCACCACACTCACTGGTCTCTTCCTTACTCATATGCACAGCATATTGAGGGGTTTGACAGCAAACCCCAGTCAGGGGGATGCAGATGCTGGAATACTCTGCACAGCTCTGTCTTGGTCTGTGAGGACCTCCCGCCCTCTCTGCAGAAGCAATAAGCTCACTTAGAGCACAGACAGGCAGCTTTCCTCCCCATGAGATAAAATGTGTGTTAAAAAAAAAAAAATCCTAATTCAGGTGCTGATCCAGAAACAGCCTCACACAGTGTAAGGACACGTTTTCCAGGGAGCCTCTATTAAGGTGGAAGGACCCCAGTAACATAATACAATCTTGCTTCTCCTGACAAGAGCGGTTTGATACTAATACCTGCAGGGAAGTTTGTACTGAAACATGACATAAAGCTACAGATGGGCCCAAGATGTCTATGATACATATTTTGCTGTGGAAATACTTGGTCAAGGAAACAACAACATCAGAATTATTACATTCATAGAATTGACAATAAGTAATACTGCTTGCTTCCTTCCTGCTACCCCTAACAAACAACGAATTTTTCCATGGATTTCAGGCTGATAGAACTCTGCCTCTAAATGATGCTTTGTGCTACTGCTCTCTGTTGTTTTATTCACCCCAGACGTATGGAAAATTGCACCACAAAAAATCACTGAAGTCGGTGTTTGGAGCAGATAGAGCCAGAGTATGAGAAGCGAGAGGCAGGGCCTAATAAAATGAACATGCTTAAAGTTTTTAATGTCTATCAGGAGCGGTGTGGGGGTTTAATATTTTAGCTTACTTACTGTTCACCATCCCGTAACTTTTAAATACGATAACCTGAGCTCAGATTTCACAATGCAGAAATTCAGGTGTCGAGGATGCAGTCCCTTTCTGTCATTTCCTCCGTATTCAATCTCTTGGATTTGCGTACTGTTTGCTACCTAATCTCACGAGACCAATTTTCAGCCAGGGGACAGAATCAACCTTCAGAGCTGCAGATTCAGCTCCTAGTATTATTTAACACTCACAGATGGGTTTTTTTAATTTTTAAATTTTAAAACCAAGTCCTACTACTGTAGCCACTAAAAACCAGTTCTGGGCATCAGGGATTGTGTTCAGAACAACACTGGGTCTTAACGGACTTTCAGTGTGACCTTCCTTGTCTTAACATCACAGGCCCCATGGGCTCTGAAAGCCGATCCAAACAGCTACATTTCATGGTATGACCTTAGAAGGAAAAAGGAAACCCTCTATTAGTACCTTGCCACTGTGAGAACTCAGCAAGTCCTTCCAAAACTTGCAGAGAGAAATCTACATGAAAACTCAGGATGAGCTTTCAGATGGATCCAAGAGCCTGACAACTGCATGCAACTGCAACAACCACAACTTGCCACATGCACGATGCAAGTGAAACAAAACCAAATGACTTCTTCACAGACCGAGCTGGAACATGCTGACAATACCAGAAGGAAAAAATCCTCAAAAACATTTTCTTCAACAAAAAATGAGGAGTATATACATTGTAAGATTAGCAATAAAGAATCCTTAGGATAAAGTCTGCAGTAGAATACATTTTAAACCAAAACTGTTCAGTTAGGAGATGTCAATTTTGAAGCATAACGCAGATAACATTCTTTAAAGTCGCACCCACAATTTGTCCCTTCAATCTTGAGGAAAGGGAAAAACCAAAGCCAACCACATCACATCTCCTACATCTCAAATACTGGTTTTGTACCTCTTGACAAATGACATCATCATTTACGATACCTGCGAAAAATCCATCAGGAAAAAAAAAAAAAAAAATCATTTTAATGCCAGATCTGTTTTATCCAAAAAGAAAAGAAGAATTGCCATCCAGTGGAAGCTTTTTTCTAACAAACAGAAGAATGGGTAGAAAAGCAATTATGGGCTTGAAAAGATCACAAAGTAGCAAGCCAAGCAACAGTATTACTGACTTCCAACTGAAAAGCAAGGAAGCCTGATTTATTACTAGTGTGCATGTGCAGTTCTGAAGAATAAATAAATGAGCTGAAAAAGTATATGCTTCTGGAAGAGCTGTGAGCTATGCTTTGTGGGAGGTATCAATACTGGTGTTTATTATATAGCACAAGGGGGAAGGAAAATCTCTTTAAAGAATGTAACACAGGAGACAAAAGTCTTTTTAACGGACTGATTTTCAGAAGCTTGCTGACACCCAGTTTTAAGAATACAATCCTATATTAGCTAATTCAGATTCCTCCCTGGATTCTGAAACTGAAGTAATCAGAAATCTTTTATCTCTTTTCGTATGATCATGTTCTCTTTTGCAAACACCATATAAAATAAACAATAACCAAAGAATGTCTTCACTCTAACTACACGAGTATCTTTTCAAGAGGCAGTAACTACTCCTTGCTTAAAGCAAACTGAAAGAGTATACCTTCCAGCATATGAATATTGTTTAAATTCTTTGGATATATGGGAGATTCCAAAAGAGGAAAGTTATTTTTTTTTTCCATTAAAAACTGTTGTATATTTCAGAAGTCATTTCAGAAGCCATCAGCTTTAACACAGAATCCTATAAAGGAAGGAAACAAACAGGAAACAAACCCCTTGTTGTTTCAGTAATTACCAGACTACATGCATTTATTTTAAAGGTAGGGAAGATCTGTCTAGTTGCCAGTTCCCCGCTTTCAAGCTTTGAGATCTTTATTTCCTGAGCAGCTTGAATAAAACTTACTGTTCTTGGTAGAAGGCTAATCATTTCCTGAAGCAGTGTGAAAGGAAATGTTATAGGGTAAAACACGAGGTTTAATAGAACGTGGTGTCCCAAGCAACTGCCCCCAGATGCCTGCGGTTTGCACATGCTGCTCCAGTGATGCTGCAAAGCCAGCACCAGCAGCGACACAGAGAGAGCTCCCTAATCACCAGCTCTGCACCCCAACTATTTTCCATGGCTTCCGAGCCACGGCTTACAAATTCAGTGAGCCATTCTGCAGAGGGCAGATAATAAAAAGTTAAACCAATTTTATTCCCCCCCCAGTGTTCTGGCCCTATGGAACTACACAAGAAGGTGTGTATGTACGCATGCACAGGACAAATCACACTGGCAGAGTAATTCTGGTAAGAATGTACGATTTCTACAATGTCCCCTTTCAGGAAGGGGTGACCTTGTAAATAAACACATTTTCAAGCATCAAAGTTTCTTGAATTAAACTGCTGAAATTCAGGTGGCTCTACCAGAAGTACACATTACAGTCAAATTCTAGAAATCCATTTCAATATTCCAGAGCTGAATTTCAGGAGACAAAAATCTAAGCAAAAGGAGATTCAAGCCCTTTTCTGGTGTTAAATGTCTTAAAAATCTTGCAGTACAGAATTTAGCAAGGCTATGCTTCTAGCTCTAACTCATTCCATCTCGTCATTTAATGTCAGACCACTGATGACAAGCATGCAGATTCTTCAGTAGTTATAGCTAAATTAAAACTTTCCACTCTACCTTACTATTTTAAAGCAAGTCCACGGTGTGCAGGGGGAGCACAAACTGCAAGGGAGGATGGCATTTATAAACCACATCACAGAATTTCAGTCATAAAAGCCCAAACAACCAAAACAAATACACTAGTCGGTATCAAATGCACAGATGCCTTGTAAAGAGAAATTCACTGTGGTGTAAGCTAACTTACTCGCCTGCCTATCTACAAATCATGCCACTACAAAGAGCTGTTATCTAAATGCAGAGAAGCAACATTCTTTCTGATTTCTACCAGCATCTCAGTACATCACTTTCATTCAAGTGGAAAAATTTGAGATGGAAATTATATTCTCTTGTGTACATTTTAAGAAATGCAAGACCAAAACAAACCTGGTAAAGCAGGAGAGAGTTCGTTATATCCTCCAAATGAAGCATTCCGGACAAGTTTTCGGCCATCAGCTCTTGGAGAAAACACAGATGAAATCCCAGCACATGAAGAAAACCTACGTCGCACCGGACCCTCTTCCTTCATGAGTTAAGGTGTTTGTGTAAGGATTATGTTCTCTGTGAAAGCTGGTTAGCATTAGCTGGTTGGAACAAGAGTGTTGCAGTAACAGCCTTTTACCTCATATTCTGATGAGTAAGACACAAAAGGGGGAAAAAAAAGGAAAAAAGAAACAAACGAAGGGCACACGTGAAAAACGCAGCGAAGAGAGAGAGAGGCTGCCAAATCAGCAGCAAGCCAAGCAACACTATACTCCTCTCCTCAAACCCATTAGGATGCTGAAAGCAGAATGGCTTCACTTCAGCTCATCTTTTCCACAAATACACTACATCCTGTATTTTACATCTCAGTTCTGGTCCCACTCGTCTTTACTTTCTAAGCACATAAAAAAGGCAATCACTTAGGTTTTAAGGATTCATTAAAGCAATTCTTCTTCCTGTTAGCCTTTCAAGTCACAAATCTATACTGAACAAAGCTCTGTTCATGAGCTGTGTGGGTTCCCCAATTGACATTGAGGTAGACTACAAGAACCTGAAAAGGGAGTCGATGTTTTGCACTACACAGCCATGTTGAACTTTTCCTGTTAAGGCACTTACCTAGCTAGCTTTCATCAGCTGGTTGCTGTTGTGGCTTCTACAGCTTCGTTTCTCACTTTATGCAAAAGGTGAGGTGATAGCTTTTTCTTCTCTAAGACTCTGCTATATTTATATATACAAACCAGCCTGACTCCTGGAAGAATTGCACAACATAAGCTCCACAAAAAGGGGGGTTTATTATCAATGACCCAAATATTTTATGCAATGAATATAACCTTTAAATGAACCAACTGAAGTTTTAAACATAAAAAAAAATAATCCCAGTAAACTGTGCTTGAAGTGTAGAAATCAGCTGATCCAAACTGGTCTTGCTGATAGCTACCAGAATAAAGTCAAATAAGCTTCCCCTAACGTCCTTCATCCACTGCTTGGTAGATTGGCTGCTTCTTTGCCCCAACCACCCACTGCATGTCCACTCTCTTCATATGGGGAATTTCCTTCATGTCTGATGCTTCTGTGCTGATCTCATTTTCCCCATCACACCTTATTTCTGACAAAATACATTTTGAAACCTACTTTCTTCTGGAAAGCAGAAAAATAAGACGCTAAGAATTGGCCTGAAAATAAGAACTTGCATTCTCCCTTACTCCATACTAGGGGGTCTCCTCCTCTTCTTAAGATAGTGAAGTGCAAACTGCAAATTAAATCAATAGTATTGTGAATTTGATTAACCCTCAAATAATACCGTTCACTCCAGCTGCTTATGCAAAGAAGCGAACTTAGTATTTACGTCTCAGTAATTTCAGTTCACATTGGCTCAAGGATAATACAGTGACTTGAAGCATTTTGCAACCCCTCTGAAAGGTTTGAACTGTACAGAGTGTATGTGCGTTAGCACCTACAGATACATACGCTAAGGCACACAGAGAAAACACTGAAAATATCTTTTTTTATTATGAAACATAGTAGCTTCCAGAATCCTATGAATCACTAGATTTCTTCATGCCTCTTAATCAAATAATCTATCAATACACATCAAGGGAAAGAAGGCGTAACTGAAAAAGCCAAGTATGAGCCATCAATAGAAACCATTATATGTGATACATAACTTGCACTTCTTTTGTACAAGAAGTGAAAAACTCTATTCACTTGAGCATGGGGAGGGGGAGAAACTGGATGAGCACGTTGTGTGTTCCGGCCTGTCTCCATTTATCCATGACTGTCTCTCATACTTCTCTCAGCTGAAGCAGCCTTTGTCCAGATGTCCCAGAAGGAACAGAAAGGGCAGCTGAAAAACTTAAGGAGTAGAATGGTGGGGACAAGAGGGAGAACACCTTATCATTTTTTTTTCTTTTCTTTTTTTTTTTAATTTTAATGTGAATAAACACAGCTTTGTGTCCCTTCTCCAAATCCATCTTTTTAATTACAGAACAGATCAAACTACCTCAGTCCACATCGCTCCAGAATATGCTTTTTTTTTATCTAATTAAAACCAACAGAAAGCTGCAGCAGAAAAACTCCCCTTACACACAGAAGGAACTGTATCCTCTCATTAGAGGCCTATCTTGCCCAGTTAATGGGTCTGTTATCTCATGTTTCAGAGTCAGGGCTATGACCCTGCCCGGGAATGCTCTTCTGACACCGGTATCAGGACGTTTCCGTGTCCTGCACTGTCACAGCGGGGTGGCACAGACTAAGGGGAGGCTCCACCACCAGCCGCCCACACGGCCTTGTCTGCAGCTGCCTCCAGCCGCCATGCCAGCCACTTCCGGAGCCACTGCTGAGCATGACTCTGCCTGCCTGCTGGGGTTCTTCCACAACACTCTTCCCTGCCACATCAGGTTCATTTTACTGACAAGTGGCCAGGCAGCCAGGGGGTTGAGGAAGCAATGTGATCCTGAAGGTTTTTCTCTTACTTCTCTCCATGCCCTCTCAGGTCCCTTGACATTGTTCGTGTAGCCAAACCGTAAGTGAGAACAGATTAAAAAACTCTTTCACCTTCCCATGCCCTTCTCTCCATTTAGAAGTGAAACTGAAATCTTTGGGTAGATAAAATTAAGTATTTCAATGTGGATAATGTTACATTTCTCCTCTCCCAACCAAGAAAGGCGTTACTCGGGTATTCTGATTCAATACCTTCTGCTTAAACTCAACTGCAATACAGGAGAGGCAGATCCTGTGCTTTTTCCCAAAACACGACTGTCTCACCACCACAAAGGATGGGGAAAGAAAAAAACATCTGATTTAAGCTTCCTCCTTCATCTATCTCCCTCCCTCTCCACCTCCCTCCCCAGTCATCTTCATATTTCGCTTAAACCTGTAACAGTAAAACAGTTAATTACATGGTTTGGCTGTAAAAAATACAGCAGTTCTCCACCTTTTCAACAGCCTGTAATTTATTATGCCTGCTAATACTTGCATACACATGCTTATTTGCTTCACCTACTTCAAAGCACTCTGTGTTGCTGGAGACAGCTGACGCACAACCAAAAGGCTTTTATATCAAAAGGAATCTGTAAAATTAATAAGAAATGAGCATTCTTCTCCATGGTGTGATTCTAGGCTAAAGTATATTGGGACTCTTGAGCATCGGCCTGCAATATTAAAAGGATTTCTGCTCTCTACACACTCAGCACCCAAACCCTAATTCTCTGCAATAACTTCAATTCCTGCAAGGACACAGAGGTACTTTTAAGTGACTGGAAGTGCTTTTATTTGCATGTTCTGTACATGACAATGGAGAGGTGTACTTAATTAGCCACCATATATTAGACCAAGAAAATTTTTTTTAAAAAATCATTTTTTCTCTTCTCCCTTCCCCAAAAATAAATTCAGACAGAACAGTCAACCTACTGATAAAACTGGAATTAGAATCTTTTATTGGGTGACCTTAGACTAATGTCCCAGGAAGCCTTCTATCCTTTTGATATCAGTTCCCAGTGCTTTAATAATTGATACAGTTAGAAAATGCACTTACATACACAGCTTGGTAGTTTACATGGTTTCAAAATACTCAAATAGAACCACAGCCAAGTCCAACTGCAGAAGTCAGACATAGCTGAAAAGCCTGCATAAACAGGAAATTATCAGCTCTCTAGCCTGAACGCATCAGGTGTGTGCCACAGTTAACGTGTGCATGAAAAAATAAGATTCCCCATAACACAACTGAGGTACTTCATGAAAGCAGGCACTAGAATAAATACGCCACTGGAAGGGAGGAAGTCTCCTAGCTTCTCAATTTTATAGAATGTCTAAATCAGTATGAAGGAAAAAACCCCAGACAGACCGTGACTGAAAGATGTAGTTCATATGTAGTTCAACTGTCTCAGGTGGAGGGAAGAATAATCCATTCTCAGACAATCTATTGAACACATCTTCAGAGGAGCAAAACTTATCTGTTGTACATATTTTCTAAAGGACACAATGCATTTCTCATATCAGCTACTCAATCAGGGCTTCTTCAAGTAGTAAATGCCGACTGAAAAACAAATAATAATCTGGTGCTTAAGACATTCTTCCAGGATATTGCTTGGGGCAAAACTTAAATCTCAGTATAAAAAACAAAAGCAAACAGAAGACTCCTGCAATTCCAACAGCACATGAACACTTTTGACAGAGCCTGGGTTTAGTTTTAGAACGTTTCTCCAATGGAAAAATATTTACAGCTAAAAAAAGCCCTCTTTGAATTATACAGGTATAAATTCCAAGCATGGGAAGTGAACTCAAATCAAATATATTCTGAGCTATCCAGCTGAGGAATTTTAATAATCATTTTCATATAGATTTTAGTAGTTCAAAATAATGAACAGATCATACAAACTGATACCGATGCAGTCATCACAACTAAATAGATATCCAGTGATGCAAAGTAAAAAAAAAAAAAAATCCCTTCCCCCTTAGAGGGAAAACCCAAAACCTTAAAACCAAAGTCTGTGAAAGCTGAAGGGAGAAGAGGGAGGAAGGAAAACTGATGGCATAGCAGAGAAGACATAAGTTTTTTAGACTTGCCCCTCAAGTTTGACAATAATTTGCCCTGACATTGTGACAATGCTATGTTTTCCATCAGAGTTTCCCCCATCCAACAAAAGAAAAGGTCAGAAATAATTCTCTACATGCAGGATTATACACACACTCTTTGCAGTATGCCAAAAACAAAAAAAGGAAACTACTAGACTACTGTACCTACAAATGAGTTTTATCAAACGCCTGATTTTAGTCATATGGACTTTAAGTGGTTTTCTCCTATGTGACAGAAAGGTTATTAAAGATATACTTGCCTTCAGACACCAATATCTGATTCAGAAAACAGACATCTGAACCACGGGGCTACAAGTTATATCAGTAGTTTACAGTGACAAGTTTCTTTCAACAAATATTCTTCTGTTCTCCAGTATTTCCAAGTCGAGTGCAGTTTAGCTGAGGAGTAAGTCCAGAGGCATGCCTGAGAGTGGTTATGAATGAACACCAAGGCTCCCCGTGTCCTGTTGGCAACTGCATTTAGCTGCACCTCCTCGCCTGCTAAGGCACCGGCTCAGCTCCTCCCTCCCAAAGCAAATAGGCTTGCTCACTGCTCAGGTTTCAAGTTTTCATTTCAGCCCTTATGAAATTTCTCAAGGTCACGGTTCAAGAGCACCAGCTCTGCAGAGACTGTCACGGAGAAAGAGAGCTTGCTTGAGAAGCTCCACAGTAATCAGCGCTGCTGTGCCTTTCAAACCCAGCACCACACTTTCATAAAGCTAGAAGCCACAAGGAAAGGAATACATGCCATTTACTCAAGCCACAAACACTGGGTGGAGCAGCATTTCAGAGGGGGCAGGTTTTAATAAGCACACAATGACTCGCAGAGAGGAATGTACCAGAGAATGCATTACAGTAAGAAAGCAGAAGGTCAAGGTACTAGATTCAGCAACCTAACCACACACAACAGAACTTAGAACGTTTCACAAGAAATTCAGCCTGGTAACTCAAGCTAAAACCAGATTACTTAAAGTCAAACTCCTTCCTTGACAAATGTTACTAGAATCTCACTCGCATCCTGTTTCAGACAAGCATCACCAAAGTTACCCAAGTAAGACACAGTTTTGCCCAGCTTCACCTCCATGAAGTGTGTACACTCCATCATAAAACTGGCAAGTGACCATCTGTGTCACTGGGGTCAGGTCTGCAGCACAACTGATATTAATCCAAAACTACTGAAAGAAGAACCAGTTCACATGGCTCCTATACACTGCTGGTTACAAAATACTTCCTAAGCATGGAAAGCTAAAGTAAGACAAATTGAAACACCTCCAAAGAGTACATCAAGAGAGACCAAGACCTTCCGAGGTTTTAGACAGAATCCCCACATGGCAGGAGCCAAAAGCATTAACAATTTTTCTAAAACATTAGATGCACCTAATCTACAGAGAAGGTGCCTGACTGCAGAAATAAAACTTACTGCTAAAAGAGAAGTGTTAAAAAGTAAGCTAGTTGGAAAGCTTCAACAAGTCCCCTAGTAGTTTCTTCTCTAGTGCTGAGACAGTGAGACACACTTATGGAAACATGAAGTGAGGTAAAAGAAGCATGATAAGCTTAGTAATAAGTTGTTCTTACTCTGTCAAGACAATAAATTATTTAGCCATGCTTCCACTTCTCTATTCAAAGGACAGATACAGTGGAAGGAAACAGGAGACTGCATGAAGTTACTTTCACAACTAAGCCTGTCTAGATGTAAAGTCAAAGGAAACAAGAATAAAAACAGAAATTATCAAAGATTAGATATAACACAACTACCCAAGAAACAGCCTGATCTGGAAACAGATAGATTGGCAAGATTTTACCATCTGCAAGCCAAATACCATTATCAAAAAGAAATATTAACACTCAAAGTGCTAGCTGAAAGACAAGCAGGAGCTGGCATGTAAGCACTATTCTACCAGCGGAGTTACAGCCTCCCCAGTGCCCATGGATCTGCTGTAACCACTGGCATGCAGGAGTTCGCTCCAACACAGCAACTGTCTGCTGTGGCTTCAGTCTCCTGCACCCACGAGAGGCCCTCCTGGCAGAAACCTGGCCAAAGGACTGAAGCCAAGGGTCCATCTCAGGAAGAGCTGCTAACACTCCAAAAAGGTCTTGAGTTCACTGACGTTGGGCTGTATCTTTCCTTCCCCTGGACCACAGTAACCTGTCTTCTCCTGACAGCTGATGTGAGGAGATGCATGTTACATCTCCAGAGCTTCCTGCTCGCTGCAACACCAGTGAATCAGAACAGGGATGATGAGAGGCAGGAACTCCAGACATTTCTTACCACCTGGCAAAACAAAACACAATGCCAACTGAGCTATACACCTGAAACAAATGTGGTTTTTTAAAGGCTGCAAGTTGAACAGGTCTGCAACAAACCACCTTTAACTTGTTAGCTGCCTTAGGCAAACAGTTATGGTCAAGTCTTGCATTTTCTCAGTCATTATGGCTCCAAATCATGTCATTCCTTCAGTGGGTAATGTTCTTTAGGACTTACTGCTTGAAAACATCTATTTTTCACTCTCCACCTTCTCTCATATGCAAAAACAGATACATTTGTATTTTCTCCACAAATGTAGCCTCCTATGGATTAAAAACTATGCATGTCCTCTAGAGGTTTCCTTTGGAGCAAACAGCCTTTAGTACAAGCTCAGAACAACCAAAAATGCCATTACTCTCCCACAAAATCAGCTTCACCTCCCTCCTTTCTGTTCGTTGTGATCATAAGCATTATTGGCAGACCTATACTTTTGTTTCCACTGTCAGTCCACCTCTCCATCCATAAAGCGCCGTGTTTCTCAATCTTGTTAACACGGAATAAATTTCCATCACATTGCAAACTGAATTAACAACTCCTACTACTCTACTGTAAGGGAGGGGCAGATCCTGTTTCTTATCTCAGCTCAAGCTCCTTCTGGACACACACTTCCACTGCCTACCCTTATTTGATAAACAGATTTTGGAGGGGGGGAAAGAAGGAAAGCAAAAAGAGTAAAAAAAAAAAAAAAAAAGAGACAGCAAGAGGTTGTTAACTCAAAGATGGACATTATTGTAAAATATCTCCTTGATCTTCATCATCCTAACATGCTTTTCCCAGATACTACTCACATTTCCACCCCATCTGCATCTCATCAGTGCTTTGAATAGATAGGAAAAATACTGAGAGCTGATGCAGCTGAGTTCATGAGCCAGGAAGTTTGTCTGCACAGGTCATCATTACCCATGTGAAATATAGAAACTAGAGCTCCAAAATCTTGACGCATCATCTGCTGAGTTGCCAGCCTTAAAGTATCAAATACAATATTGTCAACACAAGCACCACTGGTACTTGTTCCTGCTTACAGCTGGATGATGCTCTCATCAGTACTACCTGCAAATTAGAGTCCATTCAAATCCATAAAACCCCAAAATTGCAAAATCTTTCTATAGGCAATGTTACAAATTTTACATTCCTCTTCATGTGGATTTTTACCTCTTCATGGTCTTAAAAAAGAAAAAAAAAGGCCCAGAGATTTTCTCCCAAGCAAATAAATGCATATGTAAATTACTATTAAGTCTGAAAACTAGAAAAGCACTTCATCATATATACTTTGTAACATACACTCAAAGGCATAGAGAGAACAGTGTGAACTCTGATTAAACAAAACCTTAACCAGACAATAGCAATACTGGTAAAAAAGAAGTCAGCCATTTTCAAACATCCTATTACAGCATTTTTTAAATTAATATCTTAATTAGAATTCTCTCTTTACCACAAGCATAGCTTATTATTTACGCTGTTTTCATTAAAAAGTTTGAAATGTGTTTTAACAGCATATTTGTAAATTAGAAAATACTGAAATCCCTTCCTGAGGAGACCTCTCTTTTTTTAATAAATTTTAAGTAATCACTATTTCTATATTGTTCCATTTTATCAAATAAAGAAAGCACTATCCCAATATAAGTCTGTGTTAACAAGATTTACAAGAATCCAATTTACCAGGGATAATATGTGGAACAACAGAAACGGCTTATATCAGCAAGCAGAGTTCTGCTCTATGGCTTTGAAAATGCAGTCTTGGACTCTATATTCTCCATGTTCATTTTTCAATTGTAATAAAACAGTTTTGTTAATGATCCCTTTTTGTCACACACAGGTAGGTTAAAAAAAGGAAAACCCCCAAAATAAGCTTGATGACAGTTTAGTAGTTTGCCCACTGATGTTTAACTTATTCTGTGAATGCATAACCAGAAAATCATCTAAATTAGACTGAACAATGCTAATTTTGTTATGTGTTCAGCTGCTAGAATTGAAAGATGCTTTAGCACTCCTAACATCTACATACAGTACTACTGAAAAATACGGTCTTGGTGAGTTGGCAAGGACACACTACCTCAACAAGAGCCTAAAACCACACCAAGGCACAGACATAAGCAAAGCTTTACATCAAAAACTATCTCCCCAAACCCATCAGAGTCTCCATCAAAAGGGTACTGAACAATTTAGGTCGAATTCCAAGTCTGGCAATTCTAGATAAAAGTATTTAGGAAAAACCAGAGTACAACCATTTAGTATGTTCAAAACATGGAGGAGTAGGAAGGTTTCATTGCGTAGCAAATAAGGCAGAAGAAAACCCATGATGATCTGAACATAAAACATACTGGAAGGCAGCATTCACATACAGTATACAAAGTTGACAAGTTAGAGACAGGACTAACTTGGCAGATGTTATTAAAGGGCAAGTAAAGACTTGAAAAGTTAGAATTAAAGACTGGGGAGGGACGGACGGGACATGAACAACTTCCTTCAGCAAGTTTGATCTATGAAATTATTGCAAATCTTTATTGGTGGTTGATCAGTTCCCACCCTGATTTGGGAAGCAAAGCAATGCATTTGAATGAGCTGTTCAAGTCTAGAAACTGCTTTCTTTAACATATACAATGAAAAATGAGTAAAATCAGTAGAAGTTTTCAAGATCAACTCAATGTGGAGCAGCTCATTGCCACTTTCACAGGGAGTCCCTGAGTTACTCAAGTTTTCCTTTCTGTAACTGAGCTTAGAGCTCCCATAAAAAGCTGTATTGCTGGCTTTCTAAAAATGGTGGGACCATACAGACTGTGAAAGGTTGTTTAGTGAAGCCAACTTTATGCCTTTACTAAATCCTTTCTTGTACACTAGGGATGCAAAAGGGGAGATTTTAGGTCTGTTTTGACATCTGTTGAACCTCAACGCATCTGAGTTGCAGTAGATGGTACTAAGTGTTCTCAAACTTAAACCCAATGATGTTTGGAAGCTCAATAAATTTATTTTATAGAGCAAATTGTAACTGCAGTGTTATGATCAGGATTGGCTTATTCTAACTAATGACTGGCAAGGCAGAAATAAATTAAATTCACAATTATTAAAATAACAAGTCCATTTCAGGACAAATGCTACATACAGCTGAGTTTGCCTTCAACACAAAAATTCTGAACTGGCTATGTGAACTGCTGAGCATAATAAACAAGCACGATGCCCACCACCAGTTTTTTTCCAATCCATTTTGTCAAAAAAACATGCTGACAGCTTTCTATGGAAGTGAGTCTGACCTCATCGCTTTTAAAGGTCAGTCTGTAGCCTAAAAGATAAGCAAGTCTTCAGATTCAGAATAAAGGGCAGCATATCTTCAGGAATCTTAAAAACTTTATGTAAAATAAGAAGGTTCAACATCTTCCTGCAAACATTACGCAGAACAATGTCAGTATAAATAGATTTTTGCTGAACAATTACAAGGCAACGCTGCCAGATCTGCACTGGGCTCCAAAAAGGAGACCTCCATCTCTGGCTCAGCCAACATACTAAGTTCCATCCCACAAAAGTGAGCAAGGAAGGAATAAGTCATGTTTTAAACTAAGAAGCCAAGTATAGGAAAATAGCAGTTTTCTGAAATCCAGAGCTATGGTCACATAAAATTAAAACCTAGTATTTATGCACAGAAGCACTTAAAATCATGAAATACACAGCACTTAGAACTTCACAACACCACGTACATGGTTCATCCTTGGTTCCAAATAGGAAGCCAACGGCCCAAACAGATCTTCAATGATTACCTCCACTCCCACATACTAAGACTCAAGTTCTCATTTATTATTAATCATATTTATAATACTTTTAAGTAGCAAATCTTAGTCGAAACACAAGCAGAAAACACAAAGTAAACTTGTTCCAGTGATGGGCACTGAGCATGCCTCTGCCTGGACTGATGCTGTCCAGCTCAAGAATCTGGCACACATGGTGGTGTTTCCCCACTAACACCAAAGTTAGTGCTAGTTGGTCCAAAGACTGCCTCTTCATGGGTTTCGTTTCATTCCAACTCATTTATTTTTAACCACAAGCTCTATACAAAACTGGCTTTGCCACACAGGCTCTTCCATTTAGGCAACAAGAAACCTAACATAGGTAATGGTGGCGAAATAGCATCCAACGACATCCAACTGTCGTTGCCAAGTACCAATGTCACAGCTCCCCTTTAGATACATCTAATCAGTTCTCTGTACACTGTATCATTCATTTTTCTGTTTCAATTCCCTTTTATCCTGTGCCTAGCATGCTTTTGTATTGTTCATGTACATTACCCATCTCCTAAGATGCATTCAGGTGCCAGTAACTAGAATGATTTCTATTTAGTTGGTAAATGCCTTTAAATACTATATCTAAACACTTTCCCTATTCCTGCATATTCTCATCATATAGTAGTACAGGTGTATTGTAAAGACCTTTGCTAATTAGGTTTCAGTTACAACAGTCAGCCTCAAATACTCAACATCTCGTAAATTCTGTTCTACTTTGTATTTTTCATGCTTGCACAGCACCTCTCTTTCCCTGTGTAATAAGCTCCCATTTTTACCTGCACTGCAATTTCCCTGTAGGAATAACTACCACAGAATAACCACCCAACATCTAAATGTGGGTCAACCACCTCCACAAAACCCAAACCTACACCTCCCAATTTGCAGATAGGCTAGAAGTTAGTAATTAAAGGTTGCTGAAGCCTAGTCCCCATTGGACCTTTTCACTACTGAAATGGTCTGCAGGCCAAACTCCTTGTTTCAGGAAACTACAGCCTCATTTCTAGTGGCGCTCTTAGAAGACTGAGTCAGTGATGACCAATGCTAAAAAAAGGCACGGATAGATTTCATCAGCTTAAAATCACTTATATAAGCCCTGAAATAATCAGAGGGAAAAAATAATCAGAAGACTTAATATAGCAAGGAGTTTGACGTAGTACAATCAAGTCTTAGCGCTCTTCAAGCCCATTTTAATGACTTTCCTGCGAGTGAAAGCCATTAAAAAAAACACACGGCTTTGCCTTCATAAGTTAGAGGGAACAGCAACATTAAAGGAAGACTTTACTACGATATTCAAATATGTAACTACAACACTTGTTTAGTAAGTGACACAGCACAGTATATACAGACAATAACCTACAAACAAGTTATGTATGTATATTCTAGAGAAGAACATTCCGACTAAGCACAGAGCAAGCCAGAGGACATCGAGTGCTGTTCCAGTGAGGTAACAGCAGCCTTCAGAACATACATCAGAGCTGGCTGTGGGTAGCACTGAAAATATTATCATAATTCTTAAAATACACTAAAAGACTCCCAGATGCAACACAGTAACAACTATCTTTGGCTTCAAAGATTTTTTCTCTTTATCTGAACAGTATTGAAAGGGAAAACAGGGAAATGATTCCAAGTTACCTGAGAAACTGCTGCTGTAACTTTGATGGACTAATATCATTACTTTGAGAAAGCAAACAATGGGAGTTAAGGACGCTCATACCAAAAGAAATCTCAGCAACATTACTCATGGCAACAATTGAAGGAAGCATAGATGACTGGCATGGCTGCCAAGAGTAGAAGAAGAGAGAATATTGATTAAAAAGAGACTGACGTTTTTCACTAAGGACTCCATACACCATAACAAACATATCTAATAATATCCTAGGCAATAGGACAACACAAGCACTTTCAAAAGCAATCAGGCACAAGGAAGCAACTGTTGCTTGTGGGGTTTTTTGTTTTTAAACATACTATCAATATGTCAGTATCTCCTGACAAAATTCACTTGCATCCAGTCAGGTCATGGGGATACACTGAGAGTTTGTTTTCAACAGGTTTAGCAAGGAAGAGGGACTGTTTGAAGGCTGTCAAGAAGAAATGCTGAGACCTCTTTTTTTTCATTTGTAAAGAGAAGGATCTTTCAGTAGAAGTAATTGTTAAAATACCTTTACACAAAGGTTCCAGGCTTAGGTGGTGTATCACAACACTTCTGAGTAAAGACACATATACCCATGACATTAACATGACCATTGGCTGCATGATTACACACAGATGATGATTTACCATCACGTGGACTGTTCTCCCATAAATCATAGCATGCTCTAATTGTGCACCACGTAACTCATTTCTTTCTCTTTCAGATTAATACATAAGGATACAAACAATTACACAGAATATTTCAACAGGCTTTCTTCCTTAACTCTTCATTGTGACAGGCAGTGTTCTTGGACTTAAATTTGGAACCAATAATTAATGTCAACACTTAAGTTCTTTAAAACCTCTGTAAAAAATAGCTGTCTTACCATGGCTGTGAGCAGTTCCTGGGCTGAGAGATGGCTGTAGTAACTCTTTGGTTGGAGTAAAATGGGCTTCTTTCCCCTGGCGCTGGCTCATTTTTCCTGGAGTTAAAAGCTGTGATTCATCGCTGTTTGTTACCACTGCTGGAATACAAAAGGGATGCTCATTCAGTGATGTTATGTGCTTGTGCATAGATTTCTATCAACAACTTCACTGGTATTGATAAAACTGGTATTCAAATGATGTCCTGCAAAATTTGTCATTCCAGAAAATGAGGATTTTAAACCAGAGATTTGCTTTGAAGGGGGCAGCTGAAAGAGGCCAAGACAACTGGTCCAAAACACGAGGTAGAAGATGCAAACTGAAACCAGGAGGAGGTAGGAAAGGCTACTACTAAATACAGATACAGTGCTGAGCTGTTACTTAACTTCTGAAATCCTGCTTTCTCTGCCACTTTTCTTAAAGTTCTTGGTTTAACTGGCCACAACACAGGCGGCCCAGGAAACGGCTTGCCAGAGCAAGCTGTGCCACCATCCCAAAAAGCCAGAATGAATGTGTCTACATACATCACAGGAAAAAAGTCTCACTAATAAATATCATCTATAGACTGTCAAGAGAAAGGTTTTAAGCTGAAGACTTACTCTCTTTGAACCTCATCTGTCTGAAGGACTTGAATAACTTCTAGCTATCTGTAAGATCACCTGGCCAGCCACCCTGTTTATGGTGTCTGTACCTTTCCTTAAGCTGAACACACCAGACAAACCATACCTTATGAAGACTGCTGTGAGGAGGTGAACAAGGGAGGCAAAGAGCTCATTTTAACAGTTCAGAGTTCAACTCTGCCAGTGCCAGAAGGCCAATATTCAAAAGAAGTCGTGACTGACTTTATTCTTTCTGTATGACCACCAAACTAGCTTCTTTTCCTGCAGCTACAAGGGGAAAGGGGTGAACAGGGGATTTGCTGATTTCTTGTGAAGGGACTGTACCACAAAAGGTCCGGTATAAGAAACAAAACTAAAAGGGGGGGTAGAACAAAGCTGCTTCATGGGCTTACACAGAACAGGTCCCTGAGAGCACAGTGAGCTCACTCCTTTTAAAAAAGTTAAGCACCAACTTTCAATCAACCAGCTAAAAGCTGCTCTTGAAGTGCTGCCACTTTGCTCCGCAGGGATGGGATTTCATAGCCTGTGTGCTCCATGTGTGCTCCCAGCCAGACCCCATTTTAAGCCCCCTCTTTTTAGGAGAGAAGATTTAATTAGTACATAATAACAACAAATAACTCAGCAGTTTGTAAAAGCTCCTTGGCTGCTGTTTATAGCTTCTGATGGATTGAAATTATGAACACTATAAAAATGTATGGTACACGCTTAAATCACCCATTTATGGACATCTGATGGCCTTACAGCTAATTTTGAACTCACATGAAGCAAGGAATTATTTTATCCTGGAATTTCATTACATTCACAGAATAAAACCAACACTGACAGAAAGCAGCAGTCATTTTGTGAAATAAAAATTAGCATGAATGAGTAAATTATGTTCCTTGTCAAACATATTTTCTTATTTGCCTGAAATACCAAACTGAAACTTACATTTTTGGACTCACATGTCCCCATGTACCTGCAGAGAACCTCAAAACGCACACTGGCTGACCTTGCAAGCAGTCACACCTTCTAGTGCGTTTTGAGAAGTACAACCAAAATACAGTTTTTCCTTTTTTTATGTTCCTGGGGAACACCTCAGCTACAGAAATGAGGGCTGGAGAACCTGTCCTATGGAGGAAGGTGAGAGCATTGAGATTGTTCAGCCTGGAGAAGGCTCTTGGGAGACCTTATTGCAGATTTTCAGTGTATAAAGGAGGCTTATAAGACAGACAAACTTTTTGCCAAGGCCTGTGGTGACAGGACAAGGGGCACCAGTTTTAAACTGAAAGAGACCTGAAATAGGACATATGAAAAAAGATTTATTATGTGGGTGGTGAGGCCCTGGCACAGGCTGCCCAGAGCAGCTGTGGCTGCCCCCTCCCTGGCAGTGTTCAAGGCCAGGCTGGATGGGCCTTTGGGCTATCTAGTGGAAGATCTCCTTCCCATGGCAGGGGGGTTGGACCAGACGAACTTTAAAGGTCCCTTCCAACCCAAACCATTCTGTGATTCTAATTCTTCTCAGGTTTCACATGGCATCTGCAAATTGAAAAATGGATTTGTAGGCATATGTTCAACATGTCCAACAAGACATGCAATAGCACTGCCAACCATTCCTTTCATTCAAAGGCCTCAAAGTAGTGATTTATTTTTAGATGCACTCAGGCTTCAAAGCACTCCAAGAGAAAGATGACCTCCGTTCAACCCTTCCTTTACCTGAGTGAGCTTAAACCTATACTATAAATCTTCTTGAAGATGAGCAGTGGGTCATTTCAGAGAAGAAACATCAATTAGTAAATATCAAAGCCTCCTGGTGACTCTTTGGAGGGCACATTTCAACACCAACAGAGCTAATAAAGTTGATAATACACACACTTTGTTCAATTTTCTCATGCTAGCCATCAAATTACTAATATATAGTTTGTCACTAAGATTCATACATTAAAAGAAACACAAATTGGGGTCATCACAGCCAATTTATTTAATCAGATAAAGCTATGAAAAAATATTTGAAGTGGCATATTCCCTGTTCTTCTGTTTTTATAATGAGCATGTGAAAGCGCCTACACCTTTGAAAATAGCACAAGGATATCAGATATAGAAAAGGTTTATTATAATGCAAATCCATGTAATTTTTTTAATGCCTATAATAAGCAACATCAGCTAAGACCATTGCTTTTGCACCGATTTAGCACCAAAAAGAATGATTTTGTACCTGCACCTTTCCTTTCCTCACATATGCAAACTCTTACTCCCAAGCAACGTTATTATGCCAATCATACAATCATACTAATGCCTGTGAACAAACAGCACTGGTAAGTCTCTGGTTGCATGTATATACACAGAGAATTTCTCCCTATCACCACACCAGATCCAATCCTTATTTGAGTATTACAATATATACACCTGTTCATTTCTGAAGATGTAAATATATTGAAATTAAGTGAACCATATATAGCACTATAAACAGCCAAGCTCAAAAACTAGAACTGTTTCTGAACCATGATTCTCATGTCTTTATTATCTATACTACAATAAAATTTGAAGATTTCATTTCAAACTGATAAATGTCTCTTTTTCTCTTCCAGATAAGCAATTTAAAAGATGGGGTTTTTTTCTAGCCATGATTAGGAGTGAAGAATAAACTTTTCTCACTACAAAAAAAAAAGGTTAATGTAGGGAAACATTTAGATGAGTTGTATGCCAGGTAAAATACTTTTCCAAAAGTAAATTTTCATTGTACTTCAGCTTCTCAATTACAACACAGAAGAAAACTTCGTATTTAGCCCAGCAGCCTAAGTGCAAAGATACATGCTACTAGGAACATATGCACAAACATACTGTAGGAGAAGGGAATTACTTACTTGATGGTCCATGAGAGTCTCTGTTATCACCATGATGCTGTGTACACATACAATTGAAGAACGAAGAACAGCAAACAAAAAATTCCAGGCCAGGAAGAAGCAAGTGCACAAAAGCAGCAGCAGCAGCGGGAAAGAAGGACAATGAAAACAGTGTTAGTTCATAACTAAAATACAACATGCACCTCAATACCAAAGGCAAGATCTCAAGAGACTTGGCAGTTCAGAAAAGTTGAAGCAACAAAACTGACAAATATGCTTACAGAGAAGCCGTTAGTAGAAGCCATTGTCATATATGGTTAGTAAACAGCAAGTGCCCCAACTGATAATTCTGAGTGGAACCTCTTCATCAGCAACTTAGTGCTCATATGACTTGATACACAATATGCTTTAAGAAATTTTTAGGCTGTGATGTCTTCAGAAAACTAAGGGTCTGAAAGTTGAGATAACACAAAATCTGCTTCCAATACTGCTCCACTTTTAGACAATTGTTTTGGAAAGAGGACTTTTAGGCCATCAGTAATGTGTACCCAGTATATGCCAGATCCAAGCCTAACTGCTTTTGCACACAAACACAAACGTAGAAGCCACAGGTTCAGTTCATCTACAAACACAGGTAACATTTTAAATTGCTTAGGATGCAAGACAAGCAGTGCAGTTTTAAACTTTAAGAGGTCATTTTATATCACAATTTTATATCAAAGTATTTCCAAAGAATAATGTTGTATAAAACATTATTCCTGTCCCACTAAATGTGCTGAATATGGGCACTACAGGAGAGTAATTACATAGCAATAGCCTGTACTCCTTTCTGACGTTTGATCTGAATCTCTTATAAATCATTGGTACTCAAGGCCACAATCGGGGCCAAGATCCCCCTGTGCTCAGCCGTGCACAGATGTAAGGCAAGTTCCACATATCTCTTAAAGGATTTACTACATTTGAAACCTACAAATAACAGAAAAGGAGAAAACAAGTATCCTGATCAGCATGAACATTTAATCCTTAAAACGAAAATAAATCCAAACATTCTCTATCTTGTATGTCCTAAACAAAACACACCTGCTCTATAAAGGAGAGAAATCCTTGCCCTGATTTAAAGAGGATCCAATCTTGCCTCTCTTATCAAGACTAAACAGCAGGAAACATAAAAGAGAAAAATAAAAATCTTATCAAACAGGAGTCTTGTCTTACACTCCTGATCTCAACGTGGATTTTTATCTCCCTCAGCTGCCTAGGGATGTTAAATTGGCACCACAACGTGCAAATGTAAAGTACTGCAATGAGAACAGAGCAACTGCAGTACACAGCACTGGAAAGGTGAGGGAACCCTTCTTTCATAATCTGCACTTTCTAAAAAAAGGACTTGATTAAACAATGATGATTAAACAAGGGAAGCTGAAATAAATTATAAGTGTACTTGGAAAACAAACTTCTGTCCCTGCCAGAGACTAAATTTAGGTCAAGAGTAAAACACTGCTAAGGGGAACCCATGAACTTCCTAGACAGATTCAGGTACTAGTACCTGAAACAGATTCAAGAATTCAATGGTTTTCAAGACCAAGCATTTCTTTTTAATGCACAGGTAACATCCTGCAGACTAGGAAACAATTCAGACTGGAACTGTATTACACTACACTGGCTTTAGATTCAAGAGAATAGTGGCCACTAAAGAGGTCTGCAGTAACTGTACAGAGATCCAGCAACCAACTGAAGGACTGGGAGCACCACCATTCAGCACTGGTTTGCTCACACTACAAGTTGTGAAACAGGAGAGGAGAACAATAAGACTAAAATGTTAAAAGACATTTAGGATCAGAAGTCTCTGAGACTCAGACAGCATGTCCACTCGCAGCACATACTCACACGTTGAAGAAACAGAGTGAAAAAGCACCGCAGCCGGTCCCACCTCACCGCCTGCCTCTCAAGCAGCCCTGACCAAGATACAACATGACACCGCGGAGCAGGGCAACCCGTCACCCGAGACGATGCAGGGGCTTTTTATGTAAATATTTTAGCATTGCATGGTTAATCCTATGAACTGGTACAAACAGCTCCTACGCCAGAGGCTGAAACACAAGCTCTTCTAACTCTGTCCCTGATCTTCTCCAACAGACATTCTGTTTACACATCAAACTGCCTCTGTTGCTGGTCAACCCCCTCTCTCTATTAGAGCTGTATCGATGCAAGATGTTAAGATACTGAAATGAGACTATTTCAGTCAAAAAGACCTCTTACTGTGGTTCTGTCATCTGAGACTCATACTGCTACAGATTGGGGATTCAATCCCCTAAGGGGACAAAAGAATTGACATTTTTACTACTTCACTGTTTTCTCTGAAATAAATGCCCTTGGGGCATTCCTGTCCATCACCTCCCACATTTTTATTCTAAATATACAAAATTAAGAGAAATGCACACATTTCCAGACACACAGCCTACTCTGAATGTATTCAATTGATGGCTTTGATTACAGAATAAATCCTTTGATAGGGGAGGCTCTCAACACCTTGATGAACTGATTTAGCTTGTGCTGAGGCACACTTAGTTAAAAATGATACTACCAAGACATTCAAAACCTAGCCTTCCTCCCAGTAAAGTTTTAAATTAAGACTAAGGAATAAAACCAGCAATATAAACCATCACATGAGACAGCAGAGAGAACTCTGCTTTCGTACAAAAGCAGCTCTGTGCTCCAGAAAAGTACTATTTTTAGACATTAATTTCTCAGAAATAAAGCATATAAGAACTGCTATTAAACATAAACTTCTATCTGCCAATTGGTCCTATAAATCAAAATTATTTTCCTGTTGAAGATTAAAGATTAGGGCAAAAGCCGAAAGAGATTAGGGGAAAAGCCTGGCAAGAAAACCACCAATATTAAGTTCTGTGATCTCCTCTGTTTTCCTTTTACATGCAAACACATTCTAAAGCTGATGCCTCTGAAAAGGTTTTTTTCAGGTACCTCCTAGAAACCCTCTGAAAGGTTTATATTGCGTAGCAAAGCATTGATCAGTGTCTTCATACATGTTCATGATTCATGTATTTCATGAATTTTAATAAGACAAATGGAACTTGAAAAAAAAATAGATTGCAGCTAAAAATCCAGAATACTGAAGAGTCTCAAACATGACCTTTCAAAAAATTGAGTGCTGGGAAGCGTCAGGATTTACATACACTCAAAGTCTTCAATAGTACTGGGTCCAATCTCTGTTAAAATATATGCTACTTTTTTCTTTTACATTTCAGTTTCGATTTTTTTTACTAGGGTATACACCAGCCCAAGTACATCACCAGACAAGTATCAATTCAAACCAAACCACAACAGATTCAAGCTGTTTAATCCCCTCCCTGCAAAATTATCTTCACGTTCACCTGATTACATGAAGCCTCATTTAAGTTACTTACTGAAATTCTATCTAGATCCCCGTCAACCGGAACAGTCTCCATGCTGAAAGGGCTTGTTGTCTTGTCTCTCCTTCAGTTAGAGTTCTTCCATCTTGCTACTCAAGAGATCCTGGAGAAGGAAACAAAAATATAATAATTCAGTTTCAATAGCTGAAAACCATTAAAGAGTTCCCTCCTCTATGTTTTAAGAGGGTAAATAGTCTCCTCTTGTAAACTGTGTATATTACGGTTCCTTGCAAGACATACACATCACCCATAAAGATAAACTTTTTAGGAATGAAGGAAGAGGATAGTTTCAAATAAAACCAGCCAAACCAAAACTAAGTGTTTACATTTAGCTACCCTTGCATCAAAAAAGGAAGAACTATGCTGGAAGAACGCAAGAAAAAGAACAAGAAAAATCCACAGTTCTTGCCCTGTATTTCCCTTTGTTCCAGAGCCGCCAGCAACACACCACTCCCACCCCACGGGCACATGCACACAAGCTGTTTGGGTACAAAAAAGCTATTCTGGAGCAGTCAGAGTTTAGGGCTTCCCAGCATAACTCCAGGAAGAGTCAGGTTTTGCTTTGTGAAACAGAGATGTAGACGTTAAATCACTGCTGCAAACCAGCAGCCTCTGCGGCACCGCGGGCACTCTGCTGCTGGTCACCATACACAGCCAGATAGCAATGCCTCACTCTCTAGGCACTCCCTATTTACTGAGAATGAAAGCTACAGTAAACCTCAGTATCTACAGCACATTTGAAGCCACCAGTGAGACAAGAAAACGCTATGGAATCAAGCAAAACTCAGTGGAAAACTCATGCCTTCACCATTCATGCATTTAGCAGGTTTCAGTAGGGAAGCGGATCAAAATGGCATCTCTGTGGCCATCCCCATTGACACAGCCCACTGGTCTGCTTCTCCCCAGAGTCCCCAGCAGCAGAAGACACAAGCAGACACAATGCCTGTAAGCTGGCCTGTTCAAAACAGCAAAGCCAGTAGCCCGCAGGGAGAACAAGCCTCCAGTCCCACCTCCCATAAGCCATGCTCGCACTCCCCTTCCCTCCAGCCAGAGCATGGGTTTGATCAGAGAAATGGCCCAAAGACTCTTTTGCTCTTTGTCTCTGGTGGAGTGAGGGGGCAGGAAGCAGCCAAGATACAAGCTAGATTGCTAAACCAACACTTGTGCAAGAGCAAGGGTAGCATGGAGACAGCAAGATAGTTTTTTTTTTTTCCTCAAGCTACAATGTTGTCATATTGTGCTTAAGGTATACCTCAAGCTACGCCTTCAGCTCAAGTTTTAGCAGACATCGATTAACAGAGGGGTGAGGTGGGAGGAAGCATCAGAGCCCCTCCAGGGATCCTGAGTAGCATCCTGGGTGCAGGAGGATGGGAGAAGGGCAAGGAGAGGACCAGGAGAATATACAACATCTTGCAGTTCAAAGCCTACCTCAGAAAATACACACTCATGAAAACAAATCTCACCACGAGGAACCATTTATTCAACTGCTTTCACTGGGTTTTATCATCTTTGCTGTTCTTGTATTACATAGAGCACATTAGAACTAAAAACTCCTAGGAAGAACATACTGTATGAACACACTATAGCAAGTTACCATAACATAATGCCACTAAAACACAAAAGGAAGCATTAATAAAAAGTTTAACAAAAAGACTGTGTGCTAAAGGAACTGCAAAGTTTATAGTTCCCTATGACTCAGTTTGAAGAACCGATGAGGATCTCGCTCAAGTACCTGAGTAATTATTGAGGAGGCACATAACCAGGAAGCTTATGGCTAGATATCTTCATGTAAATCAGAAACAACACACATTTGAAGGGATATGACTACAAACGATTAATCTGCATTAATAAAAGGAAAGCTGGCATTACCACAAAAAAGAAGAATCCACCCCAGCAGTCTGTTTCCCGGGGCAGCAGGCACTGCGACACGCACCTTCCACACACCAGCACGGGGATGCAGAATTGGGCAATGTCTCTCGGAAGCTGCTCCTTGTCATCTCTCCCCCCACGCCCATTTCAGGTTCTATTATTAGCAGCAATTCAGCAACACCAGGCTGCATACATATTCAATTTACAGAAACACTACATTTTCAAACAGGATGAAAAATGAGTGGCATTGCAAACAGATGCACTGTTTGCACTGATATTTAAAGCACGGAGATTTTTTTAGTTACACAAACTTGCAGCCACACTCAGTTGTCCAAATAAGAAAGAGATCTTTCCTGACACAGGCACAGTCACTCTAGAACAGTTTTAAACCCATGTCCATTTTTAACAGACAAATTTTTAACTCATAATTTTTATTGTCAACATTCCTGATGTATTCTGCTTCTCCGTTTGTTCATGCAACCGCAGCCACTACATCCTTCCTTATCTCAGTCTCAAGAGAAATATAACTGGACTGGTACCCTAAAGTCTAACTCTTAGCAGTCATGGTCTTCCAGGGTCCCCAGAAACTCATAATCCAGCAGCAGGAAAGTTGTCTGGGAGACAGAGGGAGAAAAGCCTGCCTGGCTCACATCTGAACAGACCCGCAGAGCGAGGGGCAGAAATGGTTAAGGACTGCCTTCCCCCACGTTGTTTAGCTTAGGAGCAGACAGCCCGCTTGGCTTATTTTTCTTGGCAAAATGAAGGCTGAAAGTGAACAGTATCGCTTCTGAAATACGCCAAAATAAACACCAAGGAGGGAAAAGGGATCTCTCAGCAAAATGATACTCCCCAAAAATGCAAATAAGTATGGACTCAGAGAACAGATTTATTTTGAAAAACCGAGAATGCTTCCAACCACTCAAGCCCCAAGGCTTTGAAACAACTTTCAAATCAGCATAGGGAAGGGGACTCTATTTGTAAATGCAGTCATCTTTTTTTAGGAGCGCTTCCACAAGTAAGTGAGATCTCTTCTACTTAAGCTAACCATCAGATCTGAAGACACAACCCCACATTTAAACCATCACCTTTTTAGCTTTTGAGAGATATTCATGTCATCAACCATAAATATGTATCAGAAGTAGTGTGGCCAGCGGGCTAGGGAAGCGATCATCCCCCTGTACTTGACCTTGACACTGATGAGGCTGCACCTCAAGTACTGTGTTCATTTTTGGGCCCCTCACTACAAAACAAACACTGAGGTGCTGAAGTGTGTCTAGAGATGGGCAACCAGGCCAGTGAAGGGGTTGGAACACAAATCTGATAAGGAGCAGCTGAAGGAACTGGGGTTGATTAGACTGGAGAAAAGGAGGCTGAGGGGAGACCTTATTGTTCCCTGCGACTACCTGAAAGGAGGTTGTAAGCAGGTGAGTGTTGGTCTCTTCGCCTAAGTAACAAGGATTAGGACAAGAAGAAATGGCCTCAAGTTGTGTCAGAGGAGGTTTAGATTAGAGATTAGGAAAAATTTCCTCACCAAAAGTGTTGTTAATCACTGGAACAGGCTGCTCAGGGAAGTGGTTGAGTCACCACCCTTGGAGGTATTTAGAAGACATGTAGATGTGTTGCTTAGGGACATGGTTTAGTGGTGGACATGGCAGTACCAGGTTAACAGTTGGACTCGATGATCCTGGAGGTCTTTTCCAACCTAAATTATTCTATGATTCTCGAATCACAGGCTGACACAGGTTGGAAGGAACCTCTGGAGATCATCTAGTCCAAGTCCCCTGCTAAAGCAGGATCACCTACAGCAGGTTGCACAGGATTGTGTTCCAGTGGGTTTTGAATATCTCCAGATAAGTTAACTCCACAACCTCTCCGGGCAGCCTGTCCAAGTGCTTGGGCACCCTCACAGTGAAGGATTTTACCATGTTCAGGTGGAACTTCCTGTGTTCCAGTTTGTGCCTGTTTACCCTTGTCCTGTCACTGGGCACCACTGAAAAGAGCCTGGTCCCTTCCTTTTGACACCCTTTAGAAATGTAAGATCCCATTTCAGTCTTCTCTCTTCCAGGCTAAAACAGACCCATCTCTGTCAGCCTTTCGTCACAACAGAGACGCTCCAGTCCCCTAATCATCCTTGTAGCCCTCCACTGGACTCTACCCAGTAGTTCCTTGCCTGTCTTGAACTGGGGAAGCCAGAACTGAACACAATACTCCAAGCGTAGCCTCACCAGAGCAGAGTGGAGGGGGAGGAAGGATAATCTCCCTTGTCCTGCTGGCCACCCTTTTCTTAATGCATCCCACTGGCCTTGGCCATGACTGCACACTGCTAGCTCATGTTAAATAATAACGTCTGAGGTAGAGTTGCATAAGCCATCTACAAAAAGCCAGGTGCCTTGGCCATGTCAAAAGTCTCTGTGGCAACACACCTTTATAGACAAGTGGGTGTTTCCAGACAAGACAAGTTGTTTATAGACAAGATCTGGGGTGTTCTGTACAGACTTATAAATTCAGTACGTTAACCAGATTTTATCAGTGTTTATTGTGGGGATATGTTCATTTATCTGAATAAAGGGCTAATTGGGATAGACAGACCCTTTATTCTGCTCCAGTATAAGAAAGGCTCAAATATGTAGCTTGTTCCAGGCATATTAGAGAGTTTAAACCTGACTCCATGGCAGTAATACCCTACTGGCTGTATGTTTCTAACATTAAAACTGTAACTTAAGTCACAAAAGGACTCCTCTTCCCCCTCTCCCTCAGATTAGCTTCCATTCAAACACTTCATTAAATTTGGAGAACTTCATCAAGAGTCCTTGCCTGATCTCATAGCTGAGACGCTTGCTATGCTACCTCCTGTAACCTCATTTGCCCCCAAGATGAGGTTCTTGAATTTCAGCCAAGGTGCAGCCACAAAGTGAAAGTGGTAGAGACGACTCCTGAGTCTAATACATTTTCTGTTTCATCAATGGACCAAGTTACTTGAACACCTGCATACTGTATTATACAGGCAGGTTTTAGCTTTCTCCCTATCACCTATGGTCATTAGATAGGGCATTTGCACTGTGATACGGTTTTGTGATCTGTTATAGTATCAGAGTACCCTCTAACACTCCAGCATCATAGCTCATAGGCAAGGTACTGACTCACCAGTGACCTGCACCAAGCACACAGTGAAATGCCTACTGCAGGCTGATCCAGGCTTTCCAAAGGGGAAGCATTCTCCAGGGCTCTGACCTCCAAAACTGACCTGCTAAGCTTTGCTGGATACCTTGCCTTCTTTCCTTAAGGGCTAAACTAAGTTAATGCACTTAAATTTCCCAAGATGGATTTATTTAAGATGACACTGGCACAATACTTTGACTTCAAAGATCAGTATGGCAACAACAACGGACAAGACATACTAAGAAAGGAAACCTAATTATTCGCATTGGCATCAAGAAGGGAAAAAATTCACCCAGGTCCTTGCTGGAAAGCAGAGTCCCAACTGTACCAGAGAAATGCTGTTCCACGGGGAATCACAGATTGATAGAAAGGGACCTCTGCAGGTCACCTTGTCCAAACTCCTTTTGCAGGAGGGCATCTAGATCTTCAAGGATGAAGACTCCACAGCCCCCTCAGGTATCCTGTGCCAGTGCTCAGGCACTCATACAGTAAAAAAGTGTTTCTCCATGTTCAGAGGGAACCACAGGCATTTCAGTTTGTGCTCATGTCCTCTTGTCTTGTCATTGGACACCCCTGGAAATAGCCTGGCTCTGTCACCTTCACACTCTCCCTTCAGGTACTTAGATACCTTTATGAGATCCCCAAGCCTTCTCTTCTACAGGCTGAACAGTCTTTCCCCATCAAAGATATGATACAGACCCTTAATCTTCTCTATGGCCCTTCATTGGGCTTTTTCCAGTATGTCCTTCATTGGACATTTTCCAGTGTCTCTTGTACTGAGAAGCCCAGAACTGGACCCAGCACTCCAAGTGTGACCTCACCAGTGCTGAGTAGAGAAGGCTTACTACCCTCAACCTGCTGGAAATGCTTTGTCTAATGCACCCAAGGATACGATTCACCTTCTCCATGGCAAGGGCATGATGCTAGCTCCTGTTCAACCTGCTGTCCACTAGGATCACCAGGTGATCCTGAGGTAGGCAGTTCTCAAATGTGGTTGTCAGGTCCATAAGGAAGTTCAAGGTAGTACTCTTGAGAAAGGTATCAAGGTGCTAAAAAGACCCCCAACAAGTAAGTTTCATAAAAATTAAGAGCTAACAGGGATAGGAACAGTTTTCAGATATTAATGGTAATCTAAATTATTCATGCATATAAGTATCTAAAGGGTGGATGTCTGGAAGAAGGAACTAGACTCTTCTTAGTGGTGCCCAGTGACAGGACAAGGGGCAACAGGTACAAACTCGAGCATGGGAAGTTTCATCTGAAACTTGTTCACTGTGAGGGTGACAGAGCACTGGGACAGGTTGCCCAGAGAGGTTGTGGAGTCTCCTTCTCTGGAGATATTCAAGGACCACCTGTACACAATCCTGTGCAACCTGTTGTAATTGATCCTGCTTTCGCAGGGGAGGTTGGACTAGATGATCTCCAGAGGTCCCTTCCAACCCCTGCCCGTCTGTGATTCTGTAAATCCTGAATCTAACAGGGTGATCAAACCAAGGCTCTTGAATAATCTAAGTGTCATTTAGCAATCATATGACAGGGTGAAGGCACTTTCACTTTCTTCCATGTAGTGGGGGAGCAGCAATAGCACAGAAGGTCATCAGGGTACGTGCTGTACTTCGGGGCTCTGAATCCAGTGCACCAGAGAAAGTAGAGCCCCCTGGTTGCAGTGTGAGGCCACAGATTGTCTCTCTCAGTTCATGAGTCCATACACCAAGTACACTTCATTAACAAGCTACAGATCAGGCCAGCATCTTGCACATGACACAATACCACTGTGTGCCAAGGGCCACTGCTGAGACCAGTTCCGAGAAAGCAGGAACTCAAGCTGAGTTACTGGTAAAGCTGGAGTAGGGCCAATGGGGTCAAACAATTCAGCAACAGATCTGGTAAACAAAGAAATCACAAATTTTCCTCAGCTCTCAAACCAAGCATCTTACACATGCTAACAAAACCTTGGAAGAACCAGGAAGAGGTTTTATTCTGCAATTCTAGACGAGAAACTTGAGAACTGAGTAAATCTCAAGGTTCAATTCCTTCTACTGTGAAGTCAGGCCAAGCAGAAGAGTTTGACAAAACCAGTAAGAATATAGGGTAAGTCACAGATGACAAATCAAATTATGTTAACTCTGAATTGCCATGTCTGGAAGCTCGAAAGTCTGCTCAGAGTCAACAACTGCCTCACCTATGTCCTCTGAGTATAGGTGATCACTTGATACTATCAGCCACCAAACAACACCCTTGTGAAACACTTCCTTCCACCCTGAGTTTCATTACCTGCCTTCTCATTTCCTGAATAAACAGACCATGTGCAAAGAAAGCTGTTTCCTCTGTTTCTTTATTGCTGTTTTCAGAAGGGAAAACAAAGAAAAAAACACCCCAACAACTCAAACCACCAAAAAAAGCCAACACAGGAAAACTGAAGCACTTAAGAACAAGACTTTAAAACATCACTTACCTAGAAAAAACTTGGAAAGCAGATGCATAGCCCAGATACCTCAGCTATCTTTGGAGAGCAATAGGTAACGAGTGCCAAGAAAATAATAACAAATGTTTGAATACTCACTGCAACTTGAATATTTACTACCTTTAACAAGTGTCTTGTAGGCAAACTTGTGCTTACAAAGATGAGGGAGTGCAGAAAAGGTGGTACAAGTCACCCCCAGGTATTAACATGCAGCATCCTTCCACTCAAGTCCCAGGCATTCTGGAGCCCTCTGGCCATTGAAACACACTCCAAAGCTCCCCAACTTGTCCCAGTCTTCATGATGTGTATCTTGCAAGACTGCTCCCATGATTCAAATGTGTTGTTGGTCTTAACGGTAAAAATGGCTATTTCTTCACCTTCCCAGAGGATTACCCACTTTACCTTCACAAGCCAGTTTTAACCTAGGGCTCAGTCTAACCTTTGAGCATAAGAACAAGGGAGGCAATAAAGTATTATGTTATTTAGACTGGTTTTTTACATTTAAACTTGAACCAGAGAAAACCTATGAAGCTTCATAAAATATTCAGAAGAAATTTGGTTTTGTTGTGATGAAGTAGGGAAAGAAGTTTCAATCAAACCTTACATGGCCAGTTCTAGCATTTTCATTTTGCATTTCAAGATGCTGCAGTACCAACCAGCAAAATAACCAAGTGGGTGCCAAACTGATCTTACAGAACTTTATACAAGGTCAAATTGGCCAATTACTGCCTTTGCTTGAGGAACAAAAGAAGCACTCAAACTAAGTGATTGGACACACTGCAAACTGTTTTCCTTTCAGAACTCCACCCAGCGACTTGAGGCTACATTCATTATTCGAGCCTTGCATTTTTCATGCCCACAGATGACAAGCTAAAAATGTTTTTAAAAAGTCACAGGACTAATTTAATAATTTAAAGTCAGGGAATCCTGCCTTTCTTCTAATGGCATTAGAAGTTTTCTTTTACAACCGTAAGGTACTACTAACAGGCTCACATACACACAGCCCATTCCTTCCATCTATCTAGTCAGCTCATGTTTGCGTTAGAAGCCAAGATGCTTCTATTAATATCTCAGAGTGGAAAAATAAAAAAATATCCAAAACAAAAAGGTTGTTCCACACTGTGATGAGAGGCCAGCTGTACTCCCTGTGGTTCCTCATCTCTCACGTTGGCAGCTGTATAAAGTTGCAGTGCAACAGACTCCTAGGCACAGCAGAAAGGAGTTAAGAGATTACCAGTGCTTCAGGCCTGATCCTTGCCTCTGCCTTCCCACCTGCTCACAGGCCTGTCTGCGCAGGTGCTCCCTTAACCCCCTTCTGTCAGAGGGACCCCCACTATTGCAAATTATTTTAAACAGACACCCCTAAAGCACAGAATATTTAAATTGAGCTAGGCCTTGGGACATTGCACCTGCCTTTCTGCTTGCAGGTGTGGCAGAGCAGTGGTAGACAGCTGAGTGGCACCTCTTAACCCACCCTTTTTCCAACCACACCAGCCTGGGCAAGCATGGACTGTGTCTACAGCCATGGACTCGCCTGACACTGACTGGAAACTTCTACAGGAAGTAAGGGGAGTCAAGCCAATGCAAAAGGA
This sequence comes from Porphyrio hochstetteri, assembly GCA_020800305.1. Lineage (NCBI taxonomy): Eukaryota > Metazoa > Chordata > Aves > Gruiformes > Rallidae > Porphyrio > Porphyrio hochstetteri. The sequence continues at coordinate 65,134,922 of CM036905.1, read as the reverse complement.
AAAGCAATGTTGTTGTTAAAGGTTCTTTTCTGAAATGAAAAATAAGAGAAGTCAGCAGAGATGTTTCCACAGACAAGATGGATGTGTGGCAGGGCAGTTCCTTCCCCATTTCTGATGCTAAAGTGGAATCAGTTGCTGTCCTGAGACACGAGACAGATCTGGATTTCCTCTGCATGACACATTCCAAAACAAAACCCAACCTTGTTTTTCCTGAAAGGAACATTTTTCTCTTTTCCCTTTGACAGACATTACTGTCAAATACAGAGTCAAAACACTGAAAAACAAAAAAGAAAAAAGACACTATTTCGAGCCTATTAAAAGAAGTACTTTTAACCATCTAAGAACTAATTCACTGGCTGAAAAAAACTTCAGTAAGGGGATGCTGAAAGTCTATTTTAATACTTTAAATGATGCAGAATACTACCTTCACTGAGGAAACCCTCTGCTCATCTTGGTTATGATGTGACTATAGATCCAGAAATATTTAAGTCTTGTGTGCAGGTCAAGAATACAATCAACTTCATAAGGAATGAAGGCTCAGAGAGCTATTCTGAGATTATATAGAAATGACTGTAAGAAATCATATTATTGCAGATCAATGAATTACCAAGTACCAGATAAACTATACGTGACTAGGTGAGTGTTCTTTACCTACTGCAAATAAAGTAAAAGTTTAGCTTAAACTGCTGTGAAGTTCCTGTGTCTCCCAAGCTGCAGTGACTTTGCTTGGACAGATAGGCACTATTGTGCCGACAGATCATTGCAACATCAAAGCTATTGCAGCTAATTTCCTATATCACTTCTCTCTGAGCTGACTTAAGCAAATACGAGCAAGATTCCAGCTTGTCACAACTGCAGGCTATGTGCCTGGTCACACAGTCATTGTACAACACTTTACTTACTAAGAGTTTACAACCAATTTGCAGTTTTAATACAAACACCAGCCAACTATCTCAGGCGTGACAGCATTATATTGCTTGTGTTACAATACCACTTATGTTAAAGTCTACTGCTGGGGGATGGACAAGAACATTTTTCCAAGTCTGTGACAGAAGACTACACAACCCTCTGCTTAAGGAGAGTCCCCTGCTTTTTTCACCTACGGTCTCTGCAAATCTTTGTACCTGGAGGAACAGGATGACTGTCCTCAAAATTGATCAATCTCTCTGAGAACACTCCTTGAGAACAGAATCATGTCCAAAGCAACTAAAGCAAATTAAAACTAATGTAACATTTATAAGTATCTTCTGAATCACCCAGCTGTAAAGGTCAAAGTTCAGAATACACAGGACTCAAAAACCCCAAAACCCACAGGCCTTTAAAAGATCCGAACTGTGTAAGGAGGTGACTGCAAGTGACTTACCAAAAGCGTGATACTGTATCACATGAGGTTCCACCGCAGCCTTCCCAGAAACTACAACTAACCAAAGCAGATACCAATCTTTGCTTCTCTAACTGTATCTCTCAAGTCAATCAGTAACTGTCCCTGTTCGACTATAAGCTCCCTCAAGTACAAACTATTCTTTTGTTCCATATTTGCATACTACCAAATTCAAATTTGATTCAAATGTGGTAAGAGTTCTCAAGTTCAAAGCAATATAAACAGTTACTGTTGACTAAACAAGAGTTTGACAGGGAAGAGAATCATTGTAATGCACAAATACAGAACAAAAAACAAATTCATAAAAAAATAAACTAGATTCAAAATCAAGTCAGTGTAAAGGATTGATTATTCAAGTGGCAATTCTGCTAGATTTTTAATCTTTCCTTTACGCTGTGCATCTTGCTGCTTCTCAGAACTTAAAAGGATGGCTAACTCATTTGAAAGATGTGAAATAGATCTTAACAGGTCTTTCAGATTTTTATGCACATTGAAAGAACACCTTAAGGGGGGGTGGGGGCAGGGCGCTAAAAAACCCCACAAAATCAACCTCAAAATGTGATTTAGGCGACTCACTAAGACCTGCCCAAGAAGAATATAACGATCCAATTTAACTGCATTCATTTAGTAACACCACCGGACTACAGGCTTCTAAAGGTGTCTGGGAACAGAGGGTTTTTTGATAGCCAGCACTGCTGAGGAAAAGCATCAATGTGAAATGAATTAAACAGTCTTCCCAAAGACCTATCAGTACAGAAGCATTTTTCTAAACCCCAATGGCTTAGTTTCATCAAAGTAAGAACTGGGAGTACCTCTCTGGGTCCTGCTAGTAAGAACCATGGACAGGCTTCACCCAGACTCAGCCAAGAAAGTAACTAATTTCTGTTCTGAGATTTTTTTTTTAAATTTATTTATAAGTTCTAAGATTAAAAGAGACTTAATATAGACAAACAAGTCTCAGCTGAGCTGTGTTTAGCTGCAATACGGTTTCATTGTGTTTGAGAGGGTTTTACGGACTTTCGGCAGGATTAAACAAGGTGGGTATTTCAACCAGGAACTTCATGTTTATTCTCACATAGCATTTAATTTTCTTATCTTGGCGGAAATGTCTCTTCTTGATATTAAAATAGAGTTGATGACATAAGAGATGGCCTTCATTTGGATTTCTTTTGGCTAGCACTAGAAGGTAGTCTCCACAATTTCAAGATACAGGATATCTGTATGAAGAACAAAAGGTCAGAGAAGCTTTCTGCAATAGGAAAAACCCTAGAAATTCTAACTTAAAGTAGCAACAAGTTCAAACAGGCAGTGATAGTATCTGGCTTACACATCATGGTTTATTAAAAAGATTTAGAAAGTCTAATTTAGATTTCCATTGTTTATGCCAAGGCGGGTTTTTTGGCTCTTTCTTTTTTTGCTTTACTCCTTGCCTAATTAAAAGAAGCCGATGAACCCAACTTCTGTATTTTTAGGTGTCAGTGCTATTCTACATGTTTAGAATTCAGGATATGCACAGGTGGAGAGGGTGATGTTTTATTTTATTTGGGTGGGGGGTTTTGTTTGGTTTTTGTTTGGGAGGTTTTTTGGGGATATCGAGTCTAAGTGGATTTTTTGTGGAGGTTTTTTCATTGTTGTTCAGTGGAGGGGTTTTAAGTCGTGAACTAATATTTCAAATAGCCTCTGTGCAGGCTTAACGAGGACTTGTGCTTTTAGCACCAAATATCTAAGCTTGTCTTTCTGAAACTGAGTAACTGCTAATCAACTTTGATTTGGAAGTGTTACAAGAATCTCATATAGCTTTTAGCTTAACAGGATGAACCAAGAGCATTTAAACACCCTAACCTGATGCACCGGAACTGCAAAATACCATTGCATTGCAGACTTAGCATAACCTAGCACTAGACCTCATTTTCCCACTCATTTCTATTCAAGAAATCACATGCTTCCCCCACCACAACACTTCTTTGGGCGTCAAGAAGAGCCTCACCTGCCCCAACAAGTGGCTGTGGAAGAGACAGAAATATCATCAATGACAATGTATCTGCAATTCATAACTCTCAAAAATCAGCGCATTATCTCTGCCTATTGTGAGACAGGCAACTCCTCATATTACTTGCAACAATAAACAGGCAACTTACATAAACATAATTTTTACCAGAGCTGAAAATAGAAGCCAATCTTTTGGCAGCTCAAAGCCAGCCCTCAAGCACGGGAGTTAAACACCTCTTCCCAAAGCTATCCTACTTCTGAAGAGTAGAATGCTTTTTGCTCCTGGTGCTGCGAGGAGACACCAAAATTCACAGTAGGAAGAACACCAAGTTATCAGGGTACATTTAACCTTCTTTAACATTAACAGGGACCAATATAGAAGATACTGTGCTCGTTCAAGCAGTAAAAGACAGCACATGTGATGGTTGAGATAATATGGTTCTTCTGTTCCTTGACAATCAGGGTGTGGTTGTAAGGTCACTTCATACAGTACAAACAGGAAAGCAAAGTCTTGATGCTTCCTTGGAAGTTCTTTGAAATGTTTCAGAGAATAAAAAAAGAGAAAAAACCCCAATGTCTTCAACAAGAATTGTTCTATTTAAGGCCCGACAAACGTTAAATGGACAAGGCACCACCTCCTCCCCTTCCACCCAGTATACTGAAGTATTGGGAATTCTCTTTCCCATAAAATGGTTTAACAGGGCCATCAGATAGCTTGATCATGTGATATAAAGTATTTTTTAAAAGACAAAAACTACATCTTTCTCTTCACAGCATTACTTCATTCCAATATTGTCACCAAAACCGTCAAGAGTTACCAGTTTAATGGCATTTTATAGTTTACTTTCATAGTTAACATCACACACAATACCAAGATAACACAAGCTTAACTACCAAGATAATATTAGCATAAAGCAATCCAATACCCTGTATCTCTGCCTCAGCAGTTAACTAAACCTCTAAGTATCATGTTACACATTTTATTCCCTTGAAGGCAGCTTACGCATCGGTTTCAAAGTCTAGCATTTAGGAAAACAATGAAGCACCAATTTCCCTGCTTCACCATGTAAATGAAGCCAGGCAGCAATAGCTCAGGCCTCAGAGCTGTAAGAGAACAGAAGTGTACGTCCCAGCTTACATCCAAGCATCCGCTTCCTGGGGCACATCCCACCTCTGACGCTCATTTTCACACACCGCTCTGAGATGTCTGAAGGAGGAAGACTGAACGTACCTGTTCAGATTTCCTGGAGGAGTAACTGTAAGAATAATTGGTGGTACGTGTTTCCAGCCGTGTGCTATGCTAACAGGGGCGACTGGAGAAATCCCATGCCCTGGGTTTTCATCTATTATTAACTGAGTGCCCAGACTGAATATCCCAAACCAGAGGCCACAGATACAAAGCAGTGAACTTCAGCAGGTGCACTGGACTTACAACTAGAGGCTTTAACTTTTAAAAGCGCTGATTTCTCCAAGTCTTGTAATGAGCATGTACAAGAATAAAGGTTTGGTGTTTTGTTTTGTTTTTTCTTCCAAAATTGTCACGCAAGAGCATATATAATACTGATTTACTGAAAGCAACAGATGTGCTGAGCCCCCTATCCTCAAAGATACCTAGGCATGCATAAGCTCTCCTGTGAGAAAGGACTTCATTCCTTTTTTTTGCAGCCCTCAGGATTTGGAGGATGAGCTGCCCTCTCCTCCTAATGATCACGACCCAAGAAAACCCACTATATTCCATAAGTTCTTCATGCAATGGCAGGCCTTACACTCCCACGATAGCTTTTAGAAAGTCTGAGACATTCATAACTTACCCTTTTTCATATTCAGATTGTCTGCAACACACATGGAATATGAAATTAAGAACTAGTAACTGCAGGAGTCCTATTAACTTCAGAAAATCCAAATTTTAAGTGAATAGCCACTTGGATATGTCAATGCCATTTACAATCACCAAAGTGTAAAATAATTGAGAAGCTTATCCACTGAAAACCACCTAACCAAGATAAGCACACAAGCATTCCAGTTACATCATGAAGTCATAAACTACTTCCACCTCCATGAGAAAAGCACTGTGCCAACACTTAACAATGAGAATCGACTACTTCCAAATGTTGATAAGTATAATTAACCTTCATAACCCTGTCTTTGGCCTTGAACATTAAAGCTGAATTCAGCTTGAAAACCAATTAAAATGCTAAGCAGTCTATCCACTTTGGGAGTGGAGAATGGCATATTGCATTTGATTTTAAAAAAAAACCAACCAAAAAGCCCAGAAAGGAAAGTACAATTGTCTCCTTAGCTTCAAGGATCTATTAGCTTTAGTAAAGATCATAATTCATAAATAAATCATATTTTAACAAGTAGTGAAGAATTCACCAATTCTCCATAAAGACCCTGAAACACTTAAGGTTGATGAAGGGAACTTTTTTGATCCTAGCTAAATTGAAGGTTTAACAGAAAAGAGGGGGAGGGGAAAAGGCACAGAAACAAAGGATAAAGATGAGCTAAGGTAGGCTATGAAGTTTGGTTTTTCCCTTTTCATGCTCATCTGTAACAACAGATATTACTCATGTCAATATGGGCCGGAACTCATTCTCAGCTTGCAGAGCACAGTTCACGTTCACAGAGCTTTAACTTCATTCTCCCTCAGAAAGGTACCCATATATTCAGTCTGCCTTTTGGATTGACTACTGACAAGGAAATCTACTTAAAAGTTATGTTGCTAAACCCATTTTTTCTATGGTTACCATTTTAAAATTAGCAGAATAACTAGACTGCCAGATGGACCTGGAATTCTCATTTTTCTCTCTAATTGCTTCCTTCCTAGATGGAAAACACTGGGCTACAATACTTAATTTCAAGGTAAAGGATTCAGACAGGCTTCACAGCACACTAAAAGCCTACATAATGAAATCTTCATTAAAAAATATAAAAGTGCATTTAAGAGTGGTAGAGTGTCTGGGAGATGACCTCTCTAAATCCATCTGGCTTTAAGAAACACCATAAAACTACAAGCAATTGCCCATTTTCAGTAATATCTCTAAGAGTGGCAGCATTCCAGTTTAAACAAAGTGCTCTAAATGATCAAAAGTGGTTCTGATCTTTTAAAACATTTTGCTGAATATTAAGTTTTTCTTCCTTCTTGAGACAAAAGCATTTTTAACTAGTTTATAATGGGTATCATATTCCCTCTTACCAAAAGAATAAAAAAAAAAAGAATCATGTTGAAATTCAGATGCACATGGATCTCTGGCTGATTATTAGAATTCTTCTCAACCCCTTGGTTTTACTGTAGCTGGGGCAATCCCTATTCTATTACCACACCCCTGAATAATGAAGGGAATAGACAACTATAGTCACAGCCCTAAATAATGAAAGGAACCAATGTCCAGCCATTTTCAAGAGCCTTTTAGTGTATCCAGACTCTGAACGTGAGCTATTTTGCATGACAAATACTGTCACAGGTGCAGACCAAAAGTACTCTGCAGCTTTGCTTAAAAGTAAATTACTATCATCCCAGGTTTCCTTACTTTCCCATTTAAGCTTCAAACATTACATTTAAAAGACTTAAGCCAGGCATGAAACTCCACTCCTTTAGTATTAGAATTTCTCCATGTTATTTTATATAGGAAGCTGTCACATCATGACAACGTAAGAAAAAAATCTGCATCTCTTTATTGTTTCTTGTTGCATCTATTCCTTCACATTTGTCTTCATTATTAGTGTTTAGTGTCAGAGCAAATAAAATTCATGGGTCTTTTTCTCCAGTTAAAACACTAGGTAGAAACTTAAGCTTTCTTTTTTAACACAAAGAAAAGTAAATAAAGTAATTTCTGATTTTCTAGTGAATCTGAGCTGATTATTGTCATTTTATAGTTACTACTCAGTTTTAACATCAGAATTTTGTTTCTAGCAATCTACGTGTTTTATCTTAGTACAACTTCATTCATTCACTACTGGAGTTCAGAGTGGCATTCATTTTAATTTTTCCTTGCATTTTTAAAATTTCTTTTCAAATATACTCAATATATCTGCTTAACAAGCATCTGTTCAGGTGTTAAAACAACACTGAATTAGCTATCCATTTTGAAAGCAGCCCCTATATGTGGTGGCTGAAAGTCTTAATTGTCTTCATGTCAAGACATATTTCACATATTTAATTCCTATAGGGAGTTCCCGCGATTGCCACCAAGTTACCCTTGACAGCTACTGCACATAAGTGTGCTGTAGATGGCAGTGTTTTACACAGCTCAGCTCTCTACCTTAACCTGCGGTTAAATAGTACAATACACAGAATATACTGCAAGGTGGTACAAGAACCTTCCACTTAAGCGTTTGCAGAGCATACCATACATAATAAGAAAACATGTAAAATGTATTGATTTGAAAAATAAAATCTTGGTCCCTCCTCAGCTAACTGGCTAAAGACGTGTACCATAAAACGTAAGAACTTTAAGCTACTTCAGGTGAGACCATCTTTAAGATGCACTATAAACTGTGCACCTGTGTATGGCATTTGGGCATACTAAAGACATTTTACTTCAGCTGACCAAAATCAGTTTTTTGTAATAGCCTCAGATCCCTAACTAGAAAGTACTGTTCTGTTGTAGGGGGGTACACCTGGATCCTCTGGACTCCCAATCTGCCTAGAAATCAGGACATGGACTTTCCAGAAAATACGAGGCTGCACAGCAAACATCCGAGTTTCACACTAATCTCACCAACTCCTTTCTTTACGCTGTCCCCAGTCTGTCCACAACAAGCTTTCCATACAGACCCTCTCAGTAGCAGTCACTTTTGTCTAAAAGGGGACTTTGCCCACTCCATGACACACACAACGTGTACTTCACAAAAATGAACCAGTGCTCACTCCTGGAAAACATAAGTGACAGGCATTCAGGTATATACTGCCTTGACCAATTGTAATTCCCTTTCTTCCTAGAATTTTAACTCGAGTTCTTTGAGAAAAGGAAGCTGTGCTATATCCCACTGCTACAACTCTTACAGATTCAATTATGAAAGAGCACAACTATAAAAATCCCATGCCACTATCACAGTAGGTTCATTTTTATTTCATAATGGGTTCATATTTATTTCATAATGGGTAGAAAAACAGCTCAATCACTAGCAAGTCAATAGTTTTAGGAACCACCTCAACAGTAATTTCAGTGCCCACTCCCCTCCTCCCAGCTTAAAACTCCCTCCCAGCCATCAGCCTCATTATGCATCTCAAGCAAAGTACATGAAGGCTAGCTCAAACAGGTTCTCCCAGGACACCCAGCACAGGAGCTTCTCATTGTAATGCTCACAAATCAGAATCCATGAGACCAGCACTTCCACTCCCTATGAGAAAGGGCAGCCTGCTTCTCTTAGGAGCAAAATTACTGTCATCACTACTCAGCAAAACATTTGGTAGAAACTACAAGAGGCATGAGACATCAGAAACGGTGATAAAGGAGGAGCAGAAGCCAAGATACAATAATGAAGATGCCATGCATCTTCGTTAAGCCTGTGAATGTAACGAAGTCCAAGGCTGCATGGGACAGCAGACTCCTATCATTGCATTCCACCAGAGTATCAGCAGAAAGGCACCTACAAACATTGGTCCTAGCAAATACATTTATACTCATAACAATCTCCCTGGACACAGTATTGGGAGGAGCAGAGTGTTACAATTTTTGCTTGTACAGCTTATGCGTGCAGTAATTTGTTTGGGGAGGGAGGATACACTTGCTGACATAAGCACCTACACTGCAGCTTCTCCCACACTGATACAATAGCATCATCTTTGCCAGTAAAGATTACTACTCTGCACAGGATCCCAGACATTTAAAATTTCACAACAGCAAAATATGTGAGTATGTTGGCAAGCTCAAATCAGTGAGCATCTGTATTTTTCTCCAGAGAAAATAAAGCAGAAGAACAGAGACCACCACCACCAGGTTTCTGAGTTGCTAAGACAGATAGGAGAGCAGCCAAGAAGAAAAACAAACATGCTTAAATGAAAGAAGAAAGATGAGAGAGGGGTACATCAGGCTAAAGATAAACCTACCATGGACACAGAAGAAGATGGTAAGGCAACGTGGTCACGTGTTAAACAACATGGTTATCCAAGCAGAAACCTGAGAATAAAGCTGGGATGGAGAAAAGGCATTTAAAAGTGTCAGACAAGTATAACTGAAACAGTTAATGAACAGAGCAACTGTCTAACAGATGGCTATAATAGGACAAATGTGGAAATATAAAAATTATTATTTTTTTAACATTTAAAATAAAAATTATCCTGTAACAGGATGGAGAATAAGCCCACCAACGCTAAATGAGGCTTTCATTCATATGGATGGCAACAGTACCGTTGTGTCACAAGAAGAGGGAAGATACAATCTTCCAACTTCACTCAGTATCTACTACATCTTTAGGCAGTAACATAAAACCCTTGTCACCTCTTCTCTGCTCCAAGGCTCAACTCCTAGGACCCTTGACACTGGAAAATGGAGGGAGTATTTAGTGAGGGCATTCAGATTACAAGTTAAAACCCTGATAACATACACATACCTTCCTTCACGTGGGTCTTTTTCCAAGTTTTCACCAACACAGAACTTGTTTAGTAACTCATTGTTGCTACTCTAGAGTTTCTGCTGTCTGGGCAGCCCTGCCGCAGGACAGGCAGCACAGGCTACAGAGCGTCAGCTACAAGTCACGAAAACACAGGCTGCTCCCTGGCCAAAAGAAGAAAACAAACAAAAAAAGAAACCAAAACCCCAACACACCTCCTTTCATGCAAGAATTCACAGACAGATGCTCAAATTCAAACATCATCTCTATCAAGGCACTGAATTATATTCAGGAAATAATTCTCCGAGTCAAGATCTTGCTTTTGCAACACTTCCCCCAACACCTTAAAACCATATGAATCACAACAGATGCTACTCATCTAACAAGAAAAACAACCCAAGGTTCTTAAGCCTGCATTTAAGATAAAAGTATTCACTAAGCAAGTGGTTTACATTTTAATCACCTATAAGAAACTAAGAGTAAAAACGCCTAAAACCTGATGAAATTAATTTGATTAAGACTGGAAATGTAAGCAGGGTTTTTTTTAAACCCACAAAAATGCCTACAATGAATAATAGTCTAGATTTATGTACAGTATCTCAGATAATTTTCAGCTGTCATTTCTGGACACCATACATTGTGAGTAACATCAAGTCTCTCTCTCACTCTAGTTTCCCTTTCCTGTACCAGGCGCCAGCACAAATGCTTTTGTACACACCATCTTCACAAAGGTCAACTGCCAGACAATAGCCCGTAATCAGAACTTAAAAAATAGTCATAATTAAGTCATTGTTTTTGGTCTATAGTTCTCACGAACAATAAATACACCATCAAGCTACCCTTCACACTATTTACTGAAGACACAACAAGCCTTAGCTTCCTGAAATTTAAAACCCAAAAGAGCCAGAGGTTTGAGAGGTCTGAGCCCCATATTGCCACTCAGCAAAGCCAAGTAACCACAGTGTTAGCGAAGAGTTAATGGTCTCTTTCTTTCCAAAAGCAGACCAAGACACACAGTACTGCAATTTTTCTGCTGGATCTTCAAACAACGTGATGTGCAAGGTCTTGATGCGAGTTCTGCTGAAGAACAACTGTGTTAGATATGATTTTTAACCACTCACAGCATTACTGTTGTGCCAGTAAGAGTTTCAGAGGGATAATGAATCCTTGTACACGTAGTATGAGGAAGGACTCCTCCACAATTTTTTTATACAGAAAAATTAAAGAACAGAGTTCAGAAATAAATCCACGTAAAGGAACAAAGAACTACTGCAATGCAGGAAGGTAAGTGGAACAACATCCACAATGTATTTTTCTGAGCTTCCAACTGATGAATATTTAATTTATATAAGATGGAAAGATAAATGTTTTCAAAAGAAAGACTACAGGTGATACTGGGAAGCATTCACTTAACAGAGCAATTGAAACAGTACAGCTAAGTGTTGATGTTTGACCTATTCCATTCATGCCCTGACTCTATTTATGCTGCTTGTATGACAATTAATAAAACAAAGGTTATTTAACTCCAATTATATTACAACATAATAAAAGTTGCCTTCATAAGTGAGCTATATTTACAAAAGTAATATGTCAGTCACAAAGAAAAAACACACAACCAGTTTTCCTAAAGAGGTATAAAATATAAAAAAATCACTAACAACAAAGTATCACAATTAATAAAATATGTAGTTAAAAATATGCATAAACATCTGTTCTGGTCACTTTTTATTAACAAAATTTTAAATATTTATAGTCAATAAATGCTACAACAAAGTACAGTGATTTATTATGCATGGAAATAACTACCAACCAAGCACAACTACAGCCTGGGTGGAGAATGGATTGAGAAGAACCATGAGGAGAATTTGGAGTTGGTGGACAAGAAGCCAAACATGACCCAGCAATGTGTGCTTGCAGCCCAGAAAGCCAGACGTGTCCTGGGCTGTGCCAAAAGAGGCCTGACCAGCAGGCTGAGGGAGGGGATTCTGCCCCTCGACTTCACTCTGGTGAGACCCAACTGCATCCAGCTCCGGGGTCCCCAGCACAAGAAATATATTGAGCTGTCAAAGCAAGGACAGAGGGCCACAGAGATGATCATGGGGCTGGAGCACCTCTTCTGTGAAGACAGGCTGAGAGAGTTGGGCTTGTTCAGCCTGGAGAAGAGAAGGCTCTGAGGAGACCTTAGAGCAGCCTTCCAGTAGCTGAAGGGGCCTACAAGAAATCTGGAGATGGACTGTATACAAGGGCAGGTACTGACAGGACAAAAGGTAATGGGTTGAAACTGAAAGAGCGGAAGGACGTTTACATTAGATATTAACAGAGAAATTCTTCACTATGAGAGAGGTGAGGTCCTGGCACAGGCTGCCCAGAGAAGCTGTGGCTGCCTCCACCCTGGCAGTGTTCAAGGCCAGGTTGGATGAGGCTTTGGGAAACCTGGTCTAGTGGAAGGTGTCCCTGCCCATGGCAGGGGGGTAGGAACTAGACAGTCTTAATATCTTTTCCAACACAAACGAGTCTGTGATTTTATCATCTTTAGTGGTGTATATATATATAAATCAAGCTCTGTCTGAGACCAGGAAGAAAGTAGAAATCAAGCTCTGTCTGGGAAGAAAATAGCAATCAACAAGATATTCAAGGACAACTTTCTAAAGTTCACTGAAGGCAAATATTGTTTATATGTCAACAACAGGGGGAAAAAAAAAGTACTAAACCAGAGTAGCACAATTCGTGACCTGTGATCTGACAGTGACCAGAACAGAGGTCTTCTACAAATTTAAAAAACAAATTAAACCCACCAAACCTTTCACAGGAGGCCTCATTTCCTTACACCAGTTGTCAGTTTACATAAAAAGAAAGCATGCTTTCCTGTTTCAAGCTGAGAACCAAATGGAGCTGATCATTATGCCTAACAAGAATATTTTCTTTTATGCTGAGAGTGGAATATTAAGCACTGTTCTTTAAAGCACCGACAGTAAGCATGTATAGTTAATATTTAATTCAAGTAGTGACACAGTACAGACCCATCTGTATACTCAGGTTTATTTTTCACCAGTTTTTCCCTCATTTTATGGGGCAAACTGATGCTCTCTGTTCTTTTTTCTACCTTGATTATAGGTATAAGCTTTCTACGCAGTGCTTTCCCTTTTAATGAAAGGAGAACGTTCATTCACTCTTGTTGAAAATTTTTAAAATCTGTCTTAAAATCTCTCTTTACACTTAGAAATTTTGTGCATTATTCAGATAGAAGCGACTTTTGTGTAGAGGAGGTTTCTTTTTGCATGCAGACATCACAGGCCTTAAATCCATGTTTTCCCCATGAATTTCTATCGCTGACCTTTTAACGTAGTTGTTTGCATTAAGATGTATGCAGTCCCTTTTCAAGGCAGCACAGGTTAATGACTTCAGTATAAGTACAATTCTGTTTGCAAACTAGAATAAAGGTACTGTTTTTAAAAACAGCAAGCAGTAAATCTTTATAGGTAGAAGTTAGTGCAGGGTCCTTAATTCTGCCAAACAAGATTGAACTGTTAAGCTTATTGGCTTCTCTCTGCAATCACCAAAACCGCATTTTAATCGCTGATGAGATTTTAATTTGATCACTAAAGAATAGTACAAGATAGGACATATTTCCTGTACTGAGACGACAGTCACGCGAATCTTTCAGCCCCCAACAGGTTGTAAAATCTTTAGTGTCAATTTTGAAGCTAGAATTACTGGCTTAGAATTGCAACAACTTCTCTTGTATTGTGCAGAGTCAATGTAGATTTTGTGGGGTTTTTTTTCCAAAGGTAAAGCAGAGAGGTACCTTGAAAGCCCACAATTTGCATCATACAGATTAATCAAAGTTGCTTCATTTATCCATATAAAAAGCTCTTTTTTCCCCCAAAGGAGAGTGGAAATAACATGAAGGATTCCAGGTCATGGTTACCCCTAAGACCTAGCTGAAAGCCCTGCCCAGATGTTTGCCAGCTGCCTGTTTACAGGTTATCTGCTTCCAATGCGTTACTACTACACTTATTTTATACACGGAAATATATGCATTCACACATGCAGATTATGTTTAACAGGTTAAGCAAGTCCTTGAAGTAAAGATTGCCTACATAGGCACTGTCTGTATCACATACAGACAGCACAGACAAGCATACTGCTAAAAAAACCAGAATAAACACTCAGGTACCTCCCTCAGCTAGTAGGTCTCCACAGAGCCTGAGCTATCTACAGGGAATACAAGGTTATGCTCATGCCCCCTTCTAAAACGATAATCTTCTGAAAATGGCTAGAGCCATGATTAGTCAGTGCCCAGAGTTACAAGAAACGAGACAGAAAATTCCCTGCAGCAATTTAACCATTATCTGTGTAGGAGAACCCAGGCAGGAGAAAGATGGTTAAGTAACTGACAAAATCAGAACAGGTAGCATAGCTGGAATTGCAGAAGAGATTAGACAGGTCGTATCACAAGAAAACAGTAAACCCAGATGTCTGTTCCTCAGTAAAGCTAACAAGCAGAAGGCCCTCACCATCCTGTGGACAAAGAGGAGCAAAAAGGCCACTTTTTGCCATTAGGTTAGGAACATGATGCAAGTCATCTTTGCTCCCAAAAAAAAGTAGTCCTCTATTAGTGACATGCACATTACATACACCTTCAGTATGTCTGATGTCAGCTACAAGAAGCATGCCCAGATGCTCAGTCACAATAATTTAACCCTATCTGCTGCTTCAAGTAAAATTGTAACAGCCTTACTCAATCCTCTTACTGCTCCCCCTTCTGCCACCGTGCTACCTCAGCCCCCCAGTAACCATAAATTCCATGGTATTGCCTGAATTGCAAAAAAGACTGTGATCATGGGGGAAGAAATAATGCAATACCAGAGAGTGCCAAGGAGCACCATAAGCTCTCCTGGTAAGAAATGGGAATAGCAGAATAGCACACACCTCATTCAGAGACCTACTCGCAGTCTGGCAAGCAGAGAGCTGGAAATCACACAATTCTAAGCACTTTTATCGACCCTGAAACTTACTGCTGTAGACCTTGGATCTTGGCTCCCCAACACAAGACCTAAATGACTATTTCTGATGCACCAACCTCTCTCTTCCCCTCCTCTTCCCAAAACGTTAAGAGACCATTAAAAAGAATAAGCACTAAGGGAAAAGAGCATTTCTGCATTAATTTCTGCTGCAGCATAACCAATTACTCAACTTCATGACTCATACTAACAAAATGTAATGTATTATCCAAAATTAGGAAGAACCCTGTATACTATACTCAGAACAAATGTATGTTGGCCATATAGTGCATGCAACAAGCCCAGAGAGACCAGTCAAAGCCAAATTATTGCTGGATTTGCCCCAGATTTACAGTGCAAAGACTTGAAGTTGAGCTGATGTGTTGTACCACCACATGCTAAATGTCAGTTGGAAAGAAACTGAGCTGTCGGGAAAGATGAATTCACACTGAGTCAATGCCTGCTTTTCATCCAAGTCTACAGAACTTTTCCTCCCAATCACACTAGCTATCAAGATCTTTAACAAATAATCTTACATGTTCTTGGGCTTTTTTTATTTTTAACTCTGCTTCAGCTTCTAAGCAAACTTTGTTTCCTCCAGACTTGGATTAAATATATTAGTAATTACTCAAAGACTGTTTGCTAAAAGGAACAACAGCTGTGCCGCTTTTCTTCAATTCTTGTAATTTTCATCATGTTAATACTTCAACTCAAGACCACCTCTATACTTTTAGGACTGGCATATGAGAAAAAGTTAAAGCTTCCTTTAGTTAGCATCCTCTACTCCTCATCCTAAGGTCAGTGAATACTGTATTCTGTAACTATGCACAGACTATATATTAGTAAGATTAATAAGATCAGCATGTTTTAAGTATTTAAAGTTGAGTATTTTTAAAAAAAACACTCAGTCTCCTAGATTGTAAAGAAAAGAAGTAGTAATAGTAATTCAGTAATCTTGAGTGTCTGATTGTCCCTCAAAAAGAGCAGTTCAGCAGCTGCCAGGACTAGTGGACAAACAGGGTAACACTCACACTAGTCATATTAGAGCATAGACCAGTGACTTCTTCCAAAAACATTAAATTATACATCCACCTATTCAGGGGAAAAAGAGGTCCAGCTTCTAAAGGGCTTGGTTGACTTCACAGGCTATCTTCACATAGAGATGACCAAAAATGGGAGGCAAGGAGGGGGAAGCTTCCCTGGTCCTCCACACCACCTCCACCAGCACCACTCCCAGCAGTTCCCTTTAGTTTAGCTCCCAAGCTAACCCCAGGGAGCCCAGGCTCAGTGAAGCACACTCACGGACATGGCTGCAGGCGCAGCTGCCAGGGTGGCAGATGGCAGCGCACACAAGGAGTCAGTGCTACCACCACCTTCCTGCACAAGGAGCACAAAGATTAGCTGTGTCTGTCCACAAGCTGAGAGACACCCCGATGACAAACTGTACGGAAGGACAAATAAACGAATCCCATCAATCAAACGAGCTGCCTCATTGTCATGCTACACGTGTGAGGGTGGGGATGAGGGGGAAGAAAAAGTTAAATGGGTCACGCAGAGTAAGTCCCAATTAATATGGACTGCGTTATATACATTAAGTCATAATACATTTGTTTCAACCAAAACATTTTCCATGCATTATGCAGTTGATTGCACTACTCTAAATGGATATTCTAAGCTGTCTCAGTTCAGATACAAATAAGTTTGTTCTTGTGATCGCTTTCCACTGGAAAAAATACTGGAAGAAACAGCACAAGAGCTCTGAGTTATGTAAAAGAAACTGCTTACATCAGAAGCCTTATAATGGAGCTCTTATCAGACAAAGTAAAGTCACAAAAGGAAAGAGACTGGCGGTCTTCTGGAGCCACGTTAAATATTTGTTTTCAGACCGTAGTCCTTCTCTTCAACTAGTTAGTTCTCCAGTGACCAACAATGGTAAACTCACTCTCCTGGTACAGTACGGCGCTGCAGGAATCAGCTCCCACAGTTGCAACACAACGAGCTGCAATTTATGCAGACTCGACGGCTTCATGTCTAAACAATATCCTAGCTATCCTCCCTGTGTTTAAGGACAGGATTTACTTTATGCAGCTAAACATTCATGAGTTGCAGTAAAACCTCCTCTGCAAGCAAACTGCAGCCGCCTTCTCCTCTTGGCAGCACCAGCATCCCACCACACGGGGAACACGACCCTGACCCTGCTCCTTTCCACCCCGCATCCCCACTCACAGAGGAGCACGCTGCAGCAGGCCCCTTGGGCAGCCACCTCTGAGACAGGCCTGGAAGGAACAGCTTGAGTGGGGCACACACACGCTTGCATGGACTTCTTCCAAGAACTCTGCATGACAGGGAATCCACGCTATGGTATTGGTATCACCTGCAGAAACAGACCATAGAGGAATCCTCGTGCTATGGCCTGTTTCAAAGACGACACGGTAGCTCTTAAGCAGGTATTTACATCAGAAGTTAGCATGCAAGATTAAAGAAAAAAATATGTCATTTAGTACTGAAGTTATTGCTAAGATAAATAAAGCATTCCTAAAATAAGTTAAGCCCAAGCCACAGTCAAATACCCAACTCGGTTCACTGGACCACCCGCTTACTACCAGATGTAAATGTATCAGTATCAAAACCAACCTATTTTCTTCTGATCATAATTCCCTTAACAGCTAAAACAATCAACCAAAGAAAGCCACCTACAATATGCATGCTTCCCTGTGTTGTGCAAAACCACTAAATTCAATGAATGTATTTTTTCACATGTTTAAATGGCCAATAATATACCAATACTGCCAAGTCCAAGCCTTTTAAAAAGCAGCCTCCTGGTCTTTAGAAGAACCTTCAAAATCCTATGGCTTGTTTGCAGGCAAGGAAAAGACAATTTGCTTCTTCCAGTTACCTCAACTGAATAGTCACATTAACAGCTTCTGCAGTACTACAACATAAACACTGGGTGACAGGATTTCCGCACTGAAAAATACAGGAACATACAGATAGCATACGAAGTAGCCCAAGCTTATATGCAATGGGAACGTTTTAAAATGGATGAATGAACAGTTGAATGAGAGAAGAGGAAGATCAGGCACACAAACTCCCCTATCATGTCAAAGTCACTGGAACTTTAAGAACTTCCAGAGGGACAGATGTAGAATTTTTAGTGGATGAAGGATCACTGCTGCACCGCGTGCTGAGGGAACAAGCTGAGATAAAACCTCACCTCCACAATTAAGAGTGTGAAGAAATTGAGGTTTATTTATTCCTCTCCTAACACCACAAGTCCAAGCTACTTCCTCAAAATGAAAATCTCACTTCCCAAATGCCTTTTACCATCTGTCAAACAGTTTTAGCTGCTTCTTATGCTACTATATACATTACATCTGCAACAGATTTTCTTGTTGTAGAGTACAGATGGAATAAAACATTGTTTTGTAACAAACATAGCAAAACACTGCACTGGATTTCAACTGTGCACAATCCAGAACCAGTTATTATGAATAAAATACTTCTGACTAATATATCTGCTGCTAATCAATGCCCTAATACGAGCACCATTTCTTACACATCACTCAGTTTATGAGGTTCAAGACTGCACATACTCTCTCCTTTTAAAAGTCAATGTCAGTCCCCAAAACGTTGAGCTCCACACAAGTCTCTCTACTACAGTATGAAAGTACAAAAACTAACTGAGGCAAATTACCAGCAAAGCATACAACCTGCTGCTCCCAGATGCTGGCCAAGTGCATGTTTTATGATAAAGCTCTGCAGAGCTGCTTCTCCTGTGTCTAACTCACAGAGTTTCTAAGGCAAAGAAACTGTCCCCTTCGTTGGAGGTTAATTTATAAAACATCCCCAAAATTATGCACATTCTTCGAGCCCAGGGTCACAGTAAACCGACAAAGCAGCAACAATGTATCTCCTATACAAATTCCCAATATCATAGAGATCAATGTTTATTTTTCAAAGTAACTAACTTATTTTTTTCTGCATTCTGGTTACAGACAGACCTTCCAACGCCTAGAAAACTTGTGAAAGTCACACAAATCTCAGTATTTGCTCTTAAACTTTCAAAGGAAGCAAGAGGTTTACCAAGCTCTTTATGTTGGTCCAGCTGCAAACTCTAAGCCTGACTCTCCAACTCTGTATTAGTGGAAGAACCATAAGTAGCACAGGGAAGGAAACTATTGGCAGGCTGAAGTTAAAGAGAGAGGTTATGAACTTCTCCCAAAATATAAGACAACAGCAAAAGAAATAATTCTAGCAAATCCAGAAACAATCAAAAAAAACCAACCAACCAAACAAACAAACAAACAAACCCCCCCAAATCAGTCAAGAGCTTTTGGAAAAAACTTTTTGTTCTGTTGTGGGCTTTTTGTTTAAAGAACCAAAAAAAACCCGTCTAGACTGTGCCCATCACCTCTTGTATCTTAAGAGGTGTATTTCTGAACTATATTACCATCAGCTACTTGTTACAGTAAGAGCTGATTGAAAAGGCTGCCTAAGGAAGTAGAAAAGCTTTATTCATTCGACATCTTTACAACCCTGTCAGAATGGGTGGGGAAAAAAACCCAACAAATCAAAAAAATACCATAACCCACCAGTTTATGTGGAAAAGAATTGACATTTAGAAATGTTATCTTTTACTTCCTCACCAGTTCACCAAAACAACCTAGGTGAAGAACCATGCCGCTTCACTTCCTGTAAAAACAGGGACTGTACAAACACTCGCTTCAAAAGCCTTTCAGCTACTGCTCCCCTCCTCCCCAACAGCACAGAGGCAAGATCTCCGTTAACAGCATACTGTATTATGAATCACAAGTTACTAACCCAGCTTTCCATGTTACAGTTTGGGGAATAGGATCATCAACTTCTGTGTTTGTACTTATTCTTTCACGTTGCATGTACTGAGGAAAACCCACACTTTTATGTAGTAAGACTATCCTGTTTGCAAAAACCCCAGCTCTATTTCTTCACTGAAGGTCGTCTTCTGTCTTTCTTCACAATTCTCTGGTTTGTTGAACACTATAAATTGTTCTTCTGTATTGCACTGTAAATTTGAGTAACCCAGAGGTTGATGTAGAGCAATTAAAAAAAACAACCAAACAAAAAAAACCCCACCAAACCACACTCCTTGGCCCATTGGGAAGCTCTGACTATGTTTAGTCAAATTTATGTCATTTCTGCAGCAAATTTATTTTCCGTTCTAAAGCAGAAATCCAAGAAACTAACAGGTAAATTATTTGACAGACAGCCTAAAGCCACAGAAATTTGACAACGTGGGGGAGGGAGAAGGGAGAAAAGCCCTTAGAAAGTTCCCCCCCCCAGGCTTTGGGAGACAGAAGCTGTAGGAAATGCAGCGATGGGGCAGGTGATAAACCAACAGTTGGTGAAGAGATGAAAAACTGACTCACAGTTTACTCAAAGCTGGCTGAGGGCTCTATGCAAAGATTTACTGGGTGGAGAGGGGCCTGGAACACAACTTCACAGAACACAAAACATGCATAGTTTCTTGTACTAGGCAACTGCACAAACATTTCTTTGAAAGCGTAAGAGTAGACAAAAGAAAAAGGCTAAGCACTACATCACCTAAAACCCTTCTTGATAATTTCCACAGAATTTAAAAAAAAAAGCAACCTAAAAAACCCCAACAATCTTCAATAAACTTCACACATACTTACTTTCTATTCATTTCAGCATTTTATTTCCCTGTGGAGTAAGGCCCTGAGACAATACAGCAAGCAGTAATGAAAAAACAGTCTGACTTTTTGTCCCCCTTCAGTTCCCTGTAAAACATGTACAAATCCAACATTTTTTCCTGCAACATCAGAAAATTCCTCCTTATGTTGTAAAATGTTAACAAGCTTTAACAAGCATTTACAAAACAGAGCTTAAAGCACCCCAAAAGTTCACGCTTGTGGCAGAAACACAAGCTGGATGGCCTTTTACTGCAGTCAGTTTTTAACTGATCTGACAGAGCAGCGTGTTTAAAAGGAGCTCTTTCCCTGACCCATGATTAAAGCAGGAAAAAGATCTATCCATTACTAGGCCTAAGCTGTATCAGTCACAAGTTCAGTTTACTTCTATCTTCACAACAGCAGATAAGAAGCAGCCAATGAGCCCACAAGTGACTAAATCACACAGCTCTTTCTCAACTAGTCTCAGTTTTGAAGCAGGTCGTGATAAATCAGCACCTGGAAAGGTGGGCTCTACGGATGACTTTTAGAAAGTCGTATATTCACAAAACAAATTACCTCAAAGCCCAGGAATTTTGTGGAAAAACTAGTACATGACTAAAACAACAAACCTCCTGAGAAGTCTGCAGGGAACTCTAAACTGAAACAAGACACAGAGAATTTTACCTTTCCCTTTTACAGCTGCTTGAGAGCCAGCAAGTGAAATCAAGTTGTTCCTTTCCCACCTCCTGCATTTCAGACCAGTACTGTAAAAACTCTGAACTCTCCCTAGCTGGAGAACCGCTCTGACAAAGCCAAGCAGGGAGTGACACTCCTCCACACGTGCTAACTAGAGGTAGCGACTACTGACTTTTCAAAACTTCGGGAATTAAGTTGATACTAAACAAGCATCAGCTGGTCCTCAACTGTGGTAACACCTAACAGATCGACACTGCCCGTGATTAGGTTGAAATGATTAAAGATCAGCAAACTTCCAGGCAAAAACCAGCAGTTTGAAAAGGTTTCCTGTCCTCAGTCCCGAGAACTCTGTTTTCCTTGGGCAGTAGGTCACAAGTATCTCACGCCTGAGACCTCTTCAGTGACACACATGGAATTGACGGCTTTCCTCCTTTCAGGAAAGGAATTCAATACTGCGTTTCTATAACACACAATTTATGAATGCTATTATCTCAAGTGGACGCCTGAAGCTCATCTGAATCGCCGCAGAGTACGTCAGGCAGAGTGCCTTTGGACAGCACAGGAGCACGGGGGCTTTTGGAAGCGAGCCACCTGCCAGGCCTGCTCATAGAGATACCGGAGAGCGCGCTGGCAGCCGTAAGGGACCGGCGACAGTGACGGGGGCTCAGGTTCCATTCCCCCCCCGGGCGTGACTCGGTCTGAAGATCGCTTTCCCAGCGCGGGGGGAAGGCGCTTACCGACCACCACAGGACCCCAAGTCTGCCCACAGCCCGTACCTAACCGGGCTGCTTTCACACGGTGGCGCGAATCCTCGCGGGCCCGAGGCGTAAGCAAGGCGGCTACTCAAAGCAAGTCCCTCACGAAGAAGTGGCTTCGGAGCCCAAAGCTTGGCGGGGGCGCGCTGCCGCTCTGAAACAAAACCGCGCTTTACAACACCGCTACGCCCGGACCGCACCACCCCAGCCTGGCCGCGCCGTGCCGGGCGCTCGGCTGCCCAGCGCCCGGGCACCGCTAGCGCGCAGCCATCCCGAGTTCAGCAACGAGCACCGCACCCTTCCCTCCCTCCTCTCCCTGTTCCCGGGAGGGCGCAAGGCCGAGCCGCTACCGGAGACCCCGGGGAGGCGGCGGGGGGGCTCCCAGAACCCCGCTCCTGCCCAGGAGCCGGCGGGGAGGCGGCACCCGGCGACACTCCGTGACGCCACGCCAGCTTCTCCTGACACCGCCGGCAGCGCAGCACCGGTGGGGACCCGAGTGGCACCGCGACCACCCCCTCCCCAGTGCCCTGTCGCGGCAGCTGCGGCACGGGCGGGAACTCCGGCCCAGGGCCCGACAGAGCGAGGGACCCCCGCCCCCCGAAGTCGCTCTCACCTCTCCCCGCAGGCAGGTCCTGCGGGAGGCGCGGCACGATGCGGCTACGGGTGCGGAGGGAGGGGTGGGGGCGGCGGCCGGGACCCCTCCCCTCCCCGCCGCGAGCTCCGCCCGCCGCGCGCGGCACCGAGCGCCGCTTCCCTCTCGCTCTCTCTCAGGCGCGCGCGCGCCCCGGTCTCTCACCACTACCCCCCCCTCCCGAGCACGGCGCCCGGTCGCCGTTTGATCCGCTCATCCGCCGTGGCGGGCGCAAGCGCAGGCGCACCCCGCCCCGTCAGGCGGTGGCCAGCGGCGGGACCGCCCCTTCTCCTCCGGGCGGCCCTCACCGCCGCCTCGGGCCCGTGAGCCCGCTGGAGGACCTGGGGAGGCAGGTTGCCGTAGGGGCGGGCGGGCTTAAGGTGCTGAAGGAAGGAAGGAAGGAAGTTTGGAAGCCGCTGTGGCCGGGGCTGAGAGAGGCATAACGGCTCCGCGCCTGTGAAACGGCTGAGCGGGGAACGAGGGTCCGGAGGTTCCTTTCCCGAAGGAACAAAAGGCGCAATACAATCCGACGGGCAAGACTTGGGAGGGAGGCCTAGCTCTGAGGGAGCTGCTGACCCTCACGGCGTTGATGCTGTACTCCTTTCGCCTAAGAGAAAGCCCCGTCCTCCCACTAGGCACTGTTCCCTCAAGTAGAAACTGGACTGTGCACAGTGCTGGAAAAAGTACAGTCATACACCTCATGGCAGCGTTGTGTTAATCATCAGGTGTGGTTTTAAGTAATAACTTAGGCAGTAACAGTGGAAATAAAAGACGCTCTGAACAATAGCCATAAATTGGCAAGAGGTGGTTCTGGTTATTGTTACAACAGGAACTCCCACTTTGGGTTTCTTTTTTTTTCATCTCAAGATGCAGTTTTAAAAATGCCTGTAGTAATGAAAAATCACTGTGAGAGCAGCCTATGTATGTTACCAGATTTAAATTCGGTGTGTACACAGGTGATCATCGCCTGCCAGCTGCCATAACTGAAAATGGTCACTAAATGCTGAAAATAACTTTGGGAAACACTGAGCATCTTCTTTCCACTTACTTCAAGGGAAAGGGCTGTCAGTACATTCAGAAAAAGCCAGGCATGTTCAGCCCTCACCTAACTAATGACACAGAAAAATTGTCAGAGGATTAATGTTTCCTGAGTCTGAAAATAATCTCAATCTATTTTTCATAGAATTATCTGTTGTACCTCAATTATGTAGCAGCGCCACCCGTTATCTTGGGCTAATGTTCCCCTCACTATCTTTTCATTCTGTTCCTTGAATAATCCAAGTTAATTAAAAGGCTGGGTATTCTTTCTTCAGTACTTCCTAATACTTCTGTAGAAAGATACATATATATTCCTGACTGCAGAAGATTGCTTTTTCTTCTCATCAGTGAGATATCAAATGTTGAAAAAAACAGAATAAATTTGTTTTCATCATTAGATATGAAGTTTCCTTGTACAAAGCTTTCTATAATTAAACAACACTTTTCCCCAAAGTTGGGCGGCAGGAGGAGGTAATTCACTCCAAGAAGAGTTATACACCTGGGCTTTCCCGCTATAGACTGTAATTCACAAGGCTGGTGGCAGTCTAGCAACTGCAGTGTGGGACCCAGGCCTGCTCACGTGTGCAATTTATGACTCATTCACATCTTGCCTTGTGACAGAGAGATTCTTTTAAAGCTGTTTTCAAGGACACCACATCTTGCACTTTCACACTGTAAGAGCTCCATAAAAAAAAAAAAGTGGGGTTTTACTCATGGTAAACACCTGCAGAGACATCACAGTTTCAGATGGCGCTGGTTCACTAAGCAAGTGTGCCAGGTGAACCTATACTACACTTTTTGCTTCTCCTGGAGGCCCCCAGAACATTTCTGTTGCTCATTCCTTAGCATGCTTTCCTACCTTTATAGAGCTCTCATGTTCCAGTCTGTGATAAAAAGGGTAGGCTGGAAGCACAGTGTATCAGCAATGGCTTATGGAAAAGCTCAGGCCTCTGGTCACGTGGCTTAAACCAAATCACATAAATGCTGATATAGGCTTTCCTAGGTTCCAGAATTATGCCACAGAACTTTTACATTAAAGGTCCTCTTACAGGGAAAGTGACCAAAGTTCCACATTTTCAGATTTGACTACACAAAGCACTGGATGAGCCGTGGGAGTTTGTACCTCCTTTACCAGGGCTATCAGGTAGAACCCTTTAAGCATCACCATAAGTATCTGGGCTAGGGAAAGCATTTGCCTGTGCAGTATGCATCTGTGATCAGGTGTAGAACAATGGGAGGCCCACAGGTAGCAGAGGAAAACAATCTATTTTTCCTTGTAGGAAGGCTACAGCAACCAGCCCTCCTTCATGTGAGGTCAGGAAGAGGATGTGAAAGCTGCTCTGTGAAAGGGGAGCAGCTCTGTTCCATCTTTGAAAAAGGCATTTAATTAGGGCATACTTCTACACATTTTAAAAATAGCAGAAATTCAGGTAACTTAAGGGTCATTCTGAAGTTTGAGGGTGTCAGGGAGCAGTAAGAACAGGGTTGCTCATTAAGGGGAAGGTAAGCTCAGAGCCAAAGTATGTAGTAGCATAGCAGGCAGAGATACGACCTGATCACCCACTCTCACAGCACCCAAACAGGACAAACCTGGAAACAGAGGTCTTGTTCAGCCAGGAGGCCAGATGAAGAGGCAGATACCAGGATGAAAAAAGATCCAAGGTGAAGCCAGAAGCAAAAATCCCTCAGTCATAGGGATCACGTGCAGTAACCACCAAGTCAGAGCCGTAGCAGCAAGACCAGACTGAAAACAAAGCTGGGAAGTCAGTCTACAGGCTGAGGCTCAGCTCAAGAGCTGCCATAACACAGGCTAAACTAGAAAAGCACTGCTCTGCTAAGACAGCTCAGGCAAAGACTAAATGCCCAGGGCTGAGCTTAAATAGAGGGCCCATAGGTGTGAGTGGAAGCTCCAGGTGAGGCCGTTCAGAACCATTAAGGCCTGTTAGTGCACTCAAGACCCACAAAGATTTAATCTAGTCCCTTTCTTCCTTATGGGATAAAATTTGCTATAACCGGGAAGGAAGCCTTTCCCCTCAGTTGTGTGCAACTGCTTCTTCCTCACAGCTTTGCAAAAGGAAGGGTGAAACAGTGAGCAGAAGAGCTGTGTGCTGTATGCTAGACGTGAGGCTCAGCCCAAAGCAAGAACAACCTCGACGTGAAGAGTAGGAGTTTATGATAGTGCCTCCATCTCATGGTTCTTTCCCAAGTCATCTTCTGCGTGTTCAAAAACCAAGATGAAGTATTTTATAGTCCAGGGTGAACAATAAAAAGGCAGAGTGTTTAGTTTAGTGGTTGCACATATCTTTGTGGGCTACGATTAGGGCCTGTAGATGCTACGGGAATACAAACAAGCTCTGTTCAGCAAAGAAGATAAGGAAAGTTGCATTATTTTGAGATAGCATAGTTGCAGAGTCACTAGAGGATTATTCATTGTAATCCTGCTAGGTGTTATCTTATTATCTGGTGGTAACATGTACCACATGGGGCTTTACTGGTAAGGGAGGACAGAGAAGAGACTAAAGTAAGGATTCTGCCCTACCGACAAGGGAGCCTTCTGCACCCCTAATTTTTTCTTTTTCTCTGGTTTCTCTGACATGTATAGTATAGCTTCCTGCTACATCTGTGGGTACAGACGATTCTGAAAAACAGAAAGAAAAAAAAAAACAACAACCAGAAGTAAATTAAGGATATTGTACTAAAAACATTACTGCAAAAGATGCCACCGGCATTGCGTTTTCAGGCAAGCTGCCCTTTCCTTGCTTTTCCTGAAAGTTTTCATCTTTCCACATCTCAAAGAGAATGGAGGCTTTTGTTCTCAGGTTGAAAACAACTTTTATTATAATAAAGATCAAAATTTGGCTCTTAGTTATAATGAACAAAACTTGGTTATAATTAGGAAGCAGCTGGAGTTGCGCGGAACAGCTTAAGAGGTTTGGGGTGGGTTTTTTAAGCTAAAAAATATTCACCGAAAATGGTTTTAGACTCTTCTTACGGAGAGAAAACCAGTTTCAGAGGCCCTCCGTTGCCCTCTGCGGGAGAGCCTCAGCACTGCTTACAGTTCTGCCAGCCACTCAACGCTGCTGGCCTCGCCACATCGCTCGGCTCTGCCTTAAGAGCAATTATCCGCATTGTGACATCAGTAACATCCAAATTGTAATTAAAATGAAGAAGCGTTAAGCGTTTGGTTGTAAGCGCGTTGTTCGTGATAGAAGAGGGCGTTCAGTAGCGCCCTGTTTATTGTCGAGTTTGGTAACGTGTGGTTGGTTCAGAATAAATGTCTTGAAACTTTAAAACTACTGGCATCATTGGACTAATTAAAATTTAAAGCAAGATGACAACGTTTAAACTCTGATTCGAACAGCTGAGTTGCATGATATCTGAAGTATTTCTGAGTTACAGTAATTCTGCCTTCAGTTTGTTCACAGTTACAACTGGTATCCTTGTGAAATGACTTGTGTGCTCAGTAATCCAGAATTTGCTCCGTTCATTCATGGGGATAACATAAAAATCGAACTTTTTTTTTTCCACTGTTAGATGACTTTTATTTTATAAGATGCTAGAGCTACTCATTCTGTCACAGGCCCTGGCACTCCAGAATGCCACTGCGTATGTTCCTCTTTCCGTTAGATCTAAGCTTGTCTCAATGAAATATGTCAGTCCTGCATTATATTTAGTTATTTAGGACATGATGTTATAGGAGTTTTAATTCATCTTGGGCATTATTCAAGCACCAGCATATTTTTATTCTTCTGCATCTCCAAGTGTTCAAATATTCTTAGCCCTCATCTGGTTTGTCATTTTTGCAGTTTTCAGTACACTCGTCTGACAAGTCATCTTTAAATATCTGCTGTATCAGCTCCTCTGCTGGAAAAAACTCCTTCTCCCCATCTGTCTCTTTTTAGCCTCAAATTTCTGTGTAGAGAACCTCACATTTCTCATGTACAGTGAACTGAGCTTGATAAGATTATATTTAGCTGTATGAGTTGGATTTTAATCCAGTAATCCTGCTGAGAGGGAGCTCTTGGCAGCAAGGAGACCTAATGCACCTCCTTCACCCGTCACTGAGCTTGCAAACCTTTGTAACTCTTTGTATTAGTAATTGGTAATGTGAGGAAATCAAACATAAAAATGCATCCACTCCTGCACTACAGGGTAAAGGTACGTAAAGGATTTAAAACATTCACATGTCATGAAGAATGTTGGTTGAAATAACCCTTGCCAATAATAAAATTCATACTTCTTCATTATAAGGCAAATACCAGATGCATCAGGCTTAAGTGGCACCATCAGACTTGTTCTTACCCAGGTCTGTTTTGGGAAGTTCAGATTGGCTAGGGTCTTTGAGGGGAGGAAGGGGAAAAAGAGGGAGAGGCTGAAACTCCATAGTGAACATCTTTGCATACAGTTCTGTCTGGTTGGTGGCAATGTTGACCATAAACTGCTTAGGCCAACAGTTCATAATTGTTAATCCAGATCTGAGCTTTTCAGTTGAAGAGAACGGGTTTTGTTCTAAGCCATCATGTACCATTGGCAGTTCTTCCTAGGTGGAAATGTAGATATTTCGCCCTCTGCCTAAAATTAGTTATATGATTAATATCATCCCCCATCTAAAAAAAAGCAATCTGAAAGAGTTTTTCAGTGACAAATCAAAACAGATCCTTGCTGATGAAGTATCAAAGTTCCTTAAGTATGAGATACTCACTGCAGAGGAAGAAACTTCTAGTCCTTGTAATGGTATCATGGAAAACCAAAGTGGGCTTCTAACCTGGACCACTGTGAGGTTGAGGTCAATCTAACTTTTCAGCTTGTTTAGCCAATGCTGACAGGATGGGATTCTTGCAGATGCTGTATGTGCCTCTGTAGTGTCTGGTCAAACACAACTCCACTGCTTCCAAGGGTACTTTTTTTTTGTGAAAGACTTTGTGGTGCCAGTCTTCTCTTAGTCCAGGACCAGGATCATCATGGTGATCAGGCCATTACAAGTGAAATTCTTCACAGAAGATTTACTGCAGAAGCACCATTTCATTGTAAAAGTGATAAGCCATGGCAACAAAGCTAGTGGCCAGTGCCACACCTGGAGAACCACACAGGATCACACATACTGGTAGTCTTCTGCTCTGCTGTTGTCCATGTGTTCAGTGTGGCAGCTTGACCCTGGCCAGAGGCCAGATGCCTGCCAAAGCCATTCTATCACTCCCCTTTCCAGCTGAACAGGGGGAAAAATATATATTGAGAGGTTTAGGAGTCGAGATAAGGACAGAGAGAGATCATTCTGCAATCGGTGTCACAGGAACAACAGACTTTAAAAAAAGAAAATTAAAGAAACCCATCTAATCTATTACACTACACACACAGCCAAACCAGAGTAGGATAATAAGAAGCAAAACTTAAAACACTTCCCCCTGACCCCTTCCTTCTTCACGGATTTAACTTATTTATTCACAATTTCTCTCCTTTCCTCTCCTGAGGTGTTAGAGGGGAAGACAGGAAACAGGGGGTTTGGTCAGTTCCTCACAAGTTGTTTTTCTTCTGGGGAACTGGGGGGGAAGGGGCATTCCTCACACCCTTCCCCTGCTGCAGCGTGGGGTCCCACCCACAGGAGACAGTTTCACGAACTTCTCCAACGTCAGTCCTTTCCCGTGGGACTTCAGCTCCTCACCAGCTGCCCCAGCGTGGGTCACGGCTATGGGGTGCAGTCATAAGTCATAGAATGTCTCTTAAGCCCAGACTGCTCCAGCCTGGTCGCCCACAGACTCACAATTCCCCCCCAGAAAATGTGCTCCAATGTGGGCCTCTCACTTCACAGGCTGCAGGTCCTGCCAGGAGGTTGCTCCAACATGGGTCACAGCATCTTCCATGTGCCTCCACCTGTTCCAGCATGGGGCTGGTCCCTGGGCTGTAGGTGGGATCTCTGCTCCCCATCATCTTCCATGGGCTGCAGTGGGACAACCCGCTCCAGCATGGGTTTCTCCATGGGCTGCAGGGGCATCTTTCTCTTGGACACCTGGGGCACCTCCTCCCCACCTTCTTAACAGACCTTGGTGCCTGCACAGTCCCTTACATCTTCTCACTCCTTTCTCTGGTGGCAAAAAGTGTCAGCTTGCAGGTTTTTTTTCCTCTTAAACGTGATTCCCAGAGGTGCTGTGACCATTGCTGATGGTCAGTAGCAGGTCTATCCTTAAGCCCAGCTGATATTTGCTCTGTCGAGCCTAAGGAAAGCTTCTAGCTGGTTCTTGAAGAAGAACCCACCCCGGCAGCACACACCCCCCCTCCACCAGAACCTTGCCACACAAAACCACAACATTCAGCTTCCAGATGGCCACTGCAATCAGGGACTCCTATCTGGTCCTAAGATTCATTCATTCAAAACACAGTATTAAGCCCCTCGCTCATCTGCCACATCCCGACTCCAAGTGCTCCAGATGTTAGAGTGGGAGGAATACAAGTTATCCAGCACTTATTCCATACTTGCAATTACTGGATGGTGATTATACAGGGTTGAGGACCCTTTTTTCCTTTTTCTCATTTTTCCCTGCCAGTGTGTAGGCTGGGGGTGCACAAGGAGTTGGGAGGGGACACAGCTGGGACAGCTGACCCCAACTGACCAAAGGGATATTCCATACCATATGACATCACACTCAGCAATAAAAGCTTGGGGAAAAAAAAGGAAGGGAGGGATCTTCAGAGTTATGGTGTTTGCTTTACCAAATAACAGTTAGGAGTGTTCGAGCCCTGCTTTGATGGAGATGGCTGAACACCTGCCTGCCCATGGGAAATGGTGCGCTTGTTTGACTTTCCTTGGGCATGCTGCTTTTGCTTTATGTGTTGAACAGTCTCAACACATGAGTTTTCTCACTTCTACCCTTTCTGATTCCCCATCCTGATGGTAGGGAGTGAGCAAGCAGCTGCATGGGTGTGAGCTGCTGATAGGGGCTAAGCTCCTGGCACAGTTGCTCCACCTCATGCCAATTTTGCAGGAAGGAAAGAAGACATGCACATTAAGATCAAGATGCTCCAGGCTGAACCTTCTTTTCCAGAACTTCTTGCTGACATACTGTGTTTTCCTCTGCAGTGTGGACTCTTGTACAGAGCGGAACTGTCTATTCATTTTAAGTTTTATCTGTATAGAGTCAGAAGCCTGTCTTCCAAAAAGAGATAACCTGCTTGTCTGGGAAGGAAGGGAGTTCCATAGCTGTGAGGCTTCTTTCTGGTCCCTTGTCAAGTCAGCGGGCAATAGCTGCTGATCCATCCATAAGAGGTTTTTTTTATTAAGGCTCTCTTCTCAGTCTCCTTTTCTTGTTCTTTTTGTCCCCTGGGATGATTCTTTCCCCTTGTTTTATTTTGGTTTTCAATAGCTGTCTACTGCATTGGATGGAATATGATTCTCTGGCCTAAATTTAGACAAAAGCAAGTGCTTTTAACTCATAGTACAGGCCCTCCGTTCTTTCAGACATATTATGCACTGCTGGCTAAGCAAGCCGTTCATCTAGACCATAATTGCTATGAATATGGTCCCCTGGTGACTAGCTGTTGAGATTAATGCTTTCACTGAAGCAGCAGCTACAATTGCTTCTTAGCAGATTGCAAATTAAAGCTTGTATCTTGCCATAAGTCTCCTTCCTGACCCTTGATTGCTAGCAACATTCATACGCTTAATGTATGTAGTTTTTATGTCTTTATACTGTATGCCCTTAATGGATAATCCTCAAAGCCTATTCTATTTCCAGGCCTCATCTTAACCTTAAGCAGAGTTGACTATGTCCCATTCCTTCATTTTCTCTGTAGATAGCTAAGTTAATTTCCTTGTTCTCTATCACATCATCACTGAAAACAAAAACTTATATATTCGCTGTTCAGGGTGGTTATCCAGTCAGTGCTTGGGGGATCGTGTGGAAAAGAGCCTACTGTCACATTTGATTTCCCTCTCACAGACAGGCGTTCATTAATTCAGTGCAAAGCACAGGCATCTCTCAGAGCCTCGTTAAGGTTTTTATTTAGCAGTAGGGCAATTGAATCAAGACTCCATCCACCTCTGCAAATGTGTGTTGTGAATATGTAGTCTCCAGCCTGTCAGAAGCTTATGAAACGTTTTCTCATCGGGGAAAGGCAGCTCAGGCAATTTTCTCTATTTTACCTCTTGTACCACACAGTTCCTGTGCTATCTGACACTTTATTTCTGTCACGAGAAAGCCTGATGCATAGAAAAATACACAAAAGCAACATATCCTGTGTGGTTTTAGGTCCCTTACATGTTGTGTAACACCTTTTTCATTCTTCACCCTGCTTTTGTCACCTTCCTACTATGTTAAAAGGCCGGTATCTCACATCTGAACCCTGACAGGCTGATCTTGATAAGTAGAGAGCTCTGACCTTCATTTTGGCATATGCTTAATAGCTGTAAACATCCCAAATGAAATATGATGTGTATACTCATCATTGCCACAGCTACAGGATATTTCTTGTCAGCCATCTCTGTTGCAACCTTGCAGTCTGCAGATCTGGTTGGAAGCTGCCTAGATGGTTCTGCATTTCTGTCTCACGAAATATCTGAACTGTCTAATCCTTTTAAGCTTTATCTGTGTGAGTACAGTTGTGATGAAACTTGCCCATGAGCCACAGTCCAGGAGACCTGACCCCTTTATTTGTTTGTGGGAGAGAATATACATCAAGGTTGAGGGAAATTCTAGAGGCCTGCAAAATGGACATCACAGTGGCCACCTTTGAGAGGATGGAAGGGGAGTAGACAACCAATGAAATTACTTTCCCTTCCTAGAAATAAAGATATATTATCTATGTATAAGCACTAGAAGGTAACCAGGTAATGAGCAATAACTGGCATTAATAAATTGGAACAAATCACGTCAGGTTATCCTAATCTCCTCTACCTGAAGAGCTTTCTGAATAGGAGGGGGTCAATGTGATATGACTTAAATTCAGTAATACATCTGTAAGATAGGGATATAATCTACCCTTACTTTTCTGGTTTGAAAACCAGAATAATTGTCAGTGGCTCAAGTGGGCTTTAGAAAAGGGTCAAAAGCAACGTGGTAGTATCCTTAATACCATGTTCTCTGCTGAAATGAATGTGAAGTTCTCTGGTAGTAATAGTTGTGCTGGCTTTAATTTTCCTCTATTTAATGTACAGAAAGCAGCTGCTCACGCTGAAAGTAAGTTAGTCTGGCACAAGCAGCACTCTGGGTAGGTGGTGCTGTGAAAAACAGACTTTTGAATGAGCAAGAGTCCAGGACCAGGCCAGAATCGTGTAGCTTGAATAGAGGAACCTTCCAAAAAGTCTAATGCAGTGAGGTCACAGAATCACAGAATCACAGAACATTAGGAGTTGGAAAGGACCTTGAAAGATCATCTAGTCCAAACCCCTGCCAGAGCAGGATCACCTAGACTAAATCACACAAGGAATGCATCCAGGCAGGTTTTGAATGTCTCCAGAGAAGGAGACTCCGATGCTTGCCTTTGAATTTCTACAAGCATTCACTTTCCAGTTGGGGCTTGATCCTCCCAAAGCCACCAAAAGACAACTATACCATGTGAGCCACCATACTGTTTTTCCCCACAATCATGGAAGTTTCTGGCTCTTCCACAAGTTTTGCAGCCAAGAGCACAGTGAGGATCCAGGGTGAGATCACTCTGATACAACAAGAGAACAATGAGGGTCCTCTAGGGGACCACTGAGCCATCACCTCCTTGCTTACACCCCAAAATGGAGGGGATCACAGCACTCTCCTACTCATTTCTGATTCATAGTTAAATCATCTAACTGAGAGCTTAAAGCCAAAACGAAAGTGGCCCAGGAAGTTCACTGACAGGACAGAAACTGCTGCCCCTTCCTGAAAGGCACAGCAGCTTTACGAACAGCACTTCAGTATCCACACGAGTGAAGATAATTAGGAAGGATCTGGAAATCAGGCATTCAGGAAGGTGATGGTGTTTAGTGCCTGTATGATGGCTCTGAACTGACTCCTCTTAGCTGAGTTGTTATTGTTGTTGGTTACTGTAGCAGGTAATTAATGGGTAATTAATATTTATACTATGTTAATCAGCAGTATCAGACTCAGTATCTTTTGATAACTGGCTTGTCTATATGGGTAATTTTTTTTCTGAGAAACAGGGAAGCTGCATTCTCCTGCTTTTGAATGTGTTTGAAATTAAAGGTATTATTCTACTTGGAGATCATTAGTAATTTCTAAGTTGAATTGCATTCAGAATTGTGCCCAGCAATTACTTTTCAAGTGACCACTAGTCAATGTTCAGTTGGTTAGTAAATGTCCTTAAATGATTGAAAGAAGAAATCATTGCATAATTGTGTGCAGTTCCAAATTCTGTGCATATAATACTCTCAAGCCACTATTGACATTTACAACAATTAAGTTTTGGTCATATTTAGGTGCTGCATCCTTTCTTTGGCTATGGATAGGACTGACTTAAGATTTTAGGGGAACTAAAAATGGTGTTAATCATCTCGTCGGAGTTAAAGAGTAAGACTTTTTTCTTCTCAGTTTTAGATTTGTGTCATGTGGTGGAATGATCTAGTTAATGCATAATATAAAACCAGATAATTACATGTCCCTGATGTAAATAAATGCAAATTATTACGTCTTTAAAACAGTTGAGAGTTTTTAATAATTTCTCCACACCAAAGTCCAAGGGAAACCAGAAAGGCATGTAGGAATCTGCCTATCTTAATTTAGCCCTATGTAACTAAGATGGAAGAAGGTCGGAATCTGCTGAAATGTTTTATTGAATTAAGGCCTTTTGCTAACATAACAGAGGCAAAGTTCTAGTAACATCGTTTTTTCCCAGAGAGGGGAGAGTGGCAAAAATACAGATGGAATACCTGCCTGACAGGTGGAGCTACAAAATCCCCCGCACAACGTTGGCACAGTATTCCTTGTATTGAACAAACTTGACCATACTCAGTAGAAACGTTAGAAAAAACATTCATTAGTCATTTCTTGCTTGTGTAAAGGCAAGTCTGTGATGTCCAGCCTATGCTCAGTGTTTATATGCTAAAGGAAAGCATTGGTGCAGTTTCATTTCTCTTCAGTAACTGTGAAAACACATGATTAAAAAAAATAAATCACTGAGGATGGACATTTTATTATGTTATTTTCCAGTGTGTGTTTCTGACCTGATTCAGCTCTGTGCTACTTCAGTACCACAGAAAGAACCCACCTCTGCCAACTGAGCTGTGCCAGTGGGGGTGGGTGCAGATTCAAGCTTATTGCATCCAAAAAGCCAAAAACCGGTATTTCAGGGTCTGGTTTTTTGTTGGGGTTTTTTTGTTGTTTTAATCAAGCTTTAACTTAGCAAATATCTCCATTAAATAATGCTGCTCATCACTAAAACTGTCTGGATCTGAACCTAGTACTTCAAATCTGCAGTACTTCAAACCTGCAGTGAGTCAAACAAGGGATACAGCTGTGAAGTACAGAATAAAACCCCAAAACAGCAGCAGAGGGAGGCATAGGAATAGGCACAGGAGAAACAAATGTGGAGGTGAGACCTGAAAGCAAATGAGAGGAAAAGAGAGAACCTTTGTGAGAGCCTGACAGCGAAGGGCAGGGCTGCAGAAGTGGGAGAGGGCAAAAATGGTTACAGGTAGGTGCTCTGCCTATGAGCCTCAGCAAAACCAGCCCTTTGGTAGGATTAATTTAAAAAGCATTGGTGGGGGTGGGTGGGGGGGAAGTTTTGAACTTCCAGGAATTGCAAGGAAGGAAGATGGCTGGGTTTGTTTTGGGGGTTTTTTCCTCTTCGTCATATTTCAGGCAGAAGGCTCTCGACTAGGGTAGTTTTTACTTAATTTACTGCCAGTCAACACCAACTTCTGATCCCTGAGTCAGGTATTGGGGAGAGGGGGAAGAGAGAACATAGTTAAATACTTTAGGAAACACGCTTTCTTCCCTAGGCTCCACTCTGGCCAAACATCTCTCTTGCCCCTTTCCTAGTCCCCTTTTTCACTGGGTATCACACTCATTGTCCCCAGGGTGAGGTGGGTCATCCTGGGTTTAGTGGATGGTGGCTGTTCCCTGCCACTCTTCCCATCTCATTTCTTCTCCTTAACCCTCCCTGGGGCTGCATGTTCCCAGCAGCACCTTCTATGGTGTCCTCAACTGTAACAGAGGCCTTGAACACCTTTTCCTTCTGGTAAATCCATGGTTTTATATGGTACTGTGAAAACAGCTAGGCAGGCCATCGGTACAAAACCAGGAAAATGTTGTTTTTTAAAAAAATCAAACTGAAAAAAATCTGACATGCTACTAATTACATCTCAGCCAAATGCAGGAGTAATTGGATATCTCTGCCTCTAAGTGCCCTGCTCTCTCTTCCATCAGATACCACTCATCTGTCTCCTAAAAGCAGCCATCGGCCTATTGGTGATGGGGTAAAGACTGCTTCTTACTAAACCTTTCTGCCACATGTAGCTCCATGTGGTGCAAACCAAAATCATGTCAAAATACTTTAGGTACTCTGCCCCTGTTAGGGCTAAAATATAATGTAACCAAGTGGGAGCTAAATTTATTTTTGTCCCCAGAAGTCTGAGTTTTTTCTTGAAAAAAGATAGACAGTTCTTCTTGTGTGACCTGCTTCCCTCTATCTCTGCAAATCGTGTACTACAGAAAACATGAGTTGTGATACCACTCTGCCAGGGCGGTGACTGGTTGTGAAAACGCCTTGCCTCCTTATGCCTCCTTCATCTAAAGCCCCACAGACACAAAGCTTTTTCTTTCTGTTGCTTTACTCACTTTTACTCTTGTGAAGGACCATCTCAGAGACCAATTTGCCGTAAGTACTGAAAGTCTGTGTGGTTTTGTTTGTGCTTCTTTAAACAAAACTTCATGGAACTCAGATCCTCAAGACTGTCCCCTCAGCCTGGTGAGGATCTTTGAAGACTTCACTGAGAATTGGTCTACATCAGTGAAGAGGTGATATAGCCCCAGTCCATCCCCTTGTGTATTGAACTACGGTGCAAAATGTCTTCCTGATAAATTTCCACTTTTGTTCCAGTGCTTTCCAGACTGTAGTTTTCAGGAGCAATAGGGATGCAGCACAATAGTCTCTTTTATATTTTAAGAACATACTACTGCTTACCCACATCCCTGGGCAGAGGGATGATAAAAGGGATGCTGTCAAAACTTTCTATTCCAAAGTGCTAAAGCAGAAATCCAGCCAAACTTCTGATTAAAATCAGTGAGGCCAGGACTTTATCCTTATCTGGATGCCATGGGATTTCTTCTTTAAATTCTTTTTACCCTTTCTGCTGTTCCCATATAAAAAGGTAGTTATTAGAATACTACTTTTGGGAAGAATGTAATGACAATTTTGCTGTGTGGACAGACAGACAGAACCTTAAACATTTGTGAGCACTCAGAAGATACCATCTGATTATTGTTTTCCCAGAATCACAGAATGGTTTGGGTTGGAAGGGACCTTTAAAGGTCATCTAGTCCAAACCCAAGTTGGACTTTCCAGTTCTAATACATTAACACACTGTCATATTAAAACTAATATTAATATCTTTTTCTAATTTCACTTTTCATT
Source organism: Porphyrio hochstetteri (assembly GCA_020800305.1). Lineage (NCBI taxonomy): Eukaryota > Metazoa > Chordata > Aves > Gruiformes > Rallidae > Porphyrio > Porphyrio hochstetteri. The sequence continues at coordinate 65,097,648 of CM036905.1, read as the reverse complement.
GAGCATGAACAGTGTCTGTTCACAGGAGACGGCCCTAGCCTTGCACTCCAAGTCTGAATAACACAGTGTTTTGGCACAGTATGAGCTTTGTCTGGATTGCTACAAATTGGACCCATCTCTATTGTGCACAAGAAAATTAGTTTTGAAACATGTGCTTCATATGTCCTCAAATGTGGGCTGGTGGCCTTTCAAAGTAACCATGCCATGAAAGGCTGAAATCAAAACTCAATAGCCCTGGTGACTGTTAAGCAGGTATTCTTTATTGCAGCACTGGGAGCACAGGGGATCGCTCCTCCTAATGTGTGTGCTGACCAAGTCAGTTGCACAGCTTATATGCAGGTTACACACGCATAGTCATGATCTTTCTGAAAAATTATTACCATATTACTTTCCCCAGAATTCATTATCATAGATTTCCACCCTTTCCCACATATGTACCACAGTCTTTAGGTGGTCTTCAAGGACCCTGGTGGTCGTTTACTTCATCCCCTCATCTTCATCACTGTGTTTTTGCCATGGACTCTAGCCCTTATCTCCCTCTTCTTGTTTACCAGAGCTACGTGACTGGTCTTGGGGCCCCTCGTAGCCTTGAGTTTTCTTGCTCTCGAAGATAGTCCTCCTAGACAACTTACAATGTGCTGCTACACACATTCCACAATACCACTGCTGCAAAATATGTTATTGATACCCACAAAACTCCAGGCAGTAAGTCCCTATTAGGTTCAGCCCTCTTTTCAGTAATATGCACTGTATTCCACTGCAGCGTGTATTCACATGTTAAAAACAATATGGAAATATAAAAATCCCTCACAGTATCTATACAAAGTAAATCAAATGGAGTATCCTCTCTTTTCCTAGATGTAAATATTGAGGTAGAAAGTCAAAAGATTTGACCAAAGTTACAGTGGAAAAGTGTTCCAGGATTTATGACTTTGTTTCTCAAACACAGGAAAACTTTACCCTGAAAAGACTAGTATGTCTGGGAGTGATACTTGTGGGTGTCTTCTGCTGGAGGTTCCTTCTTCAGCAAAAATATTGAGGTAAACTACTCTTTCCAGGGAGCCCAAAGTCTTCATTACAACTGATCTTACTACACTTTCACTACGGTTCAGTGCCGCTTGTGTACTGAAGGGTCCTCTTGCTGGTGTCAACCCTGAATATAATGAACAGACTGTAGGATCAGTGCAGGAAGCTGCAGATGGCTCATATAAACACTCTCACTTATCCTCTGTTTCTGATGATGGATAAATCACTAGCTCCATCTGCCTGCTATTTCTTTCAGCAGCTTGGGCATTATAACTCATTGGAAGGTGTCAGGGAAACTCCCTCCGAACTGCAAGGGTTTTGCTGAAAGGCAGAAGGCACTGAACAACCCTCAGGAAAACCCCTGCCTCAGCATCTACCTGATCACTCCACTGCAGAAAGAAATGCCTGCTTTATTTTGTACTTTCACCAAGGTAGAGAACAGGCTATTTGAAAGCCTTGGATACTGAGCAGGAAATCCTCATTCCCTATTTTTCTGCTTTTTACAGGGAGAGGGAGTGATAACAAGCACGTATCCTGACAGATTTCATTCTCATTCTATTTGGCATGGAATCTCCTTGCAGTCACCCCCTGTGCTTGCCTGCTTACTATAAATAGCAGACTGTCAGAAAAAAATAACAGCTCACTGTTGCTTGCACTGTTGCTGGTGATAGGAAACTATTTGCATGCTGCTTGTGAAGTTTTTTGGGCTTTGGCGTGGATTTCTGCAGCCATGTCTAGAATAAATAACGTTAAATGCAGATTGGTTGTGCTACACGTTGAGTTTTGTTCATAGAATCATAGAATCATAGAATGTCTGGATTGGAAGGGATCCCGAGGATCATAGAGTTCCAACCCCCCTGCCACAGGCAGGGCCACCAACCTCAGGCCTGGATCTACACAAGGTTGCCCAGGGCCCCATCCAACCTGGCCTTGAACACTTCCAGGGACGGGGCATCCACCACCTCTCTGGGCAGCCTGTTCTAACACCTCCCCCCTAATATCTAATCTAAACCTTCCCTCCTGTAGCTTTAGTCCATTCCCCCTTGTCCTGCCATTGTCTGCAATGGAGATGTGTCTGCAGGCAAGATTCTAGTGTGTATTTTCTATCCTCAGTCTTTGTTACTCAAACATCATAACAGCTAGCTGTTACAATTCTTCCAGGTTTTTTATTTCTACATCTTTCCAGCATCTCCTTGCAACACAGTAACATCTCACAGATACATGCAATTCATATTATTTTTTATTATTATTTTTATATTTACAACATGACTTTCTGACTCTGAGAAAATCTATGATGTGCTTGTTTCACCTACCTTATCCACACCAAGGGACTGATTTTGGTGAAAATCTAGCTTTTTTTTGTTGTTGTTGTTGTTTTTAAACTCTGTGTATGGATTTACATCAGAGGAACCTATTTCCATTAGAACTTAAAGCATCAAAAGATTCCAGCATTCTATTCCTTTCTAGTTATATGATGAAAAGAAAGTATTATTTACAGCAGTGGGAACAAGCTTATAACAAGGAAAATAGCACCCAGTAGCACCTGCCTAGCACCCAATATGTTTTAGGCAGGCTGAAGTTTATGGTGTGTGCAGAACTGCATCTTGCAACTCCAGGTTCTAGCTTCATAATAAAATCTCCCAGAGCCTTCATGCCCAGCCAGCCTGTTCTTGACTTCCTTCATGTAGAAAATTCCCCGGGAGCTCAGTGGTCTCCTGGTTGGATTATTCAGTCTTTGGGTACGCTGCAGAACACAACTTTTTCTTTCATTTTTTCCCTGACTGACCAGGAAGGAACAAGCTGTGGGCTGGATGGACTTTCCTCTTTTCAAAGAAAGGATTTTGGATTGTTACACAAGGGTCCTTTTACATGGTTTTGTATTGTTATTCTAGGTATAAGATGCACAGAATGCAGAGCAAAACCTACTGCTTTGTTTTATGTACTGAAGAGATTAAATAATACATGACATCAAAGATACTTTCACTACCTTCCTGGGTTTTTATGTGCTCTTTTTTTGTTTTACTGTTTCATAATGCAGACAGCTATATCCTAGGCCATGAATCACTCTGTTCCTTTCGATGCTCTTACTGCAGGCACCCGAAGCAGAATAACAGTGTTCAAAATACAGGTGACTTTGCTTTCGATTTCCTTGCTTTACACACAGTAGCAGTAATAAGATTTTTTAAACCTGTGACTTGCAGAGTTACAGAAAAGTTGGACTCTTAGACAGTATGTCATTACAAATAATGTTTCAAAAGTGGGAGTCTAAATAGATGTTATGTCAGACTTTGGGGTTATATTTTGGGCCTGGGTTTCACTCACCGAAGGAGAGCAGAGAAAAACAATCTTCTCTCTCTCCCTGGCTTCCTGCTGGTTTTGGTTCTGCTGCATCGTAGCACAAAAGCTAAGGCTAGCTGGAAAAGAAAATGCCAACAGGATTTACATGGGTAAAAGGGTATGTACAGTTGTGATAAATGTCTGTGATACAGCCAAGCTCTGAGTGACCTCAGCAGACCCATCCAAAAATGCATCCCTGAAGTCTTTGTTCTTGAGCTTGCAGTAGGAGTCAGGATGGTGCTACTGGAGAGATCTGAGAGGGCCACAACTGTTGCTGTGGCTCCTCCTGACGCACCCATCAGACCTCTGGCAGCTGGAGCCAGGATGCATGAACAAGCTAGCAGGCATGTACATGTGCTTGCATGTGAGAACCCGTAGTCCCGTGTCTCAGGCAGGATGCAAACACCATGAGCTAGGGACAGCAAACACACCAGCCTTCTGTTTTCTTTAATAAAGGTGTGGAACTTACTGCATTGGTGTAGTCAGGGGAGTCCCTGTAACCTGTTATTTCTTCAGATAAGATGAACTACACTGAAACAGATACCAGGCTGGCAGGACAAAGGGATGCTGTTACCATGCTTTCAATATGCCATGGGCAGATGCTCTATACTGGGTCAGAGTCTGGAAGAAATCTGGCTGTGAAAAGGGTCCCAAAGAGCTGGATTCTGGGTGAGACATCCTGTTCTCCAACAGCAGTCAAAGCACATTGGTCTTCCACAGCATTCCTTCTGCTGCAGGGGACAGGTAAGTGCTGGGTCAGCACTGCATGTGCTGTGTGCTTTAAGAAAAAATGCCAGGCAGACCTTGCAGCAGGTAACAGGACACAGGGACTTCTCTTTGTTTTCATGCTTAGGTGGCCTCTAAAGTTTGAAAAAGTATCTGCTGTGACAAGTGCTTTGCTCCAGCAGCCCAGCCCACCTGCAATATTGGCTGGGATTCGAAGAGCTGCCTCAAGTAATTTCTTGACTTCCCTGACAAAGCCATGGGTAGGATTGCTGCTCTTGCTTCCTAGAAGTAACCTAGTGGGATATTTCAAAGTGATGAGTAAAGACCAGTACTGGATCAGAGCGCTACTACTGGGTCAATTTGTTTATATTCTGTTCCAGTCAGCCTGCACAGCCTGCTTTTCAGAAACGTACCAGATCAAGTCACCTTATACCTCAAGTAATAAATATGATGAAATAAGGGGGTTTTCCCCCAATGAGGCTTGTAATTACCGTGAGGCTGTTTGTCTTACCGTGGAACAGCAGTGGGAGTTAAGAGAATGGACTGAACATCTGAGATATCAAAGTGTGTATGCACACAAACCAACTTAGCCAAATCATTGCTCATGCAGGGTAATTAAACCATCAGTTTACATTTTAAAAAAAAATCAGAAAAAAGGGTGGTGAAGCCTAGGTGAAACAAGTGCACCAGAGGTGTAGGAAGATGAATAGTAGTTACAGCTGCAGGAACCAGAGCAGATTTTCTTCTGTCCAGCAGATGGTAGGATTTTCTCAGCTACAAACAGGCAACAGCAAGAAGAATCACCCGCAACCTAATCTTTAAAGAAGCAATCTCCAGCCTTTTTGGACTTGCAGATTCCTAAAACAAAAGTCTGGAGTTGAGCAGGTAATAAAAGCTGCTGGAAGAGATTTGGAAACCACGTGTCAGGACTGCTATCAGTAGTCCATGGAGCTCAGGTTTAAACTACAGCTGAAAAACCATAGTTTTCCATGATATGTGTGAAAATCCGTGGACAGTGTTGTTCCACATAGCTTTGACATACAGTTTAGGGAGATAAGAAAATGAGCCGAGTAGAAGGGTACTTCAGCTTTTGAGACATTTTCACAGAATCACACAGCATCACAAGGTTGGAAAAGACCTTTGAAGGTCATCAAGTCCAACCATTCTCATCCTAAATTAAACCATGTCTCTAAGTGCCTCATCTACCCTTTTTTTGAACACATCCAGGGAAGGTGACTCGACCCCCTCCCTGGGCAGCCTGTTCCAGGCCCTGACAACTCTTTCAGTGAAAAATTTTTTTCTAATGTCCAATCTGACCCTGCCCTGGCACAGCTTCATGCCATTCCCCCTTGTCCTATCACCTGTCACCTGGCTGAAGAGACCATCACCCACCTCTCTACAACCTCCCTTCAGGTAGTTGTAGGTGGTGATAAGGTCAATTTTCCAATGGTCTGAATGTTTCTCAACATCTACTTTCAGCCACTGCTGGAGGTAGGATAGTGGACTAGATAGACCTTTGATGTATCATAACTTTGCTATGTTACTTACTTCGCTATGTAAATTATTTAAACAATGTGAGGAAATGCAGTTTTGCTAGAGGTGTTCTTTAAGTCCATATTCACCAGTGTGTGGTGAAGGAGCTCCTCGTTAAGGCAGCAAGGTTTAAACTTCAGACATCTACACAGAGATTCTCTGTTGTCTTTTGGCAAGGCATCAGTCAATTTCGCAGCTTTCTGTCTGCAAATTAGGTACAAGGCCTTCAAGAGATAAGGTTATGTATACTTGGGATGATTTTGTGTTTATTAGGTGCTCAGACACAATAGAGAACAGTTTGAATGGTGGCCAGGAATCATGGAATCATTTTGATTGAAAAAGACCTTTAAGGTCATCAAGTCTAACCATTAACCTGGCACTGCCACATCCACCACCAAACCACATCCCTAAGCAACACATCTACACATCTTCTAAATACCTCTGAGGACAGTGACTCAGCCACCTCCCTGGGCAGCCTGGGACTGTAAGCATGAACTCCTGATCTAAATAGTCCTTCTAGCCAAATTTTGCAATAACTTCTGACATCTCTTCTTCTACCAAATGTTGCATTTTTGCTTTGCTAACAATAACCACTCATTCCTGTCAAAATGGTAGGTTGGGTAAGTTGATTTGTTGGCAATATAACTCTACTGGCACAAATCAAAAGTTGCAAAACAAACTTAGGCCTTCTATTTTCTTGTAAACAGCTATGTGCAGGAGTAACCTGCAGAAGGAGGTTAGATCTTTATTAAACATATTCCTACTGTATAAGGTGGATTAGCTTGGTTAAATTACTGTTTTGTTCTGACCTAACTACTGAAACCATTACACTCATTTCCTAAGTAGAGTTCTTTCACCTCCTCTCACTAAAGCAGGAGTGATAGGGGCACAGAACACATCTCGGTTTGGAGAGGTGAAGCTCTGCAAAGAACAGCTTTTGTCTGTTGGTTCCATTTTTGTGTTGAAATTATTGTTTGAGGGTTTAGAAACTTCACAGAGTCATAGAATCAAATCATAGGCTCCAAGTCCAGATGGAAGATGGTGACAAGCAGGGTCCCTTAAGGGTTTGTGCTGGGACCGGTACTGCCTAATATCTTTATTAATGATTTTGGCAGTGGGATTCGGTGCACCTTCAGCAAGTCTGCTGATGATACCAAGCTGAGTGGGGAGGTTAATGTGCTGGAGGGATGGGGTGCCATCCAGAGGGACCTGGACAGGCTGGAGAAGTGGGCCCAGGTGAACTTCATGAGGTTCAACAAAGCCAAGTGCAGGGTCTTGCACCTGGGTTGGGACAATCCCTGTTATCCATACAGGTTAGGACATGACATGCTGGAAAGCAGCCCTGAGGAAAAGGACTTGGGAGTGCTTGTGGATGAGAAGCTGGACATGAGCCACCAGTGGGCATCTATCTGCAGCCCAGAAGGCCAACTGCATCCTGGGCTGCACCAAAAGAAGTGTGGCCAGCAGATCAAGAGAGGTGATTCTGCCCCTCTGCTCTGCTCTGGTGAGACCTCACCTGGAGTGCTGTGTCCAGCTTTGGAGCCCTCAACACAAGGAGGACATGGACCTGTTGGAGTGTGTCCAGAGGAGGGCCACAAAAATGATCAGAGGGCTGGAGCACCTTTCCTATGAAAACAGGCTGAGGGAGTTGGGGCTGTTCAGCTTGGAGAAGAGAGGGCTCTGGGGGAAACTTATAGTGGCCTTCCAGCACCTGAAAGGTGCCTATGAGAAAGCTGAGGAAGAACTGTTCATGAGGGTGTGTAGCAATAGGACAAGGGGTAATGGTTTTAAACTAGAAAAGGAGAGATTTAGGTTGGATATTAGGAAAATATTCTTCCATATGAGGGTGGTGGATCACTGGAACAGGTTGCCCACAGATGTAGTAATATCTCCATCCCTGGAGATATTCAAGGTCAGGCTAATCTAGTGAAGATGTCCCTGCTTACTGCAGGGGGGTTGGACTAGATGACCTTTAGAGGTCCCTTCCAACCTAATGCATTCTATGATTCTATGAATAGCCCTGGTTGGAAGGGTTTCCTGAGCCAGGAGCAGCAGGAACTGTTGCTGGGATCAGGTACTCATGTAACTTGTGCCAAAGCTGTCTCTTTCTGTGTTGCTTGATCTTTATGCTAAATAATTTAAATATTTTTCAACTACAGAAATAGGTCAGATACTTTTTTTTTCAGGGTCTAGTTCTTGTACCTTCCTTACATGGTGTCCACTTCTGCAGAGTGCAGCTGCCTGCCCTCCTACCAGCTTCTATGTCTTCCTCAAATTGTAGCTGAGCTGTGAGACCCTGCAACAAAACGTATTGCTTCCATCTCTGTTCTCCTAATGCAAGCAGAATTTAAAATAGATGGAGGTTCAAGAACTTCTTCCCTCCTGCTCACAAAGGTGGCAGGAAAGGATCCAATGCCGTGTGGTTCTGCATGAATTCATGCATGGCTTTCAAAATCAAGGTCAGTGGAATAAAGAGACAGTCACTTAAAAAATTAGCTCTCATTTTTCTTGTTCTTCTAATGAAGCAGAACAGGTAAGGGTAAGGGAGTACTAATTCATCTCTACAGATGTGTAGGTTTTATTCATGCTCTTGGGTCTCTGAGTGAGCCTCACTCTGTACCTTTTGTGTGGGTTTAGAAGTTGTGCATTAGCAGAATCCAGGGTTTGCTGTAAGACTTCCCTGCATTGGCAGCTTCTGAAGATTCCACCATCTGTTGTGGACACTGGTTAAAAGGTGGCCAAACTGTGCCTTCGGCTCTAATAAAGTAAGAAGCCCTGAATAATTTTACTGCTGCTTTTACTGTGATCATTCCCTGCCATCTGAGGTCCCTGGAGCATCACGGGTGTCCTCAGAGCTTCTAAACCTGTTTTCCATCTGTTGCCTTCTCACCTGTGGCAGCAGTAATGGGAAGGTTCAGAGCTGTGAATACGATTCCCCTCAGCAGGTATAGCTGGGCAGAGGGCAGAGTCTTGACTCCACTTGATCTACTTGCTGGTCAGGGCAGCTGACCCAGCAAATAAAAAGCGATTTACTGTTGTGCAACATGGGAATGAGGAGGAGGAAGGGTGAAGGTGAATTTATTGTGTCTTCTGGGCATAACTCTCTGCAGGATAGTCAGCTGTCCTCTCTGCTGCTCAGAACTGAAGCTCTGAGCACAGTCGAGCTCTCTGCAAGGTGCAAGGGGAGTGGAGAATTGAGGAGGGTAGCTTCTTGTGTTGGTGGGGAGGGAATAGGATTGGAGACAGGAAGAAGGAAGGAGCTGTCAGAGCTAGCAGAGGAGTGACTTGGGAACAATTCCCCAGAAAGAAATAATATGTGTTAATTCAGTCCCCTTGGCTAAGGCACAGTCTTAGAATTTATTAATCTTCAGCCACGGATGCATGTTGGTAGGTAGTGGCTTCCCTACAGGCACACCTCTCCTCAGCACTTCACCTTGGGGGTTTTGTAGTGGCCAAATGGTGGGACGCTGCCCAGAGAGGTGGTGGATGCCCCGTCCCTGGAAGTGTTCAAGGCCAGGTTGGATGGGGCCCTGGGCAACCTTGTGTAGATCCAGGCCTGAGGTTGGTGGCCCTGCCTGTGGCAGGGGGGTTGGAGCTCTCTGATCCTTGGGGTCCCTTCCAACCCAGACCATTCTATGATTCTATGATATTGCCTTGCTTCCTTTGCACACCAGCTTCTCTGGCACAGCTAGAGTCACATATCCATGTTTTGCAGAGGAATTGCTGGTGGTGCACAGAAAGCAGCATTGGACTGCTCATTCTTTTTTTTCCTCAGGTACTGGGGGGCATCAATAAATAGCCAAACAGTTACTTCCTAATGTTATCTTTATCTATAAATGACTGCAGGAGTTGGGATTTTATGTGATTGTGTTGAGGAGATGGGATGGCATGAGGAACTGTATCTCTGTGAAGGAGAGAGATGCTTTAGGAGTGAGTCCAAGAGGCTCATAAAGTCTAATGATAGCAAGAAAAGAGGGATAAAAGGAGAGGGAGACACCCACCCCCAGGTGCAGAAGCCAAAAAGATGAAGAAGTAAGAGCAGCTATTTGACAGAGCAGAGCTGAAAGCAGTGTGGTAGGGATGTATTACAAAACCTGTGCTGTAGTTTTGTGGCAGTGAATGTTGCCACCCCAATACAACACAGTGTAACTTTGGCTAATAACCTGGCCTTTCATGCTGATCTCAGGAGCCTCCCCCAGCTAATGCTAACACCCTGGTTAGCATGTGCTTCACTGAGAGGGCCCTTCCTTTCAGCTGAACTCAGGAGGAACAACTACCAGCACCAGGAAAGCATGGAAACTCTTCTGCTGCCACCTTGCTGATCACATAGAAGTTCCCCATGCTGGCAGCCTCACTTGACTCCCTGGGGTGAGTGAGTGCTGCTCCATACTTGGTCTGTTTCTGCCTTTCCTGGTGACCGTGGCAATGCTTCCTGGGAGAGACAGTCTGAGTGAAGATAGTAGGGGGGATGATCCAGCCTAGGAAAGCTTCCTGCTCTTCCTGTAAAAAGGATTGTTCCCTCTGTCTGCAGGACTACAGAGCTGCAGTACACACCAGTTTACATTAGGTGGGCTGGCACCACCCTCAAGAAACTAGTGTATGTCAGCCAGGGACCAGCAGTGCAGGGAGGGCATTTGGTGTGACCAGCTTGGGGCACAGGAGCCAGTTTTACGCTGCCTGAAGAGGCAGGGAGGTCACTATATTTCTTTGTCATCAGAGCAGAAAAACAACTCAGACAAGTGCAGGAGTACTTCAAAAAGCAGCAAGATAAATTTCTGAGAACGAGAACAATGGGAAATACAGGGTTGGTCCATATTAAAAAACAGTCCTCTACTGCTTTCCTGCTTTAGAGTTGGAAGTTGGTATTTGGAAAGGGGAATGCTCTCCTGTCAGAAAGCTGCTATTTCTGTGTCTCCTGACAGTAGAGCATTTTTGAAAAGGTTATCAGTCCCCGTGGTAGCTCACTTAATGTGCTCTCTATAAAGACTTGTCAGAGTTTGGTACCCATTTTTCCAGGAAGTCTGACCTGTGGTGAGCACAGATGCTGCCCAAGCTGAGATGTGGGGACTAAGAGCCCTGCAGCAGCCACTTCTGGCTGATGTGGACTTTGTGGTACTTGAGGAAACAGCTGAGAGCAAAGAGCCTGTCTCTCAGAGATTTTCAGTGCTCCTTCTACTGCACCAATCCTGGCAGCAACAGGACAAGAAATGGAGTACAGGAAGGAGTGATGAGGGTGGTGAAAAGGGGCAAGGCGCCTAGTAAGAAGACTGGAGCAGGGATTTCTTGGAAGAGGACGAACACTGGGACTTGTATAATGCTGGATAAGCATAAGGGATTTGACTGTTTCAGGTACTTTGAGAAAAGAGCCTGGAATGAAAGAAAAATGCAGTTCTAAGGAGAAGAAACCAGTTTTTGACACTGTGAAAGACCAACATTCGCTTTTGGAATAGAAAGGAAGCAAAACTTACAATAACAGCTAGTAATGAAAATTAGAAAGTAGAAGGGCCAAGAAACAGAAGAGGGAGTAGCAAGAAACTAGAGCTGCAAAGATGTTGCTTGAAACAGCTGGATACTGAGCAGACAGAGGCAAGAGAAGAGGAAAGGTATTTAAAATATGATACTCATGATGGGTGTCATGTAAAGGGTAAGAGTCTGACGTGTGGCTGAGGGGGGACCTCCCGTTGAGTCATGAGGTTTAGATAGGACCCCCTTGCTTTCTAAACTCCTCAGAGAGGCGCCTAGGTGTGACTAGGTCCAGTCTTAGTCCCAGACTTGGTCATCAGTTTATGTCTAAAAGATTACATATAAAACCACATATCAGAGTCAACATTTGCCTGTCAAAGCCCCCAAAGGACTTTCACTGAAACATCTGGCAAAGTTGAAACTAATAGAAAGTTTATTAAAGTGACAGATATAAAAGTTCATGATTGCCACTGATAAATGCGTTACTGCAGTGGCACTAATATTTGACTGGGATTATAATTAAGATGTTAGCAAGATACTGTCCAAAAGGGTGAAATTGCAATTGCTTACCAAGAAGGTGTCCCTGTCTTGAGCGGAGGAGAAGGAGCACAGCCCGTTGACTGCCTTTTTGGGGTCTTCAATTTCTTTTCTTCCCCCTCAAGGGTAGCTTCCTCAATCTCCTTTATAACCTAATCTTAGTCAGTCTGTCCCAGAGGTGATGTTTAACATGATTTGGGTGGAGAGTCAAGTGCTATAGTCATCCCTGTTTAGCATGTACTGTTTTTTGCTCATTAGTATATTTACGGGTGTCTACTTCAGTATTTGTTTTGTGGTTAATGAAGCAAAAGGTCTCCCTCCAGGCACTGGGGCCTTCAAAATTCTGTGTAGAAACTCTCTATCTGGTTATTCCGCAGTCTCTAGCTAAAACAGGGCTGTCCTGCTGCCCTTGGACTCCCTCCTCCAGCTGCTTCTCCCACCGACATTGCGGTTCTCCATCCATGATATCTGCATGAGATAAGCAGACACCTGTGTTTTTAACCTCTTAGGGGCAATTCCCACAATGGGTAAACAAACTAAGATGACAAGGGCTGTCATGAAGCTATTCCTGTTACACAGCCACTTCCTTACAGCAACCATGTATGTATCTTCTCTTATACAACTGTTCTTTCCAGAAGAATTTGCCCTCCAGCTTCCTACGCTGGTTGTTGTTGTAGGACAGTTATGCCTATGTTTTCCTTCGTAGTGTTGGCAACGTAGAGGAACCAGTAACGTTCAGTCATCAATAAAATCACCAAAAGTCTCCTTTCACTTTAGGGTGCTCCAGGCACAATAAATAAAGGAAGGGAGCTCAATGAAGTGGGTTATCAGGACATGGGCAGCTTCATTACTCTTTCTCTGTAGAGCTCTTGCAGAAAGACTGAACAAAATTAGTGGCAGAAATGGAAGAGGAGAATGAAAGGGGAAGAACAAAGAGAGAAGAGGAAACAGAGTCTTTAGCAAGTAGCTATCTGATTAGGCACTCTCTCGTACTCTGAGTTGGACTAGAAAGAAAATTCATCCTTGCTGCCTGCCCATTGACTCCACTGAGTCACAGAATCACAAGGTTGGAAAAGACCTTTAAGATCATTGAGTCCAACCGTTCCTGTCCTATGCTAAGCCATATCCCTAAGTACTTCATCTACCCTTTTTTTAAACACATCCAGGGATGGTGACTCAACCCCCTCCCTGGGCAGCCTGTTCCAGGCCCTGACAACTCTTCCAGTGAAAAATTTTTTCCTAACTTCTAATTTGAACTTGCCCACTGGAGACAGAGCAGCCCAGGATAAAGCCTTGGCATTTTCAATGTGTGTTTTCTTTGTAGTGAGCATCTAAGTTAATCAAGCCTATGTAGAAGGAAAATGGAAGAGAAATGAGAGTCTGTTTTCAGTTTTGCCACTGACTTGCCAAAACGATACCGTTTGTATGCTTAACTTCTGTGTGGGATTGCCTTTCTCACCCCTGCTGCCCAGAAGCCAGCACAGACTTTGCTCTTTGTGTCAGGCCCAACTCTTTGGCCAAGGAGGTATGCTTCAGGACTTGAGGAGCACCCCATGGCCTGGCACTGAGGAGAACAGATGGACAGGGCTCTCCACATAGCCCAGGGTCAAGAGTGAGGTTCCAAAAGCAGTTGTGTTCCTGTTGTGAAAAAATATCAAAGTATAGCACCTTTTTCCAGAGACATCATGTTTTGTGTGCTGCTGATAAAAGGCCTCTATGGGAAACTGCAAATGGACACATAGTTCCACCACATCTTTGAACACAAGCAGGGACTTGGAGGGGTCCTTTTCGCTGTTGCTTCTGTGTTTCATCTTTGCAAAGCTTGTTCCAGAGGAACACCGTATGGTCCCTTTTATTAATGACTCTGTAGCTCTTTTATCTTTGGAGAAAAGGCTTTACAGTGACAACTATAATGCTGAAATCCTATATTAATCTCTGCATGTCCGGTACAGATGGGACTACAATTTGTGTGCATTACCCAGCTTGATAAAGAGCAATGTACTGGTCCCAGCAGATCCCTGAATGACCTTTCTAGGCTTCAGCAAATGACACAACCAGGTTTGTTATGCTTAAGCAGCACCAATCTTCTGCTAATGTTTTCTCCTTGACTGGAAACCAAAAATCAAGTTACTCAAGCAGATGAAGTTGTATCTTCAATATTCCTCATCCTGCCCTGTCTAGCCTGTCATTACAATCTGTAATGAAAATCTCATTTCAGATTGTAGAACTATATGAAAATGCTTTCCTATTTGTTTGGTTGGGGTTTCTTTAAAAGTGCTTATTTCTTTGGGGTTTATTATGGCTGCATGTTTTCACATGGCACTAACCATTTTACATCGATTAGAGCATCTGCCGTGGATCTAAGACCACAGAAACCAGTTCAGATCATCAGAATCCACTGGGTGATGTTGCTATGCCACTCTCTGCAGAGAGAGGGGGCCTTTGGTCTCTTTTCAGATCTTCGCAGGCAAATTCACTTCGGTACCTGCTGAGGTTTCCAAGGAGTAGGAAAATGGTAATACCTTGGAAAAGTAAGCAAGAGGCACCATGCCTGAAAAGAACAAATGTTTCTAAGTTAGCAGCAACTGTCTGGAAGGAGTAGTCAGTAAAGGAAGGCCACGTGCCTCAAGAGGGCACCTCCGCTGGGCACAGGTTTGGGTGGGCGATAACCAGAGCAATAAACAACCGTGACACGGATGGATAGCTGCTACCCTGCTGACACAGGTAAAGGGGAGGGTCAGGTCTGTTCATTCACTTACAGACACACGACTAAACCTGAGATGTACAAGAGAGCACAGAAAATCAATGAAAGATGTGTGTGTCTCAGTGCATTTCAACCCTTTGGGAATTTTTGGTGTTTCCATAGGCAGACCAAGGATTTAAAGATGGAAAGCCAAATTAGAAGACACTGCAAACTGTAGTCTGTAGCAATGTATCTTGAGAGGAGTGGGTTTGTGGCCCATCCAGATGTATTGCTGACCCCAATATAATCGGGCGTGGGGAAGCTAGCAGAGACATGTCGGTATGCAGTGACACAACACAGAGCTTGTGAGAAACAAGCTTGTGAGATAAGAAACTGCAAGAATGTTAACAGCTGCCTTAAAAAGGAACAACGTGACTGTGTAGCTTTAACCAATTATTAGCAATAGTGAGAGGCGTGTAAGGTGGGTGAACAGAGCTTCTAACCAATGGCAATGTAATGTAACTCGTGTACTGATACAGAAACCTATATAAGCTGTGTGTGTGTTTCAGTAAATGAGCTCAGCATTGATCACCTTGATCCCAGTTGGGTCTGCAAATCTTCGGCTCCGGCAGTAGCCCAAAAAAAGGACCCATACTTTTAATTCTTTTCACTGCCTTACCTCCCATTATCACACCCCCCATCCTCTCACTGTGATGCAGAGGTAATTCTGTGAGCCCTGTGGTCAGCAAACACACGTGTGACCTGTGCCATAGGAACCTGCACATCCCTGAAGCGGAGCAAGGGAAGCGAGTCTTTCTGCTTCTGCTCTCTCCTCTGTGTGACAGGGACAGAGACTGACAACGTCACGCACTGAAGAAAGCCAGAGAATGCTCAGGGTGATGCAGTGAAGATGTTTGAATCCTCTTAAAGAGAAGGACTGCTGGAGAGGGAAATGCACAGACTGTCTAAGCAGCCATCAGGCAGCGGGGCGCTGACTGGCAAGGAAGAGCAAATTAGAAAAACGTCTGTAACTGTCACCAGTAAAGCAGCAATGCTTGAAATATGGATAGTCAGACTGGCGACCAGAGCAAGTTCACGCTCATAATTTGACCCTTTCACCTCATTAAGAAGCAAAACACAAGGCAGAGAAAGGCTGAGATGTTGTGTAAGACTGCTCATTACTCCAGTCAGTTCAGGCAGGGTGAGGAGCCAGAGTGCGTTCCCAAAGAGCGACAAAGAAAAGGGAACAAGCGTGAGGGCAGATGTGCTGGGCTCTTGCCTCCCTCCTAAGAGCAATATATCTATTCACACAAAGAAAAAAGAAATGTGGGAAATAGAACAGACTGGGATGGGCTGATATGGTTCTCTCTTCTCAGGTAGGCAAGAGCTGCTGTCAGTAATTGCTCTGTGTTGAGAGGACCTCGATGCACAGTTACATATGGAAGATGGCCAAAGGGCATTAAAAAAAAAAATTTAAAAATTGCTCCTAATGCCCCTGTAACTAAGCAGCATGTCGTCACATCATCTTTGATATACTTCTTACTGATTTGGATCCATGAAACTTTATTGCCGAGGCCTGATGCTCAAATCCATACCCAGCACTTAGGATCCTCTTCTCTCTACATGGTGAGTCAGAAATGGGATGAAAATGAACCTGTGCACTGCTGAGGTGGGCTGAGTGAAACATAGCCAGGAAGGAAGCCTAGTGCAGGGGGTGTTCTGAATCCCAGCTCTCTCCTAACAGACTCTCTGCAGCAGACTCCCTTGGATGCCAAGCCTGACTTTTTGACACTCTCTTTCCCCACCCCACCTTTTAGAGGGGGCATAGCACAGAAGGAAGTTCAGCATTTTGGGGACAAGGTAGAGCTTGCTCATAGCCTATCAACGAGAAAGGTAGGATAGGAACCCATTTCCCACACTTGTTCCAAATCAAGTCCTCTTTTTTTCACTGGGCCGCAGGTCATGTCTAGCAGAGGGTGTCCCTACCCATGGCAGGGGGGCTGGAACTAGGTGATCTTTGAGGTCTCTTGCAACCCAACTCAGCTTGTGATTCTGTGACTCTATGTTACCTCTTGTTCTTTGGTTTCCCTGCCTCAGAAATCATCCTTTTCAGCCAGTCCAGCTTTAACAGGCAGACTGAACCTGGTGGTTCAGCCCCAAACAGCAGCTGAGCACCATACACTGCTCACTCACTCCTGGAGGAGAAACAGACAGAGCCTCCATGGGTTGGGATAAGGACAGGTTACTGACAAAAGCACTGTGAAAGGGGAACAATAACAGCCAATTACATTCACACCCAGTGGTAACACAGAGTACCTTACCAACACAATGATAACAGAGTGCTGTACCACACAAGGACCAACCTGACACCCCAGCCACACTCAGACTGCTCTGGAAGCACCCAGGAATCTCCCTCCCCTCCCACCCCCTTTTATGGGGCAGTGATGTCAGGTGGTGTGGAAACAGCCTGGGCTGACTCAGATCACTTGTGCTGGCTGCCTGGGGAGGGTAACTCTGGCCTGGCCAGAACCAGGACACTGAAATATCTTTTTTTTTGTTTTTTTTATCTGATCATCTTTGTTATCACTGTTCTGGTAGATGGGTGTGTGAACACTGCTAGAGAAGAAGGGCTATTTACTCTGGACAACTTGTTCAAAACAGAGACTTGAGTCGAGTTGTATATATCCTATTGTGCTACCCCACCAGCTGAATTGCAGAAGCCACTTCTCTGGAAATGTCCTAAACATTTGAGAAGCTGACCTCACTCTAGGAAATCTTCTGCTGACTTTAGTGCACCACCTTGTACAAAGATACAACTCATATTTAAATCCATTTTCTTTGAGGAATATGCCTTTGGATCTTTAATACAAAACCAAAAACCCTTGGTAGCTGGAACAGTTGAAATACGACTACAAAATTAAAAAAAAAAAAAAAGTTTTAATAAAGTCATTGAAATGCCACCAGCTTCGAAATCACAGAATCACAAGGTTGGAAAAGACCTTTAAGATCATCAAGTCCAACCGTTCCCATCCTAAACTAAACCATATCCCTAAGTACTTCATCTACCCTTTTTTTGAACACATCCAGGGAAGGTGACTCAGCCCCCTCCCTGGGCAGCCTGTTCCAGGCCCTGACAACTCTTTCAGTGAAAAATTTTTTCCTAACATCTAATCTGAACCTGTCCTGAAATGTCACCTAATGGGTAAATCTGTCTGTATTAATGCACATTGTTGTTTTCATAACTGGCTCATGATATATGCTTTACCCTCTGCTTGGAAGGAAACACTCCTCTGTACAATTATTTATTTATTTTAGCAGGACCCCTAGTAATAAAACCATCCAGGCCATGTTTCATGAGGAAATAACTGCCTCTATAATGAGCTTCCTGTCCTGGTTGTAGAAACTGAATCTGTGAAATGATGGCTTAGTGACAAGGGAAAAAGGAAAGGCACCCAATGTGCAGAGAGGACAAAAAGAAGGGGCTAATATATTTTTATTTTGAGTCAAGTCTGTCAAAGTTTAAGGACTACATTACTTAATTTTCTTTTGTCCTCCTGTCCTGGTTTCAGCTATGATGGAGTTAATTATTTTTAGCAGTGGATGGAATGCCATGTTTGGGTGTTAGGATGAGAACAGTGCTGATAGCACCCTGATGTTTCTAGTTGTTGCCGGGCAATCAAGGACCTTTCTCAGCTCTGCATACTTCCTTACTAGTGAGAAAGGAGGGGACGTAGCCAGGACAGGTGACCCGAACTGGCCAAAGAGAATATTCCATGCCAGTTACGTCATGCTCAGTATAAAGGGGGACTGGGGGGAAGAGGAGGAGACAACACCAGGACGGGCAGTTTCCGGGTTCGGGGACGGCTCTAAGCTGTGCGGCCTGGGTTCTGTGGTTTGGTGAGAAATTGCATTGTGTATTACCAGTTTCATCTATTTTGTACTTTAAACTTCTGTTATTGTTATATCTAGTTTTCTGTTATTGTTTAGTAAACTATCCTTATCCCAACCTGCGTGGTTCTGGTTTATAGGTTGTGGTTTCTTTTCCTCCTTCTTCCTTCCCTTTTTCCCCTCCCCCAACTTTCCCTCCCCCTTCCTTTTAAAAGTACAAGCGACTGTGTGGGGTGCGGCCCTCGGCCGGGGCAAAACCACGACAGTCATTTTGGCGCCCAACGTGGGGCACGAACGGTTGGGATAACGGTAGATCTGACCCTAACTATCGCAATTAAGATAAGCACTGTTGTTTAAGCAATCTCTGGTCACGATGCTGTGGTATTTATTCACAAGGCTGTGGTATCAAAACCATCGCATGCTGTATACAATCCTGGCAGGATTCTTTACTCTCTCAGGTCTGCGGCTCCCATATTTGTTCCCATACTTCATTATAGTGTATTTTATGATATCGGTCTATGATACAATAATATCGATGACCATGAGCTTAATCTGGTACTTGTATGAGGTTTTGCTGTCCTGTCCATTCTTTGGACAGGGAGGGGTTAATAACAGCACTGCTTTCTTTTCCTTTGGGCTAAATACAACAGCTCTTATGACAATTTTTGAAAACCTTCAATATCTCTGGGATATTCAAACTAGCATTTTGCTATTGGTAGGTTTGGGGCAGATGGTTCAGTTTTTGTTATATATCAAGCATAGGTTTATGAATACCACTGAAGAGCTTTCTCCGAGACAGAATAATCACGAGTGGCAGGGCATGTGGCAAAGTATGGGCAAGTACCTAGGTACTTTCTCACGCCCGATGGTTTGGAACTTCACTCCTGAACAGCTACAAGACCCCGATCAAGTGACTGCATACCTAAAGAAAAATTGCTGTAGGTTTCCCAGAGATGGACACCTTACTGCACTGTGCTGGGCTCTGGCCACTATTTATCAAACACTGCTTGATAGCAGGCAGCATTGTCAGCACTGTCAGCACTGTCAGGGAGAAGGGAAAGGAAACAGACTGGCAGATACTATAGCTGCTGCAACCACTGGGGCTGACACTGCAGCTACTGTAATCTCTACAGCAGACACTGCAGATGATCAGAAAAACCAACCCACACCAGTGTCTGTTGCTCCCGTACAAAAGAGGAAATGCACAAAGAAATCAGTTCGCACAGTGACGGATGATGATGATGATCAACCAGGGCCATCTCGAGGATATCAGGAGGAGGCAGAACCAGAGATTGTTACCCGATCCCTGACTTTGAGTGAGCTGCGTGAGGTTCGAAAAGATTTCACCCGCCACCCAAGTGAGCACATTATCACTTGGTTGCTCCGATGTTGGGATCACGGGGCCAATAGTTTGGAGTTAGAAGGCAGAGAGGCCAAGCAGTTGGGATCCCTAGCTAGAGAAGGAGGAATTGACAAAGCAATTGGGAGGAGGCCGGAAGTCCTCAGCCTCTGGAGGCGACTACTGTCAAGTGTGCAGGAAAGATATCCCATAAAGGAATATATTACATGTCAGACACCCAAGGGTAACAGCATAGAGACAGCTATCCAGCACCTGAGAGAATTAGCTGTACGGGAGATAATTTATTATGATCTGGACAATTCACGGCTTCCCGCTGATCCCGATGAAGTCCTATGCACTCCAGCTATGTGGCGTAAGGTTGTACGAAGTGCACCAGCAGGGTACACCAATTCACTGGCAGTAATTGACTGGACTGATATGGATCCATCAACCGTAAATGAGGTGGCCTGCCGACTCAGGAAATACCAAGACAGTGTTTCCCTCTCCGTCATTGCAGCAGTGGAAAAAGAACAACTGGCAGCGTAGAGGCAAACCTATATGGGCTGATGACTTATGGCAAGATATCTCTGCTCGGTTAGAGAAACTTGTTGTAAAGGTACGTCATGTCGACGCCCATGTACCTAAGAGTCGGGCCATGGAGGAACATGAAAACAACCATCAGGTAGATAAGGCTGCTAGGATTAAAGTGGCTCAGGTAGATCTAGACTGGCAACATAAGGGTGAATTATTCCTAGCTCGATGGGCTCATGATACCTCGGGTCATCAAGGGAGAGATGCAACATATAGATGGGCTCGGGATCGAGGGGTGGACCTGACCATGGACGCCATCGCACAAGTTGTCCACGAATGTGAGACATGTGCTGCAATCAAGCAAGCTAAGCGGTTAAAGCCCCTTTGGTATGGAGGACGGTGGATGAAATATAAATATGGGGAGGCTTGGCAGATTGATTACATCACCCTCCCACAAACCCGCCATGGCAAACGTTATGTGCTTACAATGGTGGAGGCAACTACCGGCTGGCTAGAAACATATCCCGTACCCCATGCCACTGCTCGAAATACAATTCTGGGCCTTGAAAGGCAAGTCCTCTGGCGACATGGTACTCCAGAAAGAATCGAATCAGACAATGGGACTCATTTCCGAAACACTCTTATAGACACCTGGGCCAAAGAGCATGGCATTGAGTGGGTGTACCACATTCCTTATCATGCACCGGCCTCTGGGAAAATTGAACGATATAATGGACTTTTAAAAACTACACTGAAAGCAATGTGTGGTGGGACATTCAAGCATTGGGATACACATTTGGCCAAAGCCACATGGTTAGTTAACACTAGGGGATCTACCAATCGGGCTGGCCCTGCCCAGGCAAAATTTCCACGTACTGTAGAGGGAGACAGAGTCCCAGTAGTGCATATGAAGAGTGTATTGGGAAAGAGAGTTTGGGTCATCCCTGCTTCAGGCAAAGGTAAACCCATGTCTGGAATTGTTTTTGCTCAAGGACCTGGCTGTACTTGGTGGGTAATGCAGAGGGATGGAGAAGTTCGATGTGTACCTCAAGGGGATTTGATTTTGGGTGAGAATAGCCAATATAACTGATAGAGTAGAAATTATAATAATTGCCAAATAACCCATTATTGTATATTCATTATTGTTATGATAGCCAATATAATTAATAGAGTAGAAATTATAATAATTGCCAAATAACCCATTATTGTATATTCATTATTGTTATGATTGCTGTATGTTGTACCATAGCATTATAGCCGGAGTCATACAAGTTAATGAAGAATGAGTGCCATGATGATGGAACCGAAGCCTGGCCTCTTAAGAACTTTTTTTTCTCCCTTTGAAAATAAACTCTGACCCACAGACTATGAGCATGGACCATGCCAGGTGTATCAGTCAAGAGCCTGAGATGCAGCATGCAACGAGCCAATGGAACATACAATTATCCTGAGAAACTGTTACGACAAATGGAGCCTGAAAATCATGGACTAAATGAACTCAACAACTTCAGAGGGATGATTCACAGACTGAGGGAATAAGATCTGTATGCACGTATGTGTGCATACATGTGTACATACATATATGGGTATGTGAAACACGAAACTGATTGTACCTAAAGAAAATTGTTGGATCTGGTCATGACGTAAATGGTATGGAATAAGGGGTGGATAATGTCCTGGTTTCAGCTATGATGGAGTTAATTATTTTTAGCAGTGGATGGAATGCCATGTTTGGGTGTTAGGATGAGAACAGTGCTGATAGCACCCTGATGTTTCTAGTTGTTGCCGGGCAATCAAGGACCTTTCTCAGCTCTGCATACTTCCTTACTAGTGAGAAAGGAGGGGACGTAGCCAGGACAGGTGACCCGAACTGGCCAAAGAGAATATTCCATGCCAGTTACGTCATGCTCAGTATAAAGGGGGACTGGGGGGAAGAGGAGGAGACAACACCAGGACGGGCAGTTTCCGGGTTCGGGGACGGCTCTAAGCTGTGCGGCCTGGGTTCTGTGGTTTGGTGAGAAACTGCATTGTGTATTACCAGTTTCATCTATTTTGTACTTTAAACTTCTGTTATTGTTATATCTAGTTTTCTGTTATTGTTTAGTAAACTATCCTTATCCCAACCTGCGTGGTTCTGGTTTATAGGTTGTGGTTTCTTTTCCTCCTTCTTCCTTCCCTTTTTCCCCTCCCCCAACTTTCCCTCCCCCTTCCTTTTAAAAGTACAAGCGACTGTGTGGGGTGCGGCCCTCGGCCGGGGCAAAACCACGACACCTCCCTGCCCACAATGTTTCTCAGCATAGTCAGCGGTGGGGGACTTGGGCTTTGAATAACATGCACATTAAACACTGAGAGACCTTGGGAAAACTTTCTCAGGTCCCAACCACCCTCAGCTAGAGCAGCAGAAGCTTTTGTAGGAATTATGCAGCCCTTTGGGACGTGTGAGAGCAGTGTCATTATGTGTAAAGCGTTGCCACCGTATTTATCATGGATGGTAAATGAATCCCTTTCCCACAGCCGCCATCTATAACATGTCACTTCAGAAGGATTACATTAGTTTCCTGTTGCTTTTAACCAGCACCATTTATGTTCGTTAGCCACTGAGGCTGTACAGCACACACGGGCCTGCAGAGCCTGAAGAAAAGGAGGTCTTGAAGGTCCTTGGGTTTCATCTCTTTCAGATTCCCTCAGCAGGCCTGGCTGGTAGCTTCTCTTCAGTTTCCTGTGGAAGAAGGCGCGGTGCCTTGGCTTTGTAATCCACAGTTCAGACAGACACCACCTGCCGCAAGCAGCGCTCTGCCAGAGTGCTGGGGCACCTTCATCCTCCCGTGGGGGGGGCGTTTCTTCATGCTTTGGCTGGGGGTGCCACGGAGGCCTTTGGTCTGAAGTACCAGACCAGCAAGGCCTAAGTGACAGGGGAACTTCCGAGCGATTCAGAGAGCTCGGCTTTGCACACAGAAGAGTGAAGTTAACTCGCCGCTGAGAAAAACCTGCCTGCTACACCCATGGTGGCCACTGACCCTCACAAGATGGGTGCCGGAGCGGAGGTTTTCTGGACTCAACTCGGATCAATGTGATCAATGCTGAGCTCGTTTATTGAAACACACACACAGCTTATATAGGTTTCTGTATCAGTACACGAGTTACATTACATTGCTATTGGTTAGATGCTCTGTTCACTCACCTTACACGCCTCTCACTATTGCTAATAATTGGTTGAGGCTACACAGTCACGTTGTTCCTTTTTAAGGCAGTTGTTAATATTCTTGCAGTTTTTTATCTCATGGCTTTTTTCTTACAAGCTCCTGTTCTCACAGACATCTGCTCTCCTGTTACTGCATACTGACATGTCTCTGCTAGCTTCCCCAGGCCTGATTATATGGGGGTCAGCAATACATCTGGATGGGCCACAAGCCCACTCCTCTCAAGATCCTTTGCTACAGTCAGGCGTACTTCTGAGCTCTTCCACCACTCCTCCCTGACAGGACCATCCCATCGTTCTTAATAAAGCTGATTATCAACATCGTTTCTTGTAGACCAAGGGTATTTTTGGTGCCATCAAGGTTGAAAAGTCTGTTTTCTGCAGCAAAAGCACAGTCTATTGTGCATTACGCTACTGGCTGTTCTCTGTACTAGCGCTGCTTTTCAGCCACATGAAGGTATAAAATACCAAGAGAAGGTTTTACCAAGCTTTTGCAATATAGCAGGTCATTGTGCTTAATCATATGCAATTTAAAAACATCAGCCAATCCTCCAGACTGTTCTGAATGGAGACTACTCCTTCCCTACTGATCAGAGAAATAGCCGATTTGGTTTTGTTTTACCTTTGTAGTTCACGTAACCAACTTCTCCTTCCAAGCAGGTGAAAACCAATTCCAGTCCTGCAGAAGTAGTTTGTTAGTGTTCACATGTCCAGAAATACCTGGTGAATGCAATAAAGAGGAGAGATTTTTTCAAGATGACTTTTTAACACAGAAAAAAAGAAGAGAGATTATTCCATGTGCCCGGCAGGCAAGGTTTTGCATCCCCAAGCTACCACCATAATCGTAGAATCATAGAATGGCATGGGTTGGAAGGGACCCCAAGGATCAGAGAGCTCCAACCCCCCTGCCACAGGCAGGGCCACCAACCTCAGGCCTGGATCTACACTAGGTTGCCCAGGGCCCCATCCAACCTGGCCTTGAACACCTTGAGGGACGGGGCATCCACCACCTCTCTTGGCAGCCTGTTCCAGCACCTCACCACTCCCTCTGTAAAGAACTTCCCCCTAATACCTAAACCTTCCCTCCATTAGCTTTAGTCCATTCCTCCTTGTCCTGCCATTGTCTGTCCTTTTAAAGAGCTGATTCCCCTCCTGTTTGTATGGTGGGAATGAACTGGCAGCTTTTCTACACAAGGGTGGTAAAATCGTTGCAATAATACCTAGTAACATTAATTCAAATAAACTGTTTTTAAAAGGACATGCAAAGCACGGCGGATGGTCCTCTGTGGGTGGCTTTACTGCTGCTGTTTCTTTTATACACATCTATAACTGGATGTTGCCATAAAAGACTTTTAGTGAAAGCTGTATTTACATTTTTTAGGCCAGTCATTAAGCATCTGCTGCCCTAATTGCACTAAGGTATAATTCCTCATCATAAAATGAGACCTCTTCATGAGCACAGCTTGTATTTTTCAACTGCCTTTTAGAAATCCGGCACTTACAGCATGTTTATATTGTTGATAATTCGAATCAGAAATTAGAAATCTCATGGTTAATAAATAGACCTCATTGGGTTTGTGGTGGTGGTGGTGGAGTTTTAAAGCAGAACCCTTTCCAGCCACATTGGCCCATCAGACCTGAGATTCGTTTCACTGGGCATCTCTGGCTAGAAGGGGAGACAGCCTTGAAATGACAGGTAAAGACACACAGATATGAGAGCAGTGAGCAGAATACTGGGGAATGTCCAGGCACTGGCAGCCACTAAGGAGACTGCCAAGCGCCTGTCGAATTTCAGATGTTTGTGTTGTGAGACTCTGGCAATACCTAGAAGCCCTGCCAACAGATTGTTTAAAAATAACCCCAGAAACACACCCTTTCTAGGTCAAAACCAACTGTGAAGCTGAGTGCACTGTAATTATAGTGCCCTAAATGAGTTACAGCTTGAGCTAATCACACCCCACTGAACCAAAAAGCTGTAATTACACAGGGAGATAATGTGAGCTTGGCAGGATCTCCTATAGCAGCCTATGGCTTTCAGGGAAGCTTCCAGGCCAGGTTCTTGCCTGTTGCAAGCTGGGGCTCAGCTGGGCCAATCTGCAATTCAACAGGTAAAAGCAAGTTTGTGCCACCAACAAAGAGCAAAACTTAATGGTATTTGCCTACAGAGAACAGTTCAATTGCACATTTATTTGAAATGAAGGGTATTTGTCAGACCAGCCAGTGAGATGCTGGCATACTGGTGTAACCTACGGATGGAATGCTATAAAGAATTGGGGCCTCTGTATTTTTCTAGTATTCCATATGTCCCTTGTATGTTGAAACAGGAGTCTGGATGAGTTATCAGATTTAGGGCTTCACATTTCATTCTTGATTTCATAATGTCCTGAAAGGTTCAGTTTTGCTTTGTCTTTCTGGGAGTGTGCAAAATACTATTTTTAGGCAACTTTAATTTTGTGCTGACAAATATTTCATTTTAAAGTTTTAATAAATGAATGGTTTGGAGTTTTGTGATGCATCTTGGCCTATGTTACAAGCAGAGCATTTGTCACCCCTTAGCACTGTAGAAATCCCATGGACAGCAGTTCTCAGAAGTAGCTATATTAATCACAGAATATCCTGAGTTGGAAGGGACCCATAAGGATCATCCAGTCCAACTCCTGGCTCCACACAGGGCCAGACAAGTCAGAGCATGGCACTGAGTGCATTGTCCAGATGCTTCTTGACCTCAGCCAAGCTCGGTGCTGTGACCACTTCCCTGGGGAGCATGTGCCAGTGCCTGACCACCCTCTCAGGAAAGAACCTTTTCCTAATGTCCAACCTAAACCTTCCCTGTTGCAGCTTCATGCTGTTCCCTGGGGTTCTATCACTGGTCACCAAAGAGAGGAGATCAGCACCTGCCCCTTCACTTCCCCTCGTCAGGAAGCCAGGGACCGTGATGAGTTCTCCCCTCAGCCTTCTCTTTTCCAAGCTGAACAAACCAAGAGACTTCAGCCTCTCCTCATAAGTCTTCCCCTCCAGACCCTTCACCATCCTCATTGGCTTCCTCTGGACACTCTCCAATAGTTTCATGTCCCTTCACTGTATTTGTTAAGAACCTCCTGGTGATAAAGGTAAATAAAAAAGGAGAAATGGAATTAATATTAAAGAAATAGGAAGAGAAGACAGACTGGAAAAGGAAAAGCAGTTAATGAAACATTAGGTGGGTAGCCTAGCAGAGAAGCCGCACCACAGGAGGTGAATCCTGAGCATCTTGCTGCAGTGTTTCTAAAGATGCCCTGAGGGGGCAGCCGGCTCAGTCCTGATGATGGCTTTTAGTCTTGATCTACTCGTTTAACTGGTGGAAAACGGAATTTAGACTTTGTATTGGCTCGTGCAGCATCACATGCAAATTGTTCTGCCACAGGAGTATCTCAGAAACCTCCTGTCTGACATAAAGATCACTGTTGCTGTAAAGCACAATCGGATAACTCAGTCCACTAAAGCACAGCGTTAAATCCAGTGCCTGTGGGCATCTCTTTGCACAGGGGGATGTTTTCCTGTGGCATTTCAGCTGCCCCCTCCAGCTCTTTGGCCACTAGATGTGCATGAAAGGTTGCTCTAATTTTCTGGGAAACATCCCTTACAGTAGAGGACCAGATGTTCACTCGTGCCAGAGAGCGGAGGATAATGTGGGGGTGTTATCCTGCAGGAACAGCGGGATGGAAAGGGCTTATTGTGCTTGTAAGAGGAGGCCTGCACAACCTGCTCCCTACCAGGGGCCGCATGAGTGTCTGGCAGCAGTGAAGAGAAGGTCCCGAAGGGAGCAGCTGTGGTGGGAGATCTCAGGAGAACACCACCCCCCCACCCCAGGTAGAAAAGGGTGCGCCGCGGGGACAGGGGCTTCCCTGAAGCCGAGTGTGCGTACAGGGGAAGAGCATGAGGGGCTCTCTCACAGCAGATTTGTAGCAGGACACACTCAGGTGAGGTGAGCTTGTTTTGTGGAGGTTGTAACCTCTTTCCTTCCCATCCCTTCTGCAAAGGGCTGAGACAGAGATTGCAGACAAAGTCAGAAGCCCTGCAGGCAGCTGGCAGGTGGTCACCAGGACACGGCAAATTCTAATACAGAAGGTGATGTGTCCTTTGTCTCAGTATTGCAACTTGCACACTCAAAAAATGGGGTTTAAAACTGTGGCCCTGGCTTAACTCCTCTTAGTCAGTGCTTACCTCCTGGACATCTCCATGAGAACAGTATCCAGGGTCCTAGAGAACCAGCGTAGCTGGTTTCTTAAACAAACTTGGGCCCAGGAAGATACGTGGGGAATGAGAGCAAAGGATGGGGAATGTTCACTGCCGTCCCCCAAGAAATGAAACAAGTGGCCAGAGATAAACCAGCATTCTGAACTTGTTTAAATCTCACCCTGTGGGAACTGCAGGGCAGGTAGAATGAACAGTCAAGCTGCAGAATGTTATTTCTCCTTCTAGAGTTGATATAATATGGACCAGAGAAGTTTCTTTGGTGGGCAAGAGCCAAGAAATGCTCACTGTGGCTGGGAATGCCAGCAGGCTGGGAGGAAAGGCTGAGACAGCTGGGTCTGTTTAGTCTGGAGAAGACTGAGAGGGGATCTTATTAACAATTCTAAATATCTAAAGGGTGGGTGTCAAGAGGAAGGGGCCAGACTCTTTTCAGTGGTGCCCAGAGCAACAGGCACAAACTGGAACATGGGAAGTTGCATCTGAACATGAGGAAAAACTTTTTCACTGTGAGGGTGGCAGAGCCCTGGGACAGGCTGCCCAGAGAGGTTGTGGAGTCACCTACAGCAGTGCAGCCTCCTGTAGGTGACCCTGCTTTAGCAGGGGGTTGGACTAGATGATCTCCAGAGGTCCCTTCCAACCCCTGCCATCCTGTGATTCTGTGATTCTGTAAGGCAAAAAAAGCCAAGCTGAAAGTCTTGAGAATGAAAAGCATCATGTAAATATTAAGCACTGTATATAATTACTTTTGTATATTGTATGTGTTTATAAACCCTGTGTTTGTATTTTGATATTAAGGTACTAGATAAATGTAAACAAGCTATTTCCAAAGCTTATGCAGCTACTTTTTTTCTGCTACAAAAAATGTTGTAGAGTGATGTTTTTCTTGAAGCTTTCTTTTTTGTTCTTTATTTAAATCTCCTTTAAAAATATCTGGCTTCATTTTTATATTGTGAATAATGTTAGCAGAAGCGTCAGCGTGGAAGCAATGGTGGCTTTGCATCGTATCTGCCCCCTCTCTGCCTTCCTCAAGAGTGGTCTCTGCCACCACCCCAAGCTATAGCAGCTACCTAGAGCCTGCAGGTGCTACCTCAGCTGATGCAGGATCAAGCCAGCTCCGCTCAGTGCATCACTGGGGACCCCTCTAGTTTTGGAGAGACCATTGGGTGTGAGATGACATTCAAAGTTCTTCACACTAGTATGGTGACTTAGAGAGGCTACAGTCATCCAGAGGCTTTGAGAAGCTTTACTCTGAGGCTGGGGGTGAGAGTAGTCAGCCACTGGAACAGGCTGTCCTCAGAGCTAATGGATTCTCCATCCTTGGAGATGTTCAGACTTGATGGGACCAAGCAACCTTCCCCAGCCATAACTTCTTTGAGCAGGCAACTGGGCTCCAGAAACTGGACCCACTTTACTGGGTCATCTTGAACATTTAGATTGTTTGTAGATAGGAAATGAAAGATGCTTTTATTGCCTTGTTTGTTGGAAATACAGTTGGTTTCTTGTAACTGCAACTCTCAACAACCTATCGATTTCATCAGGCCCCACTGAGGAGCTTATAGAGGTACCTGAGAAACAGTGCCCATCGACATTGTTTAGCCTCTCCAATTTTCTCTTTACCAGGGCATGCCAGTGTTTATGTCCTGGTCCATCTACTACAGCAAGCAGAAAAGAAAATGGGTTCCTGGAGAAATTCCCAGCAGTCAGACTGGAAAAGCTTGAGAGAGCACAGTGGAAATTTTTGGAGTCCAGAATGATTATGAGAACTGGTGACACCACTTTGAAAGCGTGTCGGTTCTTTGGACTTGCATATTCACAGAATCACAGCATCACAAGGTTGGAAAAGACCTTTAAGATCATCAAGTCCAACTGTTCCTGTCCTATGCTAAACCATATCCCTAAGTACCTCATCTACCCTTTTTTTAAGCACATCCAGGGAAGGTGACTCAACCCCCTCCCTGGGCAGCCTGTTCCAGGCCCTGAAAACTCTTTCAGTGAAGAACTTTTTCCTAACATCTAATCTGACCTTGCCCTGGCACAGCTTTGTGCCATCTCCCCTTGTCCTATCACCTGTCACCTGGCTGAAGAGTCCCATCTCCCACCTCTCCACAACCTCCCTTCAGGTGATTGTAGGTGGTATTCTTTATATCAGTATCGATTATGTATTCTTTATATAATTTCTAGTAAACTATTTCCCATTCCCTTAAATACATGGGAAAGTAAGATACTTGTGATGCATTGCTTCAGCAGGGTTCTGCCTATGATAATATTGCTCATCTTTCACTGCCAGCTGGGGAATATCACAAACCAAGACCCCAATTAAGTATACAGTATTCATGAGCTATGGCTGTGTTGTTTACAGGATTGCCCTTCATTAATAAACACAATTCTGTATTGCATGGTTAATGACAATCAACATAATTACTAGAACCTGGGTAGATGATTACTTCTCAGTTATAACGATACATTTTATGAAAAAAACACAAAAACAATATTTCTCCAAGACTTGAGATAATAGCTTTAATGGAACATTACTCCTTTTCTGTCTTTTTTTTTCCTCCCCAAACTCCAGTAAGTACTTTTAAGGCAATTCAGCTCAAATGTGCAATTTAGGCAATCATAATTAGCAAAGCAAAGGACTGGAAGGCTAGAATTGGTTCAGATGGGACTTTAATTTGCCCAGGTGCCTCTGGCTCATCCTTCCTATAGTAGCCAAAGCATACAGAGAAGTGTGTGTTAAGGGTGTACAAGTTTATGTATGTTGTTTCTGTATGTACATACACAATCACACCAGGCTTAAATGTGCAACAGCACGACCAAATCCCTGTTCTACCTCACTTGAAAAAAGGAAAAGAAATTATTTTGTGAAGTTATTACTAAAAGTCCTTCAGTGTCACTCTAAGGGACATCTGACCGGCATTGACAGCTGGTCCAGGGAGGTGACTGTCCTGCTCTACAATGTGCCGGTGCAGTTTTGTGTTACTGGGTGCAGTTTTGGGTGCCACAGTACAAGAGGGATGTGAAGATACTGGAGAGTATCCAGAGGAGGGCAGTGAGAATGGTGAAGGGTCTGGAGGGGAAGGCTTACAGGGAGAAGCTGAAGTCCCTTGGTTTGTTCAGCCTGGAGAAAATGAGGCTGAGGGGAGACCTCATTGAGGTCCATGGCTTCCTGACAAGGGGCAGTGAAGGGGCAGGTGCTGATCTCCTCTCTTTGGTGACCAGTGGTAGAACCCAAGGGAACAGCATGAAGCTGTGACAGGGGAGGTTTAGGTTGGATGTTAGGAAGAGGCTCTTTACTGAGATGGTGGTCGGGCACTGGCACAGGCTCCCCAGGGAAGTGGTCACAGCACCGAGCTTGGCTGAGTTCAAGAAGCATCTGGACAATGCACTCAGTGCCATGCTCTGACTTGTCTGGCCCTGTGTGGAGCCAGGAGTTGGACTTGATGATCCTTTTGGGTCCTGTTGAACTCAGAATATTCTATGATTCTGTGATTCCATGATAACTGCAGCCTGGTTTTTGACAGCAAAAATAAAGGGAAATTACTGGCTATTGCACAAGGAAACACGGTCACGCTGAGGTTTTGATAGCTTAAAATGGTGTAGTCACATAGACATGAAAACCATTTCCTTTCCTTTGTCATGTTTTTATACTGCCAAAGGAAGGCAGCAGCAACATAATCCCCCCACCCACCAGTGTCCCTGTGTACGGGGACTTCAGCACCAGGTAGCTTGACCCTGGGGCTGCCCTGTGTTCGCGCAGCTTCTCTCTCTGCTTGTGTGCCTCACGGAGCTGTTCCAGTCATCCCATCCTGCCACAGCTATTCACAGGATTTAACTTTAATTGCTAGGTTATTTCTCAAACTGTGTACAAACAGACACATTTAATTTTAGATACAGAGAACCAAAATTTACTCAACCTTTCCACTGCTTCTTTCGCTTTACAATACAAATTATCTTTCCTGAAACCCATTTCCCCTCCTTCCCCCACCAAAATAATCTTCAGGCTCCCTTAATTACTCCTTGTGGCAAGGTCACAGCTCTTAATGTCTAAAACCTGCAGAACTAGTGCTAAGCACTAAACCAATGGAAAGATAGGAGTTTTATGCACTTTTCCCCCCTATTATTTTATGGAAATTCAGGCTGGAGTCCTCTTTTTACTTTAGCCAGACAAGGGCTGAGAATGATTCATGGTATGCTTTCAGAATATATCATGAATGACAAACTAAAACCTTTCATCTCTTGTTTGTACACAGTTACTACAGCTTGTCAATAAGCTATTTGGATTTTGCCCAATTCTTGCAATGAAATGCTGAGCCTTCTTGTTTAAGTGAGAAATATTTACCCTGTATGACTAACGGTACATTAATTACATTTGGATTCTGAGCATGTTCATTTTGCTTACATTAATTTTTTACCACAGATGAAGGATTATGTTTTTCTTATTTAGATATCATACATCTATTATAATTTATTTCTTATTGAGTCACCACTGAATGAAGCTATCTTTTGAGTTTATTGTTTGGGAATACTTTGTAAGCATTTTCATTGCCCCTTTGTTTGAACATGTGCAGTGGAAGCAAACTTAATGATCTTCTTTAATTTTCTTCTCAGATCACTCAGGATGTTCATTGTGAGGACGTGCAAGAGGGGAAGTTGCCCAATACATTGGGCAAGTTTTTACCACGCACGGTCCATGAAGAGATACAGAGGAAAAAACCCACAACCAAGAAAAAATGCAGGATTTCAGTTTGGAGTAAGAAATGTCCAATGTAGAGAGACAGGTTTGGGAATAATTAGCACAGAGACAATATTGAAAATGTGTTTTCATACATAAGTTGCTCCAGTTGGATGTGCAAGCAGACAAAGGGGTAGGAGCCTATGGAGAAAGGATGCACAATGCACGGCCTAGATGTTGGGAGCAAGGTAGGAGCATCGCTGCGCCGTTTGCCCAGGATTTAATCTCTCTGGTTTCTCAGCAGAGCTAATTAGCTGAGTGAGCACCATCAGGAAGGGAGCTGTGCTGTGTTCCAGCTGGTTCCAAGTCAGCACTGGCACATCACGCTCCGTCGTGTTTTATAGGCACAAGGGAGGCGCCTGGAGAAGTATCTGAGGGATTCCCTCAGGGAATGAATCTCTGGCTGAAAGCGAATGGTACAAGGCGATGCTCTGCCAAAGGAGAAAATGAATGAACAGCCTGGAAGGAAGGCAGAGCACCTACATGGGGCAAAATCACTGAATCCCTCCACAGGATGAAAACAAGGTTATGTTTAGCAATGCTGATGGGTGGTACTTGTTAATTAGTGTCAGATGCAAATATCTAACATCTGTGTATTCCGGTCCAGTAGAGAATAGGAAGAGAAACAGGCTGGCAAGTGTTCAATCTGAGAGTAAAACATGCAGCTGTTTTATTTCCTTAGTAGCTAGTCAATGCTGAAAAAGCTCTTGAGTCCCTAACACGAATATCCATGGAGAACCAAGGCTCTGCATGGTCTGGACTGTGTGGCCAGGTCGGTGACATGGAGGTTTGTGAGAATCACATGACTCTAAACTTTAAGGGGAAAAAAATAAAGAGATGGGTAGGGTTGTATTGGCAGTCTCAATCCCCTGTATGGGAGGCAACAAGGTGAAAACAATAGCCAAACCAAAATCAGGAGTACAGAAGTCAAACTGGATGGTTCTCCCAGTTGATGAGGAATCACAGAATTTTTAAGGTTGGAAAAGACCTCTATGTTCATCAAGTCCAGCTGTCAACCCAACGCCACCATATCTACTAAACCATGTCACAAGCTTTTTGTTCTTCTTTTAAAGCAGCACTTCACCAGTCCTGTGAATAAACAGGAGTAGGGACTTGGATACTGCTTTCTTAACTGCTGCTTTGCACCAGGCAGCACTGGCTTGTTAAGGCCACAGTGAAAAAGTCACCCAGACTCTGACAAGTACCATTTAAAATGCTATTTATTAGCATCCACGCTATAAAGAAAGAGAGAGTAGTATGGATAACCTCATGTCCCTTCAGATACTGGCAACATGAATTCAAGGAAGTTGTCAGGATGTGTAGAGGTGAAATCAGAAAGGCAAAAGCCCAGCTTGAATTTAACCTGGCCGCTGGGGTGAAAAAGAATAATAAACTCTTTTATAAGTACATTAACAGTAAGAGGAGGACAAAGGAGAATATCCACTCTTTACTGGATGAGGCTGGGAATGTGATCACTGAGGATAAGGAAAAGGCGGAGGTTCTGAATGCCTTCTTTACGTCTGTCTTTAAAGGTCAAACAGATCCTCAGGGTACCCCTCTCTCTGACCTGGTAGTCTCAGCTGGGGAGCATGCTAACTCCCCTGTGATTCTGGAAGAAACAGTCAGAGACTTCCTACTCCAACTGGACTGCCACAAGTCCATGGGGCCGGATGAGATCCACCCGAGAGTGCTGAGGGAACTGGCAGAGGTGGTAGCCGAGCCGCTTTCCATTATCTATCAGTCCTCCTTGCTGACTGGTGAGGTCCCAGAAGACTGGAGGCTTGCCAATGTGACTCCCATTTACAAGAAAGGTTGTAAGGAGGATCCGGGGAACTACAGGCCTGTTAGCCTGACCTCGGTTCCAGGGAAGGTTATGGAACAGATAGTCTTGAGGGAGATCATGCGGTATGTGCGGGATGGCCGGGGGATCAGGCCTAGCCAGCATGGGTTCATGAAGGGCAGGTCCTGTTTGACCAACCTGATCTCCTTCTATGATCTAGTGACCCATCTGCTGGATGAGGGAAAGGCTGTTGATGTGGTCTACCTAGACTTCAGCAAAGCCTTTGACACTGTCTCCCACAGTATTCTCCTGCAGAAGCTGGCAGCCCGTGGCTTGGATGGGTACACCCTCGGCTGGGTAAGGAGCTGGCTGGAGGGCCGGGCTCAGAGAGTGGTAGTAAATGGAGTTAAATCCAGCTGGCGACCGGTCACGAGTGGTGTTCCCCAGGGGTCGGTGCTGGGGCCTGTCCTCTTCAATATCTTTATTGATGACCTAGATGAGGGCATTGAGTGCACCCTCAGTAAGTTTGCAGATGACACTAAATTGGCTGGGAGTGTGGATCTGCCTGGGGGTAGCGAGGCCCTACAGAGGGATCTGGACAGGCTGGAGAGCTGGGCTGAAGCCAATGGCATGAGGTTCAACAAGAGCAAATGCCGAGTCCTGCACTTTGGCCACAACAACCCCAGGCAGCGCTATAGGCTTGGGGCGGAGTGGCTGGAGGACTGTGTGGAGGAAATGGACCTGGGGGTACTGATTGATGCACGGCTGAACATGAGCCGACAGTGTGCGCGGGTGGCCAAGAAGGCCAACGGCATCCTGGCTTGCATCAAAAATAGTGTTACTAGTAGGAGCAGGGAGGTAATTGTCCCCCTGTACTCAGCACTTGTGAGGCCGCATCTCGAGTACTGTGTTCAGTTTTGGGCCCCTCACTACAGGAAAGACATTGAGGCTCTGGAACGCGTTCAGAGGAGGGCTACTAAGCTGGTGAG
Organism: Porphyrio hochstetteri; assembly: GCA_020800305.1. Lineage (NCBI taxonomy): Eukaryota > Metazoa > Chordata > Aves > Gruiformes > Rallidae > Porphyrio > Porphyrio hochstetteri. The sequence continues at coordinate 65,062,652 of CM036905.1, read as the reverse complement.
GGGTCTGGAACACAGGCCTTACGAGGAGCGTCTGAGGAAGCTGGGATTGTTCAGCCTGGAGAAGAGGAGGCTTAGGGGAGACCTTATAGCTCTCTATAACTTCCTGAAGGGAGGTTGTAGTGAGCTGGGGGTCGGCCTCTTCTCCCGTGTAGGCAGTGACAGAACTAGAGGGAATGGTAGCAAGCTGCGCCAGGGGAGATTCAGGCTCGACATTAGGAAGCACTACTTCTCAGAAAGGGTAGTCAGGCACTGGAATGCACTGCCCAGGGAGGTGGTGGAGTCACCAACCCTGGGGGTGTTCAAGGAAAGACTGGATGTTGTATTGAGGGATATGGTTTAGTGGGAGCTAGTAGTAATAGGTGAATGGTTGGACTGGATGATCTTCTAGGTCTTTTCCAACCTTGATAATTCTGTGATTCTGTGATTCTGTAACACTGAACTGCACAGCTTCAAACAGGCCTCCAGATCCCATCCATGAAGGTGTCACACCACTTTGGTTTTTTTAATTAATTCGAGCTCTCACCGGATTTTCTTAAAAGAAAAATACTCTGTTAATCTTTTCTACTGCCAGAGAGAAAGAGAACTTGTTGCTGCAGATTTAGAGAAAGGGAAAGGCATGCAGATGGCTTTAATCACTGGTACTGAGTGAGAGCTGCCTGCAGCCTCCACCCCTGCAACCAACCCCCTTAGGCTGTCCTGCAGCTCAGGGACCTGTGCAACGCAGCACAGACTGGAAGATGCTGCTGTAGTGCAGCACATTGGCTCGGGTTAACCACAGTGCGGATCCCTCACACCTTGGGGTGCAGTGGTCACGGGCACGGCATCCGTTCGCTGCATCTGTAGCTCAGGCACTACGTTTAGCATTTCTGTTACCACATCTTCTATAAGCAAAGCAGGAAAAAAACCCCACCAAATAAAAAAGTAATGCACTTGTATGTTAAATAGAGCAGGTATTGGCCTAAGTCAGGCTTGCAGTTCACTTGGCAGAACGACGTATTTGGCACATGTGGAGAAGAACTTTAACTGAACCATAAAGGTTAGAGAGGTGAAACCTCTGAAACATGGTTGCTGGCAGGTTTGGATGCTTGTCTCTGGAGACCCCTTAAAAAAAGCCTTATATATTGGTCTACTTGTGCAGCAAGAGCCATAAATATGCCAAATGAAATGCAAGTTAATTAGAAAACACTTATTCTAGTTCTCCAGAGTGTATTAAGATGGAGAGTTTCCCTTTCAGACTACAACTTACTCCCTTACTATTCAGCCCCATTCTTTTCCTGTTGTAATGCTAAGATGTTCTTCTTCACTCAGTGATAAGGCAGAACATCTAGCAGGCTTTTCAGTGTAGGCTTCCTTCTGTGATCCTTCTGAATAGAAGTCATTGCCTGGAAGAAGTCAGTCATGGAAGTCCTTGAGGAGCCGTGGCATCAGCTCCTTTGTCCATCTCATAGATTATTCCTTGCTTCCTTTCTAAGCAAACATACACATCTCTTCAAAACTCAGAACTAGTGGAACTGGACTACCTCTATCTGGGGCTGTGGGATTTATTAGATTCACAACCAGTATTAAATATCTGCTGGTGCTGTGTACTGCTCCCCAGTGGGATAACACAGCACTGACCCCCTTATGTTTATGTTAAGATGACTCAGCGAATTTACGTGGTGAATTTGATGAAGCAAACAATCTTAATGAGACCAAATGCATTTGTTTCATGACAACCAAGTTACTTGGAGATGGGATGGTCAGATTGTTCAAAACTGAACAAAGTAAGTTAAATGAAATTATATCTTGACAGTTCTTGACATTTTTGAGATTAAAACCCCTAACTTCTCAAGTCCTTATAATAAAACCAACCTCTTCTACAGCATTATCCTTGCCTCTGGTGGCGTGATACTTCACCTTTGGTTGTGACTGCAATTTAGGTCCAAGATAGTCTTGCTTGAGCTATTATTCCTTACAAGTGAAAATACTGGCTCCATTGAGGAGGGCTGGCATTTCACTGCAGGTGCAGGTGGAAAATACATTGTTTGTGCACTGATCCTATTTCTCTTTATCTACACTTACAATCAGCAACCTCATCTCTCTTGGCCTTGTTTGAATACCACCAGTGAGGGAAGCATAAAGTAGCCTAGAATCAGGCTAGACTGAGACCTAATCTTTTGTATTTTCACATTTGGGGAACTAGAGAGGGACTCTGACCTTTGAGCTGCCATCAGTGGTTATCAGGCTAGAATTTGGGTGGATCTGGACCTAGAGCTGTTGCAGAGATGGTGTTACCAGCAAGAAAATAGCCTTTGAACTGGATGGTCTTTGGACTGGGTTTTGGGTGGACACCAGAATGGGATGCTCGAATGAAGCCCCAGACTGGCAGGGTATGACAGCCCAAGGTGAACAAGAGGGTTAAGTTTATTATTTCACTTTTACACATTGAAGGCCAAAGGCTGTGGCTGGGTTTGCTACGCAAAGTAGGTCTTGATACTTGACATTAGAAAACTCCTGGGTAGGGTTGGTGTGCTTTACTCTTAAAATACAGGTTGCAGAGGGCTCTGGAAGGAAGTTTTCCTGCCCTAAAATGACCAGCGAGGTGATGGGGAAGAGATACAGGCCCTGGGTCAGGCATAGGGATGGTGCAGCAGTCACTGCATTGACCGTGAGACCAGGCCAGGCTTTTGGGACGAATGCCCAAATCTCCCAGTCTCCTGCCAGGCTTCTGGGACTGCTGCAGCTCTGGGGTCTGGCCTTGAGCAGGAAAGCAGGAGATGAATGAGAGAAAGCAGTATCTTTTATATGTCACTACATTTTTGCTCCTTATTCCTGATATCTTCTGTTATAGGGGGTATTTGGCAATTGCAATCATGGCAATCTCTCTGCCAGGGATGGGCAGAGAGAAAGGTCTGTGGACCTGCTTTCACTGTGTTGGATTGGCCACAATTAGAGCTAGGTCAGGACCACAGTCTGACAGACTTCTCATGTTGCTGGCTGCCATATCTTGCTCGTATTCCCAGGGTTAAGCTAATTGGGAGATTTGGGGTTTATTTGAGGATTAAGTTTTTCCTTTGTGTCAGATCGACAGAGGCTGAGCCACTTTGGCTTTCCTGTGGGGCACGGCGCAGGGTCCATCTGCTAGAAACTCTCCAGGGATGTTTCAGCTAACAGCAATGCTGAGCATGTCTTGTTCCCTTTAAAGTGACATCATGGTGTCATTTCTGCGGCTTTTTGTCTTTTCTACTAACGGTCCTGCAAGTGTTACATGGTTTTGGAACTGCTTTATGCTGGCTATTCAGGCAGGGGAGCAGATACTCTGAGGATCCATCTGAGCCTAATGTCGATGCCATCAGCACGATCACAGGGAGTGGAATTCAATGACCCAGAGGCTCCTTCCCATTCCCACCTTCTGCCTCACCCCCACGAGCTCAGAAATCACGCCCCTCCCCCTTCCTGTCTCATTTTCCTTTTCTCAGCTGCTCTTCAATTTTCTCTTCTTTAGATCCATGCTTCTCTACTTGCTTATGAAACTACCTAACAGCCTCAACAGATCATTTCCAAAATACCTGAAGACGTTTAATGATATATAACCCGCCGAAGCTATACTATCCTGATAATTCTTACCCATACCTTTAAATCTTCCATTAGCTTTGGAGCCAGTACTTCCACAAAGGGCAGAAGTTGGAGACGAATGCTTCATGTAGCTTGGAAGCTGCAATTACAGGTTTTCAGGTGAAACAGGGCTTTGTTTCAAATATAAACCACTCGGAGGCAGAGGCCATTTAAATCAGGTCAGAACCAGTGACTCAGCATGAGCAGAGAGGATGTCACTGACAGCAGTGTGATTTTTTAACTTCCAAACCTTGGGAACCACCGAGCCCAGAAACCAAACTGCTGTACATCTTTGCAAGGCTGGACTGGATGATTGGCTGTCTAGTGGCATGTGGCATTGGTTTCTGCTCTTGGTCATCCTGAGTCATCAACAGTCAGTGGCTTTTCAGATGAAGCAAATACATAGGCCCTTTTCCAGGCAGGACAGGATGGCTTTTTGCATCTCAAGTGTCTTGAACCACTTACTGGGTATCATAAAAGCCCTGGTGAAATAAGGACCAGCCAGCAGGAGTAACTCAAATAAATAGGACTCTCAAATAAATAGGTTTTGTTCTCTCAGTGTAGGAGAGTAAGAAATGCAGACATAGATATGTAAGAGGAATTGTCTGCACAAGGCTTTCTTTTCAAAGGCTTATATGGGGAGTGTAAAGCTCCTCTTAAACACGCACTTCTCAGGCAATGGCACTACTGCCACGCTGTGCACACAGTCTGCAGCTGCTTGGGTAAGATGGGGGGTTCTGTTGCCTGATTTCCTAATCCTGCCTGCCTTGTTTCTGGAAACCTCCTTTCTGCGCAAAGCCCTGGGGAAGAAAGTAAATTCTTCCATTTTTGAGTGCCTGGGATGTGTGAATGCTAGAGAGAGGCCAAAGCCAGGCTGCTGTTCTTGACATTTCAAAGTCAGCTAAGCTAGAAGCCAAATACTGCCTAATCACAGAGAAAGAAAAGGTTATGGCTAGTATTTGACTCCAGGCGCAGGAAACCCCATGGCTGCCGTGTTCCCTTGCCCCAGCCCACAGGCCATGGGCATTCTATGGGAGAAGATTTAGTACAACTCAGAAATTAAGGAGCAGTGCCTTTATGATTAACAAACATTTGATGAAAAAGAAGAACCTGTTTCAAGAGATGATAGTGAGGAATGCCCCTATCCTTTCCCCATCCTTTTGCTTCTCTTGTGCCCTCCTTTATCTTTCACTGCCTGTCTTAATGGTTTCGTTGTCTGCCATTTTCTCTTTTCTCCAAAGCTTTACTGACTCATACTCCTTCCTTTATACTCAAGGGTCTTTTTCTGGTTTCTTATGTGCCCTCCCACACTCTCTGTAGACCGCCCCTTGTAGACCGCCTGCTCCTCATTTTATTTCTCAACCTACTGAGACTGCTGCCCACTCCAGATATGGCTACTGAGTGTCGTGCAGAGAGCAGGACCCATCTTCACTCCATAGATGAGCTCTTCAAGGAGTGAACAATTTGGCAAGTCGGTAGGCTGCAGTAACCTGCACTCTGCCCTCAGAGGCAGCATTGAGGTTCAGTGGTGTCTAATGCAATAAGCACAAACACAGAGTGACAACGTGCTGCTGGAGCAGAGGGAAGAGCAGATTTCAAGAGCATTGACTGATGGAAGTCTTAAGTAATTCCATTGTTATTCATGGAGTGATGTTGCCTGTGTCACTGCTTGCAAAGATACCCACCGCCCCTTCCTCTTAAGCAATGGCCTCTGCAAACACTGCACCGGGCTCACAGCTAATACTGGTGAAGTTTGCAGCAGAACTTCGCTGATCTCAGTGGAGACAGGCCAGAGGTAGGCACAGAAGCCAGAGCAGGAGTAGTGAACGTAGCCCATCCATTTTCTCTGAGTGCTTTCCAAAGTCCTCTGTCATACTTTCAGAGTCTCTGCATTTCCGTTCCAACTCAATTATTCATGTGTGACGGAACCCGGCCCGGCACCATTGTGCTTTAAAAACTGGAAACCCCTCCAAGGTACAGTACAGAAAATAAACCCCGCTATTGTCCTTGAAGGGAGCACTGCAAGGCTGCTGGTGCTGTTCTTTCAAGCAGGCTGATGGGTTTTTTTGGTCCTATTGTGGCAGTTCACGGTTGCTGAATGTATTCTAAAACATCTCAATTACTTTCTATTTTACAGACATTTTTATTAGATCCATAATCTCATGCCTCATATCCTCAGAGTGTCCTCGGTGCTGTGCCATTGCTAAACAATTATCAGGAGGATGTATTTCCTCCCTTATGGATTCAAAGCTTTTTTTTTCCAGAGGCTGGATTTTACTGCAGATTTTATGTCAGGACAGCAGAGGCTCATTGTTTCTTCTTAACTGTTCCCACTAGAAGCAAAAAACATACATAGGAGAAAGAGGAGCTGGAGTGATAATCCAGGCAAGAGAGACAGCAGTTTATAATGTCCAACATTCCCATAAAAATTCATTTCATGTTCCTGCTGACCTCCTTCTTGTTGATTCATGACAGATAAACAGAACACCTCTCTCTTTCTCCCCCCCTCCTGTTACGATGCATCAGAGAGGCCTGGCTCATCTTGTATACAGCCTCTTTACTGCAGAGTAACAGGCTGCAGGACAGCACATAGCTTTGCAAGCTTCCATATTTTGGCTGTTCTTTCTGCCCATGCCTATTCTCTTGTCCTTTTCATTTACCAAAAAAACGTCACCCATCTCAGGTGGTCTTGACCCCCCCCCCCGCCAAAAATGACATATTAGGAAGTTTGTTAATGTTATCCCCAGAATGTGATGCTTCAGATCTCTCTCTTTTTGGATTTTCTTTGTTGAAAAACCAACAACAAACCCATGGGAATATATTCCCAGCTTTCAGATAAATGTGTTGAATCCATTAATTCACTTTTGAATCCATGTTAAGCTGATGTTTCCATTCTAGCCTTCAATTCCTAATCTTCTTAAGGTTATATTTGAAAATGGGGATCCTGAAAATACGGCAGGAAAAGGCTTTCTTCAGTCATTGCAGCAGCAGTGTCATAGATCTATGAGACTTCTTAGGAGCACATGACATGCTTCACTCGTACACACTCATCGCCCATGACATATTTAATTCATAAAGTGGGAATTTTCAAAGAGATATTTTAAGGAATACATGTGTTAATGAATTAAATGGGTAGCACATGAAGGAATCAGGCTAGACTGCTCAGTTTCAGTATTTGGGAGATGTCATACCAACTGGCTGCTATGCAGTAGCTAACTTGCCAACACTACAGACTGCTGACATACTTTGGGATCAAAGGAGAAGATGGAGAGCCTGGAAGACAGCAATAGTTAGGGAAATGAAACGGCAGGATTATCACAGTAGACTTTCTCACCATAATTCCAGTGGGTCCCAAGTTGGGTAAGCTCAAGCATGTTAGGTTTTTCATTAAAAGGCTAAACACCACAATGTTTTGTCTGATTTTGGTGAAAAAATGTTGGACGTGTGTCTGTGCAAAGTCCCACAGTTTGAGGCTATTCCTAACAAGGGATAAGAGAAGATTTAATTAACCTATTCAATAAATCAAGACACCACCAGCCCTGACTGTCCCTGACCACTCCTTGGGGCTCCCCCAACCCTGCCTATACCCCAGGACCCCATGTCAGCCCCCAGAGCCTACAGACCCTGCCCCAGTGATGCTGCAGCAGGGTCGGTCTCCAGCTCCCCACAGCCCTGCCCTTCCTGTCCTGTCCCCATCCCCAGGATGGTGGCCCATGCTGGGGCTGGGGCTGCCCCGATGTCCCCCAGCTGCCCTGCTCTCCTGGCCTGCCAGATTGCCATACAGCAGCAGCTCTGCTCCTTCTTTATTAAAGCTGAAGGAGGGAAGGTTTAGATTAGATATTAGGGGGAATTTCTTTACACAGAGAGTGGTGAGGTGCTGGAACAGGCTGCCCACAGAGGTGGAGGTGCCCCGTCCCTGGAGGTGTTCAAGGCCAGGTTGGATGGGGCCCTGGGCAACCTTGTGTAGATCCAGGCCTGGAGGTTGGTGGCCCTGCCTGTGGCAGGGGGGTTGGAGCTCTCTGATCCTTGGGGTCCCTTCCAACCCAGATCATTCTATGATTCTATGATTCTATGATTCTATGGTTCTATGATTCTGTGATTCTATGATTCTGTGATTCTATGGTTCTATGATTCTGTGATTCTATGATTCTATGATTCTATGGTTCTATGATTCTGTGATTCTATGATTCTATGATTCTGTGATTCTATGGTTCTATGATTCATCTAGAGATGTGGGAGTTATGGGACATCGTGCTAGGGAGAATTACTGTGTTAAAAACTGAGAACACCAGAGATGGGCTGTCAGGAAAAATGAAGACATTCATAAGAGATTGAGCATATCGTTGGTAGGTCTGTATTACATTTCATTTCACCTTCATGGAATTACCCCCTCTCCCTCTGAGACTGGCGAGGGCTGGGTTAGTGTTACACAGGGGAGCTCACATCGACGCAACAGCCAGAATCCTCTCAGCTGCAATATGCCTCCCTGCAACTTCGCAGGCAAAATTGATTCTTTTTGCTGTCAGGCCCCTTCTGCTCTACTGAAATTCAATTTTATGGTGCAACATTCCCCATGGACATGTTTTGTCATTTGTTTCCAAGATATGCTAGAAGCACGTATGTCCTTCTAGCAAATGCTGAAACCTAAGAGAAATAGCTTATAAATTAGCAGGAGCAGGCTGCAGTGTAATAAACTGCTTACTTTTTGTTACCATAGAATATGAGACCCTTTGTAACAGTTTTAAAGCCCAGCTATATACTTGTCCATTAAATACCATTCTGTGTGCCAAACCTTTTAGTCCCACTATGTTAAAGTGGGAGTGAGCCTTTTTTCTTTCTTTTTTCTCTTTTCTTTCCTTCTTTTTTCTTTTCCTTTTTTTTTAGGACCACTATAAATGAAGCCCAAGGTGACCAAGGTCCTGATCCTGCAAGTTCCACTTCCCTGAAGTGTTGCCACTTCCCGTTACCATGAAGATGTGTGGTTAGAGCATTGTCAACAGTGGCATGTTTAAGAAGAGGGGCTGACTTAAACTTTGCATCAATTCGAGGCAAGTCTGTCTTACCAAGCTGTAGGGATCATCAATGCTGTTTTGACTATGTTACCTCAGCATACGAAGGGAGATAACAGAGTCATTGCATTGAAAACACCTCTAGAGTCCTTACTGATTATTTTTTTTACAAAAAAGAATGGTGAAAGAGGGTTAAATCATCACCTTGTTTCTGGAATTATCTATGATCCCAACGTTTTGTGATGCCTCTCATGGGGTATGGTTTTTGCTTTTCGTTTGCAAGCTCAGAAAGGCAGACTTGGACTAGCACAGCTATAGATCTCCATCCTCTCCTAACCCAGATCTTTGCAGAGCGATTAGAGCTGTGTAACAGGGGCTGTCAGCTTTAATGTGACAGCTCAGTTCTCCTGCATTTATTCTAAAAATGGTGACACTGGTTCATTTCGTACAGCTCCTAGACTTGATTCTACTGGCTATACACCTCTGATACGTTTCCATGTCTTTAGTGATTCCCAAGGACACCATTTAAACATACAACATTCTGAAGCCCAGTTTTCTTAAGAGAACTAAAATTTCATTATGTTCAGTGAAATACTGTTCAGCATTTTGCACTGAGTACTGATGGTGCATGTTGCAGTTTGCAGTTCTGATTGGCTGTTTTCATCCAAGCCTCCTTCTGGAATGTTTGCTGTATTGACACACTTTTTAGTTATTATTTTAAAGCCTAATTGCGAGGATTATTCCTTCATTTAGTAGCTTCGGTATTCTGAACACGATATGAACCTCATAAAGGAAATCCCATCCTAAAACCTTGCTTGTTTTTCACTCAATTATATCAGTGGGTCAGTTCTTCCTACGTAACCCTGCTTAGCCAAGGTGCTCTTGGTGCTACCGTTCTCCTCCCTTCAAGCACAGCCTAGACCGTGTCAGCACCGATGCAAAGAGTACTTGCCTGTGCTTAATTATTATTAATTCATAATAAATTCAGCAAAAATCTGAAAAAATATGCTAATTCATGCCACATTTTCTATGATCATTTCAAAAGCCTATCATGAGTGGTGTCTTAAATTGTCTTAATTGGCTTAAATTGTCTGTCCTTAATTCCAATAACATAATAAATAAAAAATACCCACATAGCATGATTGAAATACTTCAAACAGCCAATTAATTGTTTTCTACAAATAAAACCCCATAGAGAAATAAAACCTCTTCCATGAAATGCACATGGTCAGCCATGAAGTAGTCAGGCAGTTGGACTAGATGGGTGTTTTAGGTCCCTTTCAACTGAAACACTCCTATCCTGTCCTATCCTATCCTATCCTAAATATCCTATCCTACCCTATCCTATCCTAAATATCAGAAGTTTTCTGGTTTTAATCTTTCATTTTCTTTCTTGTTGCTTTATTTGATATTTTGTTCCTGTGTGTCCTGGTTTTGGCTGGGATGGAATTAACTTTCTTCCTAGTAGCTGGTACAGGATTTTGGATTTTGGATGAGAATAATGTTGATATCATACTGATGTTTTTGTTGTGGTTTTTGTGGGACAATGTTTCTACCAACTCAAGGACATTTCAGCTTCTCATCACACCACCCAGCCAGGGAGGTGGCTGGCAGGGCACAAGAAGCTGGGAGGGAACACACAGGTGGGACAGCTGACCCAAACTAGCAAAGGGATATTCCCCACCATCTGATGTCATGCTCTGTATATAAACTTGGGCGAACTGAACAAGGGTGTGATCACTGCTTGAGGACAGGATGCACTGGTTAATGGGTGGCAAGCAATTCACAGAATCACAGAATCGTAGGGGTTGGAAGGGACCTCGAGAGATCATCGGGTCCAACCCCCCAATTGCACTGTGCGTCGCTCATTTTGTACATCATCATTATTATTATTATTATTATATTATTATTATTTTCTCTCCCTTTGCCATCCTATTAAACCGTCTCTATCTCAACCTACAAGTTCTGCTTCTTTTCAATTCTTCTCCCCATCCCATTGGGGAGGGGAGAGTGAGCGAGCGGCTGCGTGTGGGGCTTTACATGCCAGCTGGGGCCAAGCCACAACACTGTGCTATTCCTTTTCTTCTCCCCTCACATGAGTGCAAACAACCTCCCTTGCTCAATGAATGGGCAGGCCTATGGCTGGCAATATGCTGTCCCTGACAACAGTCTCTAGATACCCACTGTCATGGCAGTAATGGCTACAGTTTACGAAGAGGATGATAACACAAAGTATTCTATGATAATCTCATTTTTGAGTGCCTTCCTACTGTATGTTTGGGTATCACCTTACTCACTGAAAATTACTTGACTCTGGCTAACAGATTTGTGTTTATAAAGGGAGCGGGTGTTAATCTATCGTGCTCTGAGCCTGATTTAGAACTGAGCGGGGGAAAATATTTACTTCATTTAAAATGAAGTACCAAAAAATAATTCATTTATTGGCTTTCATCCAAAGATGGCAATTTAAACCCCTAACTGCGATTGTTTTCCTCATTTTATCATTCAGCCCACTTCGACCTCAGTTCCTGAGGAGGCCCTATTTCCACAAAAATACACCACAGTTAAGTATTTATCACCTCATTCTCATTAATATCTTTTAAAAAGTAGTGGAATGGCTATTAATTTTATTTTAGCTGGGTTTTTATTGTGTTTCAGTTTGGCAGTGAGCTCCTACCTCAGCAGCTGCCTATGTTTCAAAAATCCATTTTCTGGACATGTTCTGCTCCTTCTTCAAAGGTGGCTGGAATAATCAGCCCAGTGGATGCTAAGAGAGAACCAGGAGAACACAGTGGCATTGGAAACAAAAATAGGAAAATAAAAAAGAAAGTTCATGAAGTGTAATCCAGTCTTTGGTTTTGACTCCGTTCATCTTTCCTTACAAATATCAAGCACAATCCAGGATCAGCTCTTGTACAGTGGTGGAGCACAGTAGTTCCAGGTTTGCCCCAAACAACGAGCTCAGACCAAAGCGGTACCTGTTCCTGGATGTGCTCATGAAGGAGCCCCAGGGGAAAACTCAAGGGGGACTAACAGGCAAATTACAAAATATTGTAGTAGGCCTATTCGATATACTCAGTCTAAGTAGTGAGAACACTAAGTAACAGCAACTTTGCCTATACTGAACAAAGAAAGAAGAGCTGGTATTTAGTTAAAGATAGCAGCAAGGCCACCCATGAGTATGATATGGTATCAAATCAGACATTTGAAACACGAGCAGGAAATAGAAATGCATCATCTTAAAGGAAAAAAAGTGGGCATAAAAAGTCAAGTTAGAGAAACCCACTCATTTTATGTATTTTTAACTCTATGAACTGGTGCAGAATTTGTGAGCATGTGGAATTGCAGCAGCAAAGGTAATTACCTGGGGAAATAATACAACTGCTTTATGTCATTCAAAGGCTACACACATTTGCTGCTACTAAGATTATTTTGGCAGAACTGAAGTACACAATAAAATGACAAAACCACTGAAAACCAAAGAGCAAGGGTGCTATGCTTAATAGCCTGCATTTAGGGCTCACCTCTTTGACTGTATTCAAATACTAAATAGCATTTCCATTAAAAACCTACAAAACAACAAAAAGCAACTGAAGGAAGCTATCCCGAAAGAGGTGGTGTATTCACTGGCTGAATTCCTTACTGTTTTGTAATTCCACCATTAATTAAGTCATTTAAGATTCCACAAGTACATTAAAAAAACCCCAAAAAAACCCAAAAACCCCCAAAACAATGTTTAGTGTCTTGTGGTTTGTCTCTGTTTTCTATATACACTTATTTAATCAGCATTATATTTTAATAAATTTATGGGAAAAGCTCCCTGTATTTAATTTAATGTAAATATTTGGGGTCTGATTGAACTGTGGAAAACTGCCTGTAGAAAAGTCTCCCTTCACATGAAATGGGTGCCATCTTTCACCACTGCAAGGGCATTTCTGGTTTCCAAGGGCCAAACGGAGAGTGTGTTCTCCCTAGGCAAGTGAGGGTAAGACAGCACAAACATATGCTTCCTATCAAACATCACTGGGCATCTTTGAAGACTAGCAACTTCCTGGAGTGTTTCCAGTGGGTCAAGAGGCTGTGCAGGTAAAGAGCAGCCTTCCTTGTGCAGATTCATCCTTTTCCACACTCACAGTCCTGCAAGCACCTAACACTGGTGAACAACGTTGCAGCTTGCTATCCCATCAAAAGAAGCTTCACTCCCCCCACCCCAGCCCATTCACTCAGGAGGAATGGGGAAGAAGGTGGTTTTCCCTCGTAGTAGCCCCATCCACACTGTGCACACTCCAAATTACAGTGGCTGATGGAGTATGTGGACATTGGGTAATAGCTCAGCTGGGATTTCTCCACCATTTTTTCCAGGTTCTAGGAAGATCACTAATACTGTGTGGCATGATACACAGCAGTATTTGGGAAACAGTAAGGGATGGGATAAATAGATGCTGTGTCTGACTTTCCTCTCTTCACAACAATGTAAATCAAGCTGACTGCCACTGAAATTCAGAAACACGTCGCTATAAAACTGGTCGGTGTAGGGGCACTGTCAGGCTCTGACGTGATCCACAGAAACAAACTGCCTACTGTAGCCACTGTGGCCATTCCTTTTCACCACCATGCAGAGAAGAGGAGCTTCACCGTCCTCAGGAGTGAGACAAATCACATCACCCACTGCTCTCTACTGACAGCGCTGAATGATGTGCAGTGGCACATTACAGAGCCACACAGGCCAGTAGCTGCCACCCCCAGCCATCCCGGCTGACAGACGCTGACACCTCCAAGTACGGATACCCAATCCCCTCATGAATCCTCTCCCTAACTGCCATGGCTTTCACCCTAGGATGCCAAAGGCTCGTGTTACCTTCAAAGAAAGAGCTGAAGCCTGCAGTGGCTTAGGATCTGGCCCACAGCAAGATGTAATGGCTCTGCTTCCCAGGGTAGTGACCTCTCTCTCTCTCTTTCCCTTGGGTGAGGCAAACTGTTGGGAGCAAAACCAGGTTTAGTCACTCCAGTTTCATTCATGTCCACAAAACTGTCAGAGCCCTGAAACAGTATTGCAGAAGCAGTGACTGAAGCTGTAGGAGGCACTGTATTGACCAAATTCCCTATCTTTGATTTCTGGTATCAATGCTGCATACTTAATATTCACCTAGTGCCCTTGCTTTGAGAGCATCTTCAGCAGGACTATATTTTTAAACACAAATCCCGTGGATCTGCCCAAATGGGGAGAGTGGTTCATAATCGACTCTACCCATTTCTCCATGCACTGTGACTTTCACTGCAGAGAAATGAGTTGCATTGTCCTTATAAAAACTGGTTCTAGTTTGACCTGAGGTACCATCCCCTGCCTGGCATAGGGGAAGAGCAATTTGTCTTTAAATATTTTTCTCTAAGTTGGTAAGCTGCATTTTGGGGCACAATCTTAGTCACAAGAAAGGATGAAAGGAAACCCAGTAATGGCATCCTGATCCTGTCTCAGCAAGAGTCATGTACAGTGGAGACACCTCTCTTCACAAAGAAACACAGTCATACCAACTTAGCTTTTACTTCCTAGTTTTGTTCACACTGGATGGCCAAAGGTCATTTGTGAACCCTTCCCCGTGGCTCACTAGTTCTACCCGAATTTTCTGCTGATTGTTTCCTGATATGCTGAGAGAAGACGTGGTAAGAAAGACTTTCTAAGAAGGTTTATGGGCCTACAACATGGGATTTAAATGAAATTACTGAAGCAAATTTCACTGTTGCTGCTAGACTTACCCTCTAATAGCCAAACCAGAAATGGAAGACACTGAGGGACTGGCAGTATATGAGGTGTGCTGTCACAACTCAAGGAGTGAGCTTCAACCAGGCAGATGTTAGGACAATTAAAAGATGTAAGCTTCCCCCAGAGAAGAAAAACCTACACAGCAGGTAAAGGGGGGTATGTTTCTGAGCCCGGTGCATACTTAAACACCCAGCAGTATGGTAATGCTGCAGTATTTTGCCCTGCAGAGACAGAATCATAGAATATCCTGAGTTGAAAGGGACCCATAAGGATCATCCAGTCCAACTCCTGGCTCCACACAGGGCCAGACAAGTCAGAGCATGGCACTGAGTGCATCGTCCAGATGCCTCTTGACCTCAGCCAAGCTCGGTGCTGTGACCCCTTCCCTGGGGAGCCTGTTCCAGTGCCTGCCCACCCTCTCAGTAAAGAGCCTCTTCCTAACATCCAACCTAAACCTCCCCTGTCACAGCTTCATGCTGTTCCCTTGGGTTCTACCGCTGGTCACCAAAGAGAGGAGATCAGTGCCTGCCCCTTTGCTCCCCCTCGTCAGGAAGCCATGGACCGCAATGAGGCCTCCCCTCAGCCTCCTCTTCTCCAGGCTGAACAAACCCAGTGACTTCAGCCTCTCCTTGTAAGCCTTCCACTTCAGGACCCTTCACCATGCTCGTTGCCCTCCTCTGGACACTCTCCAATATTTTGTGTCCCTCTTGCACTGTGGTGCCCAAAACTGCACACAGCACTCAAGGTGAGGCCGCACCAGCACAGTGTAGAGCAGGACAGTCACCTCCCTGGACCAGCTGGCAATGCCAGTCAGATGTTCCTTAAAGTGACACTGAAGGACTTTTAGTAATAACTTCACAAAATAATTTATTTTCCTTTTTTTAAGTGAGGTAGAACACAGGGATTTTGTCGTGCTGTTGCACATTTAAGCCTGGTGTGGCTGGCCATGCCATGCTTGATGTACCCCAGGGTATGGTTGTCCCTCCTGGCTGCCTGGGCACACTGCTGGCTCATGTTTAATTTGCTGTCAACCGAGATCTCCAAACCCCTCTCAGCATGGCTGGCCTCCAGGATCTCATCCCCCAGCCTGTATGTGCAGCCAGGGCTGCCCCTCCCCAGGTGCAGGATCCAGCACTTGCCCTTGTTAAACTTGATGCGGCTGGTGATTGCCCTGCTCTCTGATCTGCCCAGGTCTCTCCGTAAGGCTTCTCCACAACAGCTCCTCCCAATTCGGTGTCATCTGCATGTTATGAAAATATTTCCAAAAAACCAGAAGCAGGAACAGACCTGGGGGGGCGTGGGGGGAAAGGGGGGTGGGAGGCACCTGAGGGGTAGGGTGAGCTGTACCCACAGGCTTTCAGACATCCAAATCAGTCCAAATTGTGTGAGAACTGGGCGCTCTCCACCTAGGAGGGAACGCAGAAAGTGCAGACTCAGATAAACCCAGGCAGAATGCCACGTTTTACACAGTCATTTTGGTTATGACATCACGAGGGATGGATGGCATTTCCAATACAAACCCCACAAGGCTCAAACAGTACTGTGATTAGAAAATGCAGTGTAGGTAGAGACTAAAAAAAGATAACTACTTGTTCTGACCACAGCCCCTCTGCACACATGTTCAGAGAATGGGAATTTGATAAAATTTCCACTGATATTTTAGCCCCTGAGGGTGAAGCTAGCTTTTTGGGTGACTCTGCAAGGAAACATTTCCTCAGTATTGCCTCAGTATGGTGGCAGATGCACCTCAGGATGTATTAATTAGAAAAGGATTAATGAAATGTATGTATGAAAAGTGAAGGACAACCACAGCTCTTCTAAAAATACTAATTCTTGTAGGGTTAGGTAGGGTATTTTTTATTTAGCACCTATTTTTGAACTAAGACATTCCAATGTTTTCACGTTAAGTTTTGGCCTGGCACAAATGCAAATACTTAGCTTTAATTGCAATATCTTAATACTTTACCTTTGCAACCTTTTAATTGCAATGGTAAACATTGCTTAATAGCATTTTTAGTTATTTTATGTGTTAACACCATAACATAAAACTACTACTAAGACACATATGTCAAATGTTTTTTATTTCACTGTCACATTTCACAGTTTAGTGGCAGATAGGAGCTAAAATAGCTGCACAGTCATCCCTAGTACTGAGCCATGCTTATGGATGTGTAGTCTATAAATACTCTTGTCTCTGCCAAAAGTAGCTTCTTCATTAAAAAAAAGGTAAAATTCATGCTGCAGAATTGAGATCCATGAGACTTCTTGCTGCTTACTTCCCAGTTAAGCTGCCTTTTGGCTTCCTTGAGAATTAAAACGGCGTCTAGACCTCGTGTCCATTTTCAGTGATTAATGTAAAGCAAAACAAAGGGAAGAAAATCCCTTTGTCTGTGTGTTTTCCTTAAGTCAGACTAGAATCTAAAATCATTTCCCAGTGCATGCAGTGCTGAGCCAATGCTATACACCTGTCCCTACTGCCTGCCTAGGAAGCAGCGGTGGATAAAATCTCTTCGGTCGGTATGGGAAACACTTCACGCACCAGCTACTGACCCTTCAATGCAACCACACCGAAGAGCGTTTTCTGCTGCTGCTCAACAATAACTCCTGGTATTTACAAGGCATCTTTAATCTGAGAGCCTTAAATAGCTCTGCAACGGTAATGAATTCTCAGTGTAGCCCTCTGAATTAGGTGACATAGTAACGGATTTATT
Organism: Porphyrio hochstetteri; assembly: GCA_020800305.1. NCBI lineage: Eukaryota > Metazoa > Chordata > Aves > Gruiformes > Rallidae > Porphyrio > Porphyrio hochstetteri. The sequence continues at coordinate 65,045,577 of CM036905.1, read as the reverse complement.
AATGAGTAAAGTAAAACATAAAAGAGTAAATTTTTGGCAGAGTCCAGAAAAAAACCCGCCCATCTAACCCCTGTAGCCTTTTAGATTTGTGGAAAATAGGTGTCAACTTTGCTGCCAGTGGGGACTAGTGCCTGCTGTTCACTTGCTCTGTGCAGGTGTTAACTGGTCTGTAATGACATCAGACAGCGAAAAGCTGTGTTTCCAAGCAAGGGCATCACAGAGTAGGACAGGGAGTGCTTGAAGTGTGGGAAACCTTCGAGTCACCAGGAGCTTCTGAATGAAGAGCTCTAAGGCAGAGACATCTTCGCACGCTCACGTATTCTAGTTCTGCGCTTGCTTGGTGGCAGAAGGGACACTGGGTTCTGAAGGAGGATAGAACAGGCTGCACATGAACTACATACACGAACGGGGCCTCGAGTCTGACGGCAAAAGTTCTCTGTACAGATGTCTCTGAGAACAGAAATGGCTCCAAAATGTGGAGAGACCTGTGAAGAACAGAGTATAAATACCTAGGCAGATGCCAGGGGATGCATCGGCAATCCAGTTCAGAGCCACAGGATGACGCATAGCTTCTTTAGCCTTGCAAGGAAAAATGACCTGCATAGTAAAAATGCTACACAGATTTTTGGTTATTTTATGCCCTTTGCTTTTACTATAAATACCAGTGGGGAACGGTTGTGATTGGTACGATTTCTATTTCTGGGGTTTGCAGGGGGTTGAAAACCCTCTTCTTCAGACAAACAGGACTGCAAATTATATCTAAGCCCGGGTACATTTAATAACATGCAGAGTTAAAAAAAGAACCTTTCCTGTATACTCTGTGTCTTGTTCTGCTCTTTTAGCACTTCAGTACCTTATGGTTTCAAGTCTGTGCTTTTAGACCTGTTTCACACCCCCAGTTTCTAGATCTCATGTCATTCTTCCTCTTCTTGACTATTTTAAATATATTTATACAGCAAAAAAAAGATATTTATGGTTTAATGATTTAATAATGCTGTAGTCACGATTTCATTAGTGCTTCTCTGTTACATTTTGTATGAGATAAGAAAGAGAAATGGAGAGTATCATTGTGGGGTTTTAGGCTTATGGGCTTAATGTATTATGATACAACAAAAAGTATTATCTGAAGGTCCCTTTCTCACAAAGGCAAATGAGAGCACAACAGGCGTGACAATATAAAGCAGCACTCAAAACAGCGATAACATTCTGTAACTGGAAAAACATTTTTTATAGAAATGTAATTTACAAAAAAAAAGTTTGAAATAAAGAGCTTTAGGATTCCTAATCTTGGCTGCCTACGTTATTACAGCTTGTTAGAACAGAAATGACAAACTAAACAGAACCAAACCTCTTTCCCTACATGATGCAATTTGACCCGCGATCTGCAGCAGATCGCTTGGCCATCTGGATAGTGTGTGTGACAGGATGTAAGAAATCACCAGTTCAGTTGGGTACAAATGGTTGGAAGGAATCTCTTTCAGACATCCTCAGAACCGTTATGGGCTTTCTTCTTGCAGTTGAGAGTGAAAATCTTATACTCTATGGATTTCTTCCCATGCTCTCTTCATGCTACACACGAAGGCAACTTCCAATGAAAACTGGACTGATGTTACTTAGTCAAGGAACCACGTCAAGATTGAAAGTACAGGGGAGCTCTCCTTTTGCATTCCCAATTATAATGAAATTAATTAGGCTGCAATATCTCCCAAAACCTAAATTATACCAAATATTAATTTCAGGAGCACTGCTACTGAAATCTCCAAAGAAGTAACAAGCTTCTCTGGACATCAAAGTCACTCTCCCTTCTCTTGGCGGCCACCTTCCTCAGAGGAGCCGGCCTGGGGCCTGGGCAATGCGAGGCCGGGCCACCGGCAGGCACGGGCACTAGCTGGCTGTGGGCAGGCGGGCAGAGAATCACAGGGCTCTCTCCTGGAGATCTGGCAAAACAGCCTTGAGCCTGCCGAGGGGCGGAGAGGGCAGCCGCCCAGCCGTGCCAGCCCTCCGCCCGCCGCGGCCCGCTGCTTTGAAACCCGCCCGCGCACTCATCCCCGCTGCTGGGGCTCCGAGGCCCGCTAGCGCCCGCTGCGCCGCCCTCAGGCGCTTCAGGCGGGGGCGGCCCATCGGCACCGCCCTTGCCGAAGCCGCCGGGCGTGACCGGGCTCTGGCAGCGGAGGCGCTGCCGGGGCAGCTGAGGGGGAAGGAGGCGCTCCCGCTCCGCCTCGGTTCCCTCAGGGGTGCCCGAGCCGCCCGGCGGTTACGCGCTCTCTCCCCCTCCCTCCCTCCCTAACGGGGGCGCCAGGGGGCGGTGCGCGCGCGCGCGCGGGGCGGGAGGGCACGGCGGGCGCGCGCGCATTACCCGGCATGCAGCGGGCGGCGGGCTCGTACCAAGATGGCGGCGCCTCTGGAGGAGTACGAGAAAGAAGCGGGTTGCGTTCCCATCCTGCATCCGGAGGTGAAGGCACCCTGCCGGGCGGCGGCAGCAGCGGCGTGCGGGCTCCGGGGCGCGTCTGGGACGGCGCCCCCCCGTGGGAGGGGGGAGCGAGGCGGGCGGGCGGACAGGCGGGAGGGAGGTACGGAGGGCGGGAGGTGCGCCGCCGCCCCCCGCTGCCGGCCTGGGTGTGAGCGGCGGGCCGGGGTGGGCAGGGCAGGGCTGGGCCGGGGCAGAGAGGCTGCCGTGCGGGAGGAAAGATGTAGGTGCCGGTGGTGAGGAGGAGGAGGAGGACAGGCTCCGCCGAGGGCCCTCCTGCGAAGCCTTTCCTGGCGGCGGTCCCGCCCGGCACCGTACCGGGGGGTGAGGCAGGCGGCGGGGGCACCCCTGACCCTCGGCCCCCAGTGACCCAGCCGCCTCTCCGCGGGCAGAGCCACCCCGGGGCGGTACCGCGGAACCGGCGTCCCTGAGTAGCAGCGCTCAGTGCCTGGCTGGGATCGGTGCCTGCCTCCGCCGCCCCGGGGGGAGGGGAGGGGGCTGCGGCCCGGCAGCCCCGGGGGGAAGAGGAAGAAATGTGTCCTCTTGCGTTTGCCTGGCACCGGCCTGCAGATCGGGCCTGGTCCGGTCCAGCCCTGCGCTCCCTGGGTGGCGAGGGGTTTATTTTGAAAGCAGACGGTCTGTCTTTCCCAGTGTGTTGGCCGGGCGGTGGGAGGAATGTTTACAGGTAACACGTAGAGGTCGTTTCGTGACATATTTTTACCCTTCTTTTGTGCCGCCCACCTCTGTCAGCAGTATGCATGCCTTCTTGAAGACTAGTGTGATTGTTTTGAAATGAATTTAAACAGTTTAGGAAACCTTTTATGCGTGGATTTGTCACCTGATACATTAAGGTTTGCGAGAATTGATTTTTCAGCCTACAAAAAAGGTTGGTTGCATATGCCGGGCTCCGGTTTTTGCTAAGCAGATGGCACTCTTTTTCCTTAAACAACATCATAAAGACAGTTTAAGTTTTCTTGGTGTCTGAAGAGGCTGTATAGGCCTCTGTATGTGATCTTGCCTGCACTTCTCTACCTCTCCAAACAGTGCTCACTTAGAATTTAAAATAGATTCATCCGTTCTGAAGATTAGGTAGCAAAGCAGTAAACCCCAAATAAGTGGGATGGGTTTGTTTTTTGTTTTGGTTCTTTTTTACTTTTTATTTATTAGATTTTTTAAAGTGATGTGCAAAGGTTGATGCTACCTGTTTCTTCAGACTAACTGGAGAAGTACCCTCATTTGCAGTTTCTGATAATTTTCAGAAGTGACAGAAGTTTACAGTTACAGTGTTGGATTTTATTTTTTTGTTTTAGTAAAATGTTCTTAATTTGTGGAAACTTTAGATGACTAGGCTAAACCATAAAATGTGACTAAAACCCATCTGCAGGCTGGTAGAAAACCACTGTGTTTTTAAAGATCAGCATTTGTTAAATTAACTTCTGAACAAAAATGTCTTGTTTTAAATTGTGGACTTTCACCGGTTAAGCAATCCGGTAGAGTTTTACACTGTTCCTTTGGTGTAAAAAGTTGAGTGTGTGTGCAAAAGATGGGGAAGGCAGTTAATATATATTGTATGCTATAACACCAACCTGAACCTTTGCAGTATGCAATAAATATCACTTACCTAACTGGTCCTGAAGGGGTTTTATTTGTTTTTTTTCGGTTGGGTTTTTTTTTCCTGGAAGTGCTGAGTACTTGACTATATCTTATTCACAGGGTAGTGTTTATGTGGACTTCAGTGGATGTTTTGTTAGTCCTTAAAATCTCTCTGTGCAGATAAGTTTTAAAAGCCAAGGATGTTTTTAACATCGGTGGTCATACTGCCTGTTAAAAGAGCGTTGCTGGAGTGCCTGTTAAAAGCTTGAGGGATTCTGCACCGTAGCACAGCTGTGTTGTCACAGACCTGCCCACTGAACATGTAGCGCTTCTGTGTTCAGTCATTTTTGAAGGTCAGGGGCCCTAATACTCGGTGATTTCCACTTTTTAAGAGAGCAGCATCATGTCCTTATGTAAGTAGTGACGTTGGAACATCTAATCAGTTCCTACATTTGTATACATCTAAAACAGGTTTCTGTAGGACTGTCAAAACCTTTCCCAGTTTCTTATGTTTCGTGCTACTGTTACGTGTCATACATCTTTAACAATATTTTTCCTGTCTCTTTTTTTTTTTAAATGAGGCTTTTACTTTTGACAGTCTTTTTATTTTGTTTAATTTGGATTACTTTCAAAGTTCAATCAAGGGGCTTCTTTGGAAGGGAAGTGTTTGGTTTTCCTATGGGCTCTATGGCTTTGCATTTTGCCGTGAGATAGGACCACAATATTTATGTTGTGGGAAAGATGGTGTTGGGAATAGTGCAGAATTACTTGAATACCAGAGTGCTGGAAGTTCTGTTCATTTGTGAAAGGCTCAGCTTCAAGTGATTCAGATAATTTTCATAAGAAGAGGTAGCAACACTCCTGAGAAAGTGAATGCTCTAGGAAATTGATGATGGGCTTGCTTTTGGTGGGTTTTGTGTGGTACCTTGCTGAATGAGTTCCTAGGCCTCCCTCCCACATGAAAGCAAGCTGAACTTATATAACATACTCTTGTTTCAAAGGATATTTATTCATTCTTCTTACCACAAGTGTGGTATAGTATGACAGCGTGGATTCCACTGTTTTCTACTGGCATTGATGCGAGGTTGCTGGTGGCACAGCAAAGCATGGAAATACCATTTTAGTTGTGAAGTACAACAAATAAAATAGAATTCTCATGCAATACTCATAGAATGATCTTATATGATAAATGGATGGAGAACTGCTGGCTGATACATCTTAGAATTAGTTGCTAGAGAGAATTATTCCTGAATGTCATTGTTCCTGAAAGTCTTAAAGGAGTTAATCTCTTTAGACCCAAGACATTTTTTTTTCCCCTTGAATTATTTGGAAGTAATAACAAGACTGTCATTAATAAAACTTGCAGACAAACAAGATGGATAGGTACTAAGCTGGAAGGACAGAACTGTACAAAAATATGCAGAATTCCTGTAAGTATTTTGATAGTAAAACAAAGGACACCTTACTCCACCCATGTTCGAAATAATGCATTGAAGATAAGGAGCACAGGCATGGGGTTGTATCTTGAAATTTACTGAGTGATGTGATATATAAATATGAAGAAGCAGTTCAGCAGAAGCTCCCAGTATAATGCTTTGAATAATAATAAAAAAAAAAGCAAGTAATATATTTTTAAAGGTGGTTTATACTGATTAGGAGATGATTTTTGGCTGAGCATGTGGTAATACTAGTGATGACAGTTTGTCTTTAAAAGTCATCGTTAAATGATGAAGAGCGTTGAAAAGGGTTACATATTATTTTGATAATGCCTTACAATGAAAGGCTTGAAAAACCTCTTGTTCACGTTATCAGAAATAGGACAAAAAAGGTGCTTCTCACTATGTGAATACTTTCTTACTGCGATGCAGTGTGTCTTATTCAGTTTGTAGGTAACAAGATCCAGTGGCTGGAAAGTGAAGCTGGGTGGGATGAAATTGAAAGGCAGAAGTCGTAAGCCCTGGGGGTGAGTGGTTGTTATAACAGAGCAAGGAGGGCAGTGGTGGGTTATCCAGCTCTTGATGTTTTCAGCTTGAGTTTGCGTGTCTTTCTAGAGACCAAATGCAAGCTTTTGAATTCAGCAGATAGATAACTGGGAGGTGCTTCAGATCCATGAATACAGAGGAGACTGCATTGGGGTCACTGATCCTGTGAGTGATGCACCACCTCTTTCGTGTACATGAGTTCTTCAGCAGGATGGTGAAGTGCATGGGTCACCAAAGAGGGAGACCTTTGGGTGTAATCTCAGGATAGACATCGCATCAGCTGCCCTACACTGTTGTGGGGGATGCAGCGCACCCTACGATTGGCACAGGACTATGTTGTCCCTGCTAGTCTGTTTCCTTCTCACAGTGTTCAGGTTTCTGATGACAGTTACAATGGCAAGCTGTAATGCCATTTATACAGTGTAGCCCAGCATGGGTATGCTACTCACGCTGTTTGTAGTTGTTACCTTTTGACCAATGGTTTTAATAGGCCTTCTGGCTTTAAATTCTTTGGGTCTTCTAAACATCAACAACTTCCTGACTGTTGTATGGTAGGTGATAATAGGCTTATTTTGAAATACAAGTGTGTGTGTGGATATTTAGGAAATGGATTTTGTGTTGTTCCTTTATGTCTGGAAAATTTTCTTGCTGTGTGGCCTAATATGGCCTGAACTGCCAAAGGCATTTCAGGTCTTCAAGGCTGCTTTTCTTCCTAAATGGTAAGACTATTACTGAGGAGGAAGCTCTGTTCTGTTACTGCTATGCAGTGCATTCGCCAGTGTCGTTGGGTTGTGTGGGGATATGTTTGAGGGAGATGGAAGTTATTGGTTACAGATCTGTTTTTTTCTTTTCTTGGCTGTGGAAGCTGGAGTCTTGGTGGTGTGGTTTGTTTGGCTTACTCTGAAATCAGAGAAAAATCTTCCCATGAGGTTGGAAGAATACCTTAAGAGCTATGGGCTCTGGCAGGAATTATCCCAGCTGCAAACCTTCATTTTTGTCTTTGTTTCTCTTCTGTTCAATTTGTAACTACCTAGGAAGTTAGAAGTCAGGTATCTCCATGTATTCTTTGGTCACACTGTGAAGAAAATAGGTAAACTGTAAGTAAATAGCTTTGGCTCTAACTTCTGCTGTTTAAGATAGCAGTGAAAGGTCAGATTTTAGAGTTGGATTCTCTTCTGTTGATATTGTAGGGGCTGTACTGGGGTGCAGATTGTTCTTAATTGTCCTGTACAGGTATGGGACTTTGTGGTTTAGTTTGGATCGCCACAGGGCCTAAGTTTACATTTGTGAGCTTATGAAAATATTACTTGTTTTTTTTAATTGTGTTACTTAAAAAGGAGGATGAAACTATGAAGTCTCAAATTAGTACTGTGGGTTGAGTCTTGCTTTGCATATAGTGGTTTAGCTTCATAGTTTGAGGCCAATGGAGACTGCAGCTTGAACCCAACCTTCTACTGCAGGCATTGAAGGTTTTTTAATGAACTAATGCTTTTATAGCCAGGGTACAAAGCAGGCTCCCTAGCTCATATTGCACCGATAGGCGTCCAGAAGGGTCTTGAATATCTCCAGAGATGGAGACTCCACCACCTCCCTGGGCAGCCTGTGCCAGGGCTCTGTCACCCTCACTGTGTAAAAGTTCTTCCACATGTTGGTGGGGAACTTCCTGTGCTCCAACTTGCAGCCATTGCCCTTTGTCCTGTCCCCACAGGCCACTGGAAAGTGGCTGGCCATTTCCCCCTGTGTCCCACACTTGAGATATTTATAAACATAAAAAGAAGACTTTCAGTCTTCTTTTCTCTAGGCTGAACAGCCCCAGTTCTTTCAGCGTATCCTCGTAGGGGAGATGCTCCAGTCCTTTAAAGATCTTTGTAGCGCTCTGCTGGACTCTCTCCGGGAGATCCCTGTCTTTTTTGTACCAGGGAGCCCAGAACTAGATACAATACTCCGGGTGGGGCCTGACCAGGTCAGAGTAGAGGGGAAGAATCACCACGCTCCTTTTGATACACCCCAGGATCCCATTGGTTCTCTTAGCCACCAGGGCACACTGCTGGTTCATGGCCAACCTGTCATCTACCAGGACCCCCAGATCCTTCTCCACAGAGCTCCTCTCCAGCAGATCATTCCCCAGCCTGTACTGATACAGACAGTTATTCTTTCCCAGGTGCCAGACTACACTTGCTTTTATTAAACCTCATCTGGTTTCTTACTGCCCAGCTTTCCAGCCTGCAAATCCTACAGTAGCAGATAATATTGTATAGCTGGGAAAGCTGCCCGTGAATTTAATTAGTCTGTTTAAGACTTAAACCAGTTTCTAGTCTGAATTTAATTTGTTCATTACATCTTGAGAGAGACCTATCCAAATATAGGTCTGCCTCTATTTATTTAATATGCGATATGTATCAGATCCCTACACTGGTGTTACGGCCTGCAGTCCTACTGGCCCTTTTGAGCCTCTGGGTAAGATGTGTTCTTTCATTTTAATGGCATTCCTCTGAGGGTAATAGCTCATAGTTGTGAACTTCAGAGAGCACTGTTCTAGTAGCCATGCCAGGGCCAGTTGCAGTAGTAAAGTAGCTTCCACATTGTTGCTTGGCATTTCTCATATGTTTAGACTGGTCTTGTTGGGAAATGCATCATGCTGGAAGATTGTGCCCGAGTGATTAGCCACCTCCTAGTCTTTTCAGTGCGCTCTGGATATTTAGGTCTTAATTTTAGATATGACTGCTTTTGTTGGTATTTAAAGACCTTACGCTGTCTTGTCCAAATCTTCCACAAGTAATATAAGTTCCAGCATATCAGAAATACAGTATTATTTATCCCCCTTTCTCCCCCCACTATAAAATTTACTTCTAACTGTTGTTTACTTCTAGGTTGCAGACAACCACGAAACAGGGTGTTGTCAAGATATGAGCTCTGTAGGATGCTTAGTGTCCTCTCAATAGTATTTTCATATTGATGCTCCACTGAGATTTTAAAAATGTGACCTGCTGAAGAGAGCAAGAGAGGTTTTTTTGGCCAGCATAGTCCCTAACTAGGGCAGTATGTATAATGTGGGCTTTTATATTTGTTGTCATATTAGTCACAGAACAAATCCTAAGAATAAAGCTTGTTCTCTAATTTATAATACATCCAAGATAGACCACATTAACTTCCTTTATACTCTAAATTCTTCTTCAAAATGTCAGACAATACTAAATCAAGCACTTTGGACATGAACTGAGTTTGACCGTTGCTGCTGCTTTGTCGAAGTGCTGGGTTTATTTTTCTGTGAAGCCATGGTACTTGGCATTAGTCTTTGCTTTTTTTGGTAATTCTGTATCAAACCTGGAAAAGCCAGCAATAACTAAAATGGTAACATTGATAAACCTGTGTTGTTTTGTCCAGAGCATTGGAGCTTCTTCAACCTTAATGAACCTAACCAGCCTGTACTTAAATGAAGTTTAATAATACTTGTATATTAGAAAGCATTTTATCATGTCAGGAAGGATATGATTTAAATTTTTTGGCCTTTTCCTCAGCTCTCTTTGTTCTACACTTCTTGAGCATTTCCTGGTTTTGTGTTTTTTAGTGACAGTTCTATCATTCTTATGTTGCAATCTTGACAACTTTTGTCCGTTTCTTTTGTTCTTAGGATGCTGCTTGCCCTTTTAGCAGTAGGGATGTCTTGTATCCTTTTGCTTGTCTTTCCATTTTCTGCATTTTTCTCATTTGTCATGCTTCTTGTCAGTGCTTCTTTTGCCACTTTTACAAGTTTGGTTTTTTCAGTTGTTCTCATGTCCCTTGTAAACTAAGCAGTTTTCACCACTGGGCTTTTGCTCAGTGGTAACATTGTGCCTTCTCAGCCATCTAGTATAACACTTAAACTGTAAATAGTTGAAGTCTATTTTCTCTTCTACACAGCTGCTTCTGATTTGGGTAGTAATTGATTTTTAACTTTCTGAAATAGGCCTTCTTAAAGCATCAGTGATCTACATCTGGATTGACCTCACTTTGTGTTGAGTCAGTTTGCCTTTACTTGTTAAGCACATACTTTATTTCTCTCAGATTTCCCAGAATTTTAGTCTTTCAACAGAATTTGTTTCACAAGTGTTTACCTGTTTGCTCAGGAAAGTAATGAGAGGTTATAAATGTGGAAGTGGGTTAAATTTTAACTTTGCAGAACCCAGTTTTTGGAATTAGAGGAAAATGTTTTGTGTTTTGCTTGAAAACTGGGTAATTGATACTGACATGTTCAGGTGGGAGCAGCCTTGGTAATTGATATTGCAGCATTCACACTGTCCTCTCCTGCTTTTCAGAGAAAATATGAGCTAAAGATTTTACTTTGATAGCATCCTTGTAGTTGAGATAAACTCTGGGGTCTCATACAGATGAGACTAGAACGGGGTTGAATGATTTTTCCAAAGTCAGAGGGAATTTGAATTGAACCCCTAGGCCTGTCGTGCCCAGTATGAAGGTTAACATTAGACTACAATTTGTCTTGTGCAATTTTGAAATCTAGTTTTCTTCCCACACTTGTAGGATGCCCTGTCGTCTCCAGAATGTTTCTTGATTGTCTGTTTAAGGGGAGAGGGTACCAAAAAATGGAGCATGGTGGGAATGCTGTGGAAGGCTGCTCAAGACCAGGGGAAGATAAAGGTGATTGAAGAAGGAGGAGCACAGTAGCAAGAGAAGGAGGACATCAGAGTGTGCTTTGGAAACACCTGTATTGCTGGCTTTGAAGGATGTAGTTTTGCTATTGAGTTTAGGCTGGTCTAAAGCCACAATGGAACTCACATGCAGTCTTTTATCCTTCTCCTGCAATTGTGTGGCCAGTTGGTGAATTGAGAAACTTGTTGCTTGTGAGTCTGTGACTTGATCTAACTGAAACCATTTCTGCCTTGTTGTGAGAACCCTTAAGAGGTAATGGAGAATGTGCAGCCAGGGCTGTGAATGTGACCACCCCTTATGATGGCAGGGCAGTTGTAGCCTGGTTTAAGGTGGCTGTGAAATGTACCTTTAAAGGCTTCCAGCTGCACGCATCTGCCACTGATGCTTGTCTGGTTCCAGGAGCCTGTTCAGGAAAGTAAATAGGTAGAAAGCTTGTGCCATACCAAAAAAAATGAGTAACGTTCAGTCAGTTCACTAGACGTACTCACAGCAGAATCAAGTGCCTTACAGTACCGACAGCAGGTAGATGGTGAGCTGATGTGACCGACCAGTTTTGGAAGATGGGGAGTTAGAACAGCCCCACTCTATCCTTCATGTGCTGCAGAAAACTATCAGGATGAGGAGGAGCACCTTTCACATGCTTCTTGCCTGTTATAGATGAACCAGCCTGGGTTTATCCTAAGTGGGATTGAGAGCTTGCTTAGTTGGTTGTTTATTTGAAGCCCCATTTGCTGGTTCAAGGTTGTGGAGGGAATGGTGAACTGAAGTTTTCCAGGAGCACTGAGCGCAACTTGTACTAACTCTTTTGCTGTATATACCAAGGAGAAAAGAGGATCCATAGCTAGACTGACTGCTCATTCTGTTATGTGTACTTGCCAGCACTCTAATTCTTGATTTAATGTTTTCACTGTTCCTCAGAGATGAGTTAGCTATAAACTCACTAAGCAGCATAATTTGCATTTGAGCGTGGCTTTGGCAAATACTTGCTGAATACAGCAGAACCTTCAGTATGCTTTTTTTTCCAAATATGTGATATTACCAGTTTTGAAAATGGAATGAAGAATCTTGATCTTTGGGGGGAAAAAAAATAATATCCTTTTTAAAAGTGTGGTGTTTTATTGTGGGGTTTTTTCCCTAAGTAGTTGAGGATCAGGATTGAGCTGAATCCCTGCTTAAATGTATTTCTGGAGTTTAGTGCTTTATGTGTTTCACTCTTTTAATTAGTTTTAAGTTACTCTCATGGTGACTGTCTGCTAGTGCAAGGTCCCTCAGGAATTTTTGTTTATGTTGAGAGGTCTGCAAGCTCATGCACTCTGAGACCTAGACCCGTTTGGAAATAGTTTGGAAAAAATACCATTTTATTCCTGTTGAAATGCTGGGATTTTGGCTGAGAACACGACACAACACTCTAGAAAAGAAAGCTGGAAAAGATGTATGTTCATGTTAATGTAAGTTGCTGACTAAAAAAACCCTTTAAGCTTTAAGCCATGGTGTTTTAAGCTTTTAATATTTTTAACCTTTACAAATGCTAGTAAATGCAGCTGTTTTAGCTAACACTTGCTGGTAACTCTTCATGCACAAAAACAAGGCCTTCTGAAAACCTTCTTGTGAAGCTATTGATTACTACATTGTAACACTGCAAGTGCATCTGCAAGTAAATGACACAAGAAAGCAGTCCACTGGTTGTGGACCTGTGCTTTGAAGACCAGGAGTATATTTTGTACCAGCTGTGCCTTAGAGCACACGATCTCTGATCTCCGCATAGAGCGGTTGGATTAAGGGCTCTAGTTGAGCATCTCTAACTCGTTATGTAAAAAAATTAGATCTGTGTTGGAGAGTATGGGGGATTATTATCTCTGATGGCTGACTGTTACATGCAAGTGGAACTCTATCAGCAAAAGGTACTTCATTGTGGTTGAGAGGAGGCTTTTCTCAATCACTTTCCCTGCTTTTTAAAGAAAGCATTGTCCCCTTAAAGTGTAACTTTTTAAAAGATCGGATTATTAGGTACAGATTTTTTGCATTGTGTGTATTGATAATTAGCTTCTCCTGGGATCTTCATAAATGCATCTTTTCTATTGGTGAGTCAAGAAACCGTGCACATAAGCCAAAACTTTAGGAGGAAACCAAACAAATTTCATAGGGTGCTGTAAAAATGTGAAAAGTAATGGAGAAAGGTGACAGAGCTGGTGTTGGCTAGAAGGTACTTTTGTTTTCTAGTCATGTCGTACTAATTTTGTATAATCTAATGCTGTAACAGGAGGCAGGGTGAATCCCAGCATAACTTGTGTGTCCAAGTAAGGCAAGTCTGATAGCGTGGATAGTTGCAAGCCAAGCACTGAATTTTTTTTTTATATGACCATTAAAGAAAAAATAGTGGTACTGCACCTTTTTTTCTTTTTTCTTTTTTTTTTTTGGTAATAGAGAATATAGTGTAGTTTAGATAGAAGTTTTATAGCGTGTTTTAGCTAAACTTAAGGTGTAGCATCATCCCAGTTCAGGCAGTCTAGCAGGTCATAGATGCTGAAGGCTCCTGAAACTGAAGAACATTATGTTGTTATTTTTTCTTTTTTGTTCTTTTTTCTTCTCTTTTTCATCACCCCCACCCCGGACTTCATGTAAATATGCAAAGGATCAGATTGCTCCCACTTGATGACAATCAACAGTTAGATTACCTGTTACTGATTTCACCCTGGATTTTGCTGCTGTTTCTAGAGAAGAAAAAGCCACTCTTCGGATGCCTGTAAAGAATTAAATGTGATTCTCTCTAAAATTAAGATGTGATTACTTTAGCCTCTGTTTCTGTGACATTGTGTTGCAGAATTAGGTGAAGGGGCAGGAAAATTATCATAGACTTTAGAAGAGGACTTTCCATTAAAAATGTTAAAATAAATACCAGCAGTATCTGCTATAGGAATGCAATGAATTGATTTGCTTATACTTAGTTTGTGACCATTTTTCTATTAATGCTAGTGCATGAGTGGCTAGTATTTATGTGTATATAAACCAGTGTAGGTGTTTATAATACGCAGATTGCTATAAATAGATTTGTCTGTATAAATTGCCGCACTTTAAAAAAAGTAGGAGGAAAACTGGGAAAGCTTACTAAAAAGCACTAGATCCTGATACATGAAGAACAGAGAAACAAAACATACAAATACAGGGCAGGGAATTCTTCAGTATTAACTTCCAGTAGTCCCTGTTAAATATAACGTTCATGCATGAGGATTATTTTATTATTTAGCTTCCCCAAAATAATATAATTAGTGGCAATCCCTTACAATTTTGTCATGATATTTTCAACTGCAGTCAGATAAGGAAACAGTACAGTCATCAATAAAGAAAGGTAAAATTATGTTCTGTTTTCATTAATGCAATAATATGCAATATTTTATGGAAAATAATGTTTTTATTTCTACATTTTTATTTTAGAACTTGTTAGTATCTCCTCTTTAAGTGCCAATTATCTTGATCACCACTCAGAATTTGACTGTCTGACTTTGATCGTGGTATGGTTTTCTTGCAGCAATATTGCGTAACGTTAAAGGAAAGGCAGCCCTAGCCATCTGTTAATGTCTACCAGCGCCATGTGTAGCAGCTGTAAGCAGCAGAGTTTTCCTCCCTTCCTTATGTCCAAGCAGGCATATTGACCTATTCATATCCTTCTGCTACATATAATTGCGAATTATGAAGTTGATGTCTCAGAATAATTCAGTCTTGGTCGTCTTATTCTTTCATGCATAACTTTCCAATTTTTTTTCTATGAATACTCTTCTCGTAATTCTCCTTAAGCTTATTTCATTTTGGCTTTTTTATTGGAAAAAGATTAAAAGATTTGAGTACTTGGGGGAAATGAGCATAACTTTACTTGTGGATTTGGTTATGAGGAGAACTGATGGGCAATGCCAGTACTGTTAATGCTCGTTCTTGGGAACAGTGCTTACTCTTTTCCCCTCTCCCCTGTATTGCTTCCTTTTTTTTCCTTGGAGTTATTTTTCTTAGGTTGCGTTTTCTTCTGTTTTGCTGTCTCGTAGGTCCTGTTTTACAGAGGAGATTGTTTTCTCTGTTCCATTTTATTTCTTTTTTCAAAAACACCCTTTTCTTTTCCTTCCTTTTCTTTAGTCTCCTCCAGAGTTTTTTCCTACTCTGCATTAGTTACGCATCTGTACAAGCAATATGCACATTTTGTGACTAATGAGTAATGACGAACTAGTCACAGATGCACATGAGTGATTAGGGCACTGTCAAAGGATGGGCACTGAAGTGGTAAGCTCATTTGGAAAGAGTGACCCTTGGTAGTAATTCAGGAACCAAATTTCATTTTTAGAAATAAGTAAAATCTGTAAAATCTCTTGCAACCTTCCAAGCCAACCAAGTCTGTGAGCTCCTAGAAGCAGCATCGTCCTGTCAGCTTGGCTTCCTTGAATATTTAAAAGCTGGAGTGTGTTGTTCCACTATTACTTAGTGAAATTAACAAATGGCAGCTGCCAAAATGTTCTTTCTACCTTCTTTTTACTTGCTTTCCCTCTACCAGTGGCTCTGGAGCTTGACTTTTCATAAGAGAAACAGATTCAACTTGCTGTCCTATTAAAAGAATCAGATTTTTCTTTCTTGCTTAATTTTTGTTCCCTTCTAATGAATTGATGGGGCTCACTGCAACTGCAGCTCCAGGTACCAAAGGGAGCTTGATTTAGGCAGCAGGAGCACTGAGCCAAGAGCAGTGGGAGAGAGTGGGCAGAGAAATGACCTTTCTCTTTTAGCAATTGTAAACTGCTAATTTGGCTCAAGTCACGCTTGGAAATGGCTCCATGAATCAGGAGGAAGTAAGTAGAAATTGAGTGTTTGCAACCTGCTTATTGTAAATCAGTGAAATCAGGCCTCTGTTCTGCTACTTTCTGTTTTGTTTTCCTGACTTTCAGCTGGGGGAGCCATTGACAGTAGAGATCAAAAAATAAATGCCTTTGGATTTCAGTTAGTTTTTCATCTTTGAATTAGCTGCTAGTGGCTTTTAGTAGTGGGTTATCATAGTAAAATGCAATTTTCCTGGAATAAATATTTTGAACATAAAAGGAAAAATATTTTAACACAGGAATGTTGAAGAAGACATTTATGAATGTGGTGTATGTTCTTGGTTCCAAATGTTATGTGCTTACTTTATCAATCTGTCATATGTTAAAAAAATCATGTTAGTATCAAGAATTTTAACTCTTTCCTTATAATTTCTGTGAGGGCATAAGAATTCTGAGGAGATTCATTCTTTCCTATTTTAGATGAGAACTTAAAAGCCAAATGGTGACAGTGAAACTGACAATACACAAAGTTCTGTGAAAGCCACAATGCAGATATGATAAAATATATTTTTCTTTTCTTAATGCTTATTTCTATTCCTTTAATAAGGGTAGGCAAGTAATCTAAATCAGTATGGGATTTTTAGGTACAGCTTTCTCTTCTGTCCAATGGGTTGGAGGAAGTAATCTGTATTTTTTTTTTTTTTTATGTGTGTGTGTGGTTTAATCTTCTGTTGAACTCCAAAAATAGATGCTGTTTGAATGTTGTACTTACGACTTCTTCTAGCTTAGCCGATGATGCAGAATGACTAATATTGGGAAAACTCATCCCAGATGTAACACTGCTGTAGTTGGTCCTACTGGTGCTGAACAGCATGTGCGTGATACCTGGGCACATGCAGCTTTGTTCAGGTAGTCTTCTGCTGACTGAGAGCCCTGCCTGCAGCTATTATGGCAGCATTTGATGTTCCTGGCAGCGTTGAAGCCATTATATTTGCTAGCAGTGCATATAGAATCACAGACTTGGTTTGGTTTGGAAGGGATCTTAAAGACCATTTAGTTACAGCCCCCCTCCCAGCTTGCCCAAAGCTTCATCTAGCCTGGCCTTGAACACTGCCAGGGAGGGGGCAGCCACAGATGCTCTGGGCAGCCTGTGCCAGGGCCTCACCATCCTCACAGGGAAGAATTTATTCCTTATATCTAACTGTAGGGTGATTGTGTTTAACAGCTTTTTTAATAGGAGTCTCTGAAATTACTGTACTAAACATTTAAAACTTTAAAATTTGCCAAAGAAAGTGGCAGAAAGATTAAGTGTTAGCAAGTTCTTAAGCTTTGGCGTGGTTTTGTTCTAAGCCATGTCTTTTATGTAGCTTACAGTGGGTGAATATGCACAAGCATGTATAGATTTATGAGGAGTTTTGGTGTCTATACAAGTTTTAACTGACTGTGTTGTTATCCTTGCATATTTAGGCTTAGCTTTCTCACTGTCATGTTGGGTTGTATTACTGCTGAGTCCCTGTTGCAAACTCTGTAATAATTCAAATACATGTTGCAGTCCTCCAGACGGAGAAATTAAATTAATTACTGTAATAGCATTTGAAGGTCTTGTCTACTTTCAGGTTATGTTGCATAGCAACATAGTGTAGTCAAATGAAACAATCACAATACCTGGTTTTTCTGATACTGCTTTCCAGATAATTTCAGAGAGACATGGCAGAACTTGACCACTGGCTGTACAGATACAAGGAAGAACTTGTTTACTTTTTTCTCTTTTGAGCAACAGATGCTTCAGAAAATATTTGTCTGTGTTGTACTATTAGAAACTATGGTTTTCAAATACAGAGCTTTTTTTCTGGAAAGCACATAATTTGAACTTCCTTGTGAGTTTTAAGAATGTGCTTTTGGGTTTCAATGCTGTGTACTTAATAATTAAGGAGAGCTTCACACTTCAGTTTGAATCACAGAATCACTTAGAAAAGACCGTTAAGATTATCAAGCCCAACCGTTAACCTGGCACTGCCAAGTCCACCACTGAAATCTCTTTATTCCCCCAGAATTGCTTTGCAGGATCTAAAAAGTCCCAAGCAGTGGCTTGACACACAGAGCTGCTCCTCTTGCTCTTTCTGGATTCCTGGGGAAGATGAATCCTGCCTCTTTTTCACAGCTTCATTTTCAGCAAGCAGGGTTTCTCAGTCATGCTAGGCATCCCATTTCAGTAATAATCTTTACCTTATGCCATAGGTCACAGTGTCATAAGCATGGAAGGACAAGGAAGAGGAAGTTTGAAGTGATTGTATCGATAGGACCAAATATATGTGAGGTGTAAGCTTCTACTAGCCTGGCTGACGTAATTTGAAATCTCATTATTTCTATGTTTTCCCATTGGCTTATATATAGCCTTTGTGAAAGGAGAAGTAGCTAGCAGTTGAGTTATATTAGTATTTCACAAACCATGACATCTGGGAAGGTCTCACTGTGTTGAACACAACAATGTTAGTTTCCTGTAAGTCAGTGTTTAATTGAACTAGTAGGCTTCATAAGCAGAGACATGAATAATCAAATTATTCTCTGAAATGACGCAGGCTGATAGGAACTGGAGAAGCTGGAGGTGCAAGGGAACTGTTTCTTAGCTGTGTTTGGTAAACTCTAAGCACCTGGACCAGATACATGTTTTTGATTCACTTGTTGTAGGTCTTACAGTGGCCGCCTCCTTAAGGCTTCAGTTGGTTTGCTGTTTACTAGTAACATTCCCAGCTAAAACAGTGTAGACCTGTATTAGATTCTCTTAATGTTAATTTTCAATTACCTCTTTCTAAATCATTTTTTCTAAAATAATTAGGAGAAATTACTCTTCTGCATTTATAGTACTGTGCCCTAGCCCTGCACAGGCTTTTCAGAACTCTAAAAAAATTAAATTATTTGGGAGTGAAGATGCTCTTTTGTTCACAGCTGCTGCCTTGCCTCTTATATTTTGCCTTGTTAGCCAAGCATAGTATGTCACAGCATTCTTTGCATTGACTTAGCCCAAATCGCCTATCACTGGGTGAATCAAGTATTACTGTGATTCACAAAATCCAGGTTCTCTTTTCATCTTGATTCCTGGTGGCTTGTTAACTGAGGAACCCAGAAGTTACTCTGCAGATCACAGTGACAAATTAGGTGCTCTCCTGTAGAGCTGCACTAATAGTAGCCAGTGTGCTACTGTGAAGTTGCATAGGTAATGCGAAGTGATACATTTTTAATCTTGGGAATCTGTGTCCAGGCCGGAGGGAACTGACTGTACTGGGTTGAAGATTCTGATTCAATAGGCTTTCTTGGTTTGTAATTATTTACTTCCAAAATGAGCAGGATTTGCATCATCTTTTCAGGTAAATCTAAAGTCATCCTTTTTTCCACAGTTAATGCTACAGGTAGAAGACGGTTGTATGATGTTGGAGGTTGTGACGTTCATGTGCCTTTCAGGATTTTAGGGATTGTTACGACTGTCCCTAAATGTAAAAGACAACCTCAACTCCCTTCGTAATTCAGGAAACATAAGGTTTACTTTAAGTTTATATTTGTTGTCAGTCTTTATATTAAATAAATGGATTGTGACTGCTAATGCATGTACTAGAGGTGAAGAGGGAAAGAATTGTTTCTCTCTTACTCATTTTGTGTCAGGCAGTCATATTTGCCATCACCTCAAACCTACCTCATTAATCACTTTGGCTATTTTGCATTAATATGGCAAAATTACAAAGTTGAAGCATTAAAAAAAGTAGTTCAGAGACACTATCAGTTCAAAGGGAGATTTAAAAAAATATTTTTTTGTAAGTTAAGGGTAGTGTCATTACCTTAAATTCCTTAGTAAAATAGTAGATAAGCTGTAGGAAGGGCTAATGAAATACTCTCACTTTTTTGAATTTACATGGTTAATAATTAATATTTAAGATTTTGTTGTGTTCCTTAAAATGTTTTGTAAAAGCACTAGTATCATAAGGTTTTGGTTTCATGGTCACTTATAGCAGACATAAATTTATACTGCTTGTAGATGGGCAGCTCTTGTGACTAGCTAGGGAGGACTCAAGGGAACAGAAGCCTGGTTTATGTGCCTCAAGTGGTCATGAAAATGCAGCTCAAGATAAATAAGTGTTCCCTACTAAATTAACATCCACCTGAACAATAACCCAAGTTTCTCAGTTACAATTGTTAGGTGACAAGAAGAGTTTTTCCCCTTCCAGCAGCTATGGAAGGGTAAGAAATACATTGAAGTACTATCTCCTCATCAGGATGCTCCAGGACAGTGGATTTCTTTTGTTCTGACCTCTGCCTACTGTTCCTTTGGCTTCTCAGGGCCTGAGCATGCCAACGCTGTGTAAAGTCCTATTGCAGTTGTGTGGTGTAGTAACTGGGGAACTGAGATGGTATAAATCCTGCTTTCTTCTGATGCGATGGAAAAGAGAAAATCATGTGGCACAATATAATAAATGTAGCTGCCTCTTACATTTTACTACTTTTTTTTTTTTAATTGTGGTATCTTTCAACATCTTCACTCCAGGTAACACTGGCTTATCTGGTAGCTGCGAGAGGGTGGGGGTGAGGAGAAATTTAGTTTAGCTGTTGCCTTCTTGAAATACAAAGTGAAGCTGTGTTTCTGGATAGGAAGAGTTGGTTGCAACGTGTGATTTGAAGGACAGCAGATGCCCAGTTACACTTTTAGGTTTTCTCTCCTGCAGAGATGGCAACAGAGCAGCCTTCCTGCTGGGCTGGCAATGCTTAACTGGTTAATCTAGTTAGTTTTTCCGGGGTGGGCGGGGGAGAATGCCACAAAATAACATTGTGGTCAAGAAAAGATGCACTCTGCTGATGTTAAAGCACTTTGTGAAACTGAAAAAATTGGTTTTTTTGAAGAAAAGTCTACACATAAGCATTTTGAGAATTAAGACCTGCTTCACTAGTTCTCAATATTACAATGCTCTGTTTTTTAAAGCTTTAAACACTTGAATTTCTTGACACTGTATACGTGAAAAAAATCTTTCATAAAAGTTCTAACTACAAAAATGACTGTAGTACTATAGTAAATTTAATACTGCAAAATGTATTTAATGCACTAAAATTTCTCTTATTTTTTTTCTTTTATGAAATATGTACATTGTATGTAAGAAAAACATGCTCAGGTGAAGTTACTTGGTTTTTAAATGAATGCCCAGAGCATAAAGATTTGCAACTAGACTACCTTCTTGGTAGTTTAGTCCGAGGTTATAACTGATAGAAGTTTTTAGACTTCTGTTTAAGTGGCACTTTGCTATCTTGAAATCTCGAAATAAACACTTAATCATCTATTTTACCTCTCTAGAAGAGATACCTAATGAATGTAATAATTTTAGGGTTGAAATACCTTTAAAATTACTTTAATGAGGAAAAATTTGTAATGACTGACTTGATTACCAGCAGCCAGTTACCGGGGAAGGCATCGTGCTTATACAGCCAGGTGAGCAAGCTCCAGATTAAGAGTCAGAGGGCAGAAGGTACTTGTCTGCACGCAGGCTCAGTATTTCAACTCCCCTTGCAGTCGGTAGAGAGCTGATTAATGTCCTCACAAGATGCTAGAAAACACTTTGGCTGGCTTCCCACAGCTGGACACAGCAAGAAGTTCCTGATGCTTCTCATTGTGGCCAACAGCTCTTTTTTGCAGAAATTTATTGCAGAACTGAGAGAATGTGAGAAACGGGAGACCTGCTCATCCTGCAATAGGAAATCTTCCTAGCCCTTACATGTCTCTTGGTCACTTAAGCTAATGGGGGCAGCATTTGGCTTTTGGGAGAGAAGGTAGTGGGGAGTTGGAACTGCAAATTCTTATTAAGGTTTGGTGAGTTATATCATGGTTGTCTTGATTCATGATATCTTTATTGAAAAAAAAAGTATCATAATGAAAAAATTGATCACTCGTTTTAATAACTAAGTAGAAGTTGGAACCTGAATTAAATACTTTTCATAAGGTGCTTTAAAGTGTTTCCAGATACAGATTAAAGAAACAGCATTTCTGTATTGCAACTGTATTTGGGGGAAAACTGAGTAAAAGTGAATAATACACTTTAATAAAATCAATTAAAATGCATTTTGAGATCTTGCTTTTTTTACTTCAGCGTTCTAGTTCTCTTGCTTTATGTAGTGATGTTGAATTGCATGGTTGATACACGGAGGCAATCAGCTGTTGTATTTGCAACAAATGGAAAATTGTCTAGAAGCTGTTCAAAATTAATCATTCAATTTCAGCTTGATGAGCTGACTTTCTCATGCATGTGTTTTGCAAAGAAGAGTGGTGCAGAGTTTAATATAAATTCCACCAAGTCAACCATTAAGGGTTGAAGTGTTGCCCTTCATCAAAAGAATTAAGCTTGTAAGGAGCTGTATCTAGTGAAGAACATGTCATGGTAATGCTGTTTATTTCTGAGGTGCAGAGATTAAAAACACATACATCTAGGAAGCTGAGACTGGATTTGAAGAATCAATAAAGTATCAGTAGGTTTTAGTCATTGGTATTAATCATTCCCAGTTACTTATTTTCTAGAAGGTATTTTGCTATGCTGCTTGAAGTATGACATGTATTTGTAGTAGCAGAGTGAGACTCTGTTTGTTTATGACCTATAGGGGTTTTTCAGCTGTGCTGTGTTGCATTTATTAAAGATTAAAAAATTGCTGTTACTTTTTATGAAGACTTTGAAAAAAATACCCACCATGGGCTATGGCAGAAGTCAGCTATTGCAAGAGGTGTGTTCTGGCAGGTGTTTGAGGGAATACTAGGGAGTGCAGTGCCAAAATGTAGAAATATGGCCAATCAGCTTACCACGCTCAGGTTTAGGCTATATAGTGTATTGAACTAGGTACTGGGTTTAGTTTTGCTTATAGGAATTTTAACATTTTTTTCTGAGAAACTTTAGTACTGTTAATTTCAGTGTTCTAACAGCAAGTTTGTCTTTTTTTAGGAAATAAAGCCTCAAAGCCATTACAACCATGGATACAGTGAATCTCTTAGTCGGAAAAGCCACATCGATGATTACAGCACTTGGGACATTGTCAAAGCTACACAGTAAGCTTATTTTTGAATATTAGATTTTTCTGTGTCTGTATTAAGAAATCCATTTACTGATTAACTATTTGCATAAAGTTGGAAGGTGAACTCTGTTTGTAGATACAGAGTAGGTGATTTTAGAAGAGAAATCTATGGAATTACTGTTAAGACAAGTTTATGAGCATCATGCGAAGATACACATGAGGAATTAGGGTAAAGTGGTAAAGACGTGGCTGCTGGACAGATTGTTTGAAGAGAACATGTGGTTTTCTTCCTGTTGGTACTGATGTTTATTTTCTGTCGGTGATGATTAAGAGGTAAGAAGGCAACGTTGATACACAAACAGGAGGGTTTCCTTGATTTTTTGGCATCATTTATAGATTAGAAGCCATTGCGTGTAACTTGCTTCATTGTCTCTAATTCTGCACTTGCAGTGCTGCTATGAAACTGAGTTTGTTGCTGGGAAAGGATTGTAGGAGTAAACAGTGTGCAAATGTAATAATTGCATTCTTAATGCAGATGAATAATACAAACTTGTGTACTACAGAGTCCTGTAGTACATACTGCAAGACTTTCTGATGAATTGTCATACTCTACTATGTAGCTTGCTATTGTTTACTTTTAGAAACCACCACTGCCACCTTTCTTCATTGAGCTGAGATGATAGTTTTGTAAGATTTTTATTTTTCTTGTATTGTTGATTTGATGCTTAAACTGATATATATCTTGCTGAGCTGTTTACCTTTTACTTCTTAAAAGAAAGTTTTTCTTCACTTTTTTCTTTTTTTCTTTCCTAAAAGGCATCTCTTCCAACTGAAAGCAGATTTGCAGCTCTGCATTTGGCAGACCCCTTTTAGGTTTAGGAAGCATGTGCTGTACTTTTTTGAGTTGTGAGGAGCTTAACTTACTAAAATAGATGTGGATTGACTCTGCAACTGTTGCTCTGAATGCTTTAAGTAATACTACAACCTATAATCGTCGTATTGGGGCATTTTTAGAAATTAAAATATTGGCATAGCACTAAACTAGCTGCTGCTTAACAGCATGGAAATATGACAGCACAAGCGGTTCTGCAAGTTACCTACTTCCATTCTTGTATGTTTATTGCATCAACAGGGCTGTGAGTTACAGCTACTTTCCTTCACGATGAGATGTGATTTACAGAGAGGATGGCATCTCACCAAAGAGGACTGTAGTTACGTATCATAGTCTTAATGCCTTAATGGTTAATACATAGCCTTAATGGTTAATATCACAGGGAAGGGAGTCTGTCAGCATGGGCTTATGGTCAGGTTGTGGTGTCCAGACAGAACTCCCCTCGCTAGAGGGAGAACTCACCTTTAAGTATTTAATATGGTTTGAAGGCTGTGTTATACAGAATACCATCTTAAAAGGCATACACCTCTGAAGTTTAAGTCAGAAAATAAACCCACCAAGGCTTGGAATAAAATAAATAATGCTCCTAATATGTTGATTCAGTGGTATTAAATACTTGTATACACAGTTCCTATTAAAATGATGTGGTTATTCACTTTTGTAGAAATTCAACCTCTCTTTTAAATGTATGAAAAATAGGTAATTTTATTCTCTGCCACTTGTCCTCAAAAATCGGTATTCACCTAGATTAAAACATCTACTGATTTTGTTTAATTTTAGTTCAGTGCTAATGTAAGAAAGATGCCACAAAAAGTTTTGTGGAAAAGGACTACTTCTGTCTCCCAGATTTCCCCGATCAGTCCAGTAAGCTCAAGAAAAAAAAGTAGCAAAATAGAATAAGAATTATTTTCAGTCTCTTAGTTTGGGGTTGGGGGAACAAACTGCAGGCCCACCACTGACTTCACCCAAGAAAAGTCCAGATATATAGCATTCAGCATGGGTTTCACAATACTAGTTGTGTATCTTTTCAATTAAAATTTCCATGAAAGAATATAGAACACCTGTGTGTGTGTGTGTGTTACTACTCAAATGATAGTTGGGGTGCTTACTGTTAGCTAAATAAAGTTCTATTGGTCTTGAGAATGGCCTGATAGCTAATTATAATAATAAAGGTGTTTATTTTCCTCTGTTAAGCATAAAGAAAAAAACCCTCACTGATCTGTCATCCAGAAAGATTTGACATTCCACGTAAGACCATTTAAATTGTAGGCTCCTTAACTGGTTGAAGGTGCATTTCACTGTAACTTAAGAATTTTTTGATATTAAATTTGTGACAATCCAAGTAGGAAGCAGTTATGTCATATAAGATGCTAGTCTGTCATTTAATCTTTTTCATAATCGTTGTTGTACTTTTACAGTATTGGATATGCTGCCTTATCAAAAGTTCCTCCTGTGAAAGTAGCTAGTTATGTTATTGTTGCAACGTACATGAAAACGGGGAACAGAGTTCCTTAAACTTTAATAATAATAATGAAAAATGGGATGGAGAGGTTTAAAACTCATCTGTACTGCATATATGCTGGTTTAATGTAGAATTTGATTCTGAGCTGTTGAGTTTATTGGCACTTGATTACAGAGAAATAAAACAATGTTAGTAAAATATTGCATTTTCTTTTATGCTTTTCAGCAAGGGAAAATAAGAGCTTGCAAGCTCCACACGCTTCTCCCAGAAGAATTTGCTTGTTGTCTCATCTCTTGTTGAACTGTTTGTGTGCTTTGTCTTCTTAGTCTCTAGACTGGGCATTTATTAAATAAACATGCTCATACACTATGAGCTATAAATCTAATAACCTCTTAGAATCAAATTAAGACTTTGCATGGAAAAGAGCAGTTCGGCTGGTGTTCTCATTGCAAAGAGTTTATCAGTGTTTGTATTTTAGCCATTATGCTCCTGATGAATTCTCCCACAGACGTGGGGGCCTAGACATGCTTTATATCAATACTTTCTCTCTGTTTAGTTTGCAGAAGCTTGTGCTGGAGTAAAATCATAGCATTTGGCTTTAGTATCTACTGATATAAAGGAGACTTTCACTGGCTTTGTTATTAAACATGTCCAAGGGCATCTAGGTAGTGTTAAAATAGTGTCTTAGCCCTTCATCTTGCCAAGACATACACATTATAATGTCTGTATCTTGTGTTGGTTAATAGCAAAATTTAATTTGGTTTATATGAAGTTTCCACTGTTTCTGAAAGCAGAAGCAGGCCACTCAGATGTATTTGAAAATCTGTTTTCAGAGCAGTTGTGAGAAATCATCCATTCTTGCCTTTGCTGTTTCAATGGCAGAACATTTAATACTAACAATTAATGAGTACTTCGCTTACAACTGCACGCAAAGTCTTTGAGTTTCTTCTGCCTCTACAAAATCAGAGGGTAGGCTGTATATTGTTTTCATTCCCCTCTGATAATCAGTGCTGCAAGGGAATAGTCTCTTAAGTCACCATCCCTGGACGTGTTTAAAAAAAGGGTAGGTGAGGTACTTAGGGACATGGTTTAGCTTAGGACAGGAACAGTTGGACTCGATGATCATAAAGGTCTTTTCCAACCTTGTGATTTAAAAGTGAAATTTAATAGAGGTACATTTAGTATGTTTATTTCTATCTCTTCTGGCACTTGTAGCCCTGTGTCATCCAAGGCTGGAGTCACAACTTTGGGATGTCTTGGGGAAAGGGTGCTCTGTTAACATAATAAAGTTGCTGCCTTTGTTCTAAATCTTTTAAACCATGAAAGTAAGGAAGGGTAGCAGATATTTACAGATAGAGAAGCGTATGATGGGTTATGAGTAAAATAACAAAATCTAAGACAGATTAATTCTTGTGTCAAGATTTCCATTCCTGTTGGGAGTGAATAGGCACCTTCTGCTTGTAGTGAACTTGATAAAATTCTATCCAAGCGGAGAGTATCTTAAATAACCCTTATGAACATGGGTATTAAACATTAATGATGTTAGGAAGTGCTTCTGTGACTTCTGGAAGATTGATTCCTTGTGCTCAAATGTTACGATTTCATTATTGCATGATTAACTTTTCTGTTTTATTCATTGAGATCATTCAAAATGAAGTCGTGTGCATTGTAGAATAGTGCAGCACAAAATAGGAAATAGGCCAAATTTTGCCCAGGGAAAAGAGTTGTCGGATGCATTTGAGAATATGCTTTTTTCCTCACTATTTCTTATCATTCATATGGTAACTGATAAGAAAAAAAAAGAGAATACTTGTAGAATAATTCAAATTGGTGAGGGTTGGCCAAATTGACAATGTCATGACTATTTTCACCTCTCTAAAGAGGAGGATGGGCAGACTGTGACACAGATAGACATTCTTTGCGTCTGGCCATTTGGGCCCATGGAATTTAATTAAATTGCTGAAAACAAAATATATCTGAAGTTCACATAGTAGGGTGGGATTCATTTTAACCACAGTAATAACATAGCCACAGCTATCTAGACAATTTAAGACTTTGGAACATACACAAGGGCTGAATTTATCTTGTCTCTCAACATCACTGTTAATGGTTCATTAAGCAGCTCTTGAGTTATCCCTTTGCTGTTGAAAACAAAAAACTGTCTTACTGTTTAACACAAAAAACATGAGAACTTTGAAAGGCTTTTAGTATTTAGTCACCATCGTTCATGGGACAGACTTCAAAAGAGGAAAAAAAGAGAATTTTTCGACTAAATGCTTTTGCTGTTAAAACAGCTTTGATTGGAGCTACAGCAATAGCAAGATGAGGGAGTGAGCTCCCTGCTTACCTACTGTTTGTTGGCATGGTGATGTGCTTTCTGAAGAGAGATTCCTGACTAGTATTGTGGCCAAATTTTATGTTAATCAAACAGCAAAGCTTGCAGTGTCTATTTCCAAGATTCAGTGCGCTTGCAGACACAAGATTGAAAAATGGATTATATATTTAAAATGCAAAAGACTTCTAGGATACTATTTTTGAAAGTATTAAATTCAGAATGCTAACTTGTGATGACAGAGAAAATGTTCCATGTTAGTTACTGGGATGGCTTAGAGACTGTGATAGTGAAATGGGCTTGCACAGTGGTTATCTTTGCCCTGGCAGAACTAGTCCCTTTTCTTTCAGAACAAGGCAAGCTCAACAGCCTGCTTTAGTTATACTCCACATTGATGTTTACAGCATTGCCCTCTAGAATTCACCCAGGTGCTGGAAATTTATGTTAATATGTCAGTCTCTTGTGAGGATTTGAATCTTTTCCTCCATTCCTCTTTCTTGAAAGGCATAGAACCCTTTACAACAACACTACGAGAACGATTAGGCTCAGTGTCTGAAATAGATTACAAAGTGAGAAAGTCACCTAACAGTCCTTCGTGACCCTTTGGAGAAGGCAAGGGGAAGTCAGCTTCAGCAAACTGATTGAAGAAGATTCTACATAGTGTGTGAGAGAAGTACTGCATTCCTAGAACAGAGCTCAAGAAACCATGACTGCATCAGATCCAGGCTTTTATTTAATTGTAAAGATCCTGCTGTTTCCAGGAAGAGGAGAATATTGTTGTAAATTCCTAACATTTTTTTATTAGGCAGATTTTGTCTGACTAGATCCTTAAGTCCTCTCATGACAATTGAATAAATTGAGGAGTTATTAAATTAAATCTTTGTGTTACATCTCTTGTAATCAGTTATGATTGAGTTCAAGATATCAAAAGCTGTGACGAGTGGTGTTCCTCGGAAGTCCGTCCTGGGACTGGTATTATTTAATACCTTCATCAGTGACGTAGATGGTGAGGTTGAGTGCACCCTCAGCAGGTTTGCAGGTGACACCAAGCTGAGTGGTGCAGTTGACATGCTGGAAGGACAGGGTATCGTCCAGAGGGACTTGGACAAGCTGGAGAACTGGGCCCATGTGAACCTCAAGAGGTTCAACAAGGACAAGTACAAGGTCCTGCACCTGGGTTGGGGCAATCGTCATCATCAATACAGGCTGGAAGATGATGTGACAGAGAGCAGCCCTGCAGAGAAGGACTTGGAGGTGCTGGTGGATGAGAAGCTTGACATGAGCTGACAATGATTGCTCACAGCCCTGACTGCCAAGTACATCCTGTGCCGCATCAAAAGGAGTGCGGCCAGCAGGTGGAGGGAGATGATTCTGCCCCTCTACTGCACTCTCAGGAGACCCCACTTGGAGTACTGTGTCCAGTTCTGGAGTCCCCAGCATAAGAAGGACATGGTACTGTTGGAATGGGTCCAGAGAGCCATGAAGATGATCAGAGGGCTGGATCATCTCTCCTATGAAGACAGGCTGAGAGAGCTGGGCTTGTTCAGTCTGGAGAAGAGATGGCTCTGGGAAGATCTTATAGTGGCCTTCCTGTATCTAAGGGGCCTACAAGAAAGTTGGGGAGGGACTTCTTAGAAGGACACGTAGTGATAGGATGAGGGCGAATGGTTTTAAGTTGGAAGGGGGTAGTTTTAGATTGGCTATTAGGAAGAAATTCTTCACTGAGAGGATGATGAAGCACTGGAAGATGATGAGGCTAAGAGAAGCTGTGGCTGCCGCCTCCCTGGAGGTGTTCAAGCCCGGGTTGGATGGGGCCTTGAGCAGCCTGGTCCAGTGAGAGGTGTCCCTGCCCATGGCAGGGGGTTGGAATTTGATCTTGGAGGTCCCTTCCAGCCCTAACTGTTCTATGATTCTATGAAATTGCTAGGAACAGATGAACTGATGGTGCTGAAACAAAACATTTCCATATATCTCATTCTTAGTTTAACTTTTGTAGAGTGTTTTGTTTTCCTGGGAAGGCTCTTCTGATGTATTGCAGAACTCCATGATTTGCTTTGTGGACAGCGGTAGGAGCTACCTGTGACTTGCAGCTAGCTTTCCAGTGTGGAGGAGGGGAAGCCTATGATGCTAAGCCCCAGGGAAGGAATCTGTTCCTACTACTCCTTGTTCTATCTGAACCCATGCAGTAGTCTTTGCCCAGGGCCTCACAGCAGTGTGTGGGTGGTGTCGGTAAACATCAGTGGAGCATAATTGGAGCATAATTGGAGCATAATTGGAGCATCCCATCAGGGCTTCTGCAGGGGCAATGGCGTTCTGCCTCAACAGGGTACACAGTCAATTCACATGCTTGCTACTGCTTTCCTTCAGTTTCATGTCTTCAAAAGTTCTTCAGAAAGCACCATCACATTTTCTGTAAGATCAGAGCCTTGCTTTAAAGAAGTTACAAACCCACAGCACCCCCTAAAACCCTGAAGAACAAACACCCTTGTGCCCCTCACTTCCCCCCAGACTCTGTCCATGCTGCATGGTAGCTTGGTGTAACCTATCAGAGGTTGCTTTCAAGGAGGTTCCTTTTGTTTTGTATAACTGGTCAGACACACGTGGAAATTATTTGTTGGCTGACCGTAGCTCACCAGTATTAATGTTGCAGTTGCTTGATCGCACACCCCCAGCTCCAGTGGGATGGGGAAAGGAACCAGAGGAGTAAACGTGAGACCTTCTGGGTTAA
Source organism: Porphyrio hochstetteri (assembly GCA_020800305.1). Lineage (NCBI taxonomy): Eukaryota > Metazoa > Chordata > Aves > Gruiformes > Rallidae > Porphyrio > Porphyrio hochstetteri. Next base: position 65,015,652 of record CM036905.1, on the reverse strand, counting down.
TATAGATATAGTTTAATAAGTAAAGCAAATACTATGTGCCCAAGTGAAGCAAGACAAGAAATTATGTTCACCTCTTCCCATGGGCAGCCAGCTCCAGGCCAGCAGCGCTCCATCATGTGTTACCATTACTTGGATAGACAATCACCATCACCCCAAATGTTGTCCTCCTTTGTCCCGCAAATCAGCAGGTTTATTGCTGAACAGGACATCCTATGGTATGGAATATCTCTTTGGTCAGTTGGGGTCAGCTGTCCTAGCTGTGCCACCTCAGAACGCCTTGTGTACCCCAAGCCTGTGCTCTGGTGAGATGATGAGCAGAACAGGAAAGCCCTTGGTTCTGTGGAAGCACTGCTCAGCAGTAGCTAAAATATTGATGTGTTATGCTCCCAAATCCAAAACATAGCCTCACAGGAGCTACTATGGAGAAAATTAACTCTCTCCCAGCCAAAACCAGTACATGTAAAGAAAATCCTAATCCAGTGCATGAAAGGTTTATGTGATTGCCTCTTACACTTTCTAAAAATTACCATTATTGTGTTCTTTGTATCTTTCTGGTAACTTAGAACGTTTTACTAACCTAATTGCTGCTTGTTATGTAGTACTACTTATTTAAGAAGGATGAGAGTCAGCTAAATTCAGCCTTAGGCAGTACAATTTTTTATCTGGTGACTGTTAAACCTAATAGCAGGCCTGTAGGTCAATAATTTCTTACGTTATGGTCTGAGTTAGTCATTTAAATTAAGGCAGCAGGCTTGTCTGCAGTAGGAAGGATTGTAATAGCTGACTGGAGTAGAACAGCTCATCAACAAAAGGGGGTTTTGATGTTCTGTAAGACTGGCTTCCAGGTTGCCTCCAAATGTTGCGGTATGCTAGCATGATAATTTACTGCAGTAAGATCAGAATTCGCTGTCTTGCTTTCAGAAGTCCTACTTCCCCTCATCTCTTCTACTGTTTCTGCTTGCTCCCCGTTCTTGGCTGGCTCAAGGCAGGCCTAACCTGTTTGAGTGGCCCTTTCAGCTGGCAAGTTTGGAATAGTACATGTTAAACCATTTGAACAGGCACTCATGAGGCCATGCTCCTCATCTGGGCTGGGCCATGGGAGGTTGGCCAGACTTAAAAACCTTACCAGTTTCCTGGCAGTTATGTGTGTCTGAGTATATGTATCTGGTCTAGCAGGTTGCATATTTGTAAGACTTCATAAACCAAACCTCTTCTTCCCCCCTGAGCTGATTAAAAACAAAACTTTGTTGTCAAATTATTCATGACTTATTTTTTATGCAATCTGAGGGACCAGATTTTGGAGGCTTGTTGCCAGTTGGTATGTACTGCACCCAGTAGTCTTTGTTCTGGTCTTTTGTAATGTTTGGAAAGATTGATATCAATTTCTAGCATTTTTCATAATATCAAGTGCAACTTTCCAAAGAAATTGGAAACAACACGATCTAAGTAGATTGTTATGTCTAGTACTTCTTTTTTGATAGTGTCCAACTAATTTATGTGCTTTGAGCCTGTGATAAGCTTGGAAAGATTTGTTGGCTTCAGTCATTTGAGGCTTCCCTATGGGAGTGTTTTTCAGATTTGGAATCCACTCAAATAAATGAAAGAAAAAGTAAGAATAGTAACTACCCTGGAAAAAAAGGTCTTGGCATCAGTTATACAAGCTGATCAAGTGGCAAAGAGGCCTTAAGCTGTCTAAGGCTGTCTTTTCTGGAGAAAGTAGAACATAGAAGCAGAATAAGGAAAACTACTCAAATTCCAGCTTTGAGAGGCTGTTCAAATTCTGCTCTAGTAGAAGTCAGATGTCACAAGGCATTGATCTTGATTTCAGGGTGTGCCCACACATCAGTCTCCTCCTTGAGACTTGAGAATTCCCGGTACAGACATAGAAATTTAATCTTCACTTGCCTCTCTGCATTGCTTTTAGTGCTGCTAAAAATAGGTGGTAAACCAGTGTAACCATCAGTACAAAAAGTAAATCATGTTGGAGTTAGTGCTGCATTAGATGCCTAAGTGATGTTTATGCTTCCTGAATTGTTTCAACTTCCAAAATGTATGCAGAGGTGGTTTTTTTTCTAATGAAGGTAGCTCACATTTAATGGTCACCTTGAAAGAATTAATTTCATACTGAAGTATAGAATTCTGATGTGGTATAAAAGCAGAGAATGGTACTAACTTATACCAGGAAATTTGCTATTTGTTATCTGAGGAAAAAATAGAAAGTGCTTGAGCTCTGTTAGTGTTTGTAATTGACCTGATGATCTTGTCATTTGCCTAATTTTAGGAAGATACTGTCATATTAGTTGGCTAAGCTCTTTTGATCTTCAAGAAATGGAAAGGAAGGAGAACAGAGGTGGGAGAAACAAATGTAGTGGAGTCCTAGAGAAGAGGAGAGTTTTATTTATACTTGGTGTAATGCTGATCTATATTTCACCTTGCTCTGATGTATAATTTGCTGCAAAGACAGATTTTCTGTAGAATCCTGATTTGCTTAATACAACTTCTGCCAATGGAAACTGCTTCTTGTAAGAGATCTGTAATCATATAGAAACAGAAAGTTTTTTCATTTCTCTTCTGTTGAAGCTCTTGTATTGTGACCATAACTATGGTGTTTGTCAAATGTATTTTTATCAAAGGTAACAGCTTTAATAAAAAATAAATCTTATTTTCTTCTTCAAGGTATGGAATATATGAGCGATGTAGAGAGCTGGTGGAAGCAGGGTATGATGTACGACAGCCAGACAAAGAAAACGTAACGCTTCTTCACTGGGCTGCAATCAACAACAGGATAGACCTGGTGAAGTATGTATTGCACTTAAGTTACACATAAACTAATCATGTCCTTAAAAATGTTGATTTATATTTTTAAGAGACTTACAATTTTTTAACACCTTAAAATCTCAATTTTCAGTCTTGAAATTTGGGGGAGGGGGAAGAAGTTAGAAGACATCATTTACATTTTGGCAGCACTTTTTTAATGACACAGTTAACAGAAATAAAGCCTGTACATGTCCAGTAATAAAGCTGAAACACTTCCCAGATGAGACAAACCTGTGGACCTTCAGCTGCATGGGCGATTTCTTTATGCTATGGTATACTTGTTGCAATGCCAAATCTCTTCTTTTGTGGAGGGGAAGTTTGATGCTAGGTTGTAGTGAATTTTTGTGAATAAGCAAGATAAATATGATGCAAGGAGCAATTCCTAATTCATTCAGCATTTCAAGAAGTTCTAACTTAAGTTCTTTGCTTTTAAAAACACAGCTCTTGAAAAGGTAACATTGCAAGACCTCTCAAGTAATAAAATCTTCATAGTGGTAGCTGTGGGAGTAGGGGTATTTTTTTTGCTTTTCAGTTTATAAAATATGAAGCATAATATTTGAGACTGTTTTATAACCTGTTATCTTTCAGAACACGAAGAGCTTAAATCCTGAGGGGTTAATTCTTAGTCTTTGCTGTTTTATGAATCACAAGTGTGTACAGAACATGTTTTTAATGTGTTTTTTTTCCTCTCCCAGTAACACTTGTGTACCTGCAATTAAGTCTAAATGCACAAAATGCTATTGAATCATCAGGCTGCTAGAATATTTGACATAAACTCTGCAAGTTCAATCACTCCACTTTTCAAAACAGTTCTTACTAATGAATGTATGTACTTGCACATACTAGCAAATGCAAAACATGTCAGCACCTTCTCCCCACGTATCTCTTATCACCAGCACCTTCATCAGAGCAGATCTTGAGTTTCTAAAAGATCTCAGGTTCATGTTTCTCACCTTGCTTTTAAAGGACTTTCTGTGCCCTGATGCAGTTAGGTTTAAGAAGATAAAATAGATAAAGATAGGTAAAGGAAGATTTAGATCTGATATAAAGGACCATGGGATCCTGGTGGACAGGAAGCTGGCTCTGAACCAGAAATGCAGCCTTGTGGCAGAAAAGGTCAGTGGTCTCATTAAGAAAAACATTACCAGCATGCTGAGGGAGATGATCCTTCCACTCTACTCAACTATTGAAGCTGAACATCTGTGTGTGAAGTTATGGGTTCCCTTTGCAAGAATGATGTGGACTTTACTGGGGTGAGTCCACTGAAGAGTTGCAAAGATGATTAAAGGACTGGAACATCTGACACGAGGAGAGGCTGTGAGATCTTGGACTTCTTAGCCTAGAGAAGAGAAGGTTTCTCTTGCCAATGTATGTAAGATCCTCAAGGAAGATCTATCAATGTATATAAGCACCTGGGGTACCTTACAGTGTACATATATACCTGGAAACTTATCAAGGTATACAAATCAGTGTTGGGAGGGAGTAAAGGAGACAGTGCCAGATTTTTTCTCATTTAGTGTCCAGGGATAAGGCAAGAGGCAGAAGGCACAAATTAAAAAGACATGCACAAAATTCCATCTGTAGATCAGGAAACACTGATTTTATTGTGCAGGTGACTGAGCACTGCCACAGCTTGCCCAGAGAGCTTCTGAACATTCTGTCCTTGGAGATAGTTAAAACCCGACTGGACATGGTCCTAGATGATATGATCTTTGATCAGGGATGATTAGACCAAATGATCTCCAAAGGTCCCTTCCAAACTAAGTGATTTTGTGAAATAATCCAGTGTTTCTGAAATATTTTTTTAAAATGAAGCACAAGAGAGAGCACAATGGGGTTTATGTCTTTATTGTGGGTAGAAGCTTATAATGGACACCATAATTCTGCATTTGGTATCTTCCTTTCATTATAAGACAGATAACCAATGTACTTTCTGGCACACTGAAAGAGAGCCTTTTGCAAAAATGATGCAGGATCCTTACCTAAATAACCTTTTTTTTTTTTGTGAGAATACATTTTAGACCCTATTGTTTTCTTCCTTTCCATTTTCCTTCTGGGTTGTCCTGGGTCTTTGCATCTTGCAATCTGCTGTGAAATAACTGAAATGCATGAAATTTTTCAGGTAGCTGTTTTTCTTTAAGAAAAGTGCAGCATCTGAAAGCAGTTGTTCTATTTCAAGCTCACTTTTTTATCCATCTTGAATGCACAATGGATTATGTGCAATGAATTGTTCATCCTTTTTGAGCTGTTGGAAGACATTAGTGTTACAGGTATTCCATCTCATTTCATAGGTCTTTGTAAGGTCTGAAAAGTGAACGGCACTGAGGCAACTATCATCGTTTAAGAACATCAGGATGTCATGAAACATGTGAAAAAATAGGTCTATATTGTAGATAATGTTTCTGTGCTAACTTACATATAGTTTCTGTAGTAGCTTTGCAGTGTAGTGAATCTAATGGTGTGGTATTTGATTATGACTTAATGCTTTAGTTCACTAGCATTTTATGTATCGTGCAACTTTTTCTTTAAAAAAATAAACAACTTGCAAAGTGAAATTAGACCAAATTTTAAATTCCTTATTAGTCCTCTTTTGAAGTTAAATTTGTGAAAGAAGTACTTTAGTGTGCCAGCATTACATGTTGTGTTTTACCTTTTTTTTTTTCCCCTTCAAGCACATTGCTGGCACATTCCTGCTATAGGAGTTATATTGGACATAGAGGTGGTTCAAAATCAAAATGTCAGATTCAGATAGATGGAGGTCTGTGCTTAAATCTCTCTCTGAATTTCCAGTTGGGTCTTTGTTAGTGGGATCTCTCTGCCTACCTTTGAGTGCTGGAAACTTGTTCTGAGAATTTTAATTCAATACAGCTTTAATTGTACCAATTTTCAATTTCTTTAGGTTGAGCTCTGACAATAAAGTGTTCTTAAATCTAATGTGCCTAGCTGTTCCTCAGTGCTACATCAAATCTTTTGTCCCTTCTTGATGCCTCTCTATCACTGTAACATACTGCATTGCATTTTCTTCCTGCTGTTTACTAGAGTGTGTGTATCTACTAATATGTTTAACTCTATCTAAAATTCATTCCTCCTGATGCAGCTCTTACACTCTACATTCCTCTGCCATTAGCAGGTCTTGATTTATTTTAGTTTGTATTACCCAGAATATCGTGCACTCCCTCTCTCTTTTGTGAGATGCTGGATTATTCTATTTGCTTAGAATTAAATTATTACATGTTTTTCTTTCTGTTTTATCCTATCACATTTTTCACCAGTCTCCACTATTGCTGCCCATTATGTGCAGTGGATAATGTCATTAAATACATTGGCTAGTAAGCTTGGTATCTCAGAGGTAGACTCTGAAGTGTAAGTGGTCTGCTCTCATGATCCCAGGTCTCAGTGCCTTCCTTACTGCATATTGACTATATAAGGCCTTCCCAGTGAGGTAGCTTACCAGTTCATCTGTGGAGAGTGCAGGCTTGGAATTGGACTTCTCTTGGTTTTAGTATATCCTCATACTGTTTGTTTTGAGATTTGATATTCAGTGTAGATACTGATGAAGTCCGTTGATATTTTATAAGGAAACCTACAGGACCTTGTCTTATTTCTGTGAGATCTGGGGTGTGTCAGTGTCAGACATCCACAATGTAGTTTTCTTTTCATCATGACACTGATCTATTGGTTTGTCTTCAACTCAGTTTTGTAAAAATTGGCCTTATATCTCTATATGTACAGTTACTTACTGACTTCATTTCCCCAATCCCTGCATTGAACTCTCTCCAGTCAAGGATTCCTCTTCTCCTTTTCCTCCCTCTAGCAACAGTGACTGCATGCACTTTGGTTCCACAAGCACTGAATGTGAGCTGGGGTAGGTTTAGAAATGGCTGGCAAGAGTTAGTGATCCTAACGTGGAGATCGGAAGTATTTTCTTCTTAAGTTGACCTCTTTATCAGATCTGCTTGCTTTAATGTAAGGAGATTGCTTAAAATAGGACCTGAACACTTGGCATCTTCTAGGGTGGAAGCTTAGGTGACTCTCTGAGAGTAGTTGCCCAGTTCCTCCTTTCTCCAGGGACGTTCCCATCAGGCACAAAATTGCTTCTGCAAGATCTGCCTAGACAAGATTAATTTCTCAGTCTGATTTTGCAGAAAAATCTCATTGTGTATGTGTACTGAAACTGAAATGCAGCAATATATCTCAGCGTAGTCTAAGAACACCCTTAAGGAAACATAAAATGCAATTTCAGCGTGCCATCTGGCAAGAGATTGACGCCTTGTCTTTTCACAGTTGTCGTACTGCAAGTTCTTCCTCCTAAATAAAACTCACTAACCAGTAAGCAGTGCTGCTGCTCAGTGGAATCCGAACATATTCTGTGTCTCTGCAGGGACCAGTGTTTGAATGACGACAATCTGTTTAATGCTCACCTCCCCGTGAGTGGCTGTCACATCAGTGAGATGGATCCAAGCGTTGACTGTGAATTTCTCTGTGCTGTCTTTTATCTAGACAAGATTTCCATGGGAACTCCATCCCAAGGGGGACTAAATAGCTGCTTCGTGTCTCTTTCAAATGTGATGCTTCACTTCACAATAACAGAATTGCATTGTCCCTTACTTATGTCTCATCTTTTCACCTACATGGTACCAAGACTTTTACAAAATCTTTGGTGGTTTGATTGAGAAACCCAAAAGCTTAACTTCAGCAAAGAGATGGTGCAGTTTTGTTCTTCTGGTGTTGGACACCAGTGGAGTGGGCTGTCCTGCATCACTCAGAGCAAGTCTTGTTCGTTGCACAAACCAGAGTTTGTATGACTGGCAGGACTGCTGAAGTACTGCATTGTGTCCAATGGCTCTACAGCAACTGTATGAAAGGACTTTTCCTTTAGATGTTTTTAGAGTGGACGTGGTTAGCTAATGCCTTTTCCACTTTCTGTTCCTAAAGGGAACGTTTGGGCTGTTTCTGAAGTTTCACTCTGTGCATCAGTAAGCACTAAAGAAAAACAGGTAGTGACTTAGAGTAACGTTTTTCAAATTGTGCCGTTTGTTGCCCTTCTTCTTGCCATGTCTGGAAACACTTAGAGGAAATGGGGGTGCCAGAACTCAATACTGAGGATTTGAAGGACAGTTTGTATGGGTGGGATAGCAGGATTCATACATAACTGACAAATATTTTGAAAGCAAAAAGTCTGCTGGCACAGGTGCTTGAACCGTGCAAGCATTTCAGAATCTATAGCTAGATAGTAGTTTTCAAAGGTCTGTTATTACTCACTTTTTGCTTATGTAGTAGTGAATGAAGAACGAGAAGCCTTCTGAGAAGGTCTGTTTCTTAAAAACCTGAATTTCTTTGTAACGTGCATTTTCCCTCACAAAGGAAAAACAGTATTTCCGGATTAGTGTCAGATATAAACCAGCAAGGAAAACGTTTCACAGAAACAGTACAAATTACTGTGATTATGAATTGCTGCAGTTAAATATGGGGAACTTGTTTTGTTCCTCCAGGTAGCTTGTCTTTTTATAGATGTTCTTTGGGGGAAAATAATTTCTAGCTCATCATGTAGATGTATTTTTTAAATACTCAGATGTTTTTGTCCTTTGATTAATAACAGTTGAGAAGTATGCAAAAATCTTAGTACTTGGCTAAGCATGTAACTTAAATGTCTTGGACCAGTGATGTCATCAGGACCATTCCAGTGATCATACCTGCTGCAAGTTGCATTATATATAATTTTAACGTTTTAGCCAAAATTCTCTAAATCATGGAATCATAAAATATCCTGACTTGGAAGGGACCCATATAAGGATCATGAAGTCCAACTCCTGGTATGCTAGTCTTCCAGCACCGTGTTTTACCATTAATTCAGAATTCTTTTTAATGCAACAACACCTTAATATTTTAGAAGAATCTATTTAATAAAATACTTCTGTGATTGGACAGTTTGTATACATATGTATATTACTCTGTTTTATCTGAGAAACAAACTAGGAAGTATCAGCATGTTTAAAACACAGTAGGAGGCATCTCTGCTCTTCCAACTCAAATCAGAAAAGCAAAAAGTGGAATGTATATGCAGGACCTCTTAAAAGGAAGGTTGTACGAAGGCAAGGAAAGGTTCTGATCTGGTCTGTAACTGCCTGCTTCATGTAACATCAGGTGTGCTCCCTGTATGTCCTTTATATTTAACCAAGACAAACCATAATTTTTACTATTTTTGTTATTCCAGATACTACATATCAAAAGGTGCTATCGTTGATCAGCTTGGCGGAGATTTAAATTCTACCCCACTTCACTGGGCAACAAGGTGGGGGAAAAGTCTTTTGGAATTTTCTTTTCTGTGTTTTTTCTTAGCTTGGAATCTGCTGATTGATTTATGAAATTGCTGGTATTTTCTGGGCATGTATTGCTCAAGAATTAACTTGGTTATTGATAACCAGGCATGCTGTCAATTGGTACATTTGAGCTACAGAAGCTTTCAGCATACAATTCAGTTTTTTGTCTTATCTCTGATGTAGAGGTAGATGATTGCTGTGATAGGAAAAAGAACAAAGTAAAATTAGAGTCTGTAGTCATTTGGAGATCTTGCTTCTGTCAGTCTTCCAAAGTTCAGCAACACTTATGCAGATGGGGCTTGGGATGATTTTGTTCTTGCAGTGTTCTATTACATGTGTGGAATTTTTTTAAGGTCAAATTTATGATGTAGAAAATGGTCCAAGAATGATGAATGGCTGGGAAAATTGAAGACAACTTTCAAATAGTAGCTGCTCCTTCAGACAACTTTCTAGAAATAGGCAGGAAAGGAACACTGTCCATACTAATATTTTTAACTGTAGACTGCCAAAGAAGACTTGCAAGATTAGTTCTCAGAACATTTAATGTATCAAAATAATTTGTTTGCTCAAGATGAGGACTTGCTTGTTAGCCTCTGATAAAGATTTTAGATTTTAGTTTGTGTATTTCTTTTTGCTACAGATCATACTCTACATGTTGTGTTAGTAGCACAAAAGCTTGATTAAATTTCCCAGTGTTCATAGCTGTAATCTGTTGTTGTTCTGTCAAACATTGTCCGAAGCTGCTTCTGACAGATTGGAAAGGTCTTTTTGCTCATGTCAGAAACAGCATGCTGACAGTTAGGAGCTGCATCAGCAGGAAGGATATGCCTGTGCTCAATTTGCCCAAAAGATGCCTAAGCTTTTGATGTAGTGTGGAGGAAGTATAGCACTTCAGTTTTAATTTTTTTTCCCTTCCTATTTGTATTTTTGTTTTTTCATGGTAGAAAGATAAACCATATTCCCCACAAAATGTGAGAGTATATAACCAGTTTGACATCTGTTTTGCCTGTGGATCAGAAGAAGTCACAGTAGACTAGATAACTTGGGCTTTCTGTTGACAGGCCTTTGGGTATACAACACACACAAGCCAATTGCATGTGATACATCCATTGGCTGCATAGAATTTCGTCTGTGAATGAGTTTGTTTACTCAGTTGCAGAATTAGATCATGACAATTCTTTTCAAAGTATGAGTCGAGTACAGAAGCTCTGTTAAAGTAACTAACTGGTAAACATATTTGTTGTATTTAAGTATTTTAAAAATTAATTCTGTATATAGTTATTCAGTTGTTTGTGTTTTTTGTTACATTTAGACAGGGTCACTTATCCATGGTGGTACAGCTGATGAAATACGGGGCAGATCCGTCGCTAATTGATGGAGAAGGATGCAGCTGTATTCATTTGGCTGCCCAGTTTGGACACACATCGATTGTTGCTTACCTGATAGCAAAGGGACAGGTAAACTTTAATCTATTTAAATAGATTCTACACCAAGTTAGGATAGGAAGACAGTTGGAACCTATACCTGTCATTTGGGAAATGCAAAATATTTGCCTGCCTAAACATAAACATAGTTCAGTGTCTTTTATTGTAGACTGCAGTGTTGATGTTCCCCCTGCTAACTTAATTTCCTCTAACAGTGCACTGAATACTTTGGTTTTAATTCCTACCTGTCTCTGTACTATATGGAAATTCTAGCAGTTATTTTTTTAGCATTCTTCATTTCTAATAAATTTAATCTTTAGATGTTAATAGTGACAATGATAGCAAATATTTTGGGATTCTTCACAGAGTCATCAGTTTATACACAGGTAAAGAATCTAATGCCAAAGTGTTGTCATAGGTCATATAGGTCATCTCTCTTTTTTCACACCTTAGTCCACAACTTTTATTTCTGTCACTAACTGCATGTGTGTGTAAATTTAAAAAAAAATCGTAAAACAGAAAAGCAAACCGTCTCACTAGCTTCTTATATTATTGCTAAATCTGTAAAGGGTGTATATAGCATGTGCATCCATTACCATTCTCATTGCCTCCCATCATTCACTCTCTATACTCAGAAACATGGTCACCTTTTTGCTACGCACCCTGCATTACAATTTGTAGATTTACTCACCCTTGGATATGTGCCTGAAGTACAAATTGGATTTACTTTGTAAACCATAGAGAAAGGTCAAAGCACTCCTTTCTTTTTTACAGTCTTGCTGATGCTGTTCACACTTCTGTATTCTGCTTATCCTTTCAAATAGTGAGTCAGGTAGAGTGGGACTGTGAAATCAGTGGGTTTGGTCTGTGTAAAACAAATCACAGTAACTAATAATATATTTCAGAGAAATAAAAAAAAAATTGCTACAGAAAATGATTTGTGCCTATGCATTAGAAAAATAAACTGTTACTTCATGCAGTATCCAGTTTGTATCTGAGAACTGTTTGGTGAAACAGCATTTAGTGTATGACAGAGAGTAAGCTAGACACAAGAACAGGTTGATCATACTTAACTGCTATTTCTAAGAGATAATGATTGGAGAGAAGTGCTCTTTCAGGAACAAGTTTTGTATTTTGTTTACAGATCAGGTATATGTGTATGTATAATTGTATGTGGGTTTTATCTTACCAGAAAAATCTTGCAAATGTTACACACGTGCAGACTTGTCTAAAGCATAGCATTAATGACAGATAAATGGCCTTTAAAATACTCTACCATGATTATGGAATCTCTCTCTAAATGTTTGTTTGTCATAATGTTTATATACAGACTTGTCCTATTTGTCTGAGCATATACTTCAGTTCAAAAGAAGCTTCATGTGTTTACATTTGTACACACATTAATGCACAAAACTTGCTTTAAAGTGTAACACTTACTGTCTTGGAAACAGTTCTGTTTATCGGTAGTTTTTAAAAGGGTAATTCTTGTTAAACCCCCCAAATGTTTTCAAGTATGATTTTGGTAAATTTCCCATGACTTAGGTCTGAATTACTTTAACAGTTGGAAGCACTTCAGAAAATTCAACTTTAAAAATTAGGTATTGATTTGTATGTTTAAAATAATGTAATATCAATGCATTTTAATAACAATCCCTAAACTCACCACTCTCTACGTACAGTTCCAAAAACTACAGGGTTTCTGTAGAAGCTGTTCTACTTTTGATTCTCCTTTAATAAGGACATATAAGGTCAATTTTTTTTTTCTTGCCACCATTGTGATGCCATGGTTTGGGTTGGGAAACTTGAACTGCTTTTTACTTATATGAGCTTACCCTATATAGTACTTGCAGAATTTTTTTGCCTTTTGCCATTGCAGAGAACAGGTTCTCTTATAACCAAAAAGTAGTCTTGTCCCTGTTCTGAACCTGACTGTAATACCTGTGTGGTGAATGACAACTAATTAAATGTCAAAATAAAGGTCAGCGTGGGCTGTTGTGCTGTGTTAGCTCTGATCCCGATGCCCTTGTGGACCTGCTGGCTTTCTTAACTGTGTAGAGAACTGACAGGTGGATGAAGAAGTTGCTCCTTATTGCTTCTTGTCCCTTTTTGAGGTAGAGCTGGGACCCAGCTTCAGTCCCTCCTGGGCTGCAGCAGCCAACAGTAGAATTTCCCATCTGAGGCTCAAGTCCAGCCCTTTGGCTTACAGAACGTGGTGTAAGGAAAGAACTTGTTGGTCAAATGCCCTCTGGTCTTGGTTGGAAGTGAACCCACTTTCATGCCAGTAAGTGCTGCTCAGCCAAGAGGCAGCAATGGCTGGTAACTTGTTTTTTATGTAGTCATGTGCTGAATTTTCATAGACTAGTACCTGGCTGTATCATAATTTGCATGTGTTGTTTGCATCAGTACATTGCCTGGGTCAAAACCAAGCCTGGGGCAAGTACACTTTGTAATCAGATAGCAAGTAACAGAATCTGTGGCACAGTACAAGTTTAGGTAAGGATGCTATTTAAAGGAAAACGCAAGAAAGAAAAACTGAGAAGAGCTTGAAGGCACTTTAAATGGTTCAGAAATGATGCTTGTACTACTTGACTGCTTGACACTGTGCTTAGACTACTTAAAATGCCAAATGTGTATCGGGCCTAGCATATGCAAACGTGTCACCCCAGAATAACTTAAGGTATGGATGTGGTATGTCAGATGGTTAAATAATGTGTTCTCATCCCGTGGCATCACCCCAGTCACAGATAATGATTAACTGTAAAGTTGCTAGTAGGGTAAAAATAGTTTTGGAGTAAAAATTATAGTGTAACTATTTAATACTCATAATTAGCACATTCATAGTTTAACTATCACTAATTCATCAAGTATGTATTTTTTATTCCTCGACTTGCAATTTTATGTGTTAAGTACTGTCTAGGGCTACAAAGAGCCACCTTCTGAGCTATGGCCTAGCTGTAGTTGGCATCTAGGTTGGGAGATGCCAGTGTGGTACCAGCAGCCATGGTTATTTTTAAGCTGCAGTCCATGAGCACTGCTCCTAAGCACTCTGAGGTATGGGATCCTCTGTTGGCACTGAGGATCATTCCCTCCACCAGACTCAGGCCAGTGTAAAACACTGAATCAAGTGTTTATTGCCTAGACCAAATATACAGCTCATTACTTACAGAATTTTAAGTCCAGTCATGTTTCTGCTTCATGATTGGCAAAACCAACTTGGTGTTTGATGGACTAAAGTGCTGAGAACAACTTTTGTTGTTTGAAAGAACAAGGTAGATTCAGTATTATGTGTTACTTTCCTCGATGAGCAGCCTGTCTGTCTGCACTCAGTTCATTCCACAAGAACCCTACAAAATCTCAGCTTCCAGTGAATAACATGTCTTTCCTCAATTAGGAAATGTTTTCAGCCTTATATCTTCTTTTCTGATAAATCTTCTTTACTGTTTGCTTTTAAATATGTCATCTTTTTAGAAGCCTGTTTCCCTTTCAGGAGTCCATGTGAAAGAGATCTTTTCCTTATAGAGAGTAGGATTCTGAGTAAGGGCATAGTGGGTCTGTCTGTGAAGGTCTGCACTCTGAAGTAACCAGTCATAGTTCAGAAGAGGATCAAATTCCTGGCGCCTTTCCGTTCAACTGAATGCATTTCTACATGGAACCTCGTGATGCTTTTTGTGCTTTTGAAAAGGCTGTGTGGTATCACAGGCCTGGTTTGGCCATTGCTTGTTAAATGTCCTGGCAAGCCCAAAAGCTGCTCTGATCTCTAGCTGGTATTCAGATTCCTACCTGGTCAGCTGTATTGCTTTCAGGAGGTAGTGTTAAGGAGCAGAGTAGGCGCTACAGCTCCCTCCCATGCAGGAAGCTCTTTCTCCACTCTATTTTTGCCTCTCCAGCAGCTTTTTGTGGAATCTTTTGTTAGTGTCCTAGGATTACATCTGGTTATCTTTGTGTATGCAGAGTTGTTCTTCAGAATCAGAGTTGTTCTCATTCAGAAGCAAGTAAAAATTGAGCCAATTGTGGTCCAAGGAGCTCACACCTGAAATACATACACAGGGCAGCAGCTTGAGCAATTTATTATCATTGCATCACTTATTGTTGAAATCTTTGGTTCTTGCAGATCTCATACTGTTGTCCTAAGAGCACAGGTGCTCCCATGAGCATGATCAGATTGAACAGTCCCTGAGAGTTAAGCAATAAGTTATTACCAGTACACCCCACATTAGTCTGCTAATATGTATGCTCTACTAAAGATTTACTTTTTTGCCTCAGCCCTTTGGTAAAAAGAAGCACGTGTCTGCTATCCCCTAGTACATCATCTTTGCTACCTTTATAAAACAATGTGCAAGGGAATCTTAGTTTCTTTGCCTCTTATTACAATTCCTTTGAAAAAGGATCAGCCCCAGCCCACAATGGAGCCTGATGTAATAGTTGTAGCCTCCCTAGGTAATTTATGTGCAGGAAATAATCTGGAGTTTATGGAATTTTTCTTTTCTTTTAGCTGTCACCTAGTGTGCAAAGTGTAGTTTTGATGTGTCAGGTGGAATCACTGGAGGAATCTTTTTACCTGCTTCCAAGCAATCAGGTCCCTGCTCTTGGTCATGAAGAATAGCTTTTCTTTGTAATAGCTAAAGATGAAAGAGTGTTTGTTCTTGTTACAGTAATTTGTACAATCTTCTGTGGTGGTTCAGCCCCAGGCAGTGGCTGAGCACCACACACCGACTGCGCTCTCACTCCCAGAGGAGAAAGAGACAGAACTCCAGTGTGTTGGAGTAAGGAGAGTTTACTGACAAAAGCACCATGAAAGGGGAACAAAAACAGCCCCTGGCAAATTTCACTCATGCCCCATGATAACATAGAGTACCTCACCACCCTGTGATACCACAGAGTACTGCACCAGTGCGAGGACTGACCCAACGCCTTGGCCACACTCAGACTGTCCTGGAGGCATCCAGGAGCCCCCCTCCCTGATCAGCACAGCTTATGGGGTAGTGATGTCAGGTGGTGTGGAAACAGCCTGTGCAGGCTCAGCTCACCTGTGCAGGCTCAGCTCACCTGTGCAGGCTCAGCTCACCTGTGCAGGCTCAGCTCACCTGTGCTGGCTGCTTGGGGAGGACGGAGCCAGGACATCTTCAAAAGAGGTTGTTCTCACACTGTGTGTGGTGTGTGAATCAAAGCCATGCTTCTCAAGGATGAATGACCTTGAGATTAGGCCATGTTTCTAATTTTCTTCATGATCTCAACAACAGGAGGTTAAAGGGTGCCAGTGGGAGGATCTAGTCTATACAGGTACTGAGGGCAGCCAGGCCTGGATCCTGGTCTCAGTGCATGTAACTCTTTTCTGAACAAGTAGTACAATTAAGTAATGGTTCTCCTTCCTCTCCATCAATCCTTTTGTTTCCATTTCTGATTTTTTACTCAGAGTAAAATCTCTGAGATGTAAAGGTATCTGCAGGCTAGGGGTGTTTTAAAAACAAATATTTGGAAGAACTGAGTTTGATTTTCTGGAAAATTTCTGCCTGGGTCAGGCTAGCAGCACCATGAGTGGGGATCATAGGGTGCTGGGCGTTTGGCAAAATACTGGAGTGGAGAAGGTAATTCTGGGGGTGATAGAAAATAGTATCATCTGTATTCTGGCTTTCTGTCAGTGGTTTCTGTAGCAGAAGACTTCACTGAAACACTTTCAACCTGATCTTCTTAGTAAGACAGCGGCGTAGCACAGGAATTGCTGGCATAGCAATAGCAGAGTAATTATGTTAGTAGCTGTCTGTGGAACTTGCCCAAATGTGCTTGAGACTCTAATTTGCCTCTGAATGTGTTTAGGAATTGCCAACTTCCATGTTAGTGAGACAGGGATCTATGACAGGAAAAACACAGTAGGTAATAGATCCTTTGTGATGGTTGAAGAGAATTGTCTGGATGATGCTGTTAGCCTTTCAGGGGCTGTGTTCTATTAAGTGTAATATTGTGGGCTTGGGTTCTTTTATTTGTTGTTAGCCATTAGTATAGTCACCACTTGATTATAGATCAGGTTTTTTTCTGTGTAGGTTACTTTTATTAATGGCTTTTGTTAAACTTAAAAATTTTCTTGCATTCGGTAACTTGATATCCAGGTATGTAAATACCTTTGGAACTGTGTGAACTAAGGGAAAATGCTTTGTAAATGGAAAGAGATGCAGCTGGCATTCAGTAGGATGTAGGATTCAGGCCATGGTATTTATGTTAATTTATCAACTATTTTATTAAATACTGGAGGATTATTTTAATTTTCTCCTGCTTTGGAGTGCAATATTACTCCATTTATATATATCTTTTATGTTAAAGATTAATTGTAAGATAGAAATGACTAGACTTTACAGCATGACTGTTCCTTAGTTTTGAAAATGGATTGGAATGGTTGTATTTTTGCAATGGTGCTATTTATGTCTGTTTTAATTTTTTTAACTACTATGTTGTTATATACTAAAAACTTGCCAGGTTTTCTCCAATTAAGTTGGTTAGTCTAAAAATACTGCTTCTCATTGCAAACCTCCTATCTGCTGGAACTCAAGCATACTTACCTCATCAACTTTATTTTTTCCTTTTCCTTTTTTAGGATGTGGATATGATGGATCAAAATGGAATGACACCTTTAATGTGGGCTGCTTACAGAACACATAGGTAATATCTCACTGCAGTTTTGACTGTCTCGGTGTTACCTGAGTGGCACAGAGCAATGACTGCTTTTGATTTTTTTACAAAGTTGTTTTTGTTTAACTATTCAGTGTACTTTCCACAGTCGACACTTCATCTCTCTTCATTTATGATTGTTGTGAGTTAACTCCAGTGGGCAGCTCAGCCCCACACAGCCACTTACTCACTTCCAATCCCCTGCCCCAGTGGGATGAGGAAAGAATCAGAAGCATAACAGTGAGAAAACTTGTGGGTTAAGATAAAAATAGTTTAATAGGTAAAGCAAAAGCTGTTATGTGCAAGCAAAGCAAGACAAGGGATTCATTCACCACTCCCCATAGGCAGGCAGGTGGTCAGACAGGAAAGCACGGCTCTATCTCGCCCAACGATTACTCGGGTAGGCAGACACCATAACTCTGACTATCCCCCCAGCTTTATATGCTGATCATGACATCATATGATATGTAATACCCCTTTGGTCAGTTGTCCTGGCTGTGTCCCCTCCCAACTTCTTGTGCACCCCCAGACTCCTCATTTGGTGGGGTGAGAAGCAGAAAAGGCCTCGTGTAAGCACTGCTGAGCAGTAGGTAGAACACGGGTGTGTTACCAACACGGTTTTGGTCCCAAATCCAAAACGCAGCTCTATAGGAGCTACTATGATGAAGGTTAAATTGATGCCAGCTGAAACCAGTACAGTGACCTATTCCAGGCAGGGTATATTACGCAGAAGTACTCACTAATGGGAACTTGCAGTTTACAAAGTAAATCTTCTTGGGAGAAGATTGGAAAAAGTTGGTGTAAAATGATGCAAATCTGTCTGAATTAGATTCCTGCTCTGAAGAGCCTGTCTCCATTGATTGTGGAGAGGGACATAGGCTAGCTTTTACGAATACTTACTGTTAGCAACTTTATCATCCTGGTTTATCTTCACCTTTTGGAATGTCAAGTGGAAATACAACCTGTTTTGAACTTTGGTTGTTACCTGCAAATCACCTGCATGCTTTTACAAATCTGTTAATACTGTTAGGTTTTTGTAGACATCAAAACAGAATTGCATACCGTTGTGTTTCATGACATCCCAGAACAAACTGTCTTACTGAGCTTCCTTAAAAGGCAACAGAATTGTGGTTGCTCTTTGGTGGGAAGGGAATTGGAGCTGTTCATAATCATCAGCAAAAAAAAAGTAACTTTTTTATTGCATAGTGTACCTGATCAATGTGCTTTATAAAAATTGAACTCCTTAACAATAAGTTCATCTCCTGTAGATCTAACCAGAGTTTTCTTTTCTAGTGTGGATCCAACCCGATTACTACTTACATTTAATGTTTCTGTTAATCTTGGAGACAAATATCACAAAAACACAGCATTGCACTGGGCTGTGCTAGCAGGAAATACTACAGTTATTAGTCTTCTGTTAGAAGCTGGAGCTAATGTTGACGCTCAAAACATAAAGGTAAACACTTGGTCTGTTTTTGCTGTAAGAGGTTTGAGGCAGAAATGGCAGAGCTTGTGATAAATCTGCACCTTCAGAAGTACTCATGGAAATAGCTTACCAATGGTTCTGTGCAGATACACAGGAGTGGGGTGTGCAATTAGACTCCATGTGTGAAGACGTGTTTGCATTTGGATGCAAGATGGAAGCGTGACTGAATGTCTTCTAGTGAAGTTCTGGGGTGAATGCCTATCTGTTTGGTGGAGTGAGATGTGAGACATTTCTGTCCGCTTCCAGAGAGATGACAAATGCTCTAGGACATCTCCCAGTGGCAGCGTGCAAGTTGGAGGCTTAAAATTAGAAAACTGACACATTTTTGCATCAAAACATTAAGTTGCCGGATTACCCTTCCAGAACCTGTTAATGCTGAATTCAGCACTAACAGAGCCGTCCCTACCATATGTTAGACCAGCCATGCAGCTGTCAGAACTTATGCCATAGACTTGGAGCCTACAAGCTTCTCCAGCAGTGGAAGGTGTGCCTGTTGAATGTGGGTTTCTCCGTTGCCTCCAGGTTAATTCTGTGTATTGGATTAGATGCACTTCACCACCCTGGCTGCTGCTTCTGTGGTGTTAGAGAGTAACTCACTTGTAGAAAAATTCTCTACTCAATTTCTCTTCAAATATTTGTTTTTTCTACTTAATGAGTGTTTCGGGTGGAGTGGTTACACTGGAAAATACAGCTGTAAATCTACATTTATAAAATATTAAGTACTTAATTAAATTTATAGCACCTTTCACCATTTTCACTACCAAATAAGATGGCCAGGGCCTATATTGCTTGGTGACAAGTGACGGAAATATGCTGAAAATATATATATATATGCACACAGACATCCGTTTTCTTGAACAGCATGGAACAGTCTTTCTAAGGGTACAGTCAAATTTTGCTAGTAGCTTTCTAGGTCCTACACCTGCTTTAGAATGTCAGAAACACTGGTGATCGTGAATGAATACTCACTAGAAAAATCACATGATTTTTTACATGTTTTAAGAAATCAACTAACCTCTTGCATGTACTGATGTGTATATGTTATTCCTGGTCCGTAAGGTCAGTCATGTGAATGAATTATGCTTCTAATCACACTTCTTGTGAACTATTACAAAGCTTTTTTTCTATGCCACCTAATGGTAAAAATGAAGGTATTTTCATGGAGGGAAAAAAAACCCCAGCGTGTCTTGTATTGCTTCCCTTGGTATACTGTGGTTAGAGTGACTTTCAGGACTCTTACGAAATCCATAATAAAAATTCTTCTGTTTGGCCAAATGAAAAAGTATCTGCTAGCCTGAAGCAGTTCTGGTCTCCTTTATTGACAGACAGCAGCAGTCTGTAGAAAAACAGGGTTTTGAACCTGCTGGATCATGATATCTTTCCAGTTATGCCAGTAGACATGTGTCTGATTTCATTAACTGCTACCTGCCCTGTGCAGTGGAGTCTCTGTTTCTTGCATGCCTTCCCAGGTTTCTAGGAGCTTCAGAGGATCAAAGATTCTAGCAGCAGCAGGCTTGCCATCCTGACAGTGCCTCTATAACAGATGCTGATTTAGGTGATAGTAAACATGTAGGAAACATAAGAATTTGGTTGAGTTTTATAGATACATAGAAACTCAGTTCTTGTGCTTCTCCCCTGACTGTTCAGCAGCAGTTATCTTTGAGCCAGAAACCAGTTGGGAAAGTGCCTGGCTCACGTTTCCCCACAAATAAAAGGAGTAGTGAAAGGCTTCTTTCTGAGGCAGTGACTTCCAGATGTCTGCAGCACTTTCCAGGGAAGTCCTTTTCTCAGGTAGCCCATGGCATTGACCAAGAATAGTAAAATACACTGGCTGGAAGCCCTTCGCCATTCTCAGGTCATGAAGTGGCTGCAGCATTAGGTGTGAGCATTCACCTTGTTGTTAGCAGCTCACAACAGTCTGTGTTAGAAAGGTGCTTGCTGCTGGGTGCCTAGGTTTGGAACACATTGGGACCTGCCATCTCAGTAAGGGGCTCTTTTACTTTGCATGACCAATTGTGGATGATAACACTCTTATTCTAGAATAAAGCCTGATGCAAGAAGTGGGGTTGTCCTGTTTGTGTTATTTATTCTCTTTTTTTTTTATGCTATACAAGAAAATAACACTTTTCTTTTGGTAGTAAGATGCTTCCTTTTATCCTTTTTGAGAAAAAGATGACAGTTGGAGTTGGAAGCTACTTTTCAGTAGTCAGAGTAGAGTGGTTTTCTGTTTGGTTGATTTTTTGTTAAGGAAATTATCTTGCTACACCAGTAGATGGATTGGGCAGATGAGGGCAGGATTTCACAAAGAGTCAGCTTATCACTGGGGTTGGGGGGAACCTGTAAATTTTATTTAAATGTAAGATGAAGCTCTTTTTTTCACTAGAAAGTGATAAAGACAGAAAAGAGCTTTTATGGGTTAGGGAAGAATTATTTTTTTAAATTCTGTTAATATTTGAATAGACTTTAGATGTAGTTTCTTGATTGTGCAGTGTATCTGTAGGCTTCTCTATGGAAGTCTACATGTAAAGTTCCCTATGGTAACGACACAGATTATTCTTCCTACCTAAACATTTAAAATGCATACTACTGAAGCCTTATTGCTTGCAGGCAAACTAAGTGTGTTATTAGGTGAAGTTCCCTACTATTTTTTTTTCTAAGCAAGTCAGCCATCCACCACCCCTGTGAATACAAGGAAAATATTAAAATGGCCAGGTGATGAGAAGCATAGTCAAAGACTTCCTTAAAGCTCCCTCAGTCTTTTTATCTAGGCAGTTCCTAGGTGTCTCATGGCCCTCTAGTGGAAGGGATGCTCAGCTGGACCCCGAGACAACTGCAGGATTTACTTGGGAGATCAACTCCCAGAGGGGATTGCTTGTCCACAGGTAATCTGTACAGTCTGGATATATAAGGTGATACTAAAACAACAGCCTCTCTGGATTTTTCCAGATGTTAACAGTCCAAGATGCTGTTAAATTTGTGATGAGGCCAGCACCATAGTTTGATTTCAAGCATTTCTTTTGAGATTGGAGTTAATCTGTTTCTTAAACATCTGGCTAAATAACTTTGAAGCCAAGTCAAAAGGTTATTCTTTTTTAACTGATTTTGCTAGTTAAGCTCCTTGCCCAGGACTGCCAACATCCTGTTAAGTAGCAAAAAACTTCACCTCATAATCTGTAAACTGTGCTATTTACTCTCTTTTTAGAGATTTGGAGCAAGATTTCAAAGGCAGAAATAAGTTAGGTGCTCAGTTCCCATTCCCATGTCTTTCTGTGGGATATAGGTAGCTAACTGTACTTTTTAATCTTTGAAGCCTCTTCTGTCTATAGTAATTATTGCCCATTCTGGGTAATTTCAGTTTCTGGTACCTGTCTCACTTTTTTTTTAGGAGGGGGCCGAGCGATGGAGGATTCAGCCATTTTTCAAGCCTCCATGAATGGTTTGTTTAGGAGGGGAGTTAACTCCAGTAGAAGAGAGGAGGAGTCAAATGCAAAACTGAAGCTGGAGGTACCTGCAATTGGTTGTCTCTTGCCTCCTCTATAATTTTAGACACAGTCAATAAATTTCATTTAGCTCTCTTCCTAAATGTTTAAAAAGCAATAAAGTCAGATCAGTTTGGTAGGTACCTTTGGCCCCTGTCTCTCTCTCTTTGTCTCTCTTTTTTGCTTTGTCTGTCAGCCCTCTCTGAACATAGGGAAGGAGAAAGCATGGACCATTGCTGGCTTAGCACCCAAAGTACGTGAAGCACAAGCTAAGCATAAAAGCTCAGGGTTCTGGAATAAGTTGGATGTGAGCAATCAGTTTATTCTTTCCCATTTTCTTCCTAGGACTTCAGCAGCTGAAATGAATATAAAAACATTAAGCTTGTGGAAGAAATTCCTTACAGAAACATTCCATGATATTAGTAACTTTTCTCTGCCAGAAAGGCAGAGAATTAACTGAGAAGTCAGACTTCAGACTGGGAGAGTTTCCATGATCCAGTGGGTCACAAGTTCTTACTCTTTGCTTGATTTCTGCTGCCTGTCAATAGCTGAGGGGGGAACACAGTCTTTCACTTACAGACTAGTAGACTGTGTATAGAACAGTAAGGTATAGCTGTGTTGTGCCAAAGGCAATAATGATTGCTGTGTCAGGACATAGGTATTTTTAGGATCACACGTTTAATATTCTACTTGTCCGCTCATGTATAGTTATGAGAGAATGAAAAAGACCAACAGGAGTGAATGATGTTTGGTGTCAAGTAAGCTGCAGAGCAAAAAGTATGCCAGAACTAGCTTAAACTGATTTAAAATGTATTCATTTCACCTGCCAATCTTCTGTTTCAAAAGTGCTCTGAATGCATTTTGTTTTTAAACTGTATGCTTCCCACTTTTACACTCCTGACAGGGAGAATCACCACTTGATCTAGCAAAACAGAGGAAAAATGTTTGGATGATCAATCACCTACAGGAAGCAAGACAGGCAAAGGGATATGACAGTCCATCCTTTCTGAGAAAACTAAAAGCTGATAAGGTAAGAAGTAGTATAACACGTGAATCAGTATTACTGCTGCTCTTGGTTTGTGTGTGGGTGTTTAAGGAAACATCCTTTTGTTATGACGAAAGTAATTGCCAAAGGAAAAGAGAGCTTTATTCAAGGCAGATGTACCATGCGGCCTGGTATTGTGGGGATAGCCAAGACTTTCACAACACGGGCTCACAAGTGTCTAAGGAAGGAAGCATTTTAGATATCACAACTCTGATTTCCTCTCTAATTATGTAGTGGTTTGTGCTGAATGAAAGAAGCAGTCAGTGTAATGTAACACATGAATTTCTAATCTGGAGACCTTTTTCTTCTCAGGTTATTATTTAAAGGTATAAAGGGTAACATGTTGCTGTAGCGTGAAGAACTGCCTACCTGCCTAGAGTTAAAAAAACGTATAGAAAGTTAATATTTTGTTACCATGCAGAGTGTTGTGCTAGATATTAAGTATTGCTATCTCTGATTTGTTACAGCTTCATGATTTAGAAATACATTGCATCTCGATGATAAAGCACAGGCCACAGCTTGTGCTTTAACCATGTGGTTTAAACCATGTAACAATGCAGTGATTATTGACTTTTAAGTGATTTGTGCATTGCATTAATGTGCACATGGACACTGTGAGTGAGCTTTGAATATCTGGAAAGAGTTCTGTGCGTTAATCAGGAATTGTACCCACATAGTATGAGACAAAAAAGGTCCTGTCTTTCTTCATAGATGCTTCAGAAATTTCTTCATCCATGATTTACATAACTTCAGTCTGTAAAGTTCACTGAGATTACCATGTGGCAGTTTATACACTTTGACAGGTTCTTAAAAAAGATCTGTAGTTGCCTTTATTCTGGAATAACAATGAAGTCTTGAAAAGGCAGCTCTAAAATAAATAAGTAAATAGAATTACTGTTTTGCTATAAAATCTTAGGAAGGTTTTTTTTTTCCTTGCTCATACATTGGAGATGTGTGAACATAGAAAATTACAACAATTTATGCAGATTCCTCCCCCTATGCCAAGCTTCCTAAAAATGTATTTACATTTTTGTGACTGTCCTGTTTATTGTACAGTATTATTATAAAACCTGTTCCTAATAATGGAATTACTTACTGATCTTTGTTTCTATATAGGAATTCCGTCAGAAGGTGATGCTGGGAACTCCTTTCCTAGTAATTTGGCTGGTTGGGTTTATAGCAGACCTAGACATTGATTCTTGGCTCATTAAAGGGTTGATGTATGGTGGCGTTTGGGCTATGGTGCAGTTTCTTTCAAAGTAAGTGTTTTACTAGGACACTGTCTGTTTACTGTGGACATAAGTGTTTTGCTGACATACTTACTCCATAATAATCTTTAATTTCTATTCTTTTGTGTGTATATTTTTGACATGCAGCATTTACTTTTTCTTGGAACTTTTTTTAATCGCTGTTTCTGGGAAAGATCTTGTGCAATTTTAACTGTTGTAATGCTCTGTTGTTTTGCAAACAGCCATTGAATTTCCTTGGGTGAATACTGCTGAGCTAACAGAAGCTAACAGCAGGCCAGAAATTCAGTCATTCTCCAGAGGAGGGTGCTGAATGTCTGTCTACAACGAGTTATCAGCATGAATTTTGAAAAATACAGTCAAGGGAAAAGTTACTAGAAAGAAATAGGAAATAAAAAAACCCTGCAAGTGTGCTGTTAAAACACAGTTTTTTGGAATGTAAATACCCAAAGGCATCTCAAGAGATTTAGAGAGGGAGGTGAAGTCAAGGCAGGTTTTGTAGCTTCTGTTGTTGTGAAAAGGGGTGACTAAAGAAAAAGATGCTTTCTAATGTTTTCATTTGTTACCTGATCATAAAGAATTTTAATTGTGCGTGTGATTACTTGTCTGAAAATGCATGTGCATATCTGTGTGCACACACAGCAGCATGCTCCAACAGATTTTCAGGATCTGTAGACAAGTACATGTCTGCTTTCTTTTCACTGTCACATGTGACATGTATAGAAGAAGTTCCTGTATCTTCATACTTAGGAGCTTTCTGCTTTTCTGACGCTGAATGTCACATTTATTAGAAACCCTTCCTCCTCCTTTTCCATTTAATGAGAAGAAAATGTATCTGCCCATTAAGCCAAGTTCATAGGATCTTAATGAACTTAGTGCACCATGAGGGGGGCAAAGGGGCATCAAGCTTTTGTCCAGGATCTTGGAGATGATCAGTTTAGGTTTTTTGTGGTCTCTAAGGCTGGTCAATCTGCTGACCTCCTCCCACAGGTAGTTTGCTCAGCGGTGGGAATCCTCAGCCACACTTCCTGCAGGCAAGGACAAGATTTCTTCAATTTTTTCAAGATACATATTTTGTCAGGTTTTATGGTTTTGACCTATGTAGACACATACTCAGGATTAACTTTCTTGCTTTCTCTTACCTTTTGCTTAATGTTTAGTTTAAGTACTTCTTGAAGTGTTTTCCGCTAAGCCCAGGTTTGAATGAAACTTTTGCTATTACTCTAGTAGTATTTCTGTTCCCAGTTGAATTTTAGCTAATCTGCTTAGCTGTTTTCCTCTCCACTCCTTTTACACACAAAAAGCCGCACAGAAATCACTGAAAAAAAGATTACTGCTAATTAACTACTGTGTGTCCAAATGTATATTCACTTATTACCATCTCAGCTCATCTTCCTTATAGGATTTTCTCAAAAGACCTAAGAAACTTCCATTAGTGAAGAGGGAGTTACAGCAAGGGAGCGAAGGAGTGGAATGGAAACTACTGAGTGCAGGCATTTGTCTGTGGCAGCCCTGCACGCACCAGACAAAAAGCAAAATGCATCAATGTAAAGATGTTTAGACAGATGATGGAAGAAGTTTTATTTAAGGAATTTAGTAGTTTAGAGTGTGACTTTTGGTATGTTTAGCAATTTTTTTCTTCAGTACGGAGTAACCTAGTCACTCATAGTTTGTCTCAACTCTATCCACCATCATTCAGAATAGTCTTTAAAATGCAAGAGTACAGTAAGGTGAAAGTAATTCCAACTAAAGTAACAGCATTCTTTTTTAGAACTTGGAAAATCTAATGATGGGAAATTAATCTAGGTTTTTATCTGGCTTTCTATTGATAACTGTATCATAAGCAGAAGATTGAAGAATCTGAAATATTTCAAGTATGTAGGCTGATAACACCGAAGTCTCTTAAGCCTTTTTCTAACTGAAGTAAATATAAGGTGTAATTTTCTTTGTATGGTCTTCCAAAATACCTTTAGCACTGAAATCTCATAGGTAAATGTAGTCTGCAACCACTGTGCATGTAGGCTAGGAATCTCACAGGTTTCTAACTGCCTTCACAGTATAGTTTTAGCATGAGTATTTACTCATTCTAACTTTCTTGTACAGTTCTGGACATTCACTTCAAAAGTTAATGTACAAATTTTAATGGAATAATTTTCAGTTCTGACCCTTCATTTGGACATGTTGAAAGTGGGAATTTCTAATGAATTTTGAAGATAAAAGTAAGGAAAATATTTCTGTAATGTATTTTGCAATGTACCATATAGTATATATTTTAATGGGAAGTGTTTTTCAAAAGTAGTAGTACAGGATTTACATTTTAAGTCGAAACATATCCATATGACATTGCTCCTGCTTTACAGGTCATTCTTTGATCACTCCATGCACAGTGCACTGCCTCTTGGAATATACTTGGCAACGAAATTCTGGATGTATGTGACGTGGTTCTTCTGGTTTTGGAATGATATCCTTTTTTGTGTATGCTAATAAGTAACATTTTTTCATGTTAGTGGTATGAGGTAATACCTAGATATATCCTAAATGTAAGAGTAAGTAAACAAATGAAAGTTTTTAAGTGGCTACCTCCATTAAACCTTGCTTTCTGTATTGAGGGTAATTATTGTATCACTTTATCGCTTTGCTTCAGTAAATGAAAGATTTTCCTCAAAAATGGCTTACAAAATTGTCTGCAAAATTTCCTGTCCTTTACTTATTTCTAAAGTGGGGGAAATGTAAACAACTCTACACAATATGCTCTGGCTGTGAGGTGACAAGGTGTAATTGAACTGTGCTTTTAGAAGCTGCTTTTCTGAAAAGCGGTAGGAAATTTTGTGGTATGTATCCATTCCAGTGGAATTAGCTTCAGAGTTGATTCTTCCTAAGGATTTTGCAAATTCCATTTGATACAAACCTTGGATGTATTTGTTAATTTGTTAATTTTCAGTCCTTGAAGATGTGTGTATTAACAAGAGCAGGTTATAGAGATTCTGCATGTGCCCATATTTGTATGGTTTTGATTGTCTGCCTAGATAGGTATGAACATTTTGCACTCACAGGGGTAGAAATTGCTTCAGAGTTCACTGAAGAATGTCAGTTATGCACCTTAAGGAAATAGATTAAAATTTTAAAGCAGCTTTTTCTGGTATTATAATTACCATGACCAAGAAAATTAAACAGAGGTTTAATGTTTTATTAAATATTTAATACATGTGCTCTTATGGTTGTTAATAGTTGAAGCAAACTTAATGTTTATGATGGATGTTGGCTGGACTTTTCTAGAAACTGGTTTTCTTTTTATCCTCAAAGGGATTTCCATGAGAGAGGATAGTAGCAGTTACAACCCTTTTACCATCTCATTAATATGTTCTCCAACCTTAGCTAAATGACCCTCACATTTTTGGATTGAGTACAGAGGCAACCCTGCTTCCATGCTGCCTTTGGATTCCACGCTGCCAGAGCAGAGGTGCTGCTGTGAATAATAGCAGGCCCAGGTGACTGGAGAGGACTGCTCTGTCACTTTAAAAAAAAATAATAATCTAGTAGCTATT
Organism: Porphyrio hochstetteri; assembly: GCA_020800305.1. Lineage (NCBI taxonomy): Eukaryota > Metazoa > Chordata > Aves > Gruiformes > Rallidae > Porphyrio > Porphyrio hochstetteri. The sequence continues at coordinate 64,987,629 of CM036905.1, read as the reverse complement.
GAGTAAAACAAACAAAGAATTAAAATATTTCTAACAATATTAGCATAAGTATATCTTGGAATAGTTACTTAGAAATCCTGGTCCTACTGCCCGTCTCTCTGCCTTGCTTTTCTGCTTTTACTCAGTCGAATTTACCAGTAACTGCAGAACGAGGGAAGAGAGCATAATATTAATATGAAGAACATTTTAAAAAGCAGTAGTTAAAAGTAAAGATATACTTTTCTGATTTTTATGGAATGGGGTAGAACTGTCTGTCATGTCTCTAGACTGAAACTGCTTTTCCATTCTTTTTGTTAAAAAATCCTGACTTCTGGCAAATAGTAAACTACAGGTTTCTGTGATAATAACTACACCATCTCACTTCTGAACCTCAAGCCTCCACACCTTGTAGGTTTTCTTGAGAATCACGTTTGCTGATGCTACCACGTGTTTTGGGCTGCAAACATTGAGCTCCTGTGATATGTTTTCCTCTGCTAAAGTAACAGCAGCTTGAACCAACTGTAAGAATGTCTGCAACTTTAAATCAAAGTCCTTGGCCATAGTAAAATGGCTGCACAGCCAACAAAGCTTGATGATGGCCTCTATCTTGGTGTAGAAAGCTGGCCCTTAAGCTTAGCAAATAGTGAGGGTTTTATCCTGAAGCTTGTATTTTCTTCGTATTTGTACCAACTTGTTTGGATTTTTATTTCTTAGCTGTTCCCACTGATGTAACTTGAAGTTTGGGCTTTTCTTTGGTCACAAAATAATGGTCGTTGTCTGCTAGAAGCAGTAACTGTAGACAATTAATGACCCTAATAAAGTCAGGCTTCAGCATGTCAGTGGAACACTGTACTGATTTAGGGTAGGTGTCTCAACACCTTTGTAACAGTCTTTTTGTACACAGAAACAGTAATCTAAAAACTTCAGTTACTAATTGCGTTCGTGGGGGCTGACACAATTGTGTGTGATGAGCAGTTTGAGAAACTTAGTGCTTGAGGCCATCTTCCTTTAATTGATGAATTTTAATTGGAAGTCTTTGTAATAAGATTCCAAATTCATTCTCCTTCTGGAAAATTGCCTTGTAGCTTTAGTGGGGAAAAAAATAATTGCATGGCTGCACTATTTTTATAGCATGAGGAACAGCATTGTGGTTGGAGAAAGGATTCTTGTATTGTTACAGCTTTATATGATTACTTACAGCAGACCAGAGTTCAGGTGATAAAACCTGCCCTGATAGCTTTCACAAATTCTGGCCATTTTTTGTTCAGGAAAGAAAAGTTTCTAACCTTAAACAGCTACCGTGGATTGCCTTACTGGGGCTTGGTATCAGAACTAATATAAAATTGCTGCAAGTGTTACTTTAATATTTAGGTGTTGTTTAGAATTTGCTTGTGGATGTGTTGAAGGTGTCTGGAAGATCATCTAGGCTTCTGGGTTTAGTTATGATGAGACAGAAGAGGGCAGTCAAAACAATGTATCATAAAGAACAAAGCCACAGATTAGCAGTATTTTTTCTTCCGTTTCATGGTAGTCACATGAAAAATAAGTCTACGAAATCAAAGGCTTATTATTGTGTCTTCTAAAAGACCAATCTTGAAAGGAAATTCAAACAGTAACTAGTGTACTGAATTTTTGTAAATGTTTCCACTCCATTAGATTTCTCTCAGCAACTTCTGAGTCTGGTATATTTGTTAAAATAGAAATGCTATTCTTGCTGGGAATGAGGAAGTTACTATCTGTGTATCTGTGAGTCTCTGGTCCTGTGCTTCCCAGCCACTGTTTTGCTGCCAGTTTGTGGCTTCCCTTTAACTGTATTTTGCCTGTAGTGAAGGATAGTTATGTCTCGCTCTGTTAGTGTATTCTACTTCTGCTTGTAGAGTGGGGGGGGGGGAAAGTCCTCAAAAATTCTAGACGCTAAATCATTACATTTTAATTTAATTATATTTTAAACATTTAAAAAAATGTTTAGAAGTGCACTTTTAATAATGTTAGACTAGAATTTCACATTTCATTCTTTTTCATTAGCATTTTTAGGTAGAAAGTTCTCTGGTGTCTTGTAAAAGTTCAGGACGCATGACCTGAGTTCATATCTCAGTTGTTCACGCAGTCTTTTCAGTTCCAGCTGAACAAACAGTGCCTGTTATACCAGAGGCTCTTGTACAGCTCTGTTTTTCTAAGATGTCAGGGTTTGCTGTAACCAAAAGTATTCACAGGTTGGGTTTTTTTAGTTCTGTCACTTCCATTTGGTGCAAATGGGAGTGTGCGATTTTCATTAATTAAGCTTTTTTGGTATAGTGTGCTGCTTGCAGTGCTGAATTGAGATGATATAGGCCAATTTATAATTTTAAAAATAATTTTTCATTGACTAATACTATATTGATTATCTTATGTCAGATATACTTCATGTATTGATGGGCTTTAGGTGAAAGAAAGCAAACTTTGCTCACTCTCAATTAGGGATCATTTTTAAAACTTTGTGAGAGAATTCACAATGAATTTTGTGCTTTCACAAAGCTGTTACAATAACATAGTGTTTTAAAAACTTAATAAGCCGATTAGTATAGATAAGCAATTAAAAACAACAAAAAACCCCATTCATATTAGCAAAATAAGCTTCAGGAAAACATTGCAGAAAGAAGCCAGCAGCCATGTTTCTAGAGGAACCGAAGGCCCCAAAAATCCAAATGTCAGACCCACGTATCCAGAACTTCTGTTCTCATGTCTAAATACTTTTTCTAAATTAAAAAACCCCCCACCAAAACAGAATACTGGGCTGGAGGAGTTGACAGTGAATGATATTTTTTCAGAAGCTAGGGGATTTTCTTTGTTAGATAGCAAATGTAGTGGAGAACTTTTGCAGAGCTTCAGTTGATTGAAGATGGGTTTTGTCTAATGAATGCCATGTCAAATGAGGCTTCTTGTGCAGCTCTCTGTGCAGGAGCCAGATGTACACCTGATATGAACTGTCAGGTTCGTTAGCATGCGTTGATCTCTAACAGCTTCCACTGGGTGCAGGCCTTTAGGAGAAAAAAACTTTTATTACTGGATTTGTAGTTAGTTGAAGGGAGCATCTTGGTATATAATGTGCCCTTTGGCTTGATTTCAGGCTCTTGTTTGAGGTGTAGCTCTGATAGCAGGAAGCTGCCTGTGTTTGGGCCCCTGTGAATAGACTGCAGTTCAGGGTGAAAAATTAGTTCATCAGATGTGTACCTCACTTGTGGATAGTGGGGTGCTTATATGGTTTTCATTTTTTTTTAATGAGATGGTCTGTTTGGTTCCACGTGGTTCCCTGGAATAATTTTCGGTCTCTTGTTCTAATAATTAAAAGATACTGATTAGGACTCGATGTAGGGACTGTTTCATGGGCTTTCTGGTTTCTCTCTCACATTGAGAACCTGGGAAACCTCATAAAAGACAGAAAATTAGTGACAGGGCAGAAGGTGAATGCCTACTCTGTCATTTATTTTTCAGCCCTTAATAATACGGCAATGCGTTTTTCCTTGCATATTTCTGAATGAGGATGTTAGGACAGAACTAGGCACTCTCTTTAGAGAACCGATGCCCTGCTCTGCAGCTAATGCAAACCTACAAGGGTTTCCTTCGTACAGAGAGTTTTAGAGTTGCTCAGAGTTGCTGAAATCTCTTTAGAAGTGAATTTCAGAGGCGAATTCAACATAATTTTAGATATCTCTAGTGTAGGCATGCAGATCTAAGTCAGTTGTTTTAAGCACTCTTCATAGTCAGTGGAGATAACAGCCACTTGTGGGCACTGCTTCTCTGACTTAATTTAAATACCTTGATACTGAAGACAGACTGGACATGGGTTTCTCCTTTCTATTGCATATGAAGGCATACTGAGTGATTTAAGGTAGGTGAGGTGAATCCAGCAGTTCGAGTTGTTTATTTACATCAGATGCCAGACATACCCTGGAGATACCTTTCCCCTTCAGAGTCTGGTTGGTTTTCATTGCTTCTCCCCAGTCTTGCTTAAAACATTGGAGAAATGGCATTTTGAAGCTACTAATGAAAACTACTGCTGACTTTCTCCATTTACATACTAACTGCTCATCCATACTTAACACTGCTTTCTCATGTAGTCTCCCAACATCTCCCATTGTCAGCACAGAAATACTTGATCTGCCACCGTTCATGCTGTCAGCATTGCACTCATCAGGCACCACCGCCATAAAAGGAAAGGCAGAACTTAGGCTCTGTGGGGAGCCTCTTACACTCTCTGTATTTTATGGAGTAAAATGAGGCAAACATAAGTTCAGAAAAGTTCTGAGTACTGGCTTTTAACTTATGTGGCTTGAGTCCATGGCCAGCTTCCTTATTGCTCAGGTTGCCCAAATTTTAGTCAGTAAAAAAAAATAAATCCAAAACTTTTAAGGTTATAAAAACCCTTTAACTGGCTAGAAAATAAATTGTCTTTTCCCTATCTTCTTTAACAGTCTAGACATGGCATATAGTAATTAGGAATGGGTCATATAATTTTTTCAGTTGTACCTTTATTGTTTGTAACAGATGTCTGATTAAGGTATTTTAAATGAAGAAACAGTTTTCACTGCTGTGGCCAAAACCCTGGTGATAGTTTTAGTATTTTGAAGAAAATGTGATCTCTCTCTAGCTGTACAAATAAGTTGAACCAGCTTATTCTTGGCATCAGGTAATTTTGGAAGAAAAATAGTAAAAAATATTAAAATCAGGGCTTGTGTAAATTAATTGAAGTCAGAGCTTTTGGTCTGTAATGTATCTAATAGAGCTGTGTCTAGTTTATAGTATAGCTCATGATTCCCACCTCCCATATAAACTAGCTGGAAACAGCTTGATAGAGGAAAGATTAATTAGTCTTTAGTGAGCTAATACTAGCATTCTACTGTATAAGATACATGATTAAAATTTTAACTTAATTCACTGATATTTTTCATTAGAAAGCCACAGACAATCTCTCTCTTCACCAGGAAGAAAACAAAAGTTACTTGGGATATTCTTCTTATGAGCCACGGGACTCAGTCAGCATTTCAGAAGTCAGAATGAGGCCTTACTGGTATTATTCATATTTCAGGGTTCTTTCATGTCACAGGAGCAGCATAGAAGGAATTGTTATACTTACTATTATTCTATGGAAATTCTGGGTTTTTTTTTCATTTAATATTGGCTTGTATCTATACCATGTAGATTTGTTTATCAATTGTTTGTATAGATTTTTTTCCTAAAACTGCTGGATGCCTTCAGTGAAAGGTTTTTTCTGATAGAGCCAAACAGAATAGAATGTACTTGCAGATAAGTAGTAAAGTTTATTTGAGCAGCTATTCTGACTTCGCAAAGCTGTTGTTGTTGGCTTAAAATATTAGATACCAGTTCAGTCCAAATTGCCATGTAATGCTTGTTTTTATGTTTTATATGCGGGGATTTGTAATGCAAATACGTGGTATATTAAACTTTAATTATAGTAGAAGTTCTAATGACAACTGAAGCAGAAAGAAATATTACTCTGTGTTACCCAAAATACAGTATACTTTGGGTGTAGAGTGATTTGTGCCTGAGGAATAAATGTCCTTTTTGCCTGGATAACGCACTAGAGAGCTTTCTCCCAGCACAACTTCGTCAGATATGGTATCTCCCTGCACTTTTGACTGGCAGCTGACAGATACCTTTAGTCAGGTTGGTCAAATTTTTTTGTATGTTTGTCAGAGTAAATAATTTACCACTTTTTGTGGAAGAGGCATGCCTGAGGTATTTGTTTTTTCAGTGTTGTTGCTAAGAAATGCCAAGTGTTGTAAGACTAGGCATGTTACATGACACATCGTTCAACACAGGAAATCTATTTTAAAGCTAATGGTGATTTTCTGTCTTTATATGGTAATTGATTTTATAAACACTTACGGAGAATGCTAAATCTGGGGGGTTGCTAAGTTCTCATAACTTTCATTAGTGTAAAATATGGGTATTGCCTTGTAATAGGCCCAGGTTCCAGACAGTACCTTTCCTGGAGATAAGTGGTGTTGAGCCATGATTGCCACGCAGCAGTGGGCGTTGCGGCACAATTCCTTCTATGGCTCGGAACAGGCCTTTCCCTGATGGAGCGGGAACGTCAAGCCAGGGAACACACAGGCAGTCAAGTGGCTGCCTTATAAATAGAGCTCTGAAATGTTTATTGTGAAAACAGGAAATACTTTTAAGAAGATATATTTCGTGGAATGTAATTTATTTCGTTTATTTAAATGGGAAAATAATTGCAAAAACGGAACTATCGTTATTCATTCTTTGGAAGGTTAACTGCTTTGGAAATGCCTCGTGGAAAACGGTATTTTAAAAAGTAAGTTTTCAGGTTTGAGCACTAGAAAATGGTGAATATCAAGCTGGTTCTTGGAGCACTGCTAGATTGTGTTAATTCAGAAAACAGTGACTCAAGGGTACTCATTAAAAAAATTACATGTATTTTATTTCAGTGGGCATTTTCAAGTGGAAATTTGGTTTTAAATCTAGATTCCTTGACTTTAAACACATCTCAGTTTTTTCTTTATACATCTTCCCTTCCTTGCTAATAGCGTTGCACTTTTCTACAATTTTGGAAAATCCTGGAAATCTGATCCAGGAATCATCAAAGCCACAGAAGAACAAAAGAAAAAGGTAAAACCACGAGATATGTAAACCTTCATCTTCAGCAGCCTGCCACCAGTTGGTCAGAGTTGTTTGCTCTTCAGTACATGACATTTCGATAAATTTATATATAACAAAAGTTGAAAACATTGACAAAGTTTCCTTTTGCTTGACATCTGGGTTTCTTTTTTAACATTTGGACTATATGTGCAAGTGCTCGCTGGTCCAAAGTTGCATTTAGGTCATTTTCAGTAACAAATTTGCAACTTAGATTTTCAAAATTAAAGAGTTGAAAAAGCAGTAGAGTGAAAATGGAATTGTGAAACTTCAGAATTTTCCTTCCTAAAACAAATGACCCATTATGGGCTAAGTGTTAATTAATTTGATTCTAAAAAAAAAAATCCAGGTTTTAAAATGCCTCTAGTTTTTCCTTAGCTTTCTGTCTAAAAGTATTAGACTGAGGTTAAAAATAACCAAAACCCCAGTCTGGGATGGAATTTTTTTCTTTTGCTTCAAATGTTAGAGAAAATACAGATGATATAATGATGTCTTTCTTAAACTTCACAAAACTTTACTAGTATTTCTAATTTGTTGTTGTTGATAAAGTGTATCATCCTCACTGGCCAAACTCAGTATTTAATATTGCAGAATCTTACAAGCAGCAGAAACATTTGTTTCATTTTGTGCAGGTTTCCTGGAAGTTCACATGAGTTTTGTGCTTTTACTTCACACTCGTGTGTAAACACAGATGTGGGTTGAAAACTGACACTGAGAATTATGGCCTTACGTAGTGATAAACATTTAGGAGCCTTTAATAGACAATTGTGGTAGCTTAAGTGACTTTTATATTCTCCTACATATTATTACTGAATTGCTAGTCAAGGTGCAGATTTACTTTTACAAATTCCCTTTCTGTTATTGCAAATTTCCAGAGTAAGTTCCAGACTAAATTCTCTTCCTTCAACTGGACTAAATTAAATAGAAGAGTCAGCAACAGCACTTTGGTTCAGCTCTAGCGACTTGCACAAATATGCAATTCATTTGAGCTACTTGCTGAAGTAGTCAAGTGTGGCCACAGAAGCCTTGCTGAACTGGACAGGAATCGCAAAATGCAGCTTCTTCAGTCAGATGCATGTGGCTATGAATGTTTTAGATAATTTAGGTTGCAGCTAACTGAATTGTGAAATGATCTGTTATCAGGGGCATAAACCACTGCAGGGTCTGTTTCTTAACCTTTGTGCAGTGTACTGCTTTCTCATGCTTTTGTAGTTTGTCTCCAAATGTTTTCTGTTGAGTTAGCATTTAGCTTTGGAGTAAGTTCTTTTAATTCCAGATGACCAAGTTAAGTATGCTTGGAAGTATGTAGTAAGCAACAATTTCAGATGTTTATTCTTCCACTGTGTCATAGCCTGTCTTCTGTGTTACAAAATAACCCAAGTCACTCTTTAAATAAGTGAATAAATAATAATTCCAAATTTTCAAAATCAAATATTAATGATTCAGAAGCACACAGAATAGACCCAACATGTACAAACCACAAAATATGGCTCTGACTTGACTCTCTATGCTATAACATGAGCCAGCAGTGTGCTCTTGCAGCTCAGAAGGTCAGTGGTATCCCGGGTTCCATCAGAAGAGGGGTGGCCAGCAGGGACAGGGAGGTGATTATCCCTCTCTACTCTGCCCTCGTGAGGCCCCATCTGGAGTACTGCGTCCAGATCTGGGGTCCCCAATACAAGAAAGATGTAGAACTGTTGGAGAGGGTTCAGAGGAGGGCCACGAAGATGATTAGAGGGCTGGAGCACCTGCCCTATGAAGAGAGGCTGAGGGAGCTGGGCTTGTTCAGTCTAGAGAAGAGAAGGCTGCAAGGGGACCTCATTGCAGCCTTCCAGTACATGAAGGGAGCAGAGAAGCAGGAGGGGAATCAGCTTTTTATAAGGGCAGACAATGGCAGGACAAGGGGGAATGGACTAAAGCTAAATGACAGAAAATTTAGATTAGATCTTAGGGGGAAGTTCTTTACAGAGAGAGCGGTGAGGTGCTGGAACAGGCTGCCCAGAGAAGTGGTGGGTGCCCCGTCCCTGGAAGTGTTCAAGGCCAGGTTGGATGGGGCCCTGGGCAACCTTGTATAGATCCAGGCCTGAGAGATTGGTGCCCCTGCCTGTGGCAGGGGGGTTGGAAGTCTACGGCACTTCTGGTCTGGTCCCTTCCAACCCAGACCATTCTATGATTCTGTGATCTCTAAGGAGACATGTTTAGGTGGTTTATCTGCCCTTGTTCAGTTCTGTTCTCTTGCACTTTGGGATCTTTCTTGTGGACAATACTGAATTCCAGTGCCAAGCATCACATGTACATTCCTCTGGGCTTCCTTTCATTAGTCTGTAGTGTACAGTACCATTGTCCAAACTATATTAAGGTATCAAAAACTACATCAACAGCATTGAAATCATGGTGGGTGTGCCTTTTTGGGATTTTTTTGCTTTGTCTTTATCTGGTTTATTTATAAAAGTTATTCTTGTGAGGGAGGCTCTTTTATTTCAAGTCCTGTAATGGGAAATGCTGTTAGAGCAGCAAGGGATGGCAGAGGAGAGTGAGAAAGGCCTGTAGAGTTCTGAAGCTGGGGAGATGCAAGAGGGATGTGGGATTGTGAACGGCAGTGGTTAGTTGGAAAGGGGATCTCAAGGGTTGCTGTGATGGAGGCAGGAATACTGGGCCAATAGCAAATGGAAACACAAAAAGCAAGAAGAGGAAACAGTCCAATTTTCAGAGCCTAGAAGTGTTAGAAAACTGTAAAGATTGTTTCTCGTTTACCCAAGATCAGCAGGGAAAGCATTAAAACACTGACATATGCTTGGACTGTGGACTGTAGCTTTTACTGGTTACTTTGAGGAAAAATTTCCATGAATTTTTTTCTAACGGGTTATTAAATGTAGTTTTTTGGAGAAAGAGTTCTGTGCCTTCAGTCAAGATAGCCACCTTAGTGGTCATCATCTAATTATGGAAGTTACATTTATCTTGCCATTGTGAGAAAATAGTTGTAAGGACTCTTCTGTTGCTTCTTCAGTTAGAAACGACCTTGACCTGTAAGATGTACGTGGTTTGAAAGGGAGCAGTAGGTCAATCTGTTTGCCATTAGGTTATTTATCCTGAGCAAATTCCTTCTGGTTCAAGAAAGGTTATTCTGGCAAAAGATGGTATCAGGATCTTGTCTGTATGTTGCAAATGTCATTTAAGTCTCACAGATTTCAGCTGCTGAATGTTAAAAATGGTTGGAAACCATTTAACAGCATACTAGGCTCCTTCTATCCCAACAATGAAGTGAGTACTGAAGGAGTGTGCAAAATAAAAAAGCTATCCTTTCATGTGAAGATATATATATATAGTCCTTCTTCTCTGCATTAAGTGACCTACAAATATAGCTTTACCTGGAAGAGGAAGTTTGGTTTGCATTACTTCTTTGCTTTCTTGAAGCTTCAGCGTCTGAGAAAAGAGGATAATACAGATCTAAAGGTTCTGGTGGGATACCTCTGGAAAGGAAGTCTGGGTTTTTACATTGGCTGACCCTGCTTGCTGGTTTTATTTGTGTTTCAGTTTAGAGATTCAACTGCATTAATTGTAGTAAGTTTAACAACAGGTTAATCAAACTGGTGCTGATTACGATGTGGATGTATCAAAATTAATGGTAGCTTGCTTTTTCTCTAATTAAACCCACCTCGAATAGGAATAAGTATAAGATAGAATTAATTTAGAAGTAAGTTGGTTTAGCTAAGAAGATTTAAAATCGGTTTCAGCTGAATTTAAAAAGCAGCTATTACAGTGGTTGTCAGCATTTGTTTATGTGCTAAATTCTGATTATTTGGGGGGGTATTTTCTCTTTTTTTTCTGCAGACGATAGTAGAACTTGCAGAGACAGGAAGTCTGGACCTCAGTATATTCTGCAGTACCTGCTTGGTAGGGTATTTTTAAATACTTTTTTTTTTAATAGTAGATGAAAAAAAACCCATACAGCAACAGTAAGAGGGGGAAAAAGATTGCTGTGGAAATAACTTGTCAGTGACGAAATCCAAGTATCCAATATATATCCTAAGGTGGTTGGTTATACACCTAAGAAGATAAGAAAAATTACAGGTGACACTGCACCACCTCTGTAGCTCAGAGTAAAATTGTGTGGTGCTTCTAGTAACATCTTTTTAAAAAATATCAAGTGTATTTCTCAATTTGGCAGTAATTGGGAGAGGAAAAAAAAATAAAGTCCTTAACTTTTGTAAAGCTTGCCAAACTGTGAGCAAATACTTTTCTTGGACTAGCTAATACTTCGTTTCACCAGAGAAAATTTAAAAGGAAATGACAATTTAAGGGAAAAACAAAACCAGTAACCATAGTAAACATAATGCATTTCTTTTTTAGAATGGTAACCAGGAAGTTATCAAGGTTGTCACTGTTACACTATAGTGCTCTGGCCTACGCAGGACATGAGTGATGTTGTTAATCCCAAAATTGATGTGGCACCTTAAAAATTATGTGTGTGTATAAGAGTTTATATCTCAGAACACTTAATATCAGTTCTTTATATATTGCCATTTTATATTTCTTTCAAAACAAAACCTTTTAAAAACGTAGTTGGGAGTAATTTATCATTCTAGGTTCCACCAAGTTCCACTTGTTGAGGCTTGTTCCCGTCTGTAGAGAGTAAGCTGGGAGAGCTTACGCTGGAGCTCGGTTATGAATGATACTGGCAGACAAGCGGCACCCAAACTCATTCTGCATTTTCATTGTTAAAAAGCTGAAATGAAACTGCTTGCTGTAGAAAGCTCAATAGCTGGAGGAGATGGGGGGGAAAAATCCTTTATGTAAAAGAAAATTAGGGTGAAAGTCATGTCAGTGAGATGGTATAGATGTTTGTGTTAAATAATGTATAGATTAAGCTTAACAGCTAATGTTGCTTTAAAAATTAGCATGAAGTTGAAGTTTTCTAATGGGCTAACAATAGATAAATCACTTTACATTAAAATGGGATGGGGGGTGTCTATCTATTCTAAACAAACATTAATGCCCCTTACAGATACGGAAGCCGGTGAGGTCCAAACACTGTGGCGTATGCAATCGATGTATAGCGAAGTTTGATCACCACTGCCCATGGGTGGGTAACTGTGTAGGTGAGTAATTTGTTAAAATACCATGTTGTCTTCAAAGATAAAGAAGGGAAGAGCTTCTGAAATTGACCCTGGGTGTTGTGCAGGGCTTTGTCTGTTCTCATTTCATGATGAAAGTGACTTGGCTTCTGCCAAAGTCTGAAGAGAACTGTGTAAAACTTTTGATAAAAGGAGAAAACATTTTCAATATTGAGCTTAATTTTTTTTCTTTCTATACACAGTTCTCTGCATTATTCTCCTTTATATTGTCTGTTTTATACCCATCCTTGGAGTTGTTCTGTGTCTATTTCAGTTTCCTATCTATATATTTTTATTAACATAAAGTCTGGTAATTAAAAGCAGCAAAGCTTTACTGCTTTTTATTGTTTGGAGAAAAGGCACGTACCTGTTCCACACCTGACTACTATCCATTACTTAAGATAAAAACGTTCATCTTTACTGGTAATTTTCAGTAATTTATTGAGAAAGTATACATCTGCAGAAATGTAATGATTGCAGCAGTCAGATGCAGAATGAGTTCCTATCGAGGTATTCTCTTTTTGACCCCTTAGGTAGTCCTGTATTCTCCCCAGTAATGATGAAAGGAGAAGATATAGAACAGGAATAAAGTCTCCAAATGCTACTATTCCCTGTCATACTTTTTGAGAAACTTATTTGAAAGCCATTATGTTATGCAGGGAGTACTGAAGACTTCACAGCTAGGAAATGAGTGCAGCTTGTTTCACTGATTCATTTTTTTTTAGGACACAAACAGAGGTAACTTTAATCTTGGGGAGGATTTAGGATCTGGATTCATCGACAGCCAGTAAATGCTTCATTGTAGTTCTTCCAAATAGATATATAATAACGGATAGTCACAGTAGTGTGGTCTTATGACCTGGAGTAAAATAGTCAGTGCTGGATTTGAATTGTAATAGAGCGTCACTGAAGTCTCATCGAGATGGTCTTATATCACTCCCTTCTATTTTATATTTTCTACTGATGAACAGGCTGCCCAGGGAGGGGGTTGAGTCACCATCCCTGGATGTGTTTAAAAAAAGGGTAGGTGAGGTACTTAGGGATATGGTTTAGCTTAGGACAGGAACGGTTGGACTTGATGATCTTACAACCTTGTGATTCTGTGATACTGCCTGAGCTTTTGATGTGTATTTTAGATGTAGATCTTCATTTTACAATGAAGAACTAAGACATTAATTAAAACAGGCAAGGGGCATGGGCTCCAGTATTGGAGAGGGTTTAATGATGGTTTGTTTTCCAAGAGTGCTGGAGAGTCCTTGTTAGTAGGACAGCAAGATCCGGGATTTTAATCGGTAACTGGAAAGGTATATAAAAACAGATGGGGAAGGAAAGACCTTAGTTTGTGTGTAACGAAAGAGTATGTGACTGATGGGATTAAGTTAGGTGGAGGGAATGGTTTTTAAAAAGCAATGGCGATGGAAAAAGCAGAATCCTCCTGCTAGTGGTCTTGTACAGAGAGGAATAACTGGAGGTAAAAATAAATACTGGGATGCAAGAAAGTACGCTGCCATTAGAAATCACACGATGGGAACAGCCCTGAGCTGGAGGGAGCAGTGTTCCAAATCACCTTGTGTGGCTTTTCTGTCTCGCTCCGATCGGTATGTGGTGACTCTGAGCATAGCATTACAAAAATCCATTCTTAAAACAGCATTCCTGGTATGTTTGCCAAAAAGGGAAACATGAATCACGCCTTTCTGGAAGGCTGGAATTTGGAAATGTTTTGTGTACTCTTCCTCTGAATGTGTTAGAAGGATAAGAATTTTACTAAAGATAGGAGTAAGATACTCAAAAATAAATCCTTTGGGGATAAAAATTGCCACGTAAAGAGATTGAGAGAGAATATTTTTACCACTTTCAAGAGGTTGACAAAAAGTGCAGACTATTTGAAAAATAAATAAGTTTGCCAGTCGAGGCAAATTATTTTCATCGTACCTGCAGAGTTTTAGTTCAGATTCTAGTGAGCAAGTCTCCAAAGGTGATTAGACCTGTAGACTCCAGTGAGCAAGTCTCCAAAGGTGATTAGACCTGTCTTTTTAATGGATTGTCAAAACAGCATTATGTTTTTTACAGTTGGTTGTTTGAAAATGGAAAAATAACAGATTTTATTAAACTCACAGCTACATTTCAAACACAGACTGCTGACTTGCAAAAAATTTAGCTTCCAAGTAATAGCACAAAAAGAGCTAGAGCCAATTTTCAAACCATTATGTTGCATGGCTTATGCTGGCTTTGTATTGAATTACTGTTGTGAGAGCAGTAACTTGGAAGGTAGGGCTTGTGTGTATGAAAAATTATTTTATGGTTTAGAACAATGATCGCTTTCTGCCCCCCCAGTAATGATTCTTCTCCAAGGGGCTAAAAGTAGGAAAAATGAAGAAATTAATAGGCCATCTAAATGATGCAATATAACTCCATCAGTAAAAAAATCAGTTATGTTGATTATATGTTATTGCTTATGGATAATAGAAGCGCAACCATGTAGAAGAAATTAGCAGCACTTTTAGAGTGCTGTTTTAACTGCTGAGGACAACTGCCTGCATTCCTGCCAGTCCAGGGAGAAACTGTAGAGAACAGCGCTGTGTTTTGCCCAATTTAAAACACAGAAGAAAGGCAGTTCCTCCACTTTCTTTTTCCAGACTTTTTTTTTAATCTGTGACTAAGATTCTGCCTGTCTCATTTATAGTGTTAAACGCTACACGTGTGTGTTTACCAAACACAGTCGGATTTCCTGTTCAGCAGAATTTGGTTTAGTATTATTGAAGATGCTGCTGAAAGGAGCATCTCATCAGATGCCTCTCAGATGAACTTCTAGGTCATCATTTAACATCTGCTTTTTAAAAGAAAAAAAGTCTTTTATTATACTTGACGGTTCTAAAATTTGGAATGCAAATGAAAGTGATACCTTAGGGACATTCCCAGCGCTGTCTCTCATGTGCTCTTAGGTGATTGAAGGTGGTGTTGCAGCATATTTTATGGCTGCATGAACTCATTTGGTTTTCAAGGAAATGCCTTGTGTTGAGTCTAGCTCGTGCTGTGTGTGTAGCTTTCCTCATCTCTTATTTATAGGGTCTTCCAGTTCGCTTGCGAAAAACGCTTGATTATTTTCTACCTCCAGAGGATGCTCTTGTTTTAGCAGGCAAAACATTTGACATAATGAAGAAGTAGATGCTGTGCTGGTAGATGATGACAGCCAAGTCTTTTGTAGCCCATTATCATCTCTGTGGGTTTAGTTTACAGCCTAGAGCTGTTGGACCGTTGCAACAGGGGACATATTTTACAAACAGAAGGAAGGGCGAGTGCTTCAGAATTATGATGTACGCTCATAAAAGGCATCTTTTTAGCTCTATTAATGTTAAAAATAGATCAGTCTTTTAGTAACTGAATTTTCTTGCATTTAAATTTTGGTTTAAGCAGAATGGTTT
The DNA here is from genome assembly GCA_020800305.1 of Porphyrio hochstetteri. Classification (NCBI taxonomy): domain Eukaryota; kingdom Metazoa; phylum Chordata; class Aves; order Gruiformes; family Rallidae; genus Porphyrio; species Porphyrio hochstetteri. The sequence continues at coordinate 64,972,454 of CM036905.1, read as the reverse complement.
TTACCTCATTCATTATTTAAGCTGAGCTGTCAGGCCTTGTTGGTTCAGTTACACATGTTCTGTTAGGTATTTTATGTTTAGCTAGCTTCATCAAGCAGGTTTAAACCTAAGTTGTGAGTTAGCTTATTTTCAAGGGAGATTGTATACTTACTCAGATTTCTCTTTCATTTAAGAAATCTGCAATCTGACAATTTTTAAATGGAATTAAATAAAAAATATATTTCTTGGTGTGTAATTCCTGGCAGTTCAGGGTTCTGAAGCAGCTGTCAATCAGTAATTTTATTACCTCATGAAAGAGGTTACAAATGAAATACGTTTGTGTGAATTGCAGCTGTGATGTGACAGAAATCAAAGAAAATAAAACCTTGCTTTTTTTGACTGAAAAGTAAAAAAAACCCAAACAAACCATGAGTAACCAACTAATTTTACTGTCTCAGAGTTATGTTGGCTTGATATTGGAGAGTAACGTTTATAGAGTAATAAGCACTACTTCTAAGCTAGCGACTGTGGTGTAAGTCTTGTCTGTCTTCTGAAAGTGTAATAAGTTGTTTCCCCCTTTATAAATTTAGGAGCAGGGAACCATCGCTATTTTATGGGATACCTGTTCTTCCTGCTTTTTATGATCTGCTGGATGATTTATGGATGTATCTCTTGTGAGTAAATGTGGTTTTGTTGCTTTTTCTTAGTTACTTATAAATACTTTGTTTATCTCCTGGTGTGGATTTTCACAGTTTTCTGCCGTATCAAAGTTTGGGATTTTTTCATTTTGGAATTTAATTGCGTATTAATAGTTGACTATATTTGGTATTTTAAGTTAGAAGATGATGTTTTTCTTGTCCTAGATTATTTTTTTTTCTTCATCACTGCCAAGTATGTGCATGTGTCATATATTCAAGGAGTTGGGAAAGGAAGAGAGCACAAGTAAAACTATTTTGGCACATTGTCTCTTTCTTATTTAATGTAATACATTCTAACGTGGCCGCTGTGTTGATGATACAGTACAGTAAACACATCTTAAATCTTCTGTATGCTTTTTGACACTTTGTTTTTCCTCTAGACTGGGGTTTCCACTGTGAGACAAGTTATGCAAAAGATGGATTTTGGACCTATATTACACAGATTGCTACCTGTTCTCCGTGGATGTTCTGGATGTTTCTAAACAGTGTTTTTCACTTCATGTGGGTGGCTGTGTTACTCATGTGTCAGATGTATCAGGTATGAAAGAGCACTTCATTTGTAATGCTGAGTCTTGGGAGTGACATAGGAATATCACATTGTTCTCTCATTTAAATTTTAACGTCCATTATGCAAGACTTAACATCTATCACTTTCAAAATCTTATATGTATGAGTGACACATTGACTTTCAGAGGCCTTTCCTGCCCAAGATAAATGATCAGAGGAACTCTGTGTATTTCAGGTGGCTTTCAAAGCAGTCTAACCTATCAGGCTTCTGTAGGAGAGTAAGCAGTAGCTTTCTGGAGGGCTTTCCATCACAGTTATATCATGATCTGTTAAGTTCCCCACTGAGGATTCCTGTTAATACGATCTGTGTACAAATAAATCTTTGAATTACGTCACTTGAAAAACTACATCTTGTAGTATTTCATATCGTTAGTGTAATTAAGCAGAACAACACTAGGCATTTGGATTCTTCACTAATCCTGGAAAATGAAAAATTAATGACCATGTTATTAATTATCCTTAGAATTTTACTTATGGAAAACTTAAGATTGCTCTTGAAAAATTTCTTTGGAGTTTGCCACAACGATGGAATTGATAAAATGCTCTAATTTGCTTTTTTTCATTTGCAACTGCACAGCCCCTACTTCTGCTGCCTTTTTTTTCCCCTCTCCACCATAAAGTTCTGACTTGTCCTTATTAAACTGGTCAGGCTCATTGTCAAAATACTACGTGCTATCTTAGAAAAAATACTTTAAAACCTTTACTTATACTTTAAAACCTTTATGTCCTACTTAAAAAGTTGGCTGTTGAGAGCCTGCTGAGATACAGGCATGAAACTTTACTGGTTTTTGTGGAGGTGAAAAAGATGCTTGAGTTACTAAGTACATCCAAATAAGGCAAGCCAGCCCAAACTTAACTTTCTCACTGTTCTTGCTTTTGTAACATGCAGTAGAGCCAACTTTTTCTATTCCACTAGGAATTAACAAGATTTTAATGTGCTGTGCATCAGCTAAGGGAGTTTTCATGGGTTTGTTTCTGATTACAGTAAACTCCTGTCCTATGTAAGACACGCTTTTAGGCTAAAGTAATTGGAAAGCTGTTACAGGAAATCATAAACTTTGGGCCAAATGGTTGTGTAAAAAGAAAAAAACCCAAACGCCCACTTTTTTGTGGTCATCTTTTTATCCTGTGGACAGAAAAGTTACGTTACTGCAACAAATTTGTAAGTGGGGGAGAAGATATACCACTGGAGCTACAAGCAGAGTGTCAAGAAGTGATTCAAATGTTGTGTAAAATAACTCCTGAATCTGTTATTTACAGTACACTTGAGCTGACAATGAAGTAGTGGCTTCCCTTTCTCAGGAACTTAGAAGGCACAGTTTATCTGGTGGTCATGGTATATTCCTGATCACTTTCAAAGTGGTGGTTTCTGTTGAGACTTGACAATTTCCACAGACAAAAATCCCTTCTTCCAAAAGAAGGAATAGAAAAAAATAAATTTTCTCCTCCTTTCTTATGTCTCATGCAGCAGGGCTTCTTCACATGTTTTTACATGAGCTAAACTGCTTGTTCTTTTTCCTGTCTTCAGATATCTTGCTTAGGTATCACTACAAATGAACGAATGAATGCCAGAAGATACAAGCACTTTAAAGTTACAACCACATCTATTGAAAGCCCATTCAAGTAAGTAAAGTGTAACCTCATGCATTTCTCATCTGTGTAGCCATGCATACGTTGGAATTGTGGAGGTTGTTGAAACAGAAGATAGCTAAATACTTCAGAGTATCTTCACAACTTGGAATGCTGAATCTGTCAGCTGTTTTTACAGTAGCACATTCTATCCAGTTAGAGGTAAATGTTTTGTTGTGACTAGACAGGGATGCATAAAGACAGGAAAGAATGCTTTCCAGCTGTCAGCGTATTTTGCTGTAGAATTTATGGGGAAATAAATTTAAAATATCCTTTTTATAAATCAGATGCCCAAACCAGAGGTAGTTGCTTCTTGCATGGTCTCAACATTGACCTGAATCTTCACTTCCACATTGATGTTTAATGTGCTGTTGAATTTGCTCTTATTCTCTTTACTGTGAGAAAAGAGGAAGAAAGCAGGATGTCCCAGGAACTGGAGTGGGTGTTGAATGGGTGAGACATGAGATTTTGGGTGTCAGTACTCAAAGGGTAGGTTGGGATTCTGGTTTCTGTCATGGTGAGGGTGTGAGCTGAGAGAGCTTGAGGATCTCTGGGATGGGAATACAGCAGCACAGAGCAGGAAATAAATGAAGGCATGAGGCTGGAGTATTGGTGAGTTCTGGGCATGTTACAAAAGGAGCAGAGAAAGGACAGAAGCTTGTCTCATCCTGCTGCGTATATACACTGTATCTTCTGAGGAGCTGCTGCTCTTTCAGGTGACTCACAGGGGAAGAGGACGTTGGAGCTCTTATTGCAGTTTGATTTTTATGCTAGAAGAGAATTTTGTTTGGCATTTTTTTAATATCCCTCCATACAAAACTTCTGGTGAGAAGCAAACAAGCATCTCTGTGCAGTTGCAGTCTTCCTACAGATTAGGGTTGTAACAAAACCAGATTATTCTTTTGCCTGAAGAACACAAGGTGGTGCACAAGATAGGAAAAAATACTGGGTTTATCCCCACATTAATATTACATTCACAAACCATTTTCACTAAAATAGCTGCTATTATAAAAATTACTCCTGAAAATAACACCAGATGTCTAAAATTACTGACTTGGCATCACCTGTCAGATGAAGTATTGACATCAAGGAGTTGTCATTTCCTTGTTGTTTAGACCTGTTCTTGCATATATCATAACATGAGCTTCTCTTCCAGAAAACAGATCTATTCAGCCCATGTGTAATTAATTAAATTTAAAAAACCCAAAGAAAACGTTGGGAGTTTTGATGTAGTTATCTTAAATATTTGACAGTTAATTGATTCAGCAGCAGAGAGCACTTGAATGGTTCATTTAATTCAGGTAATGCTTTCTTAATTTTATGTTGTCTAGGGACTTAATTGATCTTAGCTGGCGAACCAGTATGTACGACAGAAAGAGGTGTTAATAAAAATGGAAATCACTCTAGCAAAGCATTATCTTAGTGCTGTTTTGTCTTGCAACCATCCATCTATCCAATGCAACTTTCCTCTCAGAAAGAGATCTGAATCCCCATTCTGTGCTTCGCTACATCGTGGTGTATCCCAGTCACCTGTTACATTTCTCCATACAGTTTTGGTAGACAGTGGAAGAAAGTCAGTGTCTTGGTGTGTCCAAGGATCCAGCATTCAGCAGTCTGGTGACTGCTGATTTCAGAGCTTGGTCACCAGTGAGTGCCAAGATAATACTTAACTGAATGGGACATCACAGGGCCACTGGGTTGGAAAAGACCTTTGAGATTGAGTCCAACCATTCCTGTCCTCTACTAAACCATATCCCTGAGCACCTCATCTGCCTGTCTTTTAAATACATCCAGGGATGGGGATTCAACCCCCTCTCTGGGCAGCCTGTTCCAATGCCCAGCAACTCTTTCAGTGAAGAACTTTTTCCTAATGTCTAATCTGAACCTGCCCTGACGTAGCTTGAGCCCATTCCCCCTCATCCTATCACCTGTCACTTGGGTGAAGAGATCTCTTTACAACCCCCTTTCAGGGAACTGTAGGCAGTGATAAGGTCTCCTCTCAGCCTCCTCTTCTCCAGGCTAAACATCCCCAGTTCCCTGAGCTGCTCCTTGTAAGGTTTGCTCTCCAGCCAGGTTGCCCTTCTCTGGACACGCTCCAGGACCTCGATGTCTGTCCTGTAGTGAGGGGTGTGTGGCCTCACCTGTGCCAAGTACATCTCCACAGTTAGGAACTTAAAGGGTGAAGAATGGAAATTTGTAGGTAGACAAAAACTGTTGTACTTCATTAGATGAGCTGTGATGTTGCTTACTGACGTGTGGTTTTGTTTTGCTTTTAGCCATGGATGTATAAGGAACATTATAGACTTCTTTGAATTCAGATGCTGTGGTCTTTTTCGGCCTGTTATTGTGGACTGGACAAGGCAGTATACAATAGAATATGACCAAACTTCAGGATCAGGCTACCAGCTGGTGTAGCACCACCTTCATCCTTTGAGCATATCATATCTGAGTGGTGCCTGGAAAATTTTCTCTCTCTCTCTCGAATCCGCATCCCTCGAAGAGTAGCATGCTATGTGTAGGGCTGATGATGAATCTTAAGGTACCTTCTCTTCACCAGAATTTTATTAACAGAAGTGAAAATGGACAGAATAAACTGCCAAACCTGATAAGGAAGAGGAGGAAGATCAAAAAGGGATTTTAACAGTTCTTAACATGACAATTATTCACGACAGCATATTCACAGTATTTGTTGTTGGGTTTTTTATTTGAGGTCCTTCACAAAGGAGCATGAAATTATCCAAGTATTTGACATAAGTAGTCACGTTGTGCTGAGCAAAAAGAGTTCTTTCCCAAGGCGAATAATTCCACTGAAAGGAGAATCTAGCCTGTGAAACTAAATTCCATGATGCAGAGTTCACTGATCGCTATGTTGTAGTTCCTGTAATGTGATTTTTTAATACAGGTTTTCTGTAGTATTATGTACATTGAAAAATGTGATTTTTCTTTTTTTTTTTTCAATACTGTTATAAACATCATGTGGTGGGTGGGAATCCCCTGTAACATGTTCAGTTATAGCAGTAGGGCATGTCAGATAACGTGGAAAAGACACAACCCCGTTGCCCACGTGTTCTTTGGCGATGGTTTTTGCTGCCAGTTAGCGGTACAACTAAAGACCTGGAACAACCCCGTTCTGAGGTGACATAGTCTGAAGCAAACAGTTGTGCAAAGGAGGAGGGAGAGCTCTTCTGTCCAATGAAAGCCCTGCTTTACATGCATGATACACCTGTAAAACCAGATTGCAGTCTGTAACGCTCGGGAGAGAAGCAGAGAAAACCCCTTCTCTGTGAAGCCGTTGTCTGAGCGACGTACGGACCCGCGATGCTTCGGGAGAGGTTTGGGCCTCGCACAGTGCGCCGTGGCGGCGTCGGAGCCGCGCTGGAAGGGGAGCTGCACGGGGGGAACCTCAGATGTGAAAGCAAATCACAAATCTCCATGGTTATGAAAAGACATTATAGCTTAAAATCGAATGCAACTGCAGAAGAACCACCCAGAGTTGTCTGAAACGCTTGCTTTGGATGGGAAATAATGGAAACCAAACTTTAAAACAAAAATATAAAAATTACAAAAAAATAAGTTTTCCCCATACTAGCACACGCACACAGGAAATGTAATGCCACGTTCTGCAGAAGATGGTGCATTGGCACGTGGAAATCACCCTTAATTTCTTTCTTTCTTTTTTTTTTAAGTTCTCATGCTACAGATATCTTTGGAAGGTAAGGAATGATCCGAAATTGCATTCCAAAGGGGCTTTTTCTTGAATGTGATGCACTGATTTTTGTTACGGTGTTCTCATACACTCATAGTGAATTTGTTCACTGCTTCCTTAACTATTGTTTACAGAGAGACTGAGAATCAGGTTAGTTCCAAGTGCTGTAGCGACCCAGTGGTTCGAGAAACCTGTGAGGGGAGTTTGGGGAGGGACCTGAAAGCCGATGTCTGAGACCAGTGTAAAGAATGTGTATCTGTATATAAATAATTTATCAAATAGTTTTTCTCTCTGTGAGTGTGTGTTTAGTGTATTTAAAGCTGCTCATTTTCATTTTATTCAACCAAAAATAATTAAAAAAAAAAAGTGTAGGAAGATATCTAATGAGCTTTTAGTGATGTTTGATATTGCTGTTAATAGGCATTACTACGCCCTGCAAATTCACTGCATGTTTGATGCTTGGCAAAATTAGCGTTTTCTGTAATACGCAGATTACAGGTAATAAAGCAATCTAGTGGTATTCCCGGCCCTTGCCTTAGTAAGAGGAGCAGTGAAACTGTAAATAGTTGATGTTCAGTATTTGCAAGTAACCATTTTTTCGGTAGTTGTTCATTGATCTCAAGACACACACTTAGTTTGCAAGTACCAGATATCAGGATTTACAGGAGTGCAGCGTTAAGAGCGCTGGAATGTTTCAGTGCTGGAAAAATCCACATCGTCTTGGACACAGTTGTAAGGGGAGAGGTTCGTGGTAGGGGTGGCGAGAAGCTTTTGCTGTTGTTGTCAGACAAAATTTGTAACCCTAACGAAGATGCCTTCTATTCCAGTGAGAACAGTTGACATCAGTTACTCATCTTTTTTTTTTTCCTAATCAGAAAAAAAAATAAAAAGCAGGAAGACTTTACAGTGTTGTTTAATTTGAGCACCGGTTCCTTTGTTGGTATTTTTTCCTTCACGTTTCTGTTGGGGGTTGGGTGACTTGAAGAACTTCAAACCACTTAGTTAAAGGAGCACCGCCTCGCACCAGGAGAGCAGTTCAGTATGTGACACAAGCTTTGGTGTTAGCTGCCCAGAAGCATTAACCTGCCACCAGTTGTGTCACGCCGCCCCACGCCAAACAGGTTTGCAGAGGGAGAGGTGATCTGTGGTAGCACGTAGTGAGTTCTGCACGATTCACCTGCTGATGGCTCTCTGGTGCCAGTTGTGTTGGGACCTGCAGGATTCGAGCAATAGCCTAGGTAGGTGTGAACTTGCCTATATGGGCTTGGGATGTATGGAGTTTCCAGTGCAAAAAAATGTAACTTGTCTTGAGTAACACTGAATCTTTTGATGTGAAATCGTAAAATCAAGCAGGGGGGGAGCCAACTATGCAGCGTTTTTCTGTCAAGTTATCAAACTTACAATTCACTCGTTGAACCAAAACTGCATTGCTTCTGAAACTTTAAACAGTGCTGGTCCAGACCGACAGCAGATCAGACTAACTTAATCTGACATAGGTAGAATAAATGGGAATTTTGTCTTGGCCCTAAACATGTGCTGTTTCTTTGCAGGTTTCTGTATTCTTTGATGTCCACCAGGTTTTGGTTTGGTTTTGTTTGAGGGTTTGTTTTTTTTTTTCAGTTAATGTGTAAAACAGCATCACTACATTTTAAGCTATGGATTTTTTTTTTATATTCTTTATTTATAACTGTGCCAAGTATTATTTTAATACTGTCGAGATCTTGATGTATTACATTGTGAACAAACAAATCTGTAAAATGTTTAATAAATTAGCTCTCCTTACATAAATTAAATCTGTTAAATTTTGTAAGTTATTAATCAAATAAATATTGACTCTTAGATGCAGTGTTTGTCTTGACTTGGGATGTGATTTTGTATGTTGTTCCCATCCAGTTTCAGAAGCCGTACCATGAGAAGATAGGTGCTGTCTTGCATCTTTCTTTGGTAAAGTCTGTTTCCTGCAAGATTTACAGGTGACAAAGAGAGCATGCACCCAATTCTGTGCTGATACGGAACCCATAAGCTACTTCTTTACCGAGTTTCAGTAGACTGTACCTTTGTGCTACCAGTTATAGTTACCATTCCCTAAGTAGATACTGCTTTCATTTGAGCAAGGGTGCTGGCAAGATAGTGTTTCTTAAGAACCGCTTTTCGGGAACGTTTCAGGTGGCCTACTCCACATATTTAATGATAATGACATTTGAGGTACTCTGAGAGTAAGGAGGAAACCCACAGAGGGCTGCTAGTAGGTCTGGCCAGGGTGTCTGCTTCTAGTGGCACTTGCAGGAGACAGAATACCTTGACTCTTCTGGTCTGTGCCAAAAGTTAGATTCTGAGTAGAAACAAGGTAACAATCCAAGTTGGCATCAAATCAGGCTATTTATAACCAGCAATGTGTAGTAAAGTATAAGGCTAGGACTTCAGAGCATGTCTGATGGGGAGAAAAAAGCCTTGTTTTTTTTCTCGGTGTGGGTTCAGTATTGACATTGATGAGACCTGTTGGAGCTGTTCTGCCCTTCCCCAAGCAGTGGTTGGAGGTGGGGCTGGGCGCAAGCTCTCCTCTGCTGACCACCCTTTGACTTCTCTGGTAAGGATCAGGGAAGGTACTGTGGGGTTTTTTTTTTTTTAGAAAAGACTTTCTGTACTGAATATCCTGCCCCAGAGGTTTGCAGTGCTTGGTCAGAGCAGTTACTGCTCTTGGGAGGTATGGGTGGGCTCCTCCTGAGTTGAAAGGTGGTTACTGGGTTTGTTTTGTTTGGGAAGAAGCCTGCCCTCTGCACCCTCGTTATGGCTTGATTAGAGTTCACTCCCTCACCCCTCCCATGAGCTGCCTTTAAGTAAAATCAGATTCTGGCTTTTGCTATGAAAGCAGAATTGCTTGCATTTGGGTTTTGGCCACCTTTGGCTACGGAGTGGAGATCAGTTAAAATTGTACCAGTTCCAGGTTGAATTAATTTGTATTATCTCATAAACTTAGTGCCTTATTCACCCTGTCTGCAATCCTATAGATCTCCAGATCACGAAGTCAGAGTACTGTTGAGAGCCAGTCTCTCCTGGAACGAGGGCTCCAAACTGCACTAACTCAGCATTCCTTCAGCCCCGGCTGAGCGTTTATTCATCGGTGCTTTGTTGCTGTTGGAAAGTCGACAGTAACCAAGTGAAAGCACTTCAACCTAGGGCATGTGTTTCTCTTGACAGGTATATTGTCTTTATGGTTACAAGTTTTCTTTTTCCCTTCATTACTCTGTCTTTCTGTGGTTAAATTATATAACTTGTTGGGATGTGGAGTGCGGAGCTATGAGTTATCGCTACACCTCCCTCTAGGAAAGGAAAGCCTGTGATTTGTAGTGATTTAAATCACTTCCAATCATTTCTGTTCATTTCTCTAAAAATGGAAAGTTATTTTTTATAGGTAAATGGAGACTATGTTGGGTGCCTGTTTTTGTCAGCATAAATTACACCTGCCAACTCCGTGGACATGGCGGGCTTAGATCCACTACAGTAGCTACAACAACTAATGGGGAGCAGTTTCATCTGCTCAGTAGTGTTACAAGAGCGTTGTTTTGGTGTCTGTCTATCAAGCAGTACTGCTCAGCGTTTCATAATGCCGTGCCTGAGAAGGGGAAGCACTTCCATCAGGTAACAAGGCTGAGGGAAAGGAGATACTGTCATTGTTTGCGTGTCCTCTGCTGCTGCGGCCTGGACACCGCTTCTAGGTGAGAGCTGTCCTTGCTTAGGTTGGAAGAGTCAGAGGGGGTTGACTCTTCCTACATGAGTGTTAAGTTGGCAAAGGAGAAAAGAATTCTTTGAGTTTTTAGGAGAAAGCTTTTAGGCTCATCAGTGTGAGGAGCGGGACTGGAGGTTTCTGCCCAGGTTTCCTGGGCTGTGCTGTTGCTTGCTGTCTCGCTCCCACCCCAACGGTGTGCTGCTTCCACTTTGCTGTTACCTTTTCCAGTTGTAACCTTTCCCTCTCTGTGATGTGTACAAGCCCTTGGCTCACATTCTGAGCTGGTTATCTGCTCTTCCTTATATCCACGATGTTCCTTTGTACCCCATACGAAATGCTCTCCAGGCATTACTTGGGCTAGTGCATATTTTGGCGTGCACTGCTTGCTATCTGAGACTGCTGTCATGGATTCTGCTGGAAAATCTGCTTTAGACCGTGCTGCTGTGCTTGTTTGCTGTTCTATTGTAGCATTCCCAGTCTTGAGTGTGTCTCCCACCCCGAGGTACCGGCCTGCTTCCCAAATGAGAAAGGGTTTCAAATCTCAAGTTTGCTTCAACTGACTAACACTTGGAACCCCTCCCTTTACCCCAGGACACTGTGTGGGTGTAGCCACCAGGATGGAGCCCCTGCCTCCCCACAATTCTGGTGAAGCCCTGGCTGTGCAGTAGCACATCCCTTCTCTGGAAAGGGCAGAAAAACACCCCTGCAGCATCCTGTTTCCTGCTGAGGCTCAGGCGTGCTCCCCTGAGCACCATTTGTGCTTTTTAAGAGGTGTTGATGGCCCAGATCTCCTGTGCCTCCTCCTTACTGTGGGCAAGAGCAAGCCAGCACCTTTGCAAAAGCAGCTTGTCAGAGGAGCCCTGAGCACGCCCATGGAGGTTTGTTCCAGGTGCTCAAGAAACTGAGGCCCAGCTTTGAAAAAATAAACAGGCATAACAAAAATTGCAAAGCTGTTTCATACCACATGCTGACGGCTTGCCTAAAAATAGGGCAACTTGCTTCAAAGTGAGCAGGCTTAGGCTTAAAAAGCTCATTCTGACATCAGGCCTTGGTGGTGGGATGGCCCTGAGTCACGTGAGGAGGTGACTCCTGTTTGCTTCACCAGAAGAGCAATTGCCGTGCTATCAGCTCAGGACTTGCAGGCTCATGCTGGGAGTTGCTCCAGCCCCAGAAGAAGCCAAGCTCTCCTGCAAGCTTTCCACACAAGATCTGGCTAAGGCAGAAGTAATTGTCTCCTAACCGTAGACCTTTAGGAGCTGCTGCTAATAAAGTCGTGGCAGCAGAGGCAAGGACCCTCCTGATTGCTATGGTTTCCACCCAGCTGATGTGTGTGTAGGGTGTGGATCTACAGCTTCTGCCTAGGTGATATGTTTGCAGGGAGTGGATCTATGCTGCATGTGATTGTTATTGCTGCTTGCCCACCAACTTGAATTCAAGTCACATTATCTGTGTTGTTGCATTTACAGCTACCTTGTCAGGCACCATGCTTGAGAGGCTGAAACCTTCCCCCGTCTTTAGGGAACTGGAGGGTGTAACACTACTGAGAAAAGGTCCAAAACTTCTCTTACACCTGGGTTTGACACCACAATCCAGAGCTTGGCCGACTGCTAAGGCAAAGGGTGCTAACCTGCAGCTGTCTTGGTGGTGTACTCCTGCAGAGTAAGTCTTGCAAGTAACAACTCCTCACTGCCACAGCAGGTGCATTCCTGCAAAATGGTTTTAAACTAGAAAAGGGGCGATTTAGGTTGGGTATTAGGAAAAAGTTCTTCCATCTGAGGGTGGTAGATCACTAGAACAGGTTGCACAGAGACATAGTAATATCTCCATCCCTGCAGATATTCAAGGTCAGACTTAATGGGGCTCTGAGCAACCTGATCTAGTGAAGATGTCCCTGCTTACTGCAGGGGGTTGGACTAGATGACCTTTAAAGGTCCCTTCCAACCCAACACATCCTGTGATTCCATGAAAGCAGCATGGTGAAAAAGGTTTGTTTTCTGTTCACAAGCACCTCTGTGGCAGAGGCAGACGGGTGCTTAAGCACACAGCTACTTACAAACTCCCACTGCACAGAGCGATAGATTACTACGACTACAGTGCAGTGAGCAGTGCTACCTACAGCTAACTCCCTGTCACGCTGGGCTTTCTGTGAAGGTCTGCACCGAGTCTATAGCATGCTATCTCCACTCCCCTACTGCTGCTTTTAATTGCTGACAAAGCATGTACCACTGGGCTTTAGGATATACCACCAAGCAAAGCTTTATTGAATGGATGCTCAGTATTAGAAGTGTTACAGTGTGGTGATACACAAAGCGAGGGAAAAAAGCAGTGCTTTTGTTAAAAAACAAAACGACGTGTCTCATCTGCTGGATGTATGGCCCAAGCACTACAGTAACTAGGATCTGTTTCACAGTAGTTAGTAGCGTTTAGGAATCTCTCTTGTAGCAGGATCTCAGCAGAGCCATTGGGTTTTGAGCCGTGGTGGCCCCTCACTGGGCGTGGACGAGGGCACCCGCTCCCTGGCCGTACCCAAATCCCTTGGGGCCAAAGTTCTTCGCGTAACAACCTGCGGGAGAGATGAACATGTAGTAGCTGAGGCTGGCAGCTTGTTAATTAACAGCAGTGCTTTTAATTAAAGCCTCTTGGCCACTTCCCCTTAGTCACCAGAACATCCCTGGCAGAAGCAACACTTAAAAGCCTTTTGTTAAGCTGTGTAGCTGCCATGACTGAACTCCATAGCTGTGGCTGTTCAGTCTGTGTGGCTCCTGATCTGCTCTGTGAAAGCAATGCTGCAGCTAAATATCACTTAAGACACGTTGTTGTCATCAAACCACTGTGTGGATCATGTTTATATCCATGATACCCTGCAAGAAGGCAGGGCAGGCTGCTTGCTAGCTGGTTTCCTTACTCTGATCTGCTCCCTGACCCAGGCTGAGGGAGGGCATGTGCTGCTGCTGCTGAGTTTCTCACTGTGAGGTATCCCACTTGATGCAGATGTAAGCCACGGCAGCAGCTTCAGTAGTATTTACTTCATGCCTCAGCAGTACTGCTATGACTTACAGAGCATTTCTGTAAGTTTCTTACAGAACCTCTGCATCTGTTGCATCTGTCTTTGTAACAGCTGGAACCATAAACAAATGATCTTTGTCTCTTTCCTCACCTTTACAATATATTTCTCCCTCTTTTTCAGTTAGGGTTGTAGATTCTAGGCTTTTCCCACACTTGGCGCATCGGAAGCAGTTTTTGTGCCATGGCTAGGGAAGGAAAGAAAAAAAAAATGACAGTTTAAATGCACAGAATGCCCAAGTCAGTAAAAAAAAGCATGAACTGGAGATGCCTGCATTGTTTTTAGGTGACTGGTACAATTAAAACCAGTTTGAGCTGAGAGCGTCTGCATTTCTGCAGGCGGCCCAAAGCCCCGAATTCCACACTGCATCCTGCTCAGGGCAGCATTTTGAAAGGTTTGGGCTTGCTCTCATCAATTCAGAGCAGATCTTGTCTCTCTGTAATGAGTCAGACACCTGGCAGGCTGACACGGAGTCTTACATGGTGTTTTCAGAGAACAGGCTGAGAGAGTTGGGCTTGTTCAGCCTGGGGAAGAGAAGGCTCAGTGAGATCTTCTAGCAGCCTTCCAGTACCCAAAGGAGCCTACAGGAATGCTGGGGAGGGACTTTTTAGAAGGGCATGGAGTGACAGGACAAGGGGGGATGGTTTTAAATTGGAAGGGGGTAGATTTAGATTGGATATTAGGAAGAAGTTCTTCACTACAAGGGCAGTGAGGCACTGGCACAGACTGCCCAGAGAAGCTGTGGCTGCCCCCTCCCTGGCAGTGTTCAAGGCCAGGTTGGATGGGGCGTTGGGCAACCTGGTCTAGTGGAAGGTGTCCCAGCCCATGGCAAGGGGTTTGTAATTAGATCATCTTAGAGGCCCCTTCCAGCCCTAACCATTCTATGATCCCCTTTTTGCTGAAACATCCAGCCTCCAGCATAAGCTGAATGCCACAAGACTGTTCCCTTTTCTGCACTCTCATCACCCTGCATTTCCAGCACTTTCTGCCCAGTCAAGTTGATCAATTTGAGTTACTTCCAATGCTGAGAAATGCAATGTTAAGGTAACTCTGCCCCACGGTTTGTCCCCTATGTTGTGTTCACGACACAGAACACGTTGTGTTCCTGGAACACCCCTTGCTCCCTTTGCAGGAGGTACAGGATGGTGCCTGCAGTTCCTTACCTTCCCAGCTCCTATGACTTTCTCTGCCGCGTAAACAGAATCGCCGCAGCGGGAGCACTTCTCCGCCCCGCCAAACTTCTGAGCGAACTTGGAGGTGTTTGGGTTCGTCGTGGGTCGGTGGGGAGAGGGCGTGCTGAAACACACAGGACATTTATTTGTTGGCTTTGTTATTTTACTAAGTGTCCTCTTGCTCTTCTTAACAAGGCTAACAGAGCAGCATCTAACAGTCCTTTCTGCAAAACCGGAGAGGTGAGTTACCAGCACGGCTATCCAGTTACACTCGGCAGTGGGAAAAAAGCCCCAAAACAAGAGGAGAAAGGCCACGCTTCGAAGGCTAAAAAAGAAGCTACTGTAAAAGCTAGTTTTCTGAAGAGCCTTCTACCTATTCACTTCTTTAGAAGTGCTGAATTCTGTATCAGGACATGGATTTATCAGATAGTAAGCTACAAATAATTCCGTTCAATTCCTGCTCGCTGATCATAATCTGGAGCCTGAACTGATGATCACTGCACCTGGCTGGAGAGCATACGTCATCTAAACATCAAGCACTAGCGTGGGAACTCACACAAAGCAAGCTGTGAGATACACCTCAGCCTCCTTCCTCGTGCTTGGCTTTCCAGCAAGAACTTAATCAGACCAGGGATGTTTATTATTTAACAGGCCTTTTGGGTTTGGCTATGGTTAAACAGAAGTGGCTCTTCTCTCTCTCTCTCTCTCTCTCTCTGCCAGGACCTGCTGATCACATGCATGTGCAGCTTATTTAGGAGAGTGACCCAGATTATTGTTATTTAGGAGAGGAGACCCAGAGCCACCTCTGCAGGTTTGTTCAGAGCCATCAGCAGCTCCATTATCCAGTCCCCAACAGCTCACACATAGGGTTCCAGCATCTTTGCCTGCACTAAGCCCTGCTCATAGGGTGCCTGCTCACCGGTGAAAGCTCTGTGCACTGTGGGGCTCAGTGCCCTGTGCTCAGATACACTGGGGTATTTCACAGCATTTCTATTCCAGACAACATCAACAAAATCCACCCCAAAAGACTCCTCTGAAAACCATACTGAAGGACAAAGAGGCCCAACTCAGTCCACTCACCTCTCAGGCTTGATGCCCAGCCTCTCTCCCCTGTCCATGTTCAGCGTACCGGCCCCTTGGCCGTACCCGTACCCTTTCGGGCCGTACTTTTTACCATAGCAGGACTTGCAGTAAACCTCAGCATCATGAATCGCTACGGTTGTGCTGTCCAAGTTTTTCCGGCAGACCACTGGAGGGGGAGGGGAGAGGGGAAAAAAATAAGAGAGTTAAACTGCCTTAAAGGGACCATTTCTATCAGCACATGCAGCAAGCCAACAATCAAGCGAGAAGCGATGTTGTTATGGGTTTCCTTGTCCACAGCTCTTTCTATCAGGCTGTGGGACTGCCAGAGATTAGAGGGAGCAGGTTTCATTTGAATTAGTGAATTATGCTCAGCCCTTTAAAGGGCTCTGTTGCCTCCCACCTCTTCATGGCCATGACATTTAAAGCCTGGAAACTTGCTGTGGTTTGATGAATGAGGCTGCTCAGAAACCCAGATAGTGCAGTCAGCAGTTTCCCTTGACAGATGCCATACAGCATGAAGCGAGTCTGTCGGTGCAGGATATCCTTGTCCTGCCCTTTTGGCCAAGCTGGGGCTGGGGAAAAAGAAACCTTCAAGGTTTTCCCTTGTCTCTGTACCGGTTTGGGGCAGGGTTGGGACCGTTTTGCAGCTGTAACTGGAGGGGCCGTGCTTTACTGGCATTCCTAGTTTGTCCTTCAGCACAATGCAAGCACTCTGCTCAAGGTTACAGAACTATTTCCTTCTTAAACCTCCTTTTGTATCCCGACTGGCACGCTCTTTCCATCTGCAACAGCATTATACTCTTGATAAAGAATTTGGGGAGGAAAAAACAAAAAAAGAAAAAGCCTTATGGATTTGTTGTAGTTGTTGTTAAGAAAAACATTTAAGGTCTTGAAAATATAGGGTGACCTTTGCTTATGGCATTCATTAGCCCTGAGGTTCTTTTTATAAGAAGATACAAGTGCCCAATAAGTAAATCAACTTCAATGTGTTTGTTAAGCCTACAGACTTTAACCCCAGCCCAACTATGCGGTGAGGAAAAGCAAATACTCAGGCACACTAGAGCCATTGTTTGCCCGTAGGTTCCAGGTTCCCTGTAACAGACACTGCCATAAAAGGCTGGAAAGGAGGCAGCCAAGACATCTAATCTTCTCTGTGACTGCAGCAGAGCTCAGGGAGAGGCGCGTAGGTGCGCCCAGGCTCACCGAGGACACTGCGCTGCAGACAGACAGCAAACTAGTCTGAGGGGCCCGGCTGTGACTGTGGCTCACAGGAAGAGGGCTGAGCCTTAGCTGTGCCCACAGGTGTTCAACACCGGCACGTGGGACAAGAAGAGTACCTCGTGCTTGTAGTAAGGTAAAACTCTCCCATTCAGGCAGCAAGGCTGCCTGTTTGCTAAGCAGGAGCCTCTGATTCACCCTTTGTTCCCTTCATCCAAGCAGAGGCCCTTTCAGCAGAGAAAGCAATTTTCAATGCCTCACTGGGCTTGTTGGTCGGACTGGAAAATACTCCTTTCATCTGAAATAAACCACAGACCCCCGTGCCAAGAAAGTCTGGGCTTTTGGCTGCGGTAAACCATCAACAACTCAGCTGTGAGGCGTGCTGGTGTCCCAGTCTGTGTGGGACTTCAGGGCAGGGCTCTGATAACTGCTCCTTCAGCTGCTGCCGGCCCCAGGACCACGAGAAGCCCAGCTGAGCTCAGATCAGTGCAAACAGGGCTCCATCACTGGGCTTTCTTCTCTGCATAAGCAACGCATAAGCCAGGTTTCTATGCTGAAGATCCCTCAGACTCCTGAAGAGAGGGCTGGAAGGGATGCAAACACAGGACAGAAGTGTGATGTGTTCTGCTTTGGGAGGCGTATCCCATCTCTCCAGGAGACAAGCTCACCCTTCTGCACCACCATGCACAGGAAGTATGCAGGGAAGCAGGAGTCAGTCCCAACACATGATGGAGAAAGCCATCTCCAGCCACTGCTGTCCCCTGTGCACCACAGGTACCAGCCCAGCCTGGGGACATCTCCTGTGGACCAGCACCTTGCTGCTGTGACCCTCCAGTCCCAGTCCTGCCAGGAGAGGTTTTGCAGGGGAGTGGGAAGGGAATACTTACTGCAGAGGAAGCAGCACCGGTGGAAGCTCCTCCCATCGCACTGCACCTCCTCGGCGTGGTAGACAGTACGGCCACAGGCGCCGCATTTGTTGCCGCCTCCCCAGTTCGGCATGGTGGCTCTACACACACAGCCAGGCAGGAGGAGAGAAGGGGAGAGGTTTGTTAACCACACTGTTCTCTACCACCCCAGCTTGCAGACATCTGGGGTTACAGGCTCCTTCACACCAGGTCTGCGAAGTCAGCGCGTCACGGCGCCGCTGTTGGAAAATACCAACTTCCACCGTGCGAGCAGTTGCTGCCATGGGGCCAGCTGGGCAGCCCTTCTGACCCCAGAGCAGATTCAAAGGCTCAGGCAGGCTCTCCACGGCTATTTGTAAGAGCAGATGGACTGGCAAGGGGCACAGCAGCCAGAGAAACACACAGTCTTCCCAAGACGTGTTCTCCCGCCCCTGCGCTACCCAAATTGGGCACGCAGAGACTGGAGTCTGGTGCACAAGGGCCTTGCTGTACCTGGAGCAAACGCCCCCCAGACGGGTATCGCTCCAGTTTCTGTGCTTCATTATTGCTGGGCCTCTCGCCCGGTGGGAGCAGACTGACTGTGCCAATGGCAGCACTTCGTTGTGCTGTGGGGCCGCAGCACAGGCCGAGCTCACCTCACTGGAGAGCCCCTTATTAGGGCTGCGGGGCCATTCTGGACTCCTTTGAGATCGTGCCCACACTTCCAAATTTAATGGGGATTGTTTCCTGGAGACTCCACTATTACATGAACCACCCCTTTACCAGACAAGTACATGAACCAAACCAAACTGCTCACGGGACACAGCTGCTTGAAAACAGAGCAAAATTCCCTCTCATGCCTCATGTGAGATGGACGCTCAGAAAGCTGGCAGGGAGGGACAGGTGGCACCGTGACGTCAAACTACAGCCTTGGGCACAGTCTCCTACATTAAACCAGAAGCAGACACTGTCCCATCTCAACCTGAGCTCTCCCCTCCCCAGCTCCCCTGCACCTGAGCCATCGCCGCCCTCTCCACTTCCCACCCAGCTCGACCAGGACCTCCTCCTGTTCCTGGGTTAAAGCACCCAAGCAGAGCATCACCCACCACCTTCAGCTTTTACAAGGCTTTCCTCCTTCTGCCACCACCAAGAGCTCACATAACGGTGCTTGCTGAAGAATCGTCTCCCAGTCATCGCTGAACTGCCCCTGACAACTGGCTAATGCTGGCTTGCTCCCCTGTGGCCCACCACTGCAGAACCACCTCTCATAAGCATGGAGCTCAACAGCAGCCACAGAGGAAGGAGCTGATTCAGTGAGTCTAACCCAGCCGGGCTGTTCAGGCCTCGTCCATCACTCCCCTTGCTCCTTACTGGCCCATGTTTCAGGCTGGGTTCCTAGGTGAGGACCATGGGTTTGCCCAGCTGGAAGCCCAGGACACATCCTGCCACCAGCCACCTCCAGCGGTGCCATTCCCCACTCCAGCAGTCTCCTCACAGCAGCACTGAGGCATGGGGCAGAGCTTCCAGAGAGGAAAGGAAGGGGTTTGTTGAGAGCTTCTGACTTTTCTCGGCTTGACTTAGCTTTGGTTACCCCCAGAAGCCCTCCCAAGTCAGCCAGACAGGGAGAAGAGACACACGTCAGCATCACACACAACATCCACAACCTGCTGCCCTCATTCAGCTCTGCTGCTCACCCCTCTGAGCCCAAAGCAGAGGACTACCCATCTCCAGTTGTCCCCCAGGCCAACAGAGAGGGACTGGAAGCACTGCCATGACACAAGGAGGCAGAGAGGAGCACTGTGCTTCGACATGCCTTTCCTCTAAGGAGCTCTCAGGTGGGAGAGACCCGGGTGCAAAGTAAAGGGGTCTCACAGGCACCCAGCTGATGCCCCCCGTTTGCCTAGAGAGCAGACTCACCAAAGAATCACACCTCAGGCTAAGGCTGAATTAAGTGACCCATCTTGCTAAAACAAGCCTCCTGCCCAAGCAGCCTGGCTGGTAGCTCAGCAGTTTTAGGGATGCAGGGTAGGTCGCACGGTTCCCGAGCTAAGACACGCTGCCAAGTAGCTGCTACCAGACCTTTGTCCGAGGCAAGCAGACAGTCATTCATGGTATGTGGGAAAATGAGATTAGTTTATTAACCTAAATCAGGGCATCTTAGGTGCATTCCTAAGCAAAGGCTTAGGCAACTTCCTCGGAGGGGCTGAGCAGTGCCATTTGCACACTGACACTAATTACTGAGATATCCCTTTGTTTAATACTTCCACGGGATTAGCACCATTACCGCTCCACTGTTTAGCACTAATACCCTGACCAAGCTCATAAAATTAGTTTTATGACATTTCCCACTTTGCCTTTGTCATTCTTGGCACAACTGTAGAGCCTAAAAAATTAAGATTCCATTTCTTTTATTCAAGTGCTTGGCTGCGCTACCGCACAGCAGCTGACATCAATCATGGCAAGGAGCGTCCTTCGTTAAAGGGAATACAGGCTGCAAAAAGCCTTGGAAAAGGAATGCGTGGATTGGGGGGGAAAAAAACCCCAAAAATTCCTTTCCACTTTGTATGCTTTCCAAAACGTAACCGGTATTTGATACAAGAACTACTTCTGTCTCTTCCTCTCACCGTCCCCACGCTCAGTTCTTTTGTGCATCTACATGCATCTAAATGATTTTAATCAGTCTGTTAGCAAGCAATTATTTAGTTTCCATGCACGCTGGAGCTGAGGACCTCCAGCTTTGCCCCAGGTTTCCCATGCAATAATTGGGCAACCTGGGGTGCAGCTCCACCCCTTCTTCCCAAGGGAGACGAAGCATTACACGATCTGGCAACCATTAGCTGTCTCAAACCTCCGATAAGGGCCCTGGGAATTCATGAAATGAACAGCAAAAAGGAATTGAAGTCAGCACTTCAAGGTGACCTTGGTCTCTTCCACAAACGGTGCTTCCATTTATCCTCCCCATGCGTAACATCCCGGTGACAGCTTGCGTGGGAAGAACGGCGATGTTTCTTCAGCTACCCAAGAGCAAGGGCTGCCCAGGGGGCAGCGGTGCCCAGGAGGCACCTCGGGGGAAAGCGGCTGATCAAATGAAGCAGCTCTGCACGCCTGTCCTCCTGCCAATGCACGGCTCTCTCCGTGCTGCCCAGGTCTCCTCCGAGAGCGCCACAGGTAGCAGATGCAGAGCTCCAGCCTGCGTCAAGCCTTCCCTGCTCCCCTGTAACTTTTTGGCTAGTTCAGGCAGGCCTCAGGGGAGCTCGAGAGCGGTAATTAAACATCCAGATGATCTCACTACCGGTACGAACAACTTTGGCTTCTGATTGCAGGTTTGTGGGCAGCTCCTTTCCTCAAGTAAGGAAATCCCGACTGGCTGCGGAGCCTGTGCCCAGTCAAGAGGGGAGCACGCTATTTGGCTGCTGTTCTCCAAACACCGGTGAGCAGCCACGGCAACTGCCGCGTCCTTTCCAAGCCGTTTCTTACCCGCGGGGTTCAACACGAGCAGCCCCAAGGGCGAGGAATGGCAGGCTACCCGGCTGTCCTGGATTACCTTTGCGGCGGCCCGCCGGGGAAGCCAAGCGCGCCGCAGCCCCGTTCGATGCGGCAAAGCCAAGGAAAGCCCCAGCTCGCCGCACTTCTCTCGCCGAAACCGGGCTGCCTGGCTCCGGCTCCGGCTCCCGCACAGCCCGGCTCCGGGCGAGGGGGCAAGCACCAGCCCCTGCACAAGCGGCCGGGGCAGGCGATAGCGGGGCAGGACGGGCGCTCTCCTCCCGCCCCACCGCCGGGGTGGTCGCCGCCGCGGGACTACCCTCACCCTGCAGCCCCGCGCAGCCCTCACGGGCCCCACCGGCGCAAGCTTCGGGCAGCGGCCACCGCGCACCGCACCGCGGGGCTGCTTCGGGCAGCGGCCACCGCGCACCGCACCGCGGGGCTGCTTCGGGCAGCGGCCACCGCGCACCGCACCGCGGGGCTGCGAGCGGCTGCGCGGGGGGTCTGCCGGCGCCCCTTCCCGCCGAGATGTCTCGCACCTACGCACCGCACCCGTCCCGTCCCGTCCCGTCCCTCCGCGCCCGCTGCCCAACACTCACCACAAAATCCCCTCCTCGTCTCAGCCCGTCGCGGCTTCGCAGCGGCTTAAAGAGGCGGGGAGGAGCCATGGCGGGCCCGGCCCAGCCCCGCCGGCCGCGCAGCCCCGGCCCTGCCCGGTAGCCGCACTCCAGCCCTTTCCCGTGAGGCCCGGCTCGGTCCCTGCGGGAGTCGGACCCCCGACACACCGCGGTGGCGCTGCGGGAGCCATGAGGCAGCGGGAGGGTCGCCAGGGCATCCAGGTGCGAGGGAGTGACCTTGCTGTGACCACAGAAGGGCAACAGGAGGTATCTCAACTGCAGGCTCAGATAGGACCCCAACTTCTGTTTTTGCTCGTTTTGGGGGGTTTTTATTGAAATCCTAGACTCCTTCACCCCCCACGCGTGGCCCACCCGTGCACCATGATGGTGTTTCACCGTGACCGTGGAGGAAGGCACGTAGGGCTCCAAAATAGGTTTCCATGGGCTGTGAGGAGCAGTGCTGGGTTGGGAGTCTGCAGGCACCCCCAGAGCTGGGGCATTGGAACCACAGCTCCCTGCTGAACCATTGCTCCCGCATGGACTAATTAGGAAGGCCTGTAATTGTTTTCCCAGCAATTAGGCCTACCCACAGCAGCCAGTTCATGCTGTAGAAAACAGCTCAGTGCTTGAACTCCCCTGTAAAAGCAGCCCCTTGTCCCAGGTCTGCAGGGCCATGACAGACCGGCTGGTCCAGCACACATTTATGCTCTGTGTTTAGAGGGAGATGCAGGTTTATCTCCTCTTTGTTAATCAAATAACAAATCAGCTATGGGTTACCCATGTGAGTGCCAGAGAGAGCTCTGTTTCAGCGCAGGAACGTCTTGATGTGCACCAGAAATGAAGCCCAGTGAGACGGGTGGAGGCGGCTCCTTGCAAAACCTCCAGCGCAAGCACGGTGCAGTGAAATGGCGGGCTGCAGGCCGGGCCTGAAATGGGTCCCGCAGGGCCGCTAGCGGAGGCTGCTGGGTGACGTGCAACCCAGGTTGTCCAGCAGCTGGTGTGCAGGGGACGAACTGCCTGCACCACGAGATGAAAAATGACCTCCGTATCAGACGTGCAAGGGAGGGTTGGCAGTCCCCTCCCCTTAAAATGTGCTTCCACTGTGCTGCAGCCTGCGTGCTGGCAGCCACAACTCCCTGCAATTTTTTCCTTCCTTCCCATTTATGATTTTCTTTCTCCATTTGCAGTGAATTGTGAATGACGGGACTGTGCCCGATTTATGCACCCCAGGGCCCTGCTCTGTAAGCAAAGTTAGTATCGGTTCCTGTGGAACGACACGGCATTCGCTGTGAGCAAGACCAAGAGTCTGACCTCAAGCATCATAGCAAAACCTTAAGTCTAGGTGTTGAGGGAAGGGAGCCCAACAAGAAGCAGAAGTGTTAGCAACTGTTGTTTCCTAACTTGGAGCTTACATGAAGGGAGAGGACCTCTCCAAGTCAGATAAATAAGAGCTGTATGAGTCAGAGCAGGCTGACTCCATGTATTGTATGAAATGCCTGTGCTCTCTTGTCCAACCTGTCCCACTCCCAGCCCTGCTGGAGCTGTGTATGATGATGCTAAGTTACTTACCATGTCTCCTCAGGTAGCCTCCAAAGCTATGAGATTTTTCCCTTCTGATAACAGTTCCTACAGACTATAAAAAATAAACAGCAGAGATCCCAAAGGGAAGAGAGTAGCATTGCACTTCTCCTGAGGTCTGACTGAACTCAAGAAAGGAAATTCTCGCTGTGAATAAGGGGCCATGCTGATGCAAAAAAAAAAAAAACCCAACCCTCTCTTCAGTGGTGAGGCACTGCTAAGTGAGCAGTGACATCCAGAAATTAATTTTCTCGTGTCTAATGTTTAGTCAGGCAGAGCAACTGTGAGGGACAGGCATAAATGTGTTGATAAGTCTGTTGCTACAGGAACAATTATTAAGGAACGCATTACTACAGCACTCAGGAATAAAGCCTTGTAAGGAAGGAAAACAAAAGCAAGAATGAAGCATTCACCACATACTTTACTGATAAGGACTATTTCTATCAATACATTTTATGAATGCAAGTATGCCTATAAATATCATCTATATTTTATATGTGAACAAATGCATTCTACCTCCTCTGCAGAGCTCTTCTCTGCCTCTGTCTTGCCTGAGGGGATAGTTCAGAATTTTTTGAAGATAAAGCCCTGCTGCATTCCTCCTTGCTGTCCTGCACTTCTTCACCCTCTTACCCTGCACATCCCCATTCATCAAGCAGCCCCACTGCCCCCATCACCCTCCTAGTCATACTCCTGGCACAACCCGTGTTCCTGCCTAACACTTGCAGTAAATTCCTCTTTCCAACAGACTTGCCCAAAATCTCAGACGTTGCCTCTTCTCACTGGCCTGGGGGAGGAGGTCCCACCCAACCACCATACCCAGTCCCTGACAGCAGTGGGCTGCTGCAGCCTGGGAGCTTTTTGGCTTCTGGCTTCTGGCTTCTGCCATTTTGAGCTCAGCAATTTATAACTCAGACAGTTTCTTTCTGAGAAGCGGCATTCAAGCATATCAACAGCTCCCACAAACACACAGAGTCACAGACTGGCAGGGGTTGGAAGGGACCTCCAGAGATCATCTAGTCCAACCACCCTGGCAAAGCAGGACTACCCTGAGCAGGTTGCACAAGGATCACATCCAGGCAGGTTTTGAGTATCTCCAAAGAAGGAGAAGGATATCTATCCCCTGCTAATTCGACAGCTCTGTGAGCAGGGAGGTGTGTCTGTTTTCTTCCACTTCCTTGGCCAGGAGAAAGCCCACAGGCTCTACACAAAACCAATTCTCCTTTCACTTGTAACATTGACCCAAAGCATGTACATCACCTCAGAACAGAATTCTCCAGGCTTTAGCTGTGCCATAAGTCTGTGTAAAAGTTGTTTGCCATGTTTCAGAGAACCGAGTAAATCATCAGCTTGTCTGACCTAGTTACTTCTCAAAAGACTTGTCACACATCACTGTCCTCGGGCCTTTTACATCCACTAAATACCTTCCACTCACCTGGGATTATCTTATCCTTGTTTGATCTTGTAAGCATGGTCCCACATGTCTGCTTACAGCAGACACAGTCTGCTTGCTCTGCTGGTAATCCTTGCTGTTATTTTATGAAAGTTTATTCTAGATAGTCCAGATTTTACTTTGCAGGGGTTTTAGTCGTGTTCTGACATTGGTTTTGGCAGAGCTAGTTTTATCCAAATCCAGCTACTGCTGATAGAGATCCCTTAACTATGTTCTGGGTATAATATAGCTAATTTTCCTTCCAGCTTGTTTGAAAGCGTGCATTAGAGCTTATCATTTACCAACCTTCGAGGTCAGCCACCTCATAGTGGTTCCCGCAGTTAATTTCTCACTGGTCAACCTCCACAGCTGTAAAGGGAATTTTCAAGCATGGTGTATGCAGTACCAGCTGGCAAAAAATTAATCCATTACCCAGTTACCCAGATTTGCCCTGCCCTAGAAGGGCGTAGGTGGTTAGCTATACTCCTTATGTAAATATCCATGCATCTCAATAGCCCTGTGCATTTCTTTCGCCATAAATAGAGCAGTGATAAATCAATGAAGATTGTACAAATGAATGAAAACACTGCAGGCAGTTCTAGAGTTTACCAGAGCTGTGGAATTTTGTTTTGAGACAGCTCTTTAAATCCAGCAGACAGATCTCGGAGGCATTCAGTATGAGGAGGCTGTGCTTTCCAGACTCATTGATTTCTCTATTACTGGTCGTGTTTCTAGTTTATTTTACTTCTAGGAAATTTTAATTCTAAGATAAAATTTATTACAAAATCCTTGTTTTCCTGGTAATTATAAGAAATAGCTATTTGAGTGCCCAGTAAACAACACAATCTAAGCTAGTGTAATGTCATGAAACCTGTTAAGTGTTTTCACCTCTGCTAACCTGTACCTTTGTACTAGTGATGCCTCTCCACGCAGAGCACAGCAGTCAGATTTGTGATCCTGTTTGAAAACTATCCAGCTCTTCCTTTTTTATAGAGCATTCATTTTTTAATGCCAGACCTCATGAGATTTGATTCCTAAGATATGGGGACTGATGCTGAACAGTTCCCTGCTATCAAGATTTTGAAACTAAGAAATGACAAACACTTAAACTTTTAATTTAAAGAATTTGCTTCATTTTAAGTCATGGCTGAGGGAAGTGCATCTGCTTCAACACAGTTTCTCAAAGGTATTAGGCTTTTGCAGCATCCCAGATGTTTTCCACACTGAGGAATTCTTTGTCCCACCTTAAGCACTAAAACGTCACCAAAAGGGTTGCAGAGGGAGACTGAGCATCACCCAGATATGTCGTTGCTTTGGTTGGCTCTACCATGTATCCCACTGTGATCTGTAGCGATACGAGGTCAGTACATCACCCAGGTTATTTCTGAGCAGGGCAGCACAGCTGTGCAGACATGCAAGGAGAGGACCATGCTTTGTCATGATCCAGCCTTCATCCCCAGGGATGGCTGTGACCTGGTGCTCAGGGTCTGGGTGGACAGGGGAGGTGGACGCCACTTGCTGTTTGGGATGCTGAGCAATCGCTCCTTACTGCTGATGTAGCTGGAAAGGTCCTGCCTGGGATCATAAGCAGAGCCAATTTCCCACTCTTACTGTTTGGCAGATGGGTGTGAGGGAGATGGGGTGCTGGGCATCAACCACACTCACACCTGCTGTAATACCCACAGGCGTTTGGCCTCTCACACCTGGCGTGCCCCAAACATGCCTCAGTGATGTCAAGGGGCAGAGCAACATCTGTCTTCCAGGTTCCCACCTCCCTGTGGGCTTTGCTTTCGGGGCTCTGATCAGAAATGGAGGCAACTGTGGAGCTGCCCACTTTTGGCAGTATGCGTGCTAGTGGGATTTTAAGGACACCAAGCAGTGGGTTTTGAGTGGGAGGCTCTCAGAATCGCTTTCCAGCTCAGCAAAGCTTTCTGGACCCAGTGTGTTCCTGGTCCCCCAGGGACATGGATCTGGGCTCCTGCAGAGAGCTCCTGATCACAGAATCACAGAATCACAGAACCGTAGGAGTTGGAAGGGACCTTGAGAGATCATCGGGTCCAACCCCCCTGCCAAAGCAGCTCCCTAGCACATATTGCACAGATAGGCGTCCAGACGAGTCTTGAATATCTCCAGAGAAGGAGACTCCACCACCCCCCTGGGCAGCCTGTCCCAGGGCTCTGTCACCCTCACTGTGTAAAAGTTCCTCCGCATGTTGGTGCAGAACTTCCTGTGCTCCAATTTACAGCCATTGCCCCTTGTCCTGTATCCACAGGCTACTGAAAAGGGGCTGGCCAATTCCCCCTGCATCCCATACTTAAGATATTTATAAACATTAATTATTTCCCCCCTCAGTCTTCTTTTCTCCAGGCTGAACAGCCCCAGCTCACTCAACCTTTCCTCATACGGGAGCTGTTCCAGGCCCTTAATCATCTTCATAGCCCTTCTCTGGACTCTCTCCAGGAGATCCCTGTCTTTTTTATACCAGGGAGACCAGAACTGGACACAATACTCCAGGTGGGGCCTGACCAGGGCAGAGGGGGAGGATCACCTCCTTAGAGCTGCTGGCCACACTCTTCCTGATGCATCCGATCTTTCCCAGGGTCTTGCACACAGAGCTTCAGCCTGAAGTGGGGTTTATTTAGATAAACCCCATGAAGCTGAAAGAAACACATGGTTTGTATCCAATCCTCAATATGTTTAGCGAGGTAAAGCACAGCGTAGACTGCCAGTGCTGATGTTATCAGGTGATGTTCAGGCCCTCTGAACACCCAGCAAAGTACTGAAGTTATTCTATTCAAGTTCTGAGGTTTCGAGCAGAGGCTTTCGGAAAGCCTAGCAAAACACGAGCTCTGTTTCAGACGCCAGCTCAGCAGAATACTAATACCTGGACTAGGAATGATGTCACCTCCCTGGCAGGAGGCATAATTTAGGCTGAAAGTATTGATTTCTTTAATAAAGCTCGATTTATTCACCCTACGCTCACAAGACCAGATTACCCCTCGCACCGGGCCGTGAAGAAACCTGCAGGCGAGAGCTTCAGTCATCTCAGCAGCGTATAAGCTCTGCTGCTGGCTGACAGGGTTTCATTAGTGCGGGGCAGAATTGGGGGACCCACACAGCTTGTTCCAGTAATTCCATCGCCGATTTTTGAGGAGGGCAGGGAAAGGTGTTTAATGTTAGATAGTGGGCACAGAGGGGATGATAGCAAGGTGACATGGCCTGACTCTGCTCTTTCCAGAAAGCTTCCCGCCTCTGTTAGGCTGCTAAGGGAGTTGCTGGGATGATGTTACCCAGGTAGCAGATGGCAGGCTCACTAAATGTGAAGAAGCAGTGGTTGGGCTGAATAAAAGACCCGATGTGATTTCCTCCCCCTGCCCTTGGCCCCTTTCCCAGTGATGGCTAGGACCTTAAACCCTTCTCCACCACCCCAGCACCACTGCGTGTAGCTTCTTGTCCCAGTAAGAAGAGGAAGCTCCAAGGCAAGTCGTGCCAGGGCGGGATGGTGATCATGCTGTTCCCTGCCTGCCTGCCAAGAAGCACCGCTTCAGGCTCCGTTACATCACCTGCGAGCAACCTTTGTCAGAGCCACTGGCAGTCTTGGGCCAGGGCTCCCTGCAAGCATTTGTGAGAAAGAAGAAGGTGGGTGGTTTCCAAGCCACATCGCATTCCCACTGTGGAGTTTCCTGCATCCTTACATCAAAGGAAAAGCATTTTGGACACCACAGAAACAGCTCAAGGGTGGTCAACAGTCAACACAGCGACGTGCCAATGCCTGCTGGAAACTATTCCTACAAAAGGTGTCTTTGGTGGCCTTCCCCCTGGCAGTGTGACCTGCTAAGACGCAATGCCTCACCTTTCCCAGGCTAGGAACATCAGATGTAAGGAGAGGGAGGTGCAGAAATTTGGGCATGAAACCTGCCCAGCCTCGAGGAGTTTCAGCCTCAAGCTGTTGATTGTGGTTGGACTGTAGCTTCTAGCATGTCTCCTTGTAACCATTCCTAGTCCTTTAATTGCCCTGACTGTCTCCAGAGGGCCTTGGTGGAATTAGGTGTTGTTTCTGTTCTCATCTGAACAAAAAATCCGACTCTGCTTGGCAACTGACTGTAACACCGATGACAAACATGTCACCCTGGAGAATATGAGCATGCTATGAAGTCCCTTTTTTCCAGCAGCAGAACAACAACGTGCATCTCATTTGACGTGGAGTTTTATGATGGGAGAAAGACAATGCTCCCCATAAACATGATGATGCTTCATTGACAGCCTGTCGAAGGGGAGTAGGAGACACTGGGCACCACCTTAGTGGTGCTTCTAAGATTGGATGTGGCAGCAGGAGCAAGAGACAGCCGTAAGCTACAGCCCACCTCTTGTTTCATTTGCCTGGAAACTAAGCGTCTGCAGCAGGCTCTGCACACCCAAAGCAAAGGGGACTATTTCCATTAGGTCCTGATGGACCTGCTCCTGTCTCTGACATGTCCCTGGTGTGCAGGATTTGTGGCAGCAGCAGTGTGATACAACAGTAACATCTCAAATCTACTTTTTCCTGTGTGCTTTAGGAAGAACTGAAGCTGAACTGCTCACCTCAGTGCCATCCAAGGAGGAAAGAATGCCTCATGGGTTAGATCAGCTAATGCTGATTGTTAGTTAACACAGGCATCATCACTGGTTGGAGTATTTTAATTACCTCTATCACTAAATAATCATGTGAACCAGTAAAAACAGGTCATAACTGTACCGTGGAAATGCTGATAATACACAGGGGTTTCAGCAAGGAGAAGATGTCAAGACTGAGTGCTTGGAGATGTTTCTGTATTAACATAAAGGTCCCTGTAGTGCACAGTGAGCACCTGATGTGCGTTACCCAGCAGGAACTGCTCACCTGGGACGCTCCCTGCCACCGTCAGCAGAAATACCCATTAGTCAGCCAGCAATGGCACTGGTGCTCCCCAGGCCCCTTGGCCCCACTGCGCTTTCCTGCTCCTATGCCTGTTGATGCTCCATCTCTCTGGCTGGCCACAGCATTCATCAGGGAGCACAAGGGTTCCCTGTAAAAAATAACTATGCAAAAATATTTTCTAGTGGCAATTCTGGCTTTGGCTGATCATATAACTACATCATCAGCAAGAAATCATGGTGAGGCACTTTGTTTTGCTGTGGTTGCTTTGGATAAAAATTTACGACCTCCTGCCATGCTCAGCAAGTGAAAACAAGCTGTGCTTAAGAAGACCAAGACGGGCTAGCTATTGAACATCACACAGTCTTGGCAATGGTCCTTCTCTTCTGGCACAAATCCAGAAGCACTAGTAGGCTATGGGATGTCAGAGCCTCTTCTGTATGGTGCCGATGGTCAGCTTCGGGCGCTTGGCTGATTCATTGTCCTTAATACTGCGTTCGAGTTGTGATGGCCACGGTCACCTTAACACACACTGTCACACAGCACACACCATCCTGCTGAGACAGACCAGCACTGGTAAACTACAGGTCTCTTTGGTGGAGAAATACAGGAGTAAAAATAGCAATGTAAGAGCCTAAAGAAGTCCCACAGACATCTTATCACTCGGAAAGAAAGATCCAGCTTTAACAAAACCGAAATTCTGAGGTAAGGAAAAAGCCCAAACAAGTTACAATATTTTCCTTAATTGGATTACAAATGTCACCTTTGGAATACATTTAAAAATCAATTATTCTTCTCTCTTTGTTGTGCTGTCAGTTTGTTTTTTACGCTTCATAGAGCACGACAACGAAATGAGGCTGTTGTTCTTATTATTGATTCTGCTTTGTGCTCAAAGTCAGTGTATCATCTTTGATGTTGGGCAGCAGTAAACTCTGTTCTCTTTTGTAGCATAGATGAGAGAGTTACCTGCACAAAATTTTAAAATTGAGCAAATTGCCATTGTCTACTATAGGGTCATTTCTGGTCTTCTTTGGGATGTCAATTCTTCTGTACAATTAATTAAAAGATATGTTGCATGACAAAAGGAGAAGATACAGAGGTCAGCAAGGCAGCCTTCTTAACCCAAAAGTTAAAATAGGAAAACACCTGTGAATAAAGATGGAAGCAGAGGTGGTTGAGATTCGTTGTCTAAAAGGTAGGGATCAAACAAGGATTTAAAAAAAAGAATAAAAAAGATCCTTGAGATTGTTTTATAGACATAAATGGGGAGAGCATGACAGGCAGAAGAGGAAGCAGAAGCTCAGCATGAGAAAAGGAACCAAAGAGAGCGAAAAGGGAAAATGTATAAATGTGTAAGGGGGGTGTCCTGGTTTCAGTGGGGACAGAGTTAATTTTCTTCACAGTAGCTGTGTTTGGATTTGTGCTGGAAACAGTGTTGGTAACACAGTGATGATTTCATTACTGCTGAGCAGGGCTTACACAGAGCCAAGGGCTTTGCTGCTCCTCACCCCACCCTGCAAGCGTGATGGCTGGGGGTGCACAAGGAATTTGGAGCGGTGATTCAATGATATGTGATAACACTGAGTAGATTTATACAGATGTAGTTTAAGAGACAAGAGTTATTGCATAACCCTGCCTTTTCTTAGAAATTATAATGAATTACGTATAGTTAATCTGTATAAATATGAGAAATTTTGCTTTAAATGTGCACACATTAGGAGGAGCGATCCCCTGTGTGCCCAGCACTGCAGTAAAGAATACCTGCTTAACTTAATATTGAGTTTTGATCCTGGCTTTTTGAGGTTTCAGGGAACACAGCCTGGACAGCTGGCCCCAGCTAACCAAAGGGGTATCCCATACCATATGATATTATGCTCCATATATAAAGCTGGGGGAAGAAGAAGGAAGGAAGGGGGGCATATTCAGAAGAAGAAGGAAGGGGAGATGTTCATAGTGATGGCGTTTTCCCTCCCAAGGTGTGATGTAGCCACGCTGTCCTGGCGGTGGCTGGACACCTTCTTGCCTGTGGTGTGGGCACGTTTGGCTTGGCTTGTGTGCACGGCTTTTGCTTTACCTGTTAAACTGTCTTTATGTCAGCCCAGGAGTTCTCTCACATTTTACCATTCAGATGGTCTCCCCCATCCTGCCCTGGGGGTGAGCGAGCGAGTGGTGGCTGCCCAGTGTTTGGCTGCCAGCTGGGGCAAAACCACGATGGGGAGAGGTGAGTGGTACGAAGGGAAACTGGAACAGAGATTAAGTAGGAAGATAATATGAAAGGTCGCAGTGGAAAAGCTCTCTGGATGAGGACAGATAGCCAACAAATGACCAGTTTAAAGCTGTTTGAGACATGAAGGCTAAACAAGGGAGATGGAAGATCATCGACATGAGAGAGGTTTTAGTATTAGATTGAAAAATAATTTTTAAAAATCAGAAGATTTTAAACTCCAAACTAGATGCTGTCTACTAGATGCTGAAATCTATTTTCTGTATCACTTACAAGTCACGGTATATAGCTTGTGCTATTCTGCTCAAAGACTTTTTTGTCATGTGATAGTCCAGAAATGCTGCATTTATTATGTTCATAAGCTTTAATAAACAATTAGCTAATTGAACTTTTAGGATTTAATGATGATTTTTTTCCTTACTATCAAAAGGCTTATTCCCCTAACTCAACAGAGACTGATTTTGAACTCAGAAATTAATATAGCCAGTCAGAAATGAATATAGCCATATATATCTGTATGTATATATGTATATATAAGTATACACATCACCATAATGATGTCTGGGTCATTTTTGATCCTTGGTTTCACACTTTTTAATTTACTCTCTATTATTTGTTCTTCATATTTGAGCTTAGTGCCAGTTCAGTGTAGATCACCTAAAAGTTTCCACTCTCGACCGAAACCCCATGAATGACCCATTTCAGGAGGTACTGCAGAGTTAAAAAGCCTTCATATTAATTGTACATTCCCAAATATAACCTTTGTGTTCCCTTTACATCTGAAAGAAAAGATTTTTGTGTTCCAGCTTGTGGCTATTTGGTGGAAATTAGGCCACTTAAAGGCTCCTTGCCACTGTAGGCATGCTTCTAAAAACAGCTTTTAATGTCCTAAGAATAATTACAGGGGCTTGAAATTCACAGCTAAAATTTGTTTTGATTTATTTACATGTAATTGCTGTCATGCAACCAGATTCTCTTTTCAATTCAGAGTTATGTTCCCAGCAAAAAGGTTAACAGAAGTCAAAAGCAATTAGCTCTTCTAAAAAGCAATCATTTTACATGAAACAGAAGAGGGGGTTATTATTATTATTTAGTAATATTATTATTGTTGTTGCTGTTGTTATTGTTTTCTTGTTATTTTGTTTTTGTTGTTGTTGTTGCAAAAGACATAAGGTAAAATAAGCTAACTGCTTTGCAGGTTATTACAATTTTTACTGTTTGATGATACTTCCAATGTTTTTCGTTAAAAATTAGAGAAGGGAACAGGGGAATTCTGTGCCTGAGCTGCATTTGGAGTCTGATGCCAAAACCAATAGGGAAGTCTTCAGCTGAAAGATGAGGATTTAACTGTCGGGTGAGATAGTTGCTGATAATCACCCATTCAGGATAACGAATGCCAGTAGTTTCCATCAGCTTGTGGCTGTTTTGCAGAGGACTGGCCAAATTCAGGGTACACAGAAGACCTCTTGTGCAAAGTGCCTCCCCTCTCACCACACTCAGGTTGCTCTCACCTATTTATTTTTTTATTTTTAGGTATTTCAGGAAAAACCCTCTCAAAGTGCTGGTGTGCTTCAGGCATACGAGCTCTCCTTTGGGAAGATGGGGGGTAGGTTGGTTAGCCATCAGGTGATTTTTCAGTCATGCAGATCAGACACCAAATCCTATTAACTGTAGGGCACCTGGACACCTTGGAAGCTTGGAGGTGTGGGAGATTTCTACCCGTTTCTCCCTTTGCTTCCAGCCCACTGGTTCGCAGAGGGGCACTAGGTGCAAGGCTGGCAGGGAGAACAGGCCAGAACATGTCAGAATGTTTTGTTCGCTGTGCTGGTAGCTCAGGGTTAGGATTGTATGCGCTCAAGCACACCCTACGCTTGCTCCATGAGGTGTTTCCACAGAGGATGGAGACCCTGCACTTGTGTGCAGATGTCTGGTACAGGGGCTTAGCACACCCCGTTAGGGCCACCTTGCTTGAAATGGGTTCTTATAATCAGGGAAACGATGGGTTGGCTGGTCCAGAGAGTGAAGACTGGTGACAGCTTGGCTGCAATCGGGGCACTGCTCTTGTTGCTCTGGACTTGTACAACCAAAGTCCTTCACAAATTAAGTAAGCCAGCGGTCCTTCAAGTTCTGTATTTTAGCTACTGTAACTTCATGTGATATCCAAACCTGGGCAAAGGCAATCCTTTCCTGGTGTTTTCTAGGCTAACCACCTCCCTAATGTGTATGGAAGTAGTTTCTAAGGGTTACTCGCTTACTTACACAAACACTTCCCGATACTCATTTTGCTTTCATTGCCTCTCTGCTCCTCCTGCTCTCACCATATGGAAAATGCAGGACATGCCATGTTGCCTAATCCTTTATTTTCCACTTTGCCTGGCAGCCTTTTCTCTACCTCCACCCCAAAGTCTTTGTCTGGCTTATTTTACTCCTTCTTGCCTGAGAGCAGCCCACAAGCCGGCACAGAATGCACACACACACACACACACATATATATACATATATACAGATGTATTATTTTCATGTGGACTGGGAGGACAAAGTGATTTATGTCACCTTGCATCTATTGCCCTGGCCTTCTCAAATAACTCATGTCAAGTTTCAGTGTTATTTTAGTTTGTCTTAGCAGGACGTTTGCAGTTGAATTTATATAGTATTTTATTAGTTTGATTCCTTTCTCCCTGGTTCAACTACACTTCAGGGAAGAAACGTTGGAAAAATAAAGATATATGAAAGAAAATTATTGTGCAATATACCACTCTAATGATAGAATTTCACTGTGTTATAAATAATTTCATGTATAGATGAGGAACAGACCTATGATTTACTACTGTCTGTCTGAATTAGTTATATATGGTAAATATCTATAAAGGGGTCATATTTGACCGAAGGTGTCTGTTATTGTTGGCATTAAGCGATACGCTTTCCAGAACTGCTAGACTGCTCGTGGCACCGGACCAATTTGTTATTTTGGGAGTAGATAAAGCCTTTGTTTAGCCTTCTGGCACTCAGTGTAGCTCTTAAAAATGGTTTTCTTTGTTTTGCTTCAGGTTTTCTGTTGCTCTTAAATCTGCTCCATTCTATGGGGTTTTGTCACAGGAGATGAGGGGCCGGAGTATTAGGTGTACTCTTTCTTGGATGTCTTCCCAGAAGGCTTAATTTCAGGTGGGTGGGGGGGCATGTGGAGATAATGTACAATATTGTGCTTGTACATTGCAGCGTCAGCACTCCTGCTTTCGCCTAAGACCAGCAGCTGTCACTGTTGCTGATGTTCACTAGATGTCAGATAGGATTTTTTTATATGCTGTGCTTTACCATACCACCTGGAGAAGTTGAGTCATATTTTTTTCCACGTGTAAGCGTTACCTCATTTGGTGCAACTGGGAGTCAAATCTGACAGAGGACTTGGACAGTTAAAGGAGAAGCATGTTCATACCTGACTGCAAAGCTTCCTTGGTTCCTGATGTTAAGGTTGCTGGACCTGCATGTTGCTGCAGACCCAGAGCTGCCCCAACTCTGGCACAGATGTCATGTTGGGGCGTGGAGGATGCCTGAGGTCAGCCAGGATCCTAAGCAAAATATTCCTGCCCCACAGCCGTTGCCATGCTTAGTACACAGGCAGGATTGTTCTCTCGGAAATGCCATAGCCAGCTTCCCTGAGGGAAACTTATGGTGGTGCTATTGTGCCCGATAACCTTGCAATTAGAGCAGTCAACAAGAGTCTGGGAAACAGGGATTTAGTTCTCTTTCTGGTGGAGAGGATGTCAGTGGTCCCAGAGGACTGTCCTCCTTGCTAGGCTCCAAGCTGCCTTGTGAGAGTGGGGCTGCCAGGCATGGGTGTAGAAGAAGGGAAGATCCCGTGTTGTTGGGGAAAGGGGCTGTCCACCCCACCCTTCCTTTTCCATGGTACTGCTGTAGTTCATCTTTCAGGGACTGTTCCCTATATAAAAGCACCCTAGCAGTTTCCCAGGCAAGCAGGAAGCCCAGGGCTTTCACATCTGAGGTGTCTTGCCCTGGGGCAGTATGAGTACACAGCTCCTCCTTGCTCCTCCATCCTCCCTCCTCTATGAACTTGCTCTGCAGGACCAGGTGTGCCCCAGCCTGGGCTGGCCCATTTCCTTGGGTACCAACGAGAAAAGTGGGACTTTGTTCCCTAGGAGTCCTGAGCGAGAACTTTGGCCAGTTCCTGTCTCAGGTGTTACCCATCCACCTCTTCTGGCTGTGCTTTGAAAGCCAAGCAGACACTGTGCTCCATTTCCAAAAGCCTTGTGTTGGGTGCAAAGGGAGTGAGGTCCCCAAGGCCCTCCCACACCTGGGGTCCCAAGGCTGAAGGCTGCCCTTTGTCTCCTGGTTTCTACCTCTCTGTAGTAACCCACAGACTGTGTGAGCTGAGCAGGGCTCTGCCTGCTCTGAGGCACACATGTGTGTACATAGGCAGCCCAACTGTGGAGCTGTAGGGGTCCAAGCATCCTCACCAGCCCTGTGTGTAGCCAGGAGTTGGACTCAATGATCCTTATGGGTCCTTCCAACGCACTGTTCTATGATTCTATGTTGGCTTGGTCCTGGCTGAGGCCTTCATCCTGTTAAGCAGCTGGGACAGGCTCCTGTTGCAGCTCAGGAGGTCAGTGGGCTCCCCCAATTCACAGTTGGGCAGTTTGCTGGCTTGGGGCTCTGTACTTATAGATTTTTATTGAAGAGGTTCCCAAGAATGTGTTTTGTTCAGTCATGGCTGAAGTAACTCCCTGGTAAAATGCACACTTAAGGACATACCTTAAGTCCTGTCAGCTTGAATGACTCTGAAGCAGGTTACTTTTAGTAGCTTTGCAGAACAAGGCCAGGACCTCATTTCACTGTCCCTGCTCAGGTGTCAGAGTTGGTGGGATGAACAGGCTGGTATTGCCACGCTGTAGCTCAGATCTTGGAGCTGAGTGAGGATTTCAGGCTTTGATTCTCCCTGGAAGTCATTGTCACCCATTTGGATGTATAGGACAGAAGTGACACTGCCTTTCTGTACTCTCCTGCCGTGGCATGTTTTCTAGATGGTTCAGCAGAGATGGTAGGCTTAGAACATTTATGCATTTGAGGCTCATAAAATATCTTGCAATCCTCAGCCTTTTGAACTGAAGCACTTCCAAATTTTCTAAGTACTTTTTTAAACAGCAATCAATGAAAATGTCTCCAGGAATCCAGTTTTCCAGGAGACAGCTCCTCATTCATCTTGAGTACCCCGTTACGCTGCAAAAGGCCCAGCTCAGCAAACACAAACCCACACAAATTTACCGTGAGTCCCAAGGGAGCCTTGCTGAGTACAGTTCTGGCTTGTGTTAGCATGTGCCTGAGGAGTCTGAACACAGAGACCTGATGCTGGAAATATTTATGAGGGTTGGGCAGCATTCATTTTGAAATGCCACTCCAGCAGCACACGGATCCCACTCTGGCCCTCAGGCGAGCAGCAAGTGGGTGTCGCTGGTGCCCCATGCTGCAGGTGCTCTGGTAACAAAAGTCTCAGTGATTTTTGGAGAGGGTGACATGGAGAGAGCACTCTGCATTGCCGCTGTGGGTGAAATTATGTTTCAGCAAAAGGTAAATTTTTTTAATCCAACGTGCATCCCACCTGTACAATTTAGGTAGATAAATACCATCTCACAGCACTGCTTCAAACAAAGAGCTGTACTGTGTAGTCCTTCATCAGTGGTTGCTTGAGGCTTGGGCATCAGGGTCTCCTGGCAGCTCAGGTGAAGGAGCTGATGGAGCCATAGCACAGGTACCTGCAATACCTTGATGTCCCAGTTCTTCTGATGGGAAGCATGTCGCTGAGGTAAAAGGTACATGTGTATGCTATTCCTGGCCAGGTCCTTGTGGCCTCAAGCTACTATGTTCTCGATCAGTCAGCGTGCTTGTCTGTATGAGGTGAGGTATATACAGAATGAGAGTATCCGTATTTGATGTCTCGTGGTGAGGGAGAGACAGAGCTGTAAAGCTTTATGAAACAGTATGTTTTAAAGAAACAACATTTTGAAGGGCAAAAGGGAAGTGGGAAGGTGGTCAGGAAGGCAGGTCTCTTGCTCTGTAGCTAGAATGGATTTTGACACAGAGGTCTTCTTTTTGTCCATAAGACCTGGCTTCCTTTTGGACCCATGTTTTGGCCAAATCATCGTTTTTCTTGTTTTCGCCTGAGTGGCTGTAATGGCTTGTTTCCATGGTCGCTGATAGCTCATCAGTTTTACTCAATTCTTTGGCATTTTAAAAGAGCCCAATTAAGGCCATTTCCTTGAACTTCATCATCAGGGACAGTGCTGGATTTGTGCACTCCAGTTACGTGCCAAATCTGGTGCAGCCGTCCCACGTCTGAGGACTTGTGAGCAGCTTCCATTTGTGGAACTGAGAATCTTTTTCCTGCCTGTAGAAGAAAAGTTTTCTATCTGACTTGAATTTCCCCAAACCTAGAGAGATACCCAAGAGGAAACTGAAACCCGTGTTTCTTTTATCTTAAATAGATCTTTATAAACTTCTGCCATAAAGGGGGCTTTGAATTACTGGGAGCAGGGGCAAACGGCATCCCACCGGGAGCGCTCCACAGTTCACTGGAACATTGAGTAATCAGATTTAGGTCTTAATTTGAGGCTTAGCTCAAAGAAAGGTGTCAAAATATTGATCTTTCCAAATTTTATTCAGCACGTGTTTGAGCTGGCTGCTGAGATTTTATTCAGTCTGCATCAGGACTGCTGATACAAGTCGCTAATATAAATATTACTAAAAGGTTCATTTTTCTCCTTCAGTGTGGCTGCTTGTGGTCTGGAGTTTTCAGTTTCGGGGTGTTTTTTTTCCTTACAAAAAACACACATTAAATGGATTGTCTTTTTGGCTATTTATATCTATACATCTAATAGAATATATATATATTATGGTGTGCTCAGTGATGTTTATTGAAGAAAGCTACAGACTGGGTCCAAGTCACACCAGTGTGCATTCTTTATGCCTTTTAAGATGAAAATTTATGTTAAAGGAATATAGCTACTGTTCTGCTGAACCCTGCAATGGATGTATTCTCCTAGTTGAA
The DNA here is from genome assembly GCA_020800305.1 of Porphyrio hochstetteri. Taxonomy (NCBI): domain Eukaryota; kingdom Metazoa; phylum Chordata; class Aves; order Gruiformes; family Rallidae; genus Porphyrio; species Porphyrio hochstetteri. The sequence goes on along the minus strand of CM036905.1, from coordinate 64,933,442 downwards.
GCTTTCCTGACATCTCTTTTTTTTTTTTGTGGGGAAATGAAGCGTATTACATTTTCAGGCTGGATGAGAGGCGTATGGACATTGTCATCTTCGGTCTGGCTATAAACATTACTCCTCAGGAAGTTAGGATCAAAGAGCAGAAATGATGCTTCGCCTCTGCTTTGTTTATTAATGAATTAAACAAGTTATTTTCTCTTGTCCTGGGCTCTGGCAGACCTGAAATGCAGGAATGATGAACGAGGTAATGGCTGTTTCTCAGTAACAGATTCCTTCTCTCTTTTTTTCCCTTTTTCCAGCTCACCTATTTGTTTCAAATATATCTATCCATTTCTCTAAGTACTTGTAACCAGGTTTAATTGAAAATACCAAAAAATTCTGTTTCCCTTCCATAGGTAGGAATAGAAATTTATATCGGCCCGAGTTATGCTTGTACAAACAATAACTATACTTCTGCTACAGCACATCATTTCCAATGTTTTTATCAAAAAAGTAAACCAGAGTGATAAATGCCATCTTTTTATTTATTTTTTTTATTACAGAAGTCTATTTTAAAAAAGGCTTTGTACATTTCTTTTCAATTCAGTACTCATCCGGGTTCGGCTCTGAGCTATGGAGAAGCTGGATCCTACTTGTGCCTCAGCGACTCACCTCAGCCTAAAGCACTGGGGGTTACCTCACACCTGTATATTGAAATATGCCCAGGACCACACGTACCTCCCCTACGTACTGGGGGCGAATGCCCTGTGGTGAGTAAGTGCCAGGCCAAGAGTTCCTGTCAGAGGCAATCATTGACAGAACTAGTTTTGGATGAAGCGATGAACCTGGGCTTCCCTTTGTCTCCATGAAATGAGCTTTTGGCTTTGGAAACTTGAATATGAAGCTCATTTGTCAGTAGATTTCCGTGTTGTATAAATGAGGGCAGGAGGGAAGGGGAAATAAGCACAGCAGCAGATGTAGGTAAGGGGTTTATAGCCCAGAAGGAGCAATGAAAGTTTTAGGATGTGGACATTTTTCTCCACTGCAGTGTTATGATCCTCATATATTGCAAAAGGGAAGATGATTACATCGTAGCTGTGTTACTAGAATGTTATAAAATGGGTGGGATGGTATCTTTCAAGGAGACTATCAAATGATTCGGTAGCATGGATAACCAATGGCGGATTTCTCTGCGTGACAAGACCAAGTCATAATAACAGCTTGGGAATAGCCACGCTATATTTTTCCATTAAAGAAAGTTTTATTTCTGGAACCTTGACAGGTTTTTTAAGTAACATAGACTTTTCTTACCACTGAAGCCCACATCTTCTATTACAAAGCCGAGCTGTTCTCTCCAAAACCACATTATGCATGTTGTAACAGTACTCTCCCACAGCCGATGAACACTTAGAACATATTTTTCCATGTGAATCATCCATTCACTTAAAAATAAATTGTCTTATTAAACAAAATAGAACCATGTGACATTTCGTAGGTTTGTATTCCATCTCTCCTTTTCATTACTCTGTTAACATTTTATTGCTGCTTCAAATAATTTTTTGATGATTGCATCATTTTTCCTCTTTGCCCCTGCCTCTCTCGTTTTCTTTTCAAGCAAATAGAAAGCAATTGCCATCCCCACTTTGTTGCAAGCACACCTAAGTGAAATAAATGACCAAGAACTGCTCTTCCAGTTGGATAAATGCAAATAGGTCTTCATTGCTCCTTGAAACCAGTGGTCACACAGATGCATGTGAAGTTCCCTGTCTTCATTTCTCCGCTGGATAAAGCCCTTAAAGGGGAACAAAGCAATCATTATGATCTCTTGACACTGATCACTGAAGAAAACAGTCTCCACAGGTTTTTTTTACTTTCCTTCAAAATTAGAAGGTTATGAGGGAGCAACAAGGCCAAGTGCAAGGTCCTGCACATGGTTTGGTGCAATCTCAAGCACAACTACAGGCTGGGCAGAGAGTGGATGAAGGGCAGCTCCGGGGAGACCTAACTGTGGCCTACCAATACCTGATGTGGCCTACAGGAAAGCAGGACTGTGTATAAGAGAGTGTACTGACAGGACAGGGGAATGGCTCTAAGCTGAAGGAGGGTAGGTTTATATTAGATATTAGGTAGAAATTCTTCACCGTGACAGAGGTGAGGCACTGGCAGAGGTTGCCCAGAGAAGCTGTGGCTGCCCCCTCCCTGGCAGTGTTCAAGGCCAGGTGGGATGGGACTTTGGGAAACCTGATCTAGTGGATGGTGTCCCTGCCCATGGCAGGGGGCTGGAACTAGATGGTCTTTGAGTTCCCTCCCAATCCAAACCAGTCTGTGATTCTATGAAAAGCATGTGTCGTTTTTGTAAGGCTGGTGCTGTGGGACACCATCCATCAGCAGATGTTCAGTCTTGCCACTGATGAGACATGGCTTTTCATGGGTCTTACCTGTCCATTTCACAGCCCTGGATGAAAGGTAAACAAGATCCTGAGTTCCAGGAGTGATTAGTTTTGATAATTGTTCTGCTGCTTGCTTTGTGCACTTCACTTCTATAAATACATGCTGGGGGAATCATTTGTCTAGTGTACCATGGCACAGTAATTTCCTGTATCATTTCATCCAATTGCTGCAGGAACTCATTTGAGCAATTGTTAATTAATCATTAACAATCATTAACTTTGGGTAGCAATGATTGCTAATCAAGATTTCCATGCTGCATTTTTAATATCTGAAGGTACATCATTAATCATATTTGTAACATGTTTTGTTATTTGAGGAAAAGAAACAGCACTCATCCCATCCATTCGAGGGAACTGTTTGGAACATCTTCGCCTTTAAAACCATTGCATGCCTTCACTCTGGCTGCTAGAAAAGTCACAGGCTTTTTTTTTTGCTGCATAAATTACTTGAAAATATTTTGCAGTTTAAATTAACAAGGCTTTCCCTTTGTTCACGCTGCTGACATTTATGCAGTGAGGAACAACCCTGAAAATGGTGACAGCACTCCAACTGTTTCCCACGTCTTCTTTGTCCCGTACCTCGTGACTTTGAAAAAGCCCAGTACCACCAGATACTTTTACTGCTTTTAATGCCACCTTTTTTCAATCATGTGGCAAATAATAATCTATTTTTCTAGTTGTGCACCCTTATGGCCCATCAGCACTATGCTTGTCAATGAGGTGGATGTTGCTGCATCAAGACTTACTGCAGGTCTGTAAGAGAGGAACATTTAATTCTAATTTTCTGTCACACCACAGTGACTTTGCAGTGTCCCCTCGAAAGGAAGAGTGTGGCATAGCTCATGGATGAAATGCAGGTGGAAATCTTTCCTCAGGAAGAAAGGCCAAACAGAAGTATCTCCTCTCCTTCCTCCATACCTTTACCTGCTGTCCTTGATAGCAATGGTGGTGGGAAGGAAGGGGCAAGGGTGCTGCGCTCCATCACATCTCCAGTGAAGATCTTCACCTTCTGTAGTTTGGCCAGGCAGCACCAGACAGCCCCCATTGCTTCCCCTCCTACATGGGACTTTGTGTGACCCCAGAGGAGAAATCAGACTTGGGAAATCAAAGTTTTCCCCTTTCTGAGGCGTGATGCGAAGAAGCAGCCCAGAAGCTGCTGTGTTACAGTGAAATGCTTGCAAGTGCTTGGAGGACGAGGCCAACAGCATCCTCAACTCCTGGCTTCCTGGCTCTGCTCCAGCACCCTGGCCTCCAGCAAGCAACTCCCAAGCAGTAGCTTGCACTCTGGCCAGAAGAAAAGGGAAGAATAATTAGCTCACAGGGCTGTGAAGTGCCTGAACAAGAAAAGGGGGTATTTGAACATATTTGAACAGCACCTCCATCCAGCTGAGCCCAGCTCAGTGATACCTAAGCAAGCTGCAGGATCCTGCCACCATGGGGCTGTGCTTATCAGGGTGTGACCCACCAGCCTGGGGACGGGGAGATTAGCCGCTCCTATCACCGCATTTATGGAGATAAACTGCTCACAGGCTCCCTGCACAGGGAGCTGTAAAGATTAAGCTTGGCAAAGTGGCTTGATGGTGAAACTGCTATTGAACGGCGCTGCTAACGTGTTATCGCTGCTGCCCGCTGCACAAATACTTGCTATTACAGTTATTATTATTCAACCAGGTTTCCCATCGAGCTGCAGATTGTGAGGCCATGAATAGTATCGGGCTGAAATCAGGGCGATCTTATTTCAAGGAATTCCAGAGGAATGAACAATAATTTGCCACTAATTGCAAAGAAGCTTTGATAAAAAAAAGTCTGAACAGATTTCCAACAGTGCATTTTTTCCAGAGCCTGCCTGGTAATTTTCAACAAAACCCAAGAACAATATGACGCATTATCTGTTATGTTAAATGTCATCCAGATTTGTTCATGTCATTCTGCACCACACCGCATCTTCTCTCTGTGTGTTTTCATAATTTATGGTGTGTGGCCACAGTCGGGCTCACTCAGTCATGTATCAGTGGAAAAATGTTAGATGAAGGTCAAATGAAGCCCACAAGGGATGGGAGATTACCTTCCCCATTTGACTCTTCCTTAAAAATGACAAGTTATCTTCTGTCTTGTGGCTTCATTGGCAGACAGATGGCATCCACACAAGCCCCCTTCCCACCTAAAGGTTGAACTATGTGGAGTAGATGCTTTCTTGAGACGGAGAAGATCGTGAGGGGTGATAGCATTCTGCTTGCAGGGTGAGCCACACACTGCACGGTGGCTTGTGGCAACGTCAGTGGCACTGTGTATGTCTGCACTGCTTCCTCGGTGAGGCTGATGGAGAAGGAGAAAGTGATGTCTGACCCTGACTGTGCAGCTTGCCATGGGGCAGGACATCTGCCCATGCCTCAGCGAGGTCCTGTGCTGTGTTGGGAGGTTACCAGTGGAGGCCCAATTCAAGACCCATTGTGGTCTGTGGACACTTCCACTGACCTGCTGCGATTTCAGGGGGAGAGGAAGCTGCATCCCATAGCCTGAAGGGAATGAAAAGAGACTTCAAGGCCTTGGGACAGTTGGTGAAAGACTCTGGGGTGCAAAAGTTATTTTCTCTTCCCTCCTTCCAGTTCTGGGAGGTGACATGGGATGGAATAGAAGGATCCAGTCTGTAAATACAGATGATAGTAAGGCAGTAGATGCAGTCTACCTTGACCTCAGTAAAGCATTTGACACTGTCTCCCACAGCATCCTCATGGCTAAACTGAGGAAGTGTGGTCTGGAAGGTCGAGTAGTGAGGTGGATTGAGAGCTGGCAGGGGGGTTTAACTAGATGATCTTTCAAGGTCCCTTCCAACTCCTGACGTTCTGTGATTCTGTGATTTGTGAATTAAACTGTGTTTGTGCTAGAGCACACCAAACAGTGTAGTATGTTTGCTGAAGAAATCCCCGTTTCATGCTTGGCTAGTGCTGCTCGTGTTGTTTGACGGTTGTAAATGTTCAGAAAGCTCCCAGCTGTTTATGAGGCTATTGATGGCGTCCTGATGGTAACAATGCTGGTTCATTATTGTGAGTACTTATACAAGGTACAGGTTGGTTTTGCTTAAATTTGTTGCCATTTAAGGTTCCAACAGCAGTAATCAGTACCAGGTGACGTAAGTTACCAGCCAAAGAAGGAGGCTGGCGGATGGTCGAAACAATTCCTAACACCTCACGGGAAATTTAATTGTTCAAATTATTCAGCAAATGCTCCAAATTCACAGACAATTAGAGAATCTCTTGAATATTTTGTCATCGTGCGAGATCTCTGCCTATACATAATATTATTTTAAATTAATATTTCAGCTGGCTCATGTTTAATTTATTTTGTGTAGCTGGCCTGGTTTTGTCCTGTTGACAGAGGAAGTAACAAATGTATGGATGTGCTCTGATTCCCCAACTCCCTGTTTAATAAAATATATTAAAAAATTAAGAGCAAGCTTTAAGGCACATCCTTCTGGGTGGTTAGTTCTCTTAAGAAGATTAGCAGATGTTATGGCATCGCAGTCCAAGCTGTGCTGGGATCTCTGCTGCTGGTTGCTGAAAGGCTGGGGTCTCCCCTCACGTACACACAAGTCATTAAAAGATATAATTGTTGGTATTTTAAGTTGCCTAAATTAGGAGATGTCTTGGTATTGCCTAAGCTGGGAGATGTGCATGATATTCAGTAGGCCAAATCCATTCCTGATGAAGCCAAGAAAGAAATGATCGAAATGCAACTACCCCTGACAACCTAGAGAGGCCTTTGGTGCAAGACTTCTTATTTCAAAATTTTAAAAAAACAACCAGCTCTTATCTTTTCGTGTTTAAAAGTCAGAAGATAGTACAAATGAGAGTCTTTGCATCACACCTTGGGATCGCTAACCATGTACATAAGGTTTCTTTTCTGTGCTCTGCTTTATGGTTTCATCTCCACCTGGTGACTCCGGTGTGGCCTCCTCTCTGCCCAGCAGTACGCCAGCTTGGGTAAAACAGAGAAATTTTGAACACCTCTATGATAATTTAAACACACTCTGATTTGAAATGCTGAACACTGTCAGATACTGATGTATTTTTCCTCAAAACCAATCTGCAGCTTCTTATGCAATGAAGCCTCCTTGAGAACTTTTGGATGGAAGAAAACGGCTTGGACCCAAGCAAAGCAGAGACACTCTGCTGGGATGCGTTGGGCCTCATTTTTTATGGCTGAGAATGTGACCAGGTATAGCAGCAGGCTGTGCTGAGACATGTCAGTGTCCTCTTTTCCCTCTGCATTAAGCTACAGAAGCTGGTTTGCAGGGTAAAGCTGAAGAGACAGTCTCTCAGGTTTCTGAAAGCTTCTGCCCAAACAGTGCTGTGCACATCCAATGACAACTCAGGTTTCTTAAAACACCTGAAAATCTGGTGTGGACACTTCCTACATGCTTGACCAAAGATGTGTGTCTTACCCATGGGGCCAGCCAAACTGAAGATCGAATGTTTCAAAACTGATTCAAGTGTTAATAACTGGGTTTTTTTAAATAAAAAAAATCCATGGATTTTTTTTTTTTAATTTAAAATAATTTTTTTTTTTAATTTAAAAATCCATGCCATTTCAGGGTCAGGCAGAAAGGAAAGACAGCATGGATAGGACATCAGACAAGATCTGGCAAATCTGTGGGGCTGAGAGGGGCAGAGCTTCCCCCATTCAGCTTCCCTTGTTCCCATTGCAGTCTGCTAGGCTCTGCCACAGAGGATGAGGGTTCAATGAAGTACTTACTGGAGAGGTCAGAATGCAGTTACATGCTGGTATTTTTTTACTTTAGTCTAACCACAGGGGAAAAAAACCTATAATAAAAACTACAATTAAGCAAAGGCCTGGTTTCAGCCAGCAAATACCAAATACACATCTAAGTTCTCCTATACTCAGAACACAAGGAACCCAGAAAAAGCTTACCCTTTCAAATAATTGCACTAAAACCCATGGACAGCTATAGTATCTTCATTTTTGCTAATCTGTGTCCCTTGTTGCAATAGGATATTTTTAAATGGCTCCCTTTGACAGCTTTATAGAAGAGCTATACTTTCTTTTCTCCTCCCCTCGCTGTGCGTTGCGCAGTCACGTTACGCCGCAGCATTTAAAGCGTGGATAGAATTTGACAGTGCTTCCTACAAAATGTAAACAGAAATAATAAATGTCCAGGAAATTGCTTTTTTGTTGTGGGGGTTTTCTTATGTTATTGTCCGTTAAATCCACAGGAAGGGAAAAAATACACTGCAAAGTTGCTAAAAGATCCGCTGTGATCCAAACTGAATTTTTTAAACACAGAGGAAACTTCAGGAAACTTCAGTGACAAGATTTCTGCAAGTAGGACATGTAGAAACTAAAAAGAAAAAAAAAGAAATAAAATAATCACTTGGAAACCACTATTATGATTTGCAGCTTTATTTATACTTTATCTTCTATTCTGCAAAAAAGTTTTCCACATTTTTGTCCTAGTATGAGGTGCTCCACTGCAGGCCAGGCAGATAGTGTAAGGCCAAAACCTCGGTTGTAGTTAGATTTATGAAATGGTTTTGCTACAATAAGGAGCTCTAAAAGAAGTGAAGCAATCTGATATTTCTGCTATAGGAAAGGAATAATCTTCCATGTACTCAAAAGCTTCTTTTTCTGTTGTTTTGTGATAGTATTCTGTTCTTTTCCTGATTTGCATATTTTGGCCCTTCCAGATACCCTTCGTCTTCCAATTTAGTTTCCCCATTATACGTATAATTAAGGACAAATCAGATTATGGTGATTAGCATATATTATAAACCATTTTACTAATTTCTGAGGGCAAATCCCTACAAGGGATAACATAGAAATTAGCAGGCTAATTAGGCCAAAATTACCTTTGCTAATGAATCTGAACAGTAGTTAAATCCTCTAACAAAAGAGTAATTTTTGTGCTTTGGAGGTTGAAGGTGTGATTCTCAGGAACCCATGTTAGGAATAAATCCGTGGGGTTTTGAGAAGATTTATGAAGGGCTCAGCTCCAAAACACCTGAACTGATTCTCTGAAAATCTGCTGCTGTGGGGTCTAGCAATGGCTGCTTAAGACACTCATACTATTGTAGAAATACCTCCCCCTTCCCGCTGCTCTTGGGGCTCATGGGGAGAAAGGATGAGGTTTGAGGAGCAAATGCCAAATTTGGCACACAGTGTGAAGGTATGGTCAGCACGGTCGGTGAAGGCAGGGTGTGTGGCCATGGTCTTGCCCCTAGCCTACTGCCCAGAGAAAGAGACTTGGCATTGCAGTGGGTGAGGAGTTGGTGCAGGGTGGTGGCCAAAGTGTCAGTGGCAGAAACCTGCAGTAAGGCACTTGCCTTATTCAGCAGGAAATTTCAGGAGCAGCTCTTGTCACAGAAGAAAACATCTCCGGGTGTTGAAGCACAAGCTCAGGAGACCCAACGTGATGTGCACCCACAGAATGGGTACACAGACTTTTGAAGGCTGCTCAGTCCCAAACCTTTGTGTGTGTTTCAGTTCTCGACTCACCTTTGAATTGGGAATCAAAACACCCCTGAGGTCTCTGATCTCAATATCACTGTCTTAGAGTCCCCACAATGGGGAAAAAATAGTACTTTCTACTTCAGATGTACTAAATATGCTGAAGACAGAGGAGTGGCTTAACAATAGAACTGAAAAGGGCATAAAAGTACCCACAATCCACCAAATAAGGACTTCCAGAACTACTGAAGGCCCAGTCCTTCCCCAGGGTCCAACATGTAATGAAGTGCCACTATTCAGTGGCACTATTCACTAGAGGCTCCCTTTCCCCCCAGTTCTCCACTGGGATAGATATCTGTGCTCAGCCTGGAACAGGGTGCTTCTTCCCTTCGCTCTTTGTTGGGGTGGTATTTGGGATGGCAGTGTCGTGGTTTAGTTCTGGCTGGCAAGTAAGCACCACACAGCCGCTCGCTCACTCCCCACAGTGGGATGGGGAGAGAATCAGAAGAGTGGAAGGGTGAAAACTCCTGGGCTGAGGTGAAGGCAGGTTAATAAGTAAAGCAATAGCCACGCACACAAGCAAAGCAAGACACTACCCGTGGGCAGGCAGGTGTCCAGCCATCACCAGGACAGCAGGGCTCCATCATTCATAACACTTGCTTAGGAAGACAAATGCCATCACTCTGAATGCCACTGTCCCCCTCCCCAGTCCGTCCTCTTCCCCTGGCCCCTTATATGCTGAGCATGACATCGTATGGTCTAGAATATCCCTTTGGCCAGTTGGGGTCAGCTGTCCCAGCTGTGTCCTCTCCCAAATACCTGGGCACCCCCAGCTATCCCACTGGTGGATGCCGTGAGAGGCAGAACAGACCTTGATGCTGCCTGAGCACTGCTCAACAACAACAAACAACATCTCTACATAACAAAAGATCTCTGTATTATCCCCACCATTTCCAACAGAAACCTAAAACTTAGCTTCATACTAGCTACTGCAAAGAAAATTAACTCTATACCAGCTGAAACCAGGACACACAGTTCAACCTGTTCTGGTTTAATGGCTCTATTTTCAGATGATAATTACCTGCTGAAACTTTTGGACTCCCAGCTGAAGCTTTCCAGTCCAGGTTTCTGCCCCAGATTAACTTAATTTAAATGTGTAAGTAACAAAGCCCAGCTATTCTTGTAGACAGGGAAAATATTCTCCCTTCATCTGAAGGGAAAAAAAAAGAAGAAAGTGATAAATTGTTTTCAACAGCCTCAGTGTTGAAATGGGTGGGAGCAAGAAAAGACTGAAACACTATAGGAAAATAGTCCTTGGAGAGGCAGCGAGCCTCTTGGTGTTCCAGTGGAGCTCGCCAAGGTTTGGGGATGATAGTTTCCATATGCACAACTGGTTTGCACAATGATTTCCCCATATTCTGCATAAAACGAAGCAGTGCTGTGCCTGGTGATACTATTCTTTGTACACACTAAAATACCTCTGTAGCCAGTGAGGTGGGCTGTGCCTCCATCACTCCACAACAAGGGAGGGTATGGGAGGAGTGAACACGGAGAAGGGAACAAGCTCCAAGGAGCAAAGATGTTCACTGGAGGGGATTGGATCTGACCTGTCCAACAGTCGGGTAGGAAAAGCCCTACTACAGCAGTCACTGAGCACTTGTGTGTAGGCTGCTCTTAAATGAAACCTGGCTTAGTTGACTCCAGCCTACGTGCATCAAGCTGTCAAGATCAAGGCAGTATACAGTAACAGAGAAAATTAACTGTAGATTTTAAGAGGAGTATTTATGGACCTATTAACTGTACATTTCACGAGGAGTATTTATGGGCCTAGACAGCAGAACTAGGCAAAAGGGATAAAGGGATTTTTGGAGGAATTGAGGCATGCAGGAGACTTGTAGCTGTTTTCCAACTCTATCTCTAATGCAAGAGCAGTGTTTGCAGACCATGGTTTCTCATCAAAGGACTTGGGAACCCCAAATAGACCAATAGGAGTAGTTGTAAGCTGCTGTCTAATGAAAGAAGCAGTTTTCAGTGAATGTCACTGGCAAAGCAGCTTCGACTTGGAGGATTTTACTTCACTTAATTTCTTTTAAAAGTAACATAAAATTTTAATTATTGATTTGGATGTCGAGGAAAAGAAGATAATTCATTAAACACTTAGGGAAACACCTTTCTTCTCCATTCTCCAGACTCAAGCCAGACACGTCCCATGCCTCAGCTTCCCTTGTTTCTACCAGTCCTCTCATTCTCAGTCCATCCTGGCTCTGCCAGTGAGGTGATGGGCTGCACTGGATGGTGAGTCCATGCACAGGGTGGCTGGAGTTCTGCTTCATGCCCAGTACAGCAAAAGAAATCATGAAACCTGTTAGGCCTGTGGTGAGTAAGAACCGATTTTCCTGGAGGGCAGCGTGGCCCAAGGGACCTGAGCAAGCCACAGGCACCTTTGCATCAGTAAGACCTCGGGGTACCAGTGACTCCTGCTAAGGTGGGAAGAACAAGGTACCAAATGTGAGCAGTAGGGGCAGAAGAAATGGGAAGGAGGTCAGAGGTGGGTGTGCGAGTTACTTGCCCATGGTTTGGAACGAGGAGGCCATGTCCCTGGAGCACAGCGAGCAGCCTGTCTGAGGGAGGCGTGAGCACCCCTGCTCAGACAGCAAGCCGGGGGGAGGTCAGGCTGGTAGTCTGGCTCTGGGAGGCTGCAGGAAGGCATCCAAGCCCAGGAGGGGGGAGAGGGGGGTAGGTTATATTACGCCCTTCCTTTAAGCATTTCCTTTTGGCTAGCTCAGGTTTCTGCCTCTTACCCTTCGACACTGGCGTAGTCAGGGACTGTAAATCCCTGTCTGGGAGGCAGCCAGCTGAAAGCTGGTCACGGCTGCAGCAGCTCTCTCTTCATGGCTTCAGGTCTGTTCTCCTGTGCAAAAGACACCCCTGCCAGCCCTGCTTCAAGCACAGTGGCACACACATACATTTCTTATGGACAAAAGCTAAATCCCAGCCAGAACTGTTGTGCACACTGTCACTGGGAAAGCGACTAAGGGGGTGTACAAAAGAAAAAGCTGAGAGGTTCCTGGGGATGTAAAGCAAGCCTTAATGGATGGGTTCCCTTCCATTTTCCCTGGCCATTGTTGCCATTTAGCACTGGTGCCTCCTCTTCGACACAAGGGCTTTCCTACAGGCCTGTACAACAGTTTGGCCTCTGGCACCTATGGGCTCTGTGGTAGCCCTTAGGCAGTGGCATGAAACAGTTGTAAGCCACAGCTCAGACTGAATCCCCAGAGCAGTTCTCCCTGCTTTTCTGCACTGGTCACAAATCCTTGCCACCAAAATGACCCTCTCCACTTGGAGAAGACCTACACTGAGGCTGGGTGCAGCCAGCATACATGGAGCAGCTAGAGACCTTCCAAGACGTGTAGTCCCCAAGCTTTCCTACCCCCACCTGGCTGTGCCGGGGGTTGCTGCTGTTTGATCTTTCTCTTTGTCCTCCTCTGAGGTGAACACCCTGCCGAGGGGTGTCCTTCAGCTTGAGATAACTGGACTTGTTCACACTGACCATAACCATCATTGCATCACACACTTTTTTGTTAGATCTGCTTAACCTTGGGAAGGTTTTCTGTTAAGGCAAGCCCTACGAGATGGCCTGATTAAACTCAAGTAATTTTTATTGCCTTGGGAAGAAAGTTTCCCTGCAACATAAGATGCAACAATTTATAACACTTTTCTTCTCTGTGGCACTTACAGAAGATGTCAGCTGCAAAGAATTGCAGTCAAATATAGAATTCGAGACACAAGGAACTTTATTAATTTTCTGGAAGAACTTATTGTGGGGAAATCAGTGGGAGGTGAGAAGCAGAGCTTTCCCCTGTATTTAGTTTTTCCTTAGCTGTATGTGACAGTAGCTGTCTCTCAGCTTGACTCTTTCTCGTAAGCGTGCTCAGATGCAGCTGGAAGTTGGCTAGACTGTGGCAGATGGTGCCAAACCTCTATTGTTTGGCTGGAGATGGGTATTTTGACGTGGTTTCGCTTTAAAAACAACTACCCTCCAAACTTTCCTTTCTCTCTGAGGTCCAGGAAAAGTTTCTGGTGAGGCATGGAAAAGGTAATGAGTGTTGTGATGTAACGAGTGTATAAACCTACTGTTACTCTGAGATAATTCCTTTAGGCTGAAAAGATGAAAGAAGCTGGGAAGCATTTCCATGGTAAGCATTACTGATGAGGCATCGCTGGGACATCATGCCCCAGGACAGACCCAAGAGGACACAGAGGCTGTGGGTTGCATACAGTCACAGCCAGCTGAGAGCTCCAGCTAGGCTTATGCTAGAAATGTTGCCTGCAACAGGAATGTTGGCTGGGGTAGAGGCATGTGTTTCAATGCAGGAGACCCGTGCTAGCAGCAGCCGTAGTGTGGATGCAGTCATGCTAATGAAAACGTGCTCTTGCCAGCACAGCGTATACGAAGTGCAGCAGCAACAGAGACTCCCTTTCCAGCTCTTGGCACCCACTTGAGGAGCTGAACTAGAAGCATCTGCTGTCCCTGTGCAAGCTGAAGAGCTGAGGCCTTGGAGGCGGCGTTATCCTCTCTGGACAGGGTGTCACACGCCTGCCAGGGGATGGTGGCTGCATCTGAGGACAGCCCTGGAAATCAGTGTTCCCCACTGGTGGAGCAGGTTGCACCTCCAAACAGGGAGAGGCTTTGGGTGCAGGGGCTGGTTCCTCCTGTGCACTGGGGATCACATGGATGTGCTTGCCACTGGTGTCTGGTCTCTGAGAGCTGTGAAATCAGGGCTAATCCCCATTATTGATAAGATTATTGAAAAATCCTGCTAAGAGTGGGAAATCTTCCTAACCAGCCACTTGGCAAAAGTCATGACCACCTGGCTCAAGCAGGCTAAGCTACTGGTACCAACAAATTTCTTCAAACTGAGCACCCTCATGGTCCTGAAAAATACACCCACTTCAATACAGGGCCAGAGTAGTGAGGAAGCCCAAGGGGTCTCAGGGAGATGAGGTTTTGGCTTTGCTCAGGAACAAGGTATCCTGTAACAATGGCTTACCTTGTTAGAGGCTAGCAGGTGCCAGTGGGAGGGAACTTAAGTCTGCTAGACAAATGCAAATTCCAGTGAGGAGATTAAACTTGTAAGAGTCTTATGGATAATAAACATCCTGATTAGGGAGAGAGGCTGGAGAACTGGCTGGAAGTATAACGTTGGGTACTTAGACCTCAGCAACGAGTGTTAATGGATAACTTGATACCCAAAGTGCTGAAGAAAACCTCTAAAGTCCATTTGAAAGGAGTTACAGAAGCTCTGTGTGTGTAAGATAAGGAAGGGGGCCAACAAACACAGCCCTGCTGAAGGCACTGGGAGTGATTTAGGAGGCAGGAAGAGGATCTGAAAAGCTGTTAAGGCTGCGGGAGATGCTGCTTCCAAGGGTAACAGGATTCTGATTTTCCCGACCTGAGGTGCAGGATAAAAGCAGGATAAAAGGAGTTTATTCTTAATGAAAAACCAACCATTTGTGTAGAAAGAAGCAGAGGCACAGCCCTTATTTTGATTACACAGTCATTTTTCTGGCTAAGGCATATGCTTTTGGGAAGGAGGTGGATGACAGGGCAGAGTGTAAGTACTGCCAGACCATTATTTTAGAAGCTCACAAAAATAAAAAGCATTTTATACCTTTACAGGTTATGGGGAAATGGAAGACTGAACTACCTAGACAATAGGACATGGACACTACCAGGACACCGATACTTTCAGATACTGGTAAAACTCCATCCCCAGACTTAAAAACCTCCCTGGTGTATCTGGTTTATGATACATTAAGGCTTTGCACACTAGGCCTGGGTGATTATGGCTTTTCTCTCCCAAGAGAGAATAAGTTATTCCTTTTTACACCAGAGATCTTTTTTGATTGTATACATTGCAAGTAAATTTGTACATTCTTATCCATATCCCCTTAGGAACAGGATGCCATATGGTATAGGAGGCCTGATGCTGCATCACCTCAGTGCTTGAAGTTAGAGGGAAACAAAACCAAATAAACAACTGCAATGATGGGTTGGGTTTGCTGGCATCTTCACTCCATTCTGTGAACTTTGTGCTAGTGGAAATGACTAGAGAATGTGCAAGGCCCCTAAAGCTGCAATGCAGCAAGACGTCAACATTACACTTCCATAGGTCTCTTCTATACTCTAGCCTTGCTCTAAAAATAAACACTTCATCTTGTAAACTCCTGACTGTGGCTAGTCTTCATCATTCCCCTGCGTGGGGCAAAAATGAGCTTTGCAGATGTAGCAGGAAATCCCGTTTCTTCAGACACTATCAGAAGACAGAAGCAGCCAGATATAGCACAGAATTCATTCCACCCATGGAAGGAGAGTGTTTGTGTGTAGATAACAGATTCTGTTATTAAAAAAAGGTATGTTTTAAAGGTGGTTCTGTGTCTTAGCATCTGGGTCGAAAGTTCAGAAACCTTTTTAGCTCCCAGACTCCTGAGGAGCACCTAGGTGAGTTCACAGAGGGGACTTTGGTGATCCAGGCATCTGTCAGGCAGATAACTCAGTGTGGTGCAGGCAATTCAGTCAGATCCCAGGCTGCTAGAGACACATTCATAATGTAAATGGTAAAACTGTCCATGGTGCAGCAAGATCCCAGTGTGGTGAAGTGGGGAGTCCCTTGAGGAACAACAACATGAAAAGGGAGCATACTGGGTACAAGGGCAGGCAGCAAAGGGGTTGCACACAACCATTGCTTGGGTATATTGATACAAAATTAGTAAGGTTAAAGTCCCAGAGCTGATTTTAAGGATACATTGCAAAAGTGCATGTGGGTCTGTTGGAGGAGACAAGTAAGTGCTGAGAAATTCACCTAAAGCCCTTTGCTTTGGCTTTCACAAGCAAAACTTGTTCTCAGAGCATCGTGTATATGGGCACAATTTGCAGACTGGAGGGACAGCCATCCAGCCAGTAGGCAGTACTTGGAGACCCTGGATATATTCAGATTTCCTAGTGTGCCAGCTGTTTTTTCTCTGGCAAATCATGGTGACTGGGAGATGTCTGTGACAACAGGAAAAAGACTAGGAGTAAGTCCTTAAGGAAGGACACAGGCAACTTTTCTGCAGTGAAGGCCACTCAGCTTCACCTTGGTGCCTGGAAAGATCATGGCACATGTCTTCTTGAGATCCATTCACAGAAATGTTATGGGTAAGAAAGCAAACAGAAATAGTCTACATGGATTGCCTCCTCCAACGGTGTGACTGGCTGTGTGGAGGAGGTCGAGGCCATGAATGTAATACACCTTGACTTTATTAATAGCGTTCATGTCATTGCCCACAGCGTTCTCATTTGGAAGCTGAAGAAATATGGGCTGCAGAAACAAACTGTTTGGAGGACTGAACCTCTGGCTGAAAGGGTGGCTCATGTTTGTTTGGTGGTCACTTACAAGAGGAATACTGCAGGTGTTGTTTAACTTCATCAACAACCTGATGGATAACACAGAATGAACCATTAGCAAATTTATAGAAGATATTTAGTTAGAATAAGTGGTTGACAAGATGGGTGGCAGCGCTTCAACCCAAAGGATCTTTGCTAAACATGAGGACTAGGTTAACCTAAACAGCTTGGATGGTTTAGCAATGAGAAGTGCAAAGTTTTGCCCCATGGCAGAATAAGCCCATGCATCATCCCAGGCTGGGCAGTGCCTGGCTAGGGGCAGTCCTGCTAGAAAAGCCCTGGGTATTTATAGTGGATGGGCACTGACAGGGGAGTCTCACTGCAAATAAGGCAACCCATACACTGGGCTACCTTAGGAAGAGCCTCATGTAGCTCTGCATTAGAAGGAACTTTGGGTTGGTGACAGTTCTGCATTGAACAGGAGGTTGGAGTAAATGACCTTCCAAGGATCTACATTTCCATGATCCTATAGCTTCAATCTCAACAGCAGCTTAGCTTCTGAGTAACTTAATGTTTTTTCTTCAGAAAATATGAATGAAAGGCTCCACTGATCTATGTGTGTATATATATCTATATATATATATGTATGTGTGAGCTTCAGACAGTGCTTCCATTTTCCTTACAGAGTCATCTCCTTCCCCAGGCAAGAACACTTACCATGAAATCCTAAGGTGAGCAGAAGGTTATAAATGTGGCATGTGAAAATTGGGAGTTCAGTCACACAAACACCTCCCACCCCAGGTGTTTCTGGCTGGCTTAAAAAATATCTGTATCTTAGTAAAGTGATGTTGGTTGTTAGGAATTTTGATAGCTGGGAGGGACTGGGTAATAGACCTTTCTTGATTTTATTACTGGCCTGTATAATTGCAGTTAATAAAAGCAATGCTTTCTCAAAATGCACTTCATGTATTGCATCTGTCCTTAGGGAAGAGGAGAGCATGTCTGGTTAAACACTCAGCCTTTAGAGCAGTAGCAGAACATCTGACATTCTCCTCTGAATTGTGTAAGTAGAGAAAGAAGTGCATCCCTTCCTGAGGACAGGGGTTTCAAATTATATCCTCCATCTTGCTCTGGTTTCCCCAAACCCTTTTGGTACATTCATCTATACACCCACTCTTTTTTCTAAATTGAAAAGGGAATGCTTTGTGCTTTTTCGGATTAGTGACTTGAGCAGAGCCACTGGGATGAGATCAAAGGCTCGTGGGAAAATGATGAGTTAGCCTTTCTCCAAGTAAAAACACGGCAGCAACCTTCCCAGGGTTCTGTTGTTGCAGTGGCATGAACACTTTCGCCCAAATTCATCCCAGCACATCACAGGCACTTAATGAGGCACCTAAATTAAGAGTCTCATTGTCTTAAGCTCTCTTATTGCTGTAGATGAGGAACTTTGGAATGCAATTTAGTCCTCCTGACCTGAATTACTCTTTCAGGGCGTCCATCTCTGGACACTAAGGAAGACCTGGGTAACTAATGTAGGCACTCCAAACCTCTCTTTCTGTTTATCAGTTTGAAATTCAGGATTTAGATATTTTGCCTCTGTAAAGCTTGTGAGTTGTGGTCAGTTCCATTGGCTGAAGGATTCGGTGTGGTGAGTCAGCCCGGGGCTGACACATTGCTGATCCACACTACCCAGACAGTGGAGAGGTTACTACAGAGGAAACAAAGGAGTCATTAACCTCAGTGACTCTGCAGTGGAGAGATGGACAAGCTAAAGGTAAGCTCTGAACTTGAAAAATAGCTCCACAAGTGAGTCAGCACAGCAGCTAAACATTGTCAACATGCTGCAGCTGGCCTCCCCTCGTTTTCTTCCTTCTCTTTCCTTCTGGGAGACAGCAGACCTGCTGTGAGCACAGCACAGTTTGTTGGGCTGCTTTGTGCCTACTGTGACTTTACAGATTTCCACAAGCTTCTTTGTGCAGCCGTGCACAGCAATTCTGACTCCGTTGCTCGCTGTTTGAAACTCTGAAACATAAGTCTAGGTGGAGGAAGACCAGCTCACTGAGATCTGGTAACACTTAATTAACCTTCTTGTCTCCCCAGCTCTCTCTTTCACTTGTCCCTTCCTCCAGTCCCCCTGGACAATCCAATCCCACTGGAGAAACAGGCAAGGATGAGCTGATGGGCTGTTCCTTGAGCTTGTGCTCAGCTTGTCAGCTGAGCTCTCCTAGAAGGGGTGTTGATAGCATTTAGCCTTCCCATAGCCCTGTTGGATTGCCTCCTGATAAATGTTTCCTTACCAGGTGCTCATCTGGAATCCTCTTGGACCTCACCTTCTGTGCATCTGATTCAATCACCTTCTTTCTCAGCACCATACGGTAAGACGTCTCCAAACACTTCTTCTGAAAGATGACATTGCCTTTTCTTCTGCCTTCTCCCATTCCAAGGTGTGCAGTGATCTCCCCACTTCCATTTGCCCTGCTCACCAAGGTATTTCTTTGGAAGCCCGTTCTATCATACTTTAAGAAACATGTTGATTGCCGGTGTGTGGATGGAAGCAGAACGGCACATTGTGGGGACAAGCTTTAGCTCTGATACCAGGAAAGCTTTCCCAAAACTGTGGCCTGCATTCCTACCTCTTGACTTCAGGCACTTGGAAGAGGTGCCAAAGAGCCCAGTCAATAGAGAGCAGTCAATAGAGCTGCTTCCACGTGCCACTTGGGGTTTTTTTAGCTTGCCTTAGGTACCATCAGAGAGTAACCATCTTTCTCTACTGTCCCACTTCCTCCGGCCAGGACTGGACAGCGCTGTGACTACTGAGGTGTTAAAGAAGTTTGTCTGCATCCTGGAAATCCTCTTTCCCACTGTGAGCCTGGCAAATACATCCCAAGCCTCAAGAGTTGTTCCTACAGAATAAAGATGTTAGTACCTATAGAAGATGCTGGCTTTCCTGTTCAGATGTCAAAATGCACTTTTAGCTTTTGTTCCATAGAGCTACCCCCTTGTTTGAAGATGGGAGCACATGCTGAGTGTTAGTTTCCTTCTTTCCCTGTTTCAAAGTGTGCACTGCATGCCTGTATAAAAGCCTCTCTAAGTGTAGGAAATCCTTCTTCCTTTCATTGTGTGTCTATTGGACATGTCACCCGTTTGTGTAAACAAAAAGGAAGATTGTGAAAAAGTGGAAAATCCCAAGTGCTTAATTGCAGTAACTCAGTTTTTGCCTTTCAGTAGGTTGCATTTACCTCATTTTGCAAATTGTAGTGC
Organism: Porphyrio hochstetteri; assembly: GCA_020800305.1. NCBI lineage: Eukaryota > Metazoa > Chordata > Aves > Gruiformes > Rallidae > Porphyrio > Porphyrio hochstetteri. Next base: position 64,913,906 of record CM036905.1, on the reverse strand, counting down.
TCCTGAAACTTTCCATGTATCCCATGAGGGATCCAGCAGCCAGCTGTCCCATTCCTGGTGGGATTACAGCGAGTGCAGTGACTGTGTAGCCAAGTGTGACCTTGAGGTGCATCTTTTCTTTTTCATAAATAGATAGCTATCTCGTTTCCCTAAGTCCAGAGCGTGGCTTATTTCCCAAGGACACCCACGTGCCTGTGTGCGGGAAGGAAACATCTGTGGAGGTGAGTGGGGGTGGTGAGGACTCTGTGGTGGTTTGTGGGGATTGACTGTGAGCCCCTTGAAGGTTTTATACAGAGCGAGGAGTGTGCTAACGGCCTGGCACCCGGCAGTACTTCAGGGCTGGGGTTTCCTCTTGCCTTGCTTTTGGCTTGTTGTGCATGAGACATCAGAGAAAATGAATTGGAGGAGCCATAGCTGCACTGGCACTGAGCCTGAGTGATGGCCAGCAGCCTGCCTGGAGATCGGGCCTGTGTGTCTGGTCAGACTGGGAAGTGTGTCCACCCTGACCAGGGGCAGGCCATCTCTAGGCCACTTGGCAGGAAGGCATGAGCGTGGCACCCACACATGGTGCAGCAGCACCACCACGCTGTGCAGTGGGAACAGTGGGGTCCAGGGCCTCTGCACATCCACAGCTGCTCAGATCCCAAAGGGTATTCTGGCACAGGCAGGGAGTCTGTGGGACACTGAGAACACGTGCCTTGCAGCTGCTCTGCCCTGCTGTTCCCTACTGAAAGTATTAGTGGGTCGCACTTTATGGAAGAAGGTGCTCAGGTAGGTTATAGGGTGGAACAGGTGACTAGCTCAGAGGCTATCAATCAACTTCAAAAAGAAGAAGAAGCCAGAAAGATGTAACACCAAACCACCCTTTGGATGCCGGCCACTTCTGCTGGTCCTGGAAAATGGTTTGAAAACTTATGGGGCTTAGAGCTGCAGTAGGCCAAAATTAAACAAGAAACAGGCTTTCCTGCCCTGCTTATCTGTTAGATAATGATGTTGATCCAAAATGTTATTCATAGTAAATGGGGCTTCCAACCCTACCTGTCAAGAGCAGGTCTCTGGAAATCAGGGCTACGGGCCCAATCTGGCAGTCACTGCTTTGGAAGAGCCCAGGAGATTTGTCTGTAAAAGGATGGCAGGAGGGTATTTTCTGGTGTTTCTAATCCCAATTGCTATAAAGTGTCTGTGATGCTACAGACCTGCTATAAAGGGTCTGTGATGCTTCAGTTGTTTGGATGGGTTCTTTGGCAGGCAGTCGTTTTCTTCTTCCTCCAGCATTTTCCTTTTTTTAAAAAATTATTCTTAGTAGAAATACTCTATAGGAAAGAATATTCCACTTTATGGAACTGGTCAAAAAATAGACAAAAACCCATCATCAATTAGACTGAGCAGTGACTGACCCTGTTCTGCAGTAATTCCTGAATTACAAACGTCCCTCAGTTCCCCATCACTGACTCTTTGCCAGTGCTCACAGCTGTCTTCATTCCCAGGCAATCCCTTCATCCCCAGCTTGTAATGTCCGAGGTGAAACGCTACTGAATATAATTAAACATATTTAGGAGACACAATCTGCCACTGTGCTGGTATCTATGATAACTGAGGCACAGAAAAAGAGAACTCTTTTCAAGTGTAGCACACCTACTGCTCAGTAATGGTTCTGTCAAACTGCATCTCTGTGCCCTACTGTTAAAAACCAGGCATCTGGTATAGTATTCATTTCCAGAAATCTTTTTTTCTGCTGTCTGAAAATGGCCTCTTACTTTACTGTGATGATTTTAAAACACACCAGAAATGTATTTTCCTGCATAACTATTCATTCTGCCTTAAGAATATAGAAAAAACCCAGATGGGACTCATTTTCTCTTACTTAGTCCAAACATTTCAACAGGTGGGTTATTTTCCTTACCAGCCTTTATACTTCTCGCTGCTCTTAATAGGATTATTTGGATAAATAAACTCATCCACCTTTTCCCTTTATTAATCATCCACCTGAGGCAGCACATGCAGAAGTTAATGGGAATAAAAGATGTCTGTCCTGGTAAGAAATGAGCTAATGTTGCTTTACTATGAAGAGGCATAAAATTCTTCTCACCTGAAACAATTTTATTTTTTTCCTCCTTATTTCTGCTACAGTTCAACAAACACCAGAAAGTGAACAGGTTAGAACATAGTTTAGGAGGAGAACAGAAGGAAGACTTATTCTAACTGCCTTATGATTTACTGATGGTCCAGGTAGACATAAAGATGTCTCTTTTGTTTCAGAATTATCCCTTGTACTATTTTGCCACTGATCAACCTCATATCTCCCTTTTAAGGCTCCACCTACCTAAACTGCAGGCAGAGGAAAACAGGTTACAGCCCAGCATGCAACAAAAGCAAGATAAGGGTATCAAACAATGAAACAAAACCAGTTTCCACTGTAGACAGGAAAGGAAATTTTTCAAGAAGTGAAACAATGCAGTAAAACAGGATGGACATTACCCTTTTTCTTCAGGAGTGAATGATTAGCAATGCAAGGATGCGATGAGATACATATATCAGTGATTTCAGAGACAATTCTGAGAAAGAGATCCCAAACAAGGGAAAACTGAGCAGTGCTGTAAATATGCAGATTACAGGGGAGGTGTGGATTAAACTCCTGTATGTCATCCTTGATGGCCTTCATCTGCTTCCTAAACGCTGATCATCAGGGATCCTTTAGGATGAAATATTTTGACACTGAGAGTGACAGCCATGACTGAAGTGCTCTGACACGCCACTCCCTATAATGCTGCTTTCTTTCTCCTCGTCACCTGGCCTTTTTGTGGAGAGATTACAGGATTATAGGTGCAATGGAACTGATGCCACAGTGGAGTGGGACTGAAGCATCCCTTGTTCCTGATGACTGAAGGTATAAGTGACATTGACCTGTTGCCCCAGTGTGCAAGAAAACATGCACTGCAAACAGATCCAACAGTGAAAGAGGGCATTGTCTGCTCCAGTCCTGTTTACTCAGGTCTTCCAGATTTTAGTTTGCTTTAGATCTTTCTACTTATGAAAGTCCCTCCCTTGGTTCAGTCCACGTGAGCTGAGTTAACCAATACCTATGAATAGAGCTGTTTAGACTAACAGGAGTGGTTAAGGAGATGCTCTTCTGAGGCGCGTGGGAGAGTGGTGATGAGCAGTTACAGCAAGCTCTGAGCACTGGTCTCTTCGGCTGGTGCAGTTGTGTTTGTGCTTGGTATCAGGCCCTGCTGTGAATTTAGCCCAGTGAATTTAATACCCTGTAAATGTGGGGCTGGTTCCAACTGCAAATTTGAAGAGCAGACATACCATTTTAATGTTTTTACCAACTCCTCCTTCAGCTAGAAGTTCATTAGGGTAGTTAGATATAGCACCAGGAAATATATCTATATATCTAGCCAGATCTGTGAAAGCAGGTTTTTTTAAAGCAATCCTCTTATTTTGTCTATAAAAGACTAATTGAAAATAAGTCCAGTTGTGGAAGAGTGTGTGGGTAATTGCACTGTACTAGAATTTCTCTTTAAATTAGATACCTGGGAATAAACCAAGCAGAGACATAGGCATATTTGACAAGAGGTAGAGGTGACCCTTCACAAGGTCTTTTTATTTCTGGACAGGACATTTGTTGCAGCTGCAGCACTGGTCTGATTTGGATGCTAAGGGTGTGTGATATAGTTTTTAATGAAATATTTAAGACACTGATCCCAATGTGAATGTGTTCTAACAAGCACTGTATACTAATCTCTGTTAATGTTGACTGTGCCTGTGACCTTGGATAAATCATTGCATCTCTTTGTGTGTATTTCCACCTACAGAATGTCTTCCTCACAGATATGTAGGGAGTATTCATTAGTTAATGTTTGCAAAGTGCTTTGAAGACATAAATATGGTTATTACTTTAACAACTCAAGTTTATGAGATTAAAAGGGCACCTTACCCTTTGCATGCTACTCATCAGTTGGGGGCTGCAGTAGCCATCCCATAAATAAATGTATCATTCACATCAATCTTTACATGTATGTGTTACCTGCTACTAAATGTCTTTATAATATTACAAGGTCACTGTCTAGCCACTGCTTGTGAGTGCCTAATCTTTTATTAGCAATTAAGGAATAAATGATGGGCATTGTTACAAAAATCATACACTAGAGATGAAGGGTTTTTGCAGTCACTGATACCATTTGTTGCTCCAAGCAGCTACAGGGTGATTTCTTATTTTTTATTTTCCCAATCATTCCTTGATTCATATAATCTAGAGCACCTGATTTCCCAGGCAAGCAGCAGCATCCTATCTGGGCCTGGGGGTGCTGTTAAATGAAACATGATTGAAATTCATAAGCTTATTGTGTGTCGAATATCTGGCAGACATTGGCAGGTATTATTGTGTCTTTTCTGAGCTCCCAGATGAATGTATCCAATGGGTGTAGCTCTGTTCCTTCGGCCATGGGAGATCTCTCTAGCACAGTGAAGCAACAGGAGTCTTGATGAGAGCTATTGAGAAAATGTGAATGCTCACAAAAGCCTGACTAGAAATCATACATATTACTGAACCTCAAATTTTTACCTTTCCACCGATAAAAATGAAATCAGAAGTTGGTGGGTAACTTTTTATCTTTTTTTTTTGGTGTTTCTGGCACAAGGGACTTCAGTGCCATGGAAATAAGCAGGAGCTGTCAGCTCAGAGCTGACAACATTGCTCTGGTTTATATGTTGATGTAGGGTTCCTGTGCTAATGACAAATAAACGTGCAGTTATTGCCTGTGCCTCCACTTCCCTGTTCTTCTGTTCTTCTGTATTGATTGCGGTTGAAGGAGTTCATTTCCACCACGACGAAGGGGAGGCTACGTGGAGATATGGGAGCAACAGCTGCGTGTCTGGCATGGCATGAAATGGGCCACAAAAAACTGGTCGAGTCTACTTCACCAGGAAGGATCATCAGGAAAGTAGACCAGGAAAACCATTGAGTATCTATGCAGTGAAGCAACAGGTCTTTTGGCTTTGCTGCCATCTAGCAGAAGATAGGCAGCCTGACACCCACGCACCCCCAGGGCAGAGAAGCATCCTGATGTAGGTGGGGGGCAATGTGGATTATGGTTGAGGTCTGAGCTGGCCATGATGGCCTAAGTCCTGGGCATGTTGCTAGCTGACTTGGTCTTGGGAGAGCAGTTATCATAGAATCATAGAATCATCAAGGTTGGAAAAGACCTTCAAGATCATCAAGTGCAACTGTTAACCCCACACCACTGAAGCACTAAACCATCTCCTGAAGCGCCTCATATACCACCATCTCCTGAAGCACTTTGTCTACCCAGTTTTTAAACACCCCAGGGGACAGCGACTCCCCCACATCCCTGGGCAGCCTGTTCCGATGCTTCACCACTCTTTGGGTGAAGAAATTTTTTCTAATATCCAGTCAGAAACTCCCCTGGCACAATCTCCCATCCTGGAGCCGTCAGGACAAGCATTCTGGCCACCCCCAATTTTTTCCTACGTTTTTCCAGCTCTGTAGAATCACCTGAAACCTCTTCATTCTGGGGCTGATGTTCTTCCTTTCTTATCTTTCTTGTCTTCCTCAAGTGAAGAACTAGCTGGGACTCTGTCATGTCACTGGAGGAGTGAACCAGACTGCTGCTGTCCTGCCAGTACTGTTACATTGAAGTTCACAGAATCACAAACTGGGAGGGGTTGGAAGGGACCTCTGGAGATCATCAAGTTCAACCCCCCTGCTAAAGCAGGGTCACCTAGAGTAAGTTGCACACGATCACATCCAAAAGGGTTTTGAATATCTCCAGAGAAGGAGACTCCACAACCTCTCCAGGCAGTCTGTCCCAGTGCTCTGTCACCCTCACTGTGAAGTTTTTCCTCATATTCAGGCAGAACTTACCATGTTCCAGTTTGTGCCTGTTGTCCCTTGTCCTGTCACTGGGCACCACTGAGAAGAGTCTGGCCCCATCCTCTTGATACCCACCCTAGATATTTGTAAGTGTTGATGAGATCCCCTCTCCTATACGAACAAATATAAAGAGACTGAAGAAATGTGCCCTGAAGACAAACCTTCTCAGCAAGAGAAGAGCCTTTTTCCTTCCTGGGGAAAGGAAAGCATTCCTTGTGTGTACAGAACACACTGAATTATAATCAGTCAATAATGACATTTGCCTCCATCTAGGTTTGGTTAAGGCTCGTGCTCTCAAACCTTCAGCTTCTAAACATTCCAAGCGAGTCGTTAGCTGATTCTGAGTTTATATTGCTTTATCATCTGAACAGTCCTGAACAAAGCACAGTTACGTAATGACCATGTTAGTCTCCTCAATTAGGTTCCTTTCCTGTACTTATTAATCCTCCAGCTTCCCTCTTTTTTTTGCAATCCCATTTTCTCCTGCAGAGCATCCTCTCTTCGCAGAGACAGATAACTAGATCTTGGAGACAGTCACTTATGGTCTGTGCTCATTAACTGGCAGGCAACGGAAGCTAAGCAGACTCTACTCTGATTTTCCTTGTGTTCAGTGGAAACTGAGCATTTATTATGGTTTTGTTGCTGAGGGAAAGTTCAATTGCTAACATAACACAGGCTAAAAATTTGCAGGAAGAGCATTGTTTCATGTTCTGGACCAACTGAACTCAGGTGTATTTTCCAGGGAAGGAAAAAAAGCCTGCTAAACCTGAGCTGAAAAGTAAAGCTAACAAACATTGTAAGAATGTTGTGCTTAGGCTCAAACTAAGGATTAAGCAGCCTGAAGGTTAAGCTTTAAAAGAAATGGAGGCAAGTTAAGATACAGGAATATACAGACCAATCACCTGGGTAAGTCTGCCTTGTAACAGTGTTCATGACATGATTGAAAGTAATTTTTCTGCCAGATCAGATTAGACTGTTTTGGGGTTTTTTTTAAATAAAGCAACAAGTTTTTTACTTTTTTTTTCTTTCTTTTGGACATCACAGCGTGACAAAAGCCATTTATTTGTGAGGCGTATGTCAGAAGCAATGAGACCCACACACACCTGAGTTTCTGGGCTGCTGCTTTTTCCTAGGGCTTACAAATTCAGCACTAAATCATGTTCTAGGTCTCTAAATTACATTAGAAGTCACGTGATAGGCAGTTTAAGAAACACCTCAGGTGCAAAGGGTGGTGTTGACCAACCTTCTTTCCCGTTCGGGTACAGGTGGCTGAGGAAAGGCAGTGAGGGAGCATGGGGTGTGCCTCACCTTCCTCACTGGAGCTGTTGGCTGGACAAGCCCCATCAGCAGAGCCCGGGGAAGCTCTCAAGGGAAGAAGGCTAGGCTGCATGTTCAGCACCTCCAGAGACAAGTGGTGTGCTTCAGACTGGCAGGACGACAGTTTGGGAGTAAGGATGTCCAAGAAGCCATCATGGCCCATCAAGATGCACGTGGCTGCACGGGGGAGAAGCCTAGGTGCCATGGGACCTTGCCCTATACACCACAGGTGCTGGGTTCATGAAAAGGAACTTCACAGAGATATTCTTAAAGTACTTTATCGCACAAACCTTCTTCAACTATTTCTTTCTCATCAAGTCCAGTAGACCAGAAGGGAATTTTATTTCTGCTCAGATGTGCACCCCGAAGAGCTCATCACCTCTAGCCCAGTGCCATCGACTGCATATGCTCTTTGTGGGGCTCAGCCTATAGCAGAGTTTCATGGTTAGACTCCGCACTGGAGTAAGAAAGGAAATATTCATATATACTTAAGTAAAATAAATGACCTTAGCCAAGAGAGGAAATGAGAGAATAACTGGAGCTTTAAAATAAAATAGCTTTCAAAGCATATTGGCAGTGTCACCCCAATTTTATTTTTTTTTTTAAATCCAGTAAAGTTAAATCAAATAGAGTATTTTGTAAAAATTACAGTGTCTCATGCTGTGGAAATGTGCACTTAATCCATCCAAAATCACTGCTGGGGCAGGACAATGATGATTTAAAATGAGATTAAAGTAAATTGGGTTTCACGCCAACCTATTGGTACCTTTTCAATGATTTCAGTCTTTCTGAAGTCCACCTTGGTGCATGTTTCCTTTATGGACTGGGAACTCCTAGGAGCTCTAGGGAACATTCTTCTTGTATGGTCACCAGATCAAGACTGATTGAGTTAGGGTTGTTTTGCAGTGAGAGTCATCCCTGCTGTCCAAACCTGCCCTCTAAAAGCAAAGGGTCTGTAAACCTAAGTGCCAATCAGACTCAGAGAAAGGAGAGTTATGTGCATCCTCCTTATATTATCCTGACTTACTGCTTCTTCTGATATTAAATCACTCAAGGCCCTGTAAGCACTTTCTGTGATAATTTACTTCAGTTGGTCTAGTGATTAGAACAGATCGTGTCTGTGCCAGTGCAGCCCCTGTAACTGTAGGATGGCATTTGGTATCTTCGGCATATACTTTGATTAAATTATTTTTGGGAATTATGTTTTCATATCTGTCTATCAGGTAATGGGGCTCTTTTCCAGCACTGGGTCCTGGCCAGCCCAAGATTTGCCCCTGTCAGAACTGAGGCTCAAGGGCTGGAGCTGTGGAGGGAAGCTGAAGGATACCGTGACTTGCCAGCACTTTTACACTGACTTGAATGAATAACTGTATGAACTGTAGAGCAATGGCAGATAATGCCTATATGCAAACATTAAAACATGTCTTGCAAAAACACATCTTGGCCTAACTAGCATCTTAACAGGGTATTTCCCTTAGGCATGAATCTTGTCAGCATCTCCAGATACATTTGCTGTCCTGAATGTACTTTGATAAGTCTTGCCTCTTTTGTCTTACCTTTCCTGCAGAAGCACAAACTGCACCAAATTATTTCCTCATGCAACTTCATTCACTTCAGCACAGTCTCACCAAAGGTTTGCTTGCTCTGCTCACCAGTCCTTAAGAGAAAATAAATCCATTTAATGAGCTATAACTGACAGAATCAACAAACAGCCTGGTTAAGATTCTTCCTTACCTTGAGGTCCACTGTCTTCATAGTCTAAAATTGTTGTAAAGTGACTTAAGCACTCTCAGATGCTTAAATGCCCTCTGAGTAATGTAACTGATAGCCTCACAAAATTGACAGTCTTAGGAAGCAAAGATCAAAGGGAGCTTCTTTTATAATTTTGCTGTTTGTGCAACAAATTGTCTCCTTGTAGTACGTCATAATATGAATTCTGGTGTCTTTCGAGTGATATTTAATCCAGGTCCCAAATGGGATTTTTTTTGGCTCTGCACTATGGCATGATGAATGTCCCATATGAGTGACTCATCCCTAAAATGCCCTGGAATCACGTCACAACACAACAGGATATTTATTGAAAAAAAATCTATCCCTGAACAGCAAACCAAAATTGCACTGTTGAGTTACAGACTCATGAAAATAGGAGGTGACTGTGGTGAGGGTGAATGATGAGGCCATTAAATGGAGAGTTTAAAAATTACCTCTGGTGTTTTATATACAGATGTATAAATGGATCTTTTACTTGTGGTATAACGTTTACTGTCTTGAGAGGAAGCATGAAAAGACTGGACTCCTCAAACAGAAATCACAAATGTGATTCATGGATTCAAATAGATCTAGGGGTTTCTGCTGACAGAACTCTTGATTTCATCTAAACTACCAGAAGTTTTATTCTGCACTTTCAGTAGAATCAAAAGTACCTGCCTGGCAGACAGATGTTCTTTTCGGTAAAGCACTGTGTGGGACAACCCTCTGTTACCAGAAGGACAGAACCAAAAACTTCTCTAATTATCAGATGAATTTTCTATCGCTTGTTTTAAGAACTGTCACAATGAGGTAAAGCCCTGCTTCCAGAAGCTTCTCTGTATTTCCTGTTTATTAGTATTGCTGATTTCTAAATGCCATCTTGGAACAAGAAATCAGGCACTGTCCCTACAGAAGAAGTACAATTATATGCCACTTTAAGTCCTGTCTCAAAGGATGTCAACAAGACATGGGAGACAAGCTTCTCAACCCTCCAACAAGCTAGTACCAGGTGGGTAGTCCTAGAACAAATTGCCCCCTGAAACAAGGTGGGCGGGTGAGGGTGGTAATGCCCCAGAGAGCTATGCCTGAACAGCTGCACCACCTTCCAGGCAGCACAGTTATTGATTTGCCTCAAGCTGCAATGTCTTTTCCCATTTTGCAGAACTTAATTAGGAAGTTCATCTGGTTTGCAGTTTGGAGAAGGATGGGACCCATCAAGATGTATCATAATGCAATGATATAACAGGAAAACATGGGAGGACACCAGATGTCCATACAAGGACATACATTATTGGAAATGCAGGATGTTTGACACGAAGGGTTTCACCCTCAGTTAGTATAAACAGGCAGAGGCAGCACTGTCTCCAGCTGTTGTACAGTGCTGTGTGAACGACAGAGCTGTGCCAGCTATTGCAGTCCCATAGAAGACCGGGTGAATGGTTTCAGGGGACCATCATGAAGAAGCATCACAGTGGAATACTCAGTAAGTGACTGCTTGGATTTGCTGACTTTGTGCTCTTTACAGAATTGTTTCCAAAGCTTCCATCATCTTACAGTTGCTTCACATTTGCCTAGGTTGAAATGGAAATGACCTGGCTTCTATTCTGGTTCAGCTGCAATTGACTTGTTGGTTGGTTGTTGTTACTGCAAAAAGGTTCTGAATTTCTTTTACTGTTCTTCTCCTCCACAGCACCAGTTTTAATTTAGCATCTTGTGTGCCAAAGTGCTTTCAATGTCTTCCCCCCCCCCCCCCCCCCCATACTTGTCCAAGCTGCTGTAAACAAGCTGCATTGCTGGTGAGCAGACAGGAAACAGCTTGAAAGGATAGGAAGGACATGAAAACATGAATTCCCATCAGAATAGAGCTTGAGTATCTTCAGCTGTGTTTAGGCAGGTATTTACACTTGGGGTGTGGTGGTTAGACCCTTCAGTACTGGGCTGCCAGGGGAGGGGAGGATATGCAAACTTCTTATAATACAGCTTTCTGACAAGCTACCAAGAACAAAAATCCATCAACTAGCAAATGCAAGATTAAACTTTGAATCTGTTTGCTAGAAGACACCTTTAGCTGGGCAAAATTCCCCCAGCATCCCAGGGGTGGGTTACAGTTTCAGCGAGTGGTAGTGCCTGCTGTTGTCATCCCAGGAATGGTTGCATTCAACCAGTGCTGCGTGAGTATGATGTAGAGTGTGACTGCAGATCCTCTGGTTGGGAACAGGTTTAATCCAGCTCATCATGCTGCTAGTCATTGATCCAGATGTCCTCTGTTTGAAGTACTGCTGAAGGAGGAAGTTCTTTTTACTTCCATCTGGTTAGGAGTAATCTTCTCAGCCAGGCTCCTTTTAGCCAAGGAGGGGCCCAAGACAACAAAGGTCTTCTTCCCTCCTAATTGCAGGCTTTACCCTTTGGTTTAACATGGAATCACAAGTAATTAGAGTACAGAAATGCCAGTAGGTATATGTGAACACCGAGTCAGTTTACAAGGTGATATGTTAAAGCTGATTCAGGGCTGTATACAATCTCTTTCTCATTATGGAACTGTAATTAATCACTTGGTCTCATTATCACACTATTGGATTAAATTGTAATTGTAACCTTCCTCCCTATCTTGGAATCTACCCTGGCACAAAAGAAGCCGATCTCCTTTGGAAAATGTGATTGGGTTTTGTACCTGTGTGGGCATGGCTCTGCAGAGATATTGTTTTAAGTCAATTTTAGCCTGTTCATCAATCACCTGAACTTGAATAGCATGTTAAAGTCATTGCCTTGGAGAGCATCCCTGCCTCAGGTGTCTTGTTGGCAAAGCTGAGGAGCTTTTCTGGCTAAGTCCAAGGCCTGCTCCTTTGCTGCTAAGGGCTGTGGTGAAGACAGTAAAAGGTGAGGGCCTTCCCCTTCTCTGCCTTGGGAGCTGCTTTTCAGCTGAGGCTTTACTGCTGGTCCCACATGGGCTATGCAGCAGCTGGATAGCAGCTGTACATGCTCCTGGGATTATACCTCCACTCTGGATCTGTTGGCTCAGCTTCTTGGCTTGGTCTCAGACCAACTTGGTCACTGAGCTGGGTGATTGCTGGGCTGCATATGCCCCTGGTCACGTTCTCTGAGGTGATCTGGTCCCTCATGTGCCACGCAGCATCTTGGCTCCTCATTGTTGAGACCACTATCTCTGCCAGCCTTGTGATCACACTTGGCTCCCAGCTCTTCTTTTGTGGGGAGCAGCTAGCCCTTGCTTCATGCTGACACAAGGTTTTAGGACTCACCCACATCTGCTAATAATCAGATAATCTTGCCCATGTCTCCTCTCCATGGTCCAGTTCTGAAACAGGTCTGAACGTAATTTCACCTGAGTGATGACTGGAAGCTGTAATCTGACATCACCCGAGACTCCGGGCTTTAGCCTTGTGTTTCGTTTCAAGAAATCAAGACACAAGTCACAGCACCTTCTTTCCTGCTGTTCAGTTGATCCCCTGGACATTTGGTGTCCATTAACCCCTTCCTCCCAAAGTTGTGTGAGGTCAGCTGTGGTAGACATCAGGTTATGTTAAGGGAAGCTGGCTGTAGAGGGAACAGAGATCAACAGAGCCATGGGAAGGAAAGCCTAGGTTTACTGCAGTGATGGGGACCTGTAACTTCACAAGACTTCACAGGGAAGCAACTTTCATGGTTGATATCACGCACAAAGCAGAAAAATTGCAATGTGAGGCAGACATTTTCATGCTGTGGTTTATACTCTGCAGCAGAGATGGGCTTTGCGGTGGTTTTGGTTTTGATGTCAGATTCCTGCAGGCCTCACTCAATCCCAGACAGACTGCTGTGGAAACACTGGGACCATGTGGTATGGAGAAATCCCTATCAAAACACAGACCTTCATGCCTTCCCAGGTTCCACAAAGCAGTAACACACTCATTCATGTGCTATCCAGCACTCAGTTATTCATAGCCAGTCTGGAAATTACAAAGTCCTCTCCATTTTGCCCAATCCAGAAATATTTTGAGTGGCGTGAAGAACCCCATGCTGGTGAGCAGGTGTTGCAGCAAGCAGCAGGGGAGTAGCACTACCTGGGTGCAAAACACACACCTGTGCAAGAGGCAGCCAACATCCTGCTTCCCTCTAAGCAGTTCTCTGCTTTTGCCGCACAAATGCGCTGCTACGAGTGCCCCGTGGGGGACTGAGCTCAACAAGCTGGGGGACTGAAGTGGGAGTGAATCCTGTACCTCCTGTGGAGTATAAGGGTCTGCTCCTGAGCAGACTGTGAGGTGGTGGCTGTGCTGGGTAGCACAGGGCATGCCAGAAGGCTCAGAGATACTTCGATGTCCTGCTGCAGCCTCACACTGCAATGGCCCTGAGGCTCCAAGCCCTGCACTGGTCTGGTATCAGAGAGGAGCCGAGGCTGTAAGCGAGTGCTTTGAGGTGGAGAGACCTCCCTCCCAGCAGCTCTGAGTCAGGAGGGACCGTAGCATGCTGTCAGGCCCATGGCAGGGGCGAGCATCCAGAGCTGCACGTAAGCAGGAGCAACGGCAGAAGAAACTGGAATGTGGACCTCCTCTAGGAAAGGCTGATGTTCTGTTTCCCCTGCCCTGACCGAGGAGGGGCTCAGCGATAAGAGATGGCACAGGCAAAAAGCAACAGGCAGTCGGAGCTTGCAGAGCCAAAAACAGAGGCTGGAAGAATCCAGGTGTCTGTTGTACATGTGACCTCACAGCCTGCAGCAGTCAGCATACTCTGTCCGCGAGCTGGCCTGGCTCTCCTCTTCATTTTAAATCCATTCAGGCATTTTTCACCTCCTCTCTGTTGCACTGACAATGCTGAAATCTTGTGTCTGCCGTAGAGCTTGGAGAGGTCTCCCTTTGCAAACTGGCTGCCTGACAGTGACTGACCCCAATGCTGCCTCTGAACATGCCTTGGTGAAGCCCCATAGCCAGCACATGGGGAGGGATCTCGGGAAGGGATTTCTGCCCCTTGTCATTGTAACTACGGTTTTCCTTTTCATTTTGGCCAGGCGAGATCCCTCCTTAAAAATGAGAAAGAGGAAATAAATATGATCTGTTTTTGCATAGAATTACAAAAATCAAGTGTTTCTCTGCAAAATCGTAACCTAGACCAAAGATTTCCTGGGCTTCAACAGGCTGTAAAGGTTTACAAACCTCTGGGATCATTTTGCTCTCCTTAATTAAACTCTCCACATCTTGAGAAAGCCAAAAGGAGGCTACAGGCGTGTTTACCTGGCGTAAGAGGTGGTTGGGACTTCGCTAGGAAAAAGCTGGTATTTGCCCTCCTCTGCTTTCTCCTACAAGTAACAGCTCACTAGGATCATGCAAGCATTTGCAGCTTGCACCAGCCTGAAGAAATATCTGGAGAGACTCCTTAACTGGGAGAGGAGGGCGGCTGGCGCCTGAGTGAATCCTTTTATCCTCCGCAGAGGCTCCCAGAGCCCAGCCCTAGGTACTCTGGCAGAGCATTGCATAGTTATCTGATTATAGTAAAATATATTCCCTGGCTGCATCTGAAATGTTCTTTCCTCTTTAATTGCGTGTGCTGGGAAGACTGAAAAAGCTTTCGCTTTCTCAGCCTCTTAAAATCATTTCTACCTAATGCATTTTGAAGTATTTTTGCAAATGTCTTCTAGAAATAATGGGCTCCGATCTATGTGATTTCAGCCTCACACTTCCGAAGAGGAATCTTACATTAAAGATCAATGACATGTATAATGGTCAGGCAGCAAGAGGAGGTCACTCCAAGACCATCAGGCATGCACTGCAGGAGCACAAGGGCAGGTTTAGATGTTATCCCAGGCTAGTGGGCTCTGACATGCCCTCAGGGCAGCCTCATATAATGTGAAGTTCCAAGCGAGGCCAAGCAGAGAAGCCTTAAACTGCTCTCAAATTACTGAACGTACCTGTCCACCTGTTTCTTAACTCCGGCTCAATGGGGCCGCCCCCTGCTCTCTCTGTCTCCCTTTTCCACCTCCACAAGCTGTACCCTTGGCTCTCGCAAGGCCAGGTGATATTACTGCTTCACTGTCATTGCTCTGCTTTTAGAGGAGTCAAAGACTGACTTTGCTCAGTCTCGTGCTGTAGGCGATGAGTAGAATTAATCCCAGAACCAGGGGATGGATCCTCCTCCCCTTTGAGGCAATGGAAATCAAGAGTGAGGCCACCGGAGCTGCTGTGGCCTCACTTTGTGCCAATACAAAGATGACAGGAACACAACTGTTTGCAACTTAGGCCTAGAGTGTCAGTGGAGCTATTTTTCACCAACATCTTCCAAAGGGCCTGGTTTCAGTGCAGTAACAATGGGAACCTGAATATAGGTGAGGTGCCAGTGGCTGGTTTTGTCACACCCCCAGGCAAGCCTTAGAGCAGAGCTCCAGCCACCATCTTCTACCACCTTACGTCCATTAAACTCCCACTGCATTTCAGACCCAGGACTGTTTCCTGTTAAGGTTTTACAGGGTTATTAAATGACATGTTGTATGCTACCAGTGAGATACAGGCATTGTGGAGAGGCAAAGCCTTTTTCTTAGCATTGAAGAAATTGGCTAGCAAAGTAAGCGAGATGTTTCCTTCTGCACAATTTATCGATGTGGAGTAAAATCTTTATACCTACATCTTATTTTCTAGATTTTAAATCCTTTCCCTTTTCTACCCAAAAGATTAAAGCTGTTCCAAATCAGCCTATTTCAGCTCTCGTTACAGGCACATACCAAGTTGCAGTATTTTACACGTATTGCAGATTTGTTTGATTTCCCTACAGCGCCTTCACTCCCATGCTACACCTAGGGGCAAGTCTGTAAACTGCTGGTTCACAGCTGTCAGTTTTGAAACAAGAAAGCAAGTGTTGGAAAAAACCTCCAAGTTTCATGCTCCCATCCCATCCAAATTTGGTATGTCATCTATGAAATTAAACTGCTGTCACATCCAGGGTGAGAAATATCCAGCCAGAGCTGGGAGAAAGGCATGAAGTCTGGCGTCTCACATCCAGCGTGAAAATGAGAACATTGTTTATTTGGAAAACAGAGCAGAATGGAAGAGCTCTGCCTGAGGCAGACCTTTTTGTCCCCTGGGACGTCCTGTGCTATCAGACTTGGAGGTCAGGGCATTTTCCAGACGAGCCAGGAAGCCTTTTGCCCGCTCACCAGTGAAGTTGTCATGGCTTCCAAGGGGAGCAGAGGGAAAGCTTTGGGCTCTCGGACCTTAAACCAGTGCTGACTGAGACCATTAGGCTTCCTTTCATCGCTCCAGAGGGCCTTGGAGAAAGTGCCTGAAAAAAATACCCTAAATTCTTGTTGTGTTTCTGGTGTAATAAATCAATTTGGAAAGAATCTGGACATTAATGCTTACTGCCCACATGATCTTCTCAGAGGATCAAAGCCAGGCTTAAATTTGCCTCATTTGTGTACGCAGCCTTTCTTTTTACCCCTGTATGAAATTATAACTTATTTGTGCAGGCCTTGCTCAGGAACTCTCTGGTTTCCATGACTCAAGCAGTTCTCAGGAAACCCTCCTTGTTGACCAAAACAGCTGGTGAAGACCTGCTTCCCTGGATGTGGCTCTACTTTGCCGCCTGCCAGAGGTTTCCCTTTTGCTTCCACCACTGGCCAGGTTTGCTGGCAGTGTTCAACATCTTCTGCATCTGGGGGTTATTTTTGTCTCCCAGCAGGCTCTGGGTTGCCCAGCCCCAACTGTGAAGCATTAAGTCATTCATCCCCAATGGCACTGCTTTTAATTTTCCCTTTTTGTAGAGAGACCTAAATCAGAGAGAGTTTGATATTCCACTCTTAATTATTTTTTTACTTCAAAAGGGAGAGTTTTAAGTGCACCAGTGAGGACAAGAGCTGCTAGAAGCTACAGCCCTGTTCCTGCATGAGGAAATGGGGGCCATGGGCCTGCCAGATACCCTAGAACAGGGTTGGCGGGGGATGGGGGGGTGTCAGTGCTTCTTATAACATCTTTAATCTCGTTAAACTTATCCTTCCTCTGTCAGAGGAAAGTTATTGGAGGAGCCACAGGTCAAAAAACCCCACAAACAATACTGAGAGTCCTGCTGAATATTCCTTACAGAAATTAGCTTTGAGGAACTTGGCCTGTCACAACTCACAGGCTTTTTGCCACCATTGTTGGTGACACAGGACCTTAACTCACATCTCTTCAAGCAGAGGGGCCAAGGCTTCCTGAAATCAATGGTGAACTTTTGATTGATTTTAATGGGGACATACAGGGTTTGGGCCAAGCTGTGCCTTGCATGTGTCAGCATGATTAGGAAAGGGGAAGAGAAAGGGAAATGGAGCTATGGCCATGTTCTCCGCTTCTGTGTTTTTTAGGAGCAGCTGGTGGTTAATAAGCAGGGACAAGCAAACACCGGCTTCCATCTGTGGGAAACCGGCCTCTGGATGAGGGCCTGCCCTGCTCTTGGGTGTCTGCGGCAGCCCTCGGGCAGGCATTGCTGCCATCCTGTGGAGAGCCGGGCCGAGGGACAGCTGCAAGGCCGCAAGGTGCCGGGATAGGCCCGGGCCAGGGATCACCTCCCGTGGTTTTGGGCCAGGGCCATTGGGTGTTCCCCTGACCAGCTCCAGGACTTTAAGAGCCAGTTTGCGTTGTGCTGGTCCTCATGCCAGCAACGGCTGGTGCAGGAATCGTGCCCGTGCTGCCTAAAATAGCCAAGCTGTTGTCCTCTGCTAATTATTTGGTGCTCAGGTCCAAGAGGGACTGCTCACCTGGATGCTCGGTGGATGGATGGTTCTTTTCAAGGGCGCTCTACATACTGAAACTCACAGCCTCAGCCTTGGTATGAATTTCATTTTTATTCTGTAAAAGTTTAATATTTTGCTAAAAGATAGTATAAAAAAATATCCAACCGGACAGTGTGATTGGAGTAAAGCTATAAGCAGACAGCTAAAAAGATGGATAGAGAGCAGGAGAAGCAGGATGTCTAATCACCAAAGAACAGTTAGAAACAGCAATAAAATTAATATCTATATTAAACTAGCAGTGCAAAGATACAAACTGGAAGCAGCTTTACATTAAAAATACAGCTTTTTAAATACGGAAATAGCACCAATTTACAAAAGACAATCAGAAATGTAAACGTGGCAGGTAGATTCAAGTATAAGTTATGCACTCACCCTCCTCAGCAACTGTCTTGGGACAGAAAGGTTTCACAAACCCTCAGAACATCCTGGGTATGCAACTCTGCCTCAGTGCAAATACAACTTCTGCTTTTCCAAAGCTACTTTGCTGATGACTTGTTCCTAGTTTATTTTACTTCTTAGCTTTCAGTGAAGGCAAAGACAGGAAAGGTAAACCCATTCCCTCCTGACAACCAAGCCTTCCCTCTCACTGGTGTAGTTCAGCAGCTCAGATACTGCAAGTAGCACCAATCCCTTTGCTGCTTCCGTGGTCCTACTCCTGGTTTTTGTGAATATTTTGCATTGAAAAAAGAAACCAAACCAAAAAACACATGACAGCCTATCAAACCCCCTTCTTCTCCCAGGCTCAAATCTGCTCCCCCAATTGTGATCCATCAAAACAGCTTTGACAGTGAGGGAATCAATCCTCATTTCCAGACCTGCTGTATTTATGGAAACTCAAAACTGGAAGCATAAGGTGGAAACTGAAGAGCCATTTTCAGTCCCCACATTTTCAAGTATAGTTAGGTTAGGCACGGCACAGAACAACAGTACTGACAAGGAAAGGTGATTTTTGCAATGATGCCTCAGCTGGAATGCAGAGCCACTATTGGCTCCCAGCTGCCATTTCACCAAAAAAGGCTGCCCCACACTCAAGGGGAAAAGAAAAGACAAGGTTTGGAGAATTGACATCCACCAGGTCACCCTAAACCCCAGCAGCCTGTTTCCAGCCCCAACAGCAACGAATGCGCACTAGCAGAACTGCAGGGGCAGCAGCACCTTGCCAATTACACATTGCTTTTCCAAGTGAAATTCATTTATGTGGGTGTATAAGAGGAAGTAATTCAGAAACAAAAATTGTAAACTTTCACAACTGTAGTGTAATTAAAAAAAAAGCCACAAACCTTAATATTCAGCAACCTGAAAATTTCCCTTTACCACCCCTGAATTTTCCTATGATTATTCCACTATAGATTTTCTTTCAACAAGGGCTAATCAGCCCTCCATACAGGGATGTTATAGGTCTATTCTAAGGTAAGACCACATTACTCAAACTCCCAGCCTCACTATACTTCTTTCTTAAATTCCATTTTCATTATAAAAATAAAAAACCCTCATCAAATTCCCAACCCCCAAAGTCCTAGCCTGACCAACAAAGTAGCACATCCAACAGTGTATCTACCCTTCGAAAACCAGCACCAGTACCAATGAGAGAAGAGGTGATAACGCTGGCCTTATGTTTGATAAAAACCTAGAGTAATGTGATGTCAACAGAAATACTTTCTGTCTTTCCAACAGAAAACTGCACAAATTAATTGCAGGTTGCTACATGAGTGAAAACATACCATAGTGGAAAAACATTAACTCTAAAATTATGTCCTATATTATTCATAGCACCATTTTTTGAGGACTTTGACTGTTAACTGTTAGGGTTTTATTTTCCCCCCTCTTTATCTTCTAAGAAACACAGATAAATTTTCCCACTTCCAAAATGTATGGTTCCTGCTCTTTTCAGCTTCTTTTTATGGTTTAGAGAGATAACATGCACCACAAGGTAACATCTCTGTCGTCCAAGTACACTCAAATGCACTATTAATTGGTTAAAAAATTCCCCTAAGTGAAGAGTTAGGCACTTAAGTACATACCCCTTAAATAAACCGCTAAGTAGGCACTTAAGTAGACTCAGGTTAGACTGAATCTAATCATGTGGTTAATAACCAGTGTTACCTGGTCGCTGCCCCTTGGTCACTGGACCAAGGAGAGATCAGATCCTCTTGGTGGCTCATTGCTCTCAAATTCCTTCATCAAACTTATTTAAGGAATCAGGTTTTCTATTCTTTATGGTATTCTTTATGTCTAACTTGTACATTTTGCTCAGAGTAAATGAAAAACCCAAACCAACCACCCCCAAGGACTAATACAGTTCATTAGCACAGTTATAAAAACGTTAACATTCACAGTTATTTTGGTCTTAGTATTTTTTCACATGTATACATTCAATCATATGTGTTATATGAAGTTTTTCTAACCACAAGTGCTGGGCAAATTGTAGAATGACCAACTGACATTCAAGTAATCCTACCCTGAGAAAAATCTGTTATTCTGAAGCTGCAAAAAAAAAAAAACCCCAAACCAAACCCTTTTTTTGCACTAAATCCCACTCCAAGGTACAAAAATAAATAGCAAGAGGCTGCACTGTGGAGGCAGGAATTGACAGATTGGAACCAAGGAAGCAGTTGCTCCTGCAACCGCAGGAGTTCATCGGTTTCACCACAGATTGACTCGGGGTAAGTAGAGTACATGGGAAAAAATAATAATAATAAAATGCTTGCCCCAGATAAGTGCTAGACATCTCGAATTAAACCCGTGAATAAAGATCCCTTGGGGACTCCAAGGAAATCCCTTCACATCTCCTCACAGCACTGAAGAGAGTTTTCCAAATTAAAGGCCCAAATACAATGTTGATACTGAAGGAACGATTCAGTAACAGGTTTTCAATACCAAGGACGATGTGCGAAGAAGGCGGTTAACAGAACCACTGGGTGGACAGAGAGCAGGGAAGCGTGCGACAAGGGGTGACGTTTCGACGTGCTCTTCTTGCCAGGTAAGAGCTTGTTCTCTTGTAATCAATACAGGGTCCTAGGACCACCCCACCCTTTGCAATGAGCAGGGTTAGTCAGGGCTGGTACTAGAGATTTCCAGTCTCCTCTGCACAGAGCTGGCACTTCTGGTCTGGTTGCCTTCATTTTTCTTCCACGCAACAGGGTCTCCAAGGCTTCCAGGAGTTTTGAAGAATGCTTCGTGACGCACAGGACGAATGTTCTTGGGCGTGAGGGGAGCTGATGAAGGCTGTGTGTGAAACAAAACCAAAGCCATTCAGGAGGGTTTTCTCAAAGCCTACATGCAAGCATGCAAACAACATGGCTTGTAGCCCCTGTGCCCTACTGCTACAAAGGAACCATGTCACGTATCTTTTCAGAAGCTCCAGGTGAAAAGCTACAGGCTCTGCCCCTACTTTTTGTTTGGGAACTGCCTACCAGTACGTCATGGCTCCATCTCATTTCCAGCTTCAGTGGACTTGTGACTAGCTCATACTCAGTCATGAAGCCAATCTTGTCCATTAGCTTTGAAAGAGCTTTGGCTCTTTCCCTTCCTTCATGTTTTACTTGTTTTTATTACTTGCTAACATCAGCGTAGATCTAAAATGAGTCTCCTAAACCCTGGCCACTTCTGTTTTTAAGTGCCACTCTAACTGTAACCTCTAATGCTGGCTGCAAGTCAGTCTCCATTACAGCTTTCTTCTAAAAACAGGATAAACATGAAGTAACATTCATAAAGCTTCCGAAAGTTCAATCTGTTTGTCATTGCATCAGACAACAGGAAAACAAATCACAGGTTTAAGAATGGAAGCTAAAGTAGTGCCAAACTGTCACTGCCAGTAGTTGTAAAGTCCCAGGTACCGCAGTGCAACACAATCATTTTACATCACTCCTATTTCAGATGAGGCCTTCACTTCTGAATTTCACTTTTATTTTTTTCCACCTTTACTCAGAAGTCTGTTTCTGTGATAGATCTTTTATAGAATCTTTCTTATAAAGATCAACAAAATCCACAAGATTTGTTACTTCCCCCCTGGTTCTGGCATTGCTATTACATTCTCTTTATTTAAGTGCAGAGAGATCAGAATGGGCGTGAGGAGGTAGCCAGGACACTGCTGCCTGAGAAGTGTTGCAGCCAGCTGCCTCCTGCATTATGACAAGCAATCCTCCTGTTCACCTAGTGTGTTGGGGAAAAAATACCGACTGGGATTTCTGAGGGGGAAGCACCCTGTTGCTTATTTTCTTTTCTCTATTCCTGTAAAACTTTGAAAGCTTAAGATTTTTTATGATTTTAGAATTCCTCTAAGATGTTTACAACTCACCAATTCACCATTCAGGGCTACATGTGCTAGGCTGCCCTATGTCTTTAGCCCAAGTTTTGCCACCACTACAGATGGACACACAGACTACGTGGAAGACACCAGCTCCCAGCTTACCACGCTGACATGGCAGTGCCAGCGCGCACCACAACCTGCCTTCAGTCCCAGTCCCCTGGCACCGCTGTTTCATCATCACCCGAAACCACCTTTCCCTCTTACCTGCTGCAGCTTCAGAAGGGTCACCGGATGCCCCATACACACGGGGGAGTCCAGTTTAACAGCACCACAGGACCTTGTGAGCACAGGACTCAGGTGCAGAGCGGGGTGAGCTGGTTGTTGGGGATCCACCGAAGGCGCGGGTGAGACCTTGGGGGTAGCCACTGCCGTGGTGCCTATGAAAACAGGCGCTGTCGATGCCAGGCCAGACATACTGAAGCTCATGGAGGCGGCAGCTGAGGAGCCGTCGGGAACTGGGGAAAGTGGACTGGTGATTGTGGGAGAACAGACGAGAGGGAAGGAAGCCAAGGCTGCTGATGGCACCACGACGCAGGGGACACTCAGAGAAGGTAACTGGCTTGCAGCCAGGCTGATAGCACCAGGGCCTTGGTTCGCAGAGAACAGGAAATTAAAACTGCTTAATCCTAAAGCAAAGAGAAAAAGCAAGGCATTAACACAGTCGACAAAGTGGAATTAAGCTATTATAACGTCATCAAGAACAGGAAAGAGGGATGAGCACAAAGACTACCCAGGAAGAAAACTGACAAAAAGAACAAAATAAATAAGGAAGAGAACTGTCACAAGCCTGAGGCTCTTCTGTCAAGCTCCCTTTCCTTGCCTTCCTCCACCTCCCCCCCTACTGCCCGTTGACTGTATCTGCATCCATTTACTTAAGTAACATTAAGTACCAACCACACACCTTGCTGTTTTCTGCTTCTAACTTCAGTTACATGCAACGTCTTGGCTAAACAAACTTCTTTTTCACTAACAGAAATCACATCCTCTGCTATATGAAAACATTCGCATTGCTTTTAGTCAGGAAAGCAAAACACCCACAAAGATACACCCCAAAGGCGCCAGTTTTCCAGGGAATGGCTGTAATACTGTTTTGAAACAGAAGCTGCTCTGGTTCCCGGTTTGGCTGACCTTGCAGAACAACAGGATCAACAGTTTCACACTGAGCATCTCCATCTTGCAAGTGAAATCCCATCGACCGTACCCTGTGCCACAAGTGTGTAAAGTACTAAAGCACTACTCACAGGAATCTGCCACACGTACCCTGTTCCCACAAAACACTCTTCCACCCCGCACAACCACAGGCATGGAAAATGACAGGCACAAAATCCTCTTGTAGTATTTTCAGCTACTACTTCTTCATCCCTGTTGTGTCCTACAAGCGGACCTGGCTACACTCCCAGCACCTCTGTTCTTGTGGGGTGCTCCCAACGATGCACGTGACAAGACAGTACAGAGTTTGTACATGACTAAAATTTACCCACTCAAGGGAAGCCTGTGGCCACCTTACTCCCAAACCTGGACTTTCAGCTCCTCTGAGTTTTGAGTGCTGGATAGGTGTCTTTTTTTGCTGCACATAATTCAAGCAGGCAAAGCCCACATTATTCATCTCTATTAACCTTTGGGTACCTCAGAAAAACGCCCATGTTGTCACAGAAGCAAATGTTCACCTGGAGTCAAGAGACTTTAGAGCTATTAAGCTACTACAGAAAACTGCTGACAGTTTTTGTGGCAAATACAGACTTCTTCACCTATCTGTACGTCTCCCTATTTGAACAGCTCAGCAAACAGGTGCAGAAGCCTGAATGCCTCTAGATCTGACAGGCATCCTTACCAGCAGTAGGCTGAACATAAAGGTACTGTGGTAGGAAAGGTTGATTGGCATTTTCTTTAGAGATGTGCTCTTTTCCTGGAGAGGGTTCATCAGGATCTTTATTTTGGCACAGTTTTTCTTGCTCCTGAGAATCTAAAGGTTTAGTAGACTCCTTGTCTGCAGCCTCTGGAGCAGCAGGACTTGCGAGGTCAAGATGAAAAGCTTCTAGATGTTCAGCAGATGTACAACGACTTCCTGGGGTAGATTCTGCTTTGGGACACTCAAAGGGCTTCTAAGCAAAAACAGAAGAGGAAATGAAGAATCCAAACTGAAATAACACAGTACAATGTCTCTCATGCACTTTCCTCAGCCACAGAGTAAACATGCACCTGTGCAAAGGGGCAGCACAAAACTCATTAGCAAGTCACCAAGATTTTATTTGAGTGTTTGAAGAGCAATATTAGCGATGCCTCAGCCCCGTGCTGTAGCTCACCTTCAGTACTTGGAGGCACTAGACAAGAAATATCTGAGCCTGGGGATGCATTTTCCTTTACTGATAAGGAAAACCACCTGTCTCAAACAGCTTATATTCAGACACCGACACAACCTTGAGCCTGACCCCCATATTCAGTATTTAAGAAAACTGCGACATAGATGCACTTCACCATCACCTCCTTGCTCACCAGCCTGCTGTGGGCAACACTGGGCAGGAGTGACATAGGCTGGATAACAGAGGGAAAGTTCCCATCACATTTGGTGTAGCTCAGTGGACTAAGCAATACTACTGCTGTCTGGGAAAGCCCAAGCTAACGGGGGAAGATGAGGATTAATAGTCACATTGATTTCTTCCCCTCTGGCAGGCTGTTTCACTGAGGACACTGATCAGGACGCTGATTACAAAGAAGAGATGACCATCTCTT
The DNA here is from genome assembly GCA_020800305.1 of Porphyrio hochstetteri. Lineage (NCBI taxonomy): Eukaryota > Metazoa > Chordata > Aves > Gruiformes > Rallidae > Porphyrio > Porphyrio hochstetteri. The sequence continues at coordinate 64,889,162 of CM036905.1, read as the reverse complement.
CACTATACAAAGCCATCACAGTCTGTTTTCCCTTGGCAGTGAGGAAACATCTCCCCAGTTGATGCCTAAACTTCCTGGCACAGTACCCTTGCAGCATTATTAACATGTGGGAGGCGGCGTTTGTCGCTGTAATGAGAGCCGTGCAGTGAATTTTCACTTCTGAAAACATCATCCCGAGCAAAAGTCTTTCCTCACTATCCAGAAGCCTAAGTGATAAGGAAATTCATTTCCTTACCTTGGGTACTACGAGTGAGAGGGGCACATCACTCCGCTCCACAGTCTGCTTTTTAGCAGCTGGCTCTTCATCATCTGGAGGCGCAGAGGGTGATGTGCACCTGTGGGAGCTGCGTTTCTGGCAGGCAGCTGGAGGTACAGCAGCCTGAGCTTCTGCCCTCCTGGTTCCCATGTCTCCTGTGGCAGGCAGGGTCTCCCTCAAGTTATTTTCCTGAACACCACCACACAACATAAAAAGGGACGAAGAGGGGAAGCACAGGAAATGTTGGTTGGGGAGCAGAGTAGGTTTTCCATTTTCTGTTTTGGAGGTCGCTGGCGTGGAAGGATGTAGAGCTTGGCTGCTGATGCCATTTGGCACAGGGAGACACGGGACATCTGTCTGAACCACAGGGAAAACTGCCTGGGGCAAAGGGTTAACACAAAAATCAGAGTCCCCAGGAACTGGAAGAAATGAGAGGGGTGAGGTTATGCTTGGGTTCCTTGCTGAATCAAGTATCGTTTCTGTGGCACTAGCTTTATTCCTAAAAGAAAAAAAAAGGTAACAAAAAGAGGAAAAATATTTAGTCCAAAGTTAACCCCCTGTTTTACCCTTAAAAGCAAATAGATACCTTTTTGGATAGAAATGTGGGAAAATTCCCCCCCCCCCCCCCCCCCGCCCCCAATCACTACTTTTACACAGAGGGCAATTTTTTATCATAATGCTTTTGACTGCACTTGACTGGAGTCAATCATTCCCAAATGAATTCGAATTAGGACAGGTGTAGAGAAGACCCACTGATAGGACAGAGCGGCTTTTCCACAGAACCATGGTTTGGCTCAGCCTACCTAGACAACAGGTCAAAGGAGGCAGGAATGACCTATATAAACAGACATGAGATGAAAAACTACTGAAGCTAAAGAACATCAGTGGTACAGGTACAGGTGGGTATAAATTGGCCATGACAGGAAAAAGGAACAGAAAGCCACATTGAGACATATCAGCACCGAAACAGTAATGAGACTCCCTGGCAATATTCTACCTCAGTCCCATCAATGGAATCTACCCTTGAGCTAAATGTGACAAGCACGAAGCTGAAACTGGGTGGGAGTTAAGACCAACCTACCTAGTATCTTCCTCTATTTTCTGCCTGCAGACAGCTGCTAGATTTATCATTTTGGAGCAATATTCATCTGAATTCACAACACAGGCTGAAAGAACAAAGGGACATTCAATTAGTATCAACTCACCAAACATATTTTTCTATCCTGGCACATTTTCATAACATTCACTAACCACCCAGAGCCAGAACCTGCAAGAACTCTCAGTCCCCCTGGAGATGTGCTCACTACGATCACTTCCCACAACAGGGAGCTGTGAAAAGCCCAGTAATTGCTTTATCTGTTTGAACAGCTATCCATTAGATTGTTTCAGTAAATTCCACTAAAGAACTACTAAATATAACAGACTTTTGTGGTTAAATGTTTCCTCATCTACACCAAATGTTATCAGAAGAAACTATAGTATTGTAGGAGTTAGTGGACAACAGAAATATTTGCCAGAAAAAACACCCAGCAGATTCAAGGCAGTATGGCCCATTCATCCAGCTTTAGGCACTGGAGGGTCCAAAATGGGAGTCTCATCACATGGACAGTAGAAATACAGGCATCTCACACGGGTAATTCACATATTTAATTAAGCCGATTCACCCAACCAAGTGCCTTAAACTGGTGGGCCCATATTCAGGCAGACCCAGCAGGATACAAAAAAGCATGCTTTCTCAGTAGTTACCTTGCCTCTCTTGACGTGGGCTGTTGGGCTCAGAACTGACCTTCCTCCTGGTCCCTTCACAAGGCTGTGCACCATTAAATGAAGCATGACGTGTAAACCTTTGCTTTCCAGTAGCACAGATCTGATACGGGGCACAAGCTCCTCTCTGTGTCTCTGGCAGAGGATCAGATGTTGGGGTACACCCCTCATCTGCAGGAACATAATGTTGTACAACAGTCCTTCAGGGAACACAGCCCATCACTGAGGTACCTGCCATGTTACTGGGCCATAAGCAAGGAGGTGATCTCTACATGACCCCAAATCCCACAACACTGAAGCAAACCCAAGCTCAATAAGCCCCGATTGACAAGGGAAGGGCTTCCCCCCTTTCCATTCCATGGCAGCTGCAGCAGTTGGTACACTGCAGTGCACGTACAGGAGGAGAAAGAGTACCAAGATGGCTTTAACACTATCACTTCTCTTTTACTTGGTCCTGCCACTGGGTGACCCTAATACATTAGCAAAGAGCTTTCTCACACTGGCTTCTAGCCAGGAATTAGAGCCAGAGATGCTCTGGCCCAGTGCTGCCTCCTTTGCAGACAAACCTTTTCTTCAAGGAGACATGGGCCATAAATGGCCCAGCTCTATGTGGTAAGCCCCCTTACAAAGAGTAATTCACTGCCTAGTTATGACAGAAATTAAGATTTTGCAACCCAAAAAAGCTGTAGAACCAGATTTGGAGATGTAGGCATGATCTGCTGTCGCTCTACATTTCAGTTACTCAGTTATGTAAGTTGGTGTAAAAGTGCCAGCAAGACACAGTATCCTTCAGCTTCCCTCAACAGCCCTTACACCTCAGTTCTGACAGGGGTAAATCTCGGCCTGGCCAGCAGGTAACAACCTCAGGGTGTACAGTGGGTGCCGAGCCATTCCGTACACAGGGAAAACAACCTGCTACCACTCAGGAAGGAGCTGGCCAAGCAAAAGGAAAGGAGACCCGAGCTGTGCAAGGTACCGGTCTTCCCAGGGAACTCCACCGGCCCGATCCACTTGAAGGCTGGTTTGCGGCCTCGTTCCTCCGTGACATGAACTTTCTTGATCAGGCCGAGGCTGGTGAGAACGTTGGCGATATCATACAGTCTTCGTACCTTTGCTGACAAGGAAGGGCAGAAATAGTCATGCCGCTCGCGTTGGGACGCACTGGGTACATGTTTACATGGTCGGTTCATTCTGGATTATCCCCCCAGCTTTCACAGGCGAGGGGTGTAAAATCATATTGGGATGGACTTAAGCCACCTCCTGGGAAGCTGGCCTTGCAGCTCCCACATGCCTGCTGGCACTGCTGCTTCCTATCCAGGCTGCTTCTCCATCTTAGCTGCTCAGGTTCAAGCTCGCCTACCTCGTTTTGATGGCAATGGGTTAGGGAGGGGTTACATCATCGGCTTGCCCAGAAGAGGCAGCTACCTCTCCATGTGGTCAAGACGAGCTCCTGGGTGCAAGAGGCACAGGAGTGCATGGCTGATCACAGGAGGACATGTTTTTAGCATCTTACAAGGTTAAGAAGTCTCTGTGCCTCCAATAAGTAACGTTTTTGAGCCGAACATGATGCCCGCAGGTTGTCCAGCTAAACTTCTAACATCCTTCCTGGTATTTGGGGTAGAAATTTAGGCTTGAAATAAAAGTCTCTAATTGGAAGAATTATTTACTAATGCTGAGTTTCTCTATGTTGCTCAAGGGATTGAAGTACTAATCCCCACTAACTGAAAAGGGAACTGTGCCATCCAGCTGTGAAAAATTACTGGGGTAAAAAGTAACACATTTCTGCAGAGAAGAAAATTAATTCCATTACATTAAACAACACATTTAATTTTAGTATGTTCTCAAATGTCATTCAGAATGCTACAGGAAACATGGTTAATGTATTTAAAAATTCAAACAACAAAAAAAATTTTTTTTCATTCTGAAGCTAAAACTTGGAGATAATTGTCAAATTGACTCTTCCCCACCCTGAGCTCTGTTTTCACAAACTGGTATTTGCACTTAAAAAAACCCCAAACCATACATACTTCAGCACAAGATTCCTCACCCGCTCTTGCCATTACCTACTGACATCAGTCCAAACATGCCCGTTTCCTTTAATAACTGACCAAGTGTGCTGGTTTTGGCTGGGACAGAGTTAATTTTCTTCACAGTAGCTGGTACTGAGCAGTGTTTTGGATTTGTGCTGTGTTGGTAACACAGGGATGTTTCCCTTACTGCTGAGCCAGGCTTACAGAGAGCTAAAGGCTTTTCTGCTCCGCACACCACCCGTCCAGCGAGTGGGCTGGGGTGCACAACAGTTAGAAGGAGACAGAGCTGGGACAGCTGATCCCAACTGACCAAAGGGATGCTCCATGCTAAATGATGTCATGTTCAGCATATATTTTGCTGGGGGAAGGAGGAGGAAGGTGGGGATGTATGGAGTGATTTGTCTTCCCAAGTAACCATTACGATGTATGATGGAGCCCTGCTGTCCTGGAGGTGGCTGACCTTCTGCCTGTCCATGGGAAGCATTAAGTGAATTCCTTGTTTTGCTCTGCTTGTGTGTGCAGCTTTTGCTTTACCTGCTGAACTGTCTTTATGTCAACGCACAAGCTTTCTCACTTTTACCTTTACAATTCTATCCCCCATCCCACCAGTGAGCAGGGGTAAGGGGGAGTGAGTGAACAGCTGTGTGGTGTTTATTTTCCAGATGAGGCTAAACCACAACAACAACTGATTAGTCTCTCAACAACCAGCTTACTTTTAAACTTGCTGTGGTCCACTGTGTCCTGCGTGTCTTCTATCAGAATCTTTGCTGCAATGTCCAGAGTGACTATCTTGGTCTTGGAGACAAGGAACAGCATGACAAACTTTTGGCTCATAATCCGCAGCGACTTGTCCTTCCTGCTGTTTGCAGACGCTGTGTTACAAACGACACCCAGAGCCTCTTAGCACACGGCATCTGCCACTACAGCCGGAAAACCAGCAAGTACGTTTCTCACACACAAAGAGGGTAAACCATTTTCTTGTCAAGCACCAGAAATCTTTTGAAAGGCAGAAAAATAACTGAGTAATGCAGACAGAAGTCTCTCTTCAAAAGGCAATAAAAACTAAAGCTTGCAGAAACAGCTGCTAGAAAGCCAGATTCCAAAGCTGGTTCTAAGTTACGTTTCAGTTTTGCACCACTATAACCTCATGACTCCAGCAGACTTTGTAACTTAAACTCTGTGTATTACATGGGCAGCATGCAAAGAGCTGACACCCTCTGTCCAGATAAAGCATTTACTGCCAGGTGTGGGTGGGGAAAGAAGAGTAGGAGTGCCTGGCAGAAGTTCTAGCCAGTCTGTAGAGCAGAGGGTGTAAAAAAAAAATCTGTCCTGAGACCTATGTTGTTATGGACAGGATAGAAGGGAGAATTCTGTCACCTCTGAGGTGATTTCAGCACCATTTTTGCATAGAATAATTTTTTTTTTATTACTTAACTTAAAAGCAAAGCAAGGGAAAAAGTCACATAAGAAACTGAATAAAGAGACTTGTGTCTGTGCATCACATCTCACACATTAGTTATCTTACCAGAGGCGCAATCTGGTTCTGAAAAGTCCAGTAATGGTCTGAATTGAGAATCTGAAAGAGTTTCCTTTTTCCGTTCTACAAATTTGTACTCCAAGTCCTGCTCCTTGTGCTGGAAGAAGGTCATTAGCTCTCCATACTGCATCTCTCCTGCTTCCTGAAGCGTTTTCAGAGTCTGACTTAGGTTGTGCCGGCCATGCCAGCAGTACTGGTTCTTGGCCACACGGCTAACCAAGTGCAAGGACTCCAAGACGTTCACTATATCATAGATACGTCTCCGCTCAACTCCTGTTTTAAGAAGGGGGAAGAAATAAAGAAGACATAGATGCTCATCTAAGTTTTAACACGCTCTTCAGCAGAAGCAGAACAGAGAACAAGCTGTTCTCTAATGCTAAGTGTTCAGAGCACATTTTTCACTATTCATCTGGTATGTTACCTTAGATCTATCCAAATTTCATAATTAAGAATGGATGTATGTACAGCAAGCCCCATGGTATGATGTTCTCTGTCAGTTTTGTTAACTGCTGGCCCAGCCGTGGCTGCAGCTTAAAGCATCTACACTGTGTTTAGAAGAACTGAGTGCAGTCTGTCCAGCCCCTATGCAGGCTACACCGAGCTTTTCAGGGCACTTTGGCCCTTATTGTCAGAAAGCCTCAGAGCTCAGACACAGACCTGTACACAAGCCTGTGTGTAGCAGAGGGCAGGAAAGGGTCTGGGCAGAGCAAATATAAAGCGCATTGCTGCAGGAACCAATGGGTCTTCCACTTGCATTTCCAACAGTACAATTACTTGCTACGCGTGTACCAAGTGAAGGAGCATCAAAGGCTTCACAAGGTGCAAAGCAGGGGAGACTGAGACCCACTGTTCCCAAATGCAGCAGAAATGAGTCCTCAGTGTGTAGAGAGTTTTGTGGAATCATGGCTGGTGGCCAAAGGCCATGAGCTTGGTACAGTGAAATTGGTCAAGCAGTAAGGGCGTGAGAAACGTGGTGGATGTAACAAAGACGTTATATCTTTAAGATAGTAAAGTATGGGAAAGAGGAACTAAGCACGGGGGAAGGAGCCATAGGCATTCGGAGTATGTGCCAATATGGGCAGAGATGTCCTTTTATCTTGAACCAATTATGAGCTCAATTTTTGCAATATGCATAAGCTAATTATTGTAACCATAAAAGTGTGATGTGTAACCGAATAAAGCTGAGACTTGCTGGACATCATCGGATGTGGCTGTCTCCCCGTCGATTTTCCACATCAGTGCTGTCTGGGTCTGCACCAACAGGAAATCTATGAGATATGTCCAACTTGGGTTTAGCCAGACCGATGTGAGCAAGGCTGAGGACTGAATACGAACAGGCCAGTTGTTCTGCTCATCTCGAGCGTTGTTTGAAGCATGGCAGTTATATATAACACAGTGCACTACACACCGGTGTCATCATCTGTGCTAGAAATCCCATACCAGTTAACATCAGCTGTGCAGAGAATGTGACAGCTGGGGAAAAGGTTTTGAAAGGCTTCCCTGTGGAAGGCAAGACCTCGATCCATGGGTTTCCCCACCTGGAGAACATAGATAATACTTACCAGCCTCAAACGGGTATTAGGATAAACAATTCATGAGTATTTCCAAGTGTGTGGAGATCTTGCAGTGAAATGTACCCTGGAAAAACAGGAGTGCCACACATATCCTGGTGTCTGTCAGGCACCAGCAGCATAGCCCCCTTTGTGGTCTTTCCATGGGTCTTCAGTGAACAAAGCAGTAGGTGTTTGTAGCAAAAGCTGTATTACAACTATCATGTGTTACACAGAGAGCAGCAACAGTGGCAGTGTATAATTTTGTGGTACCCGAAGCAAGTAGATATGGGCAAGCAAGGAAGTGAAAACCAAAGGGAGAAGAACAAGAACACGCCCTGCTGCAAGGTAAAGTCCTCAACAGTAAGTTTTAAAACAAAGTTTCTAATATTTAGGAAAACAAGGTAACACCACTCCAAACCCAGAATAAAATACTACTCGTGTTCAGCTGTAGAAGGCTGGAGCTTCTTGTGCAAACACAGAAAGGAGTAACTGGAAAATCTAAAAGAACAATTTGCTTAAAAAGTAATTTATTTAACTATTTATTTCATCCGAATTCTCTCCTATTTCCATTTCCCATTACCAAGGCAAATAAACAAGTATTTCAAGGACTTTCTTACCAGAGTCACAGAGGACATGACTCTTCTATTCCCCTTCTTCCATAAACACCTAAATTTCTTTTTTGCTACCTCTTTTTTGTAAATGCCTTAGTTCTAAATGTAGATACAGTATTTATTCAGTTTGAGTCCAATTTTATAAAGTGCTTCCTAGCTAAGAGACAACCTCTCCAAGGACCTGGACCTGTTTGCTATCTATTCGTGTGACCTGGCTGAGTCATCTCTCAAGTTTTTTTAATTCTCTCAGATGTTTCATTAATCTTTTAAAAAGACCAAACCTAACAACAGACCCAGAAAACAGGATACTTGACAGCTTTCTGCCACCTCATTACATCACATTTTCTCATTCTACCCTTGCAGGTCTCCTGGTTATTCTCCCCTCAAGAGGCAATATTCAAGGCTATGATAACCTTGGCAAATCATGAGATCTCAGAACATACAATGTCAGGCATGTTACTGAAGTCAGGCAGTAAACCCAACCAATTTCCTGCATCTACTTGTTTGCAAGTGTTTCTCCAAACATTCCATTGTGACAAAATTTATTGTTTCTAAGTCATCTTTCAGAGGGTTTGTGACTCCTAACTCCTTCGGTCTTCAGCAGATGGAAAGTCTAAGAAAGCAGTAGATTTGATAAACAGCTGGAAGACAGATCTGTCTAGTAAAAAGCACTGTCAGAAAGCAGGTTTCTAAACAGCAGTGTTATCAAGCAGTGAAGACACTTTGGAATATTAGACATTCCCAACTCTTGATTAGTATGATTAGAAGAGCATCCAGATGCAGGGTGAGGCAGATGTTGAATGTACTCTGTAAGAAGGATGATCTTTTGAAGGCCCTCCAGTCAGGTTACCCCAGGCGATCAGTTACCCCCATTTTTGCAGGTATACATACCCAGAATTGAAGCCACTTCATCCAAAGATATAGTAGTTTTTTCTGTTGACAATGGGTAACTTGGGTAGCGAGCTAGAAACTTTTGGCACAAGAGTCCTAAGCTTTTCTGTTTTCTGCTGGGCCTCTGTTTCTCAAATTCATCAACTGTGCTGTCGTCTACCATATCATACTGTTAAAAAATAAATGTTAACCCTTTAGTGCAGAGCTTTAGAAGCAAGGCATAGCCAAGCGAGGCATATTTCAGCTGTTAGCAATACTTAGCCTCAGACTTTCTAATACCAAAAAAAACCCCAAACATGGACAGCTTGCAAGTGCAGAGCACTTGGTTGACACAGTTTTGCTTGCAAGCTTTTTTTAATTCATCACACAAGACACCTACAGAAAAACTCTTATCTGCAAGATCGTGAAATAATGCTTATGCACAAGGAAACAAAACAGTAAGACCAAACACCCATGACTAGCAAGTGTTTTGACAGGAGGAGGAACATTCCCTCAAACACCTCTGGATCTAATAAGCCAGAGGATGTACAAGCCATCAAAGACATCCTCTTTCAAGAGATTTTACTGCCCTTTACAGTGCCTCTATAACTTTAAGAAACCAAATGTTGGGGAGCATGGGGCTTGATGCTAGGACACTATAAAAGGCACTACCCAGTCTCTGAACCTTAATCTCAGTCAAACTGTTATCTTAAGTGAACTCTCTAGTATGTCCTAAATATGGTCTTTCTGTCCCTCAAGGAAAGAAGTAACCAACAAAACCGTGATGGCAAGAGTGTATGAAGAGGTACATTTGTTTATTACAAAATTAGAATGATGGAGGAATATTTTTGCACTGGTAACATTGGTGTTTTGCTTCTGTATTAAAAAAAAGGAAAAACATAATCCTGCTTTCTGCTAAAGAAAAGCTGAGAGTGGTGGCAGCTGTGGAAACTCAAGTTTCCTTGCTTATGAGAGCTTAACTGTCCTTTGCTGGTGGTGACTAAACGACCGTGGGGCAGGCTGTTGCTCTGATTGAATTCTTTGAGTTTTATAGGGTATGGAAAGAGCAATATTCTTACAGTAACACTTCTGCATCTTTTCTAAGTTAACTGTCTGTGTAAGTTTTACTAACTAGAAAATATTTGAATTGTACCCCAAAAAAGCTGTATGATCTCAGCAGGTAATATGCTAACCTTCTAACCTTTAACATGGAGTATTTTTTTTTTACTTACTGGAGGCTATGTTAGGAAATATCTTTAGAAAACTGTTTGTTCCTTTATAACTTTCTAAGATGGAGAAATTTCTGGACTACTGTCACTCTAGATGCTGTAAAATCTACACTTGTAGAGTGATCTGTACCTAGCAAATGATCTTTCTTAGTGGGAGGACCCCAAAACTACCTTCCACTCACTGAAACCACCAAGGAAGGATATCCTACAAGAAATAATCCAGGAAAAGGAAAGCAGTTGTTGAAACAAAAAAAAAAAAGTATGAAGGAAGAAAACTGTAGTGATGCTTATTATGATATTGTACTCTCCATGGATGGACCTCCTAATGCAAGAGGGGGATCAGCCCCCACATTGCTTGAGTTTTGAAAAGTAAAAACCTTCCAGACACTTGACCACACTGTCTGACTACTACTTTGGAGGCTGGGCTGGAAAGGGAATCAAAGACTTTAACTGACCACTCTGTGGGGCTGTTGTGGACAACATCTAAGATTTTCAAAAGTATGTTGAAAAATATACCTACACCATTGCTGGAGAGCTTTTGAAAATGCTGCCTGCCTGTTTAAAATGATCTGGCAATGTTCTTTCTAATCCAGTTCAGAAGTACTTCAGCTGGGGAAAATGTCACATGTAAGCTTTACTTCCCACACTGTCCTTTCAAGGAACATTCAGGCTCTTGAGGGGTCTCAGGTCAGTTACTAGTAAGACAGTCTTTGAAAGTCCTACTGCTCAGCTAGTGCTGTGCAAGTAACTGTCCTTGAGCATGTTTCACAGTTCTGCAGTCTTCCACAGGGAGCAAAGGAGCAGCTGGAATAAAACTGAGGCACAGCTTACGAGAGATCTGAGTCCTAATCGAACATCAGGTAACAAAGTTTTGAACCTCACCTGTAACGAGTCGGGCGTGTCGCTCTGCTCACTGTTTTCTATGGGTCTGAAGAGCTCCTTCTTCTTTTCCCTGTCCCTCATGTCGGGGCTAGCAGCACTAACAAGCATCTTCAGGTTAGCAGTGGGGGTCCAGGGATCAGGCTGAGGTCTGTCAACAAGCTTAACAGGTGTAATTGGATTTCTTTCTGGGGTGCAGACTTTTTGCTTTGATAAATCAACCGGTTCATTCTTAATGGGAGTCTTTGGGGCCATCCTGGATCGATCAAATATGTTTTCCTATTAAAAACAAAACTCTTCAGACACAACAGGAGAGGAAACAGTGCAACAATCAATTTAGCTGTTCTTACAGAGGTAATTGTAGTGACTCATGCCTCAGTACTCATAGCTATATTTAGCTATGTTTAGCAGAGGTCTGCTGCCTTTGTTGGAAGCAGTAAGATATCTACATGCTACTGTACTGGAGACAGCGTATGTGAGATACTGCCCTGAGTTACAGAACCTGAGGTCAACCAGTCAAACTTATGGCCTACCAGGCTTTTAAACTCTGTTATTACCAGACAGCATTGCCCATGAACATAAATCACTAAATTGGATTGAAATTGAAATAGTGTGTTGGTCACACTACACTCAGCAAGAAAACACGCTGTTCTGCTTCAGAAGTCCCCAGTGAAAACCCATCCTGTGGATGCAGCTCAGGTTGTCATAAAGTGTCAAACTGAAGTGAATGTAACTTCACGTGCAAGTGAAGTGCAGATGCAAATCTTGCTATCTACAGCTCAGAACAAGAAAGAAAACCTCCATAACTATTCCTTGGCTGCAGCTAAGAGCTGCTAGAAGGTAAAGTCGAGTTCTTCAGCATATTTTTATCATTCCTTGAATGAAGATCAACTCCTTCCTATGCCTAGCTGCAATCAAACTTTTGAAATCTTTCATCTTCAGGTCCAATTTGGCCCCTTCCTCTTAATACAAGAATTATCATTACAGATCAACTAATTTCAAGGGATCAACTGAATAAATCATCGTCATGGTAGCAGCATCAATGGTATCCTTCAACTGAAAGATCTGTTTTGAGCAGTAAGAAACATTGCTTCGCTCTAGCCTGTTGGTGCTAATAGCTCATGAAGACTAAAGGAATTAAGAGGACTGGGTGTCATACTGACTTTCTTTGCAGGATATATAAAAAAATGAGGTCCTGGTATCCTAAACCTGACAGAGCACAGAAATGTCCATACTGGTTTGGGGTTTTTTCTGCCCAGGGAGACCAATGCTCTGTTCTTAGATAGTCTAGTTACCACTTAATTCTCCTTAATACCCTACGAAAGGGACACTGGGCTTTTTTTTTTTGAACTCTAGCTAATATTGCTCAGTTGTTTCTAGACTTTATCCCTTGAAATGTTTGTATGTGTCTCGAGTGAAAGAGGAAAGTGAAGCAGACAGATTATCACCATAAAGGTAGCAGAGCTTGTAACTTGCTGGAATTGGGATTGAGGCCTTCGGAACCACAGCAAACTGCTTTTAAACTAGCCATCAGCCTTGAAGCTGTTTGCTCTTCAGTCTGGCTGTGCCTTTTTTTATGTTGGTCTCAAACTGAGCAAGTCTTCTCACTCAGACTAAGATTACCATTTCTTTTTTTCCAAACAAGTTTTAAAAAGCTTACACTGCAACTTTGAGGATGGATATTGTGATTATGTATTTTATTTTGTGTTGTGAAAAGTCCGATTCTGAAATGGAACATAGCCTGAAAGAAAATGTTACGTTACTGTTGGTTTGCTCTATGAACTTTCCCAAGTTAAGTCTTGCCTTTTTGGAGGAATTCAGCTATCACTAGCTGATACAGATATTTAAACAGGTGATTCCAAATGTCAACAGGTACAGTCTAGTTAGCAGAAAGTTCTAGTAACAATTGAAGCTGGCTTTTACTAGGAGCAGTTCTGCAGCATTCAGAGTGGAAATGAATTTGACCTATCAAAAGCCTTGTGCACTGAGGAAGAAGACTTCTGCATACATTCACCTACGAATTGCCCGAAAGGATGTCATAAATATGTTCTTTTACAATTAACAGCCAGTTGTAACTTACTGCACAGTGATAAATAGGGGTCAATTTAGAGGCCATGGTACTCCTTGGAATATATGTTCACGTAATGTTGGCACTCAATATATTCTTGCAATTTCACACTTGGCAGTGAATCAAGGCTTAATCTGTAATGGAGAATGTCTACCTTCCCCTCAGGTTCCTGTTCACTATGGCTGGTGCTAATGGAACTGCAGTGAGGGCAGCTGAAGTAATCTGCTGCTCCACTACCTCATATTTTCATGTTTGCATAAACATTACAATGAAAAAAAAGTAGTGGCACTACATAAGAAGCACACATCTACTATCACAGAATTACTAGATTGGAAAAGACCTTTGACATCATCAAGTCCAACCGTTCCTGTCCTCTACTAAACCATATCCCTGAGCACCTCATCTACCCGTCTTTTAAATACATCCAGCGTTGGTGACTCAACCAACTACCTGGGCAGCCTGTTCCAATGCCTGATAACCCTTTCAGTGTCTTTATTTCCTGAGCATCATAATTCCCTAAGAGAAGAAATGCTTTCCCCCACTTCACTTCTTTTAGCAATGCTCTGTGACCTAGCTGTATTCCACAGAACTGCAAGGGCAGCTCATAGAAGCACGAGATCCAAGCAGAGTTGGCTTACAAATACAAGAGAACAAAAAAGCCTGGCTTAATGAACTTAGAATGTAAGCAGGAATTGAAACAAATCTCTGAAACAGGAGCTGAGTCTGACAAAAACTATTTAATCTTTGGAGGATTCAGACTGAGAGTGGATGGACAGCAGGTCATGAATACAGTCTACTTCAGGGGACAGTACTGAGCCAGGTAAGCCTGAGGCTAAATATCCCGTCTCCTGGCTGGTGGAACTAGAAGATAAGGATGAGTTTGTTCCTCACTGAGTGGCACTGCTTAGCCTCTCGACCTGGGAGCATCAGTGTATGGACAGAGGCCGGGAGGCAAGCACAGCAGGCATGGGCATCGGCACGCTCAAACTGCTGATAAACAACAGGACTGTACTATTCCCAGGTCAGGTCTGGCGTTGGTAACTATCCGACTGGCGAGTCTGTACAAAAGCCCCCTCCACCTTCTCCGACGGCAGCCACAGGGATGCCTGGGATCACCTACCGGATTGTACTTACTAAGCGAAACCGAGAAGCTGTTTCCCTGGGGGTAACGCGCGAGTGCAGTCGCTTCGCTTACTGACATCGGCGGCACGACTCTGCCCGTCTGCCTTTCTAACGCTGAGCCAGCACCAGCCACCCCAGTGCGCCAGGCGCTCGGTACGGGGCTGCCGTACTGACCCACCCGCACAGCGCTCCGACGGGCAGCGCCCCGAGCACCGCCCGCGGGAGCGAGGGGCCCGCGCACCCGGCCCGAACACCCTCCAAGCCCCCCAGGCTATGTACTCTCCGCACTCCCAGGGCTGAGGTACCGCGGTGCCGACCCACCCTTCACCCCCCACACACCCCTCCCCAATTCGACCGGGCCGGGCGGGACGCTCAGCACCGGCAGAGGCCGAGTAACATGCGAGGGGATCCCCGCCGCACGCCGCGCCCGCTCACCTTCTGGGCCTCCGCGCGGCCCCGCCGCCCCGGCCGGCCGCTCGCCAGGTCCCGCAGCGCCAGGACGCTCTTCTCCATCTGCAAAGGGAGAAGGCGCCTTTAGCCCGGCCCTTAAGAGCAGCCGCTCCCGCCTTGGGGCAGCGCTCCCGTACCCGGCGGGACGCGACGGGAGCACAGCAGCCCGAAGCCGCGCTCCCGGGGAAGGAGGGCGGGCGGGCAAGAGAGAAAGAAAGCGAGAGAGAGAGAGAGCGGCCGCCCTGACCCCTGCGGCGTCGGCGGCGGGAGGCTCCGCGCCCTCACCGCGGCAGCGGGCGGCCCGGCGGGCGGGGAGCGCGGAGCTCTGCCGCTCCCGCCAGGCGCCCTCAGACATCGCTTTACAATCCGGCCAATCAGGCGCGGCCCGCCGGGGAGCCCCGGCCGAGCGATCGGCCAATCAGCGTGCGGGCAGTCGGCGCGCGGCAGCGGGGCGCGGGACGGAGCTCCCGCCCGCGCGGGTCCGCTTCGCTCCTTTTCTTCGCGCGGTCGCCGGCGGCCCTCCCCTCTCCCCTCCCCTCCTCCCCCCGTCCCGCCGCCGGGCCGCCAGCGCCAGGCGGGACGCTGCTAGGCGGGACGCTGCTAGGCGGGAAAGGGCCGCCCGAGGGCGAGCAGCGCCGGGCGGGAGGGCAGGTGGGGCTGGGGGAGGTGAGGAGGGGTGGGCGTGCGTGTGCTCTCCGTCGGGGGGGCGGCCCCGGGCTCCCCCCGGCCCGCCGTGGGGGCGGGCCTGTGGCTGAAGGGCTCACTCCTGGCTGAGGGGAGAGCGGCGGCAGGGGCGCGCGGGGAGACCAGACCCTCTTTCCCGGTACTTTCCGCCTCAGTCCTGAAATCTCTGAGGGAGAGGAAGGGCTGAGGCAGCGTCAGGCGACTGCAGCCTCTGTCGCTCGGCCTCCTGCTCACGGCAAACGGCATCGGGTTGGGGTTGGGTGGCGGCGCCAGTGGAGATAGGTAACCCCGGCTGCGGGTGGCTGCTGCCGCGGGTCCCCGCAGCGGGGGTGCTGCTGCCCCTCCGAGCGTGCAGCTCCCCTCGGGCTGGGGGCCGTGCAGGCAGCCCGGAGCACAGCAGCCCTGCCTAGGCATCCTCAACAGGTCGTGGTTCTTCTCAGGGATCCCCTGAAATGGATCTGGTGACGGACAGATCGTTTGGGGCGCAGGCTGGAAACGAGAAAACTTACTCAGTCTGCCCTATGGCGTTCCCTCCCCTCGGTAGCCTCACCGCATACCAGCCTAAGAACTGGGAAGAGAGCCCTGTCCGAGGTTAACGCATCAAATCCAGGCAGCCTGGGGACAAGTGTAGCGCTCAGTTTTTTAGTCTGTCCTAATTTGACTACGGAGACACTGTGTTACGAAAATGTCACAGAAAAATTGTCAAAATAATGGCTTTCTGCTATGCAGAACTACTTCAGACTTGAAAGTGATTGCTCCAAGCTCAAGACCCGTTCTGGAGAAACTTCCTCCATGCAGTATAATTAATTTTGCTTTATAAATTGAGTTTGTACTTCAGATTATTTTTTTTGTTATGCTAATGACAGACATGCTGTTGCATTATTCCTGCCTTGTTTTGTCGTAGGAGGATTTCCTTCTCAAATTGCTCATGTGTTAGTAATGAGTTGTCCCAGAAGAAAAACTCCACTATACAGTTCTAATAAGTTACAAAAATATTCATTTGTTAATTTTCAAGGAACCGAAAAAGTAAGTTTTTTCAATAGAGATGTAGAAAACTGATAGATATTAAGTCTCTCATATTAACTTTGATTTATTCACTTGTAACCTACTCTAATTTTTTACAAGTGCCAGTACACTGCAGTTTGTTCAAGAGAATGAAATACAGACTCCCAGAAAACCTTGTTTTAATTAAAAAAAAAAAAACCCTAACAAACCCTTTAGATAAAAGCCTTGGTCTTTCTGCTGTCTAGAGGAAAATTAATTCCATAATTACAAAGCATGTCTCTATGTATTTGCATCTATAGCGGTTACATATAGAAAGAGGCGTTTCTAATGAGTAAACTATTACTACTGCTCTCACCCACAGGAACTCTGAAAAGAGACTCATGGGAATCAGAAGATGCAGAGTCATGGAAAATCTAAACAAGAATCTGGCGTTGCAAACGGACATGCCCAGGCATGAAGTCTAGGCTGAGGTAAAGAAGTTGAGAGTTTAGCAGCTGAGAACCTGCTTGTGTGCTGCGCCCCCACTGAGAGGAAATTGCCATCTGGCTTCTTTAGTCATCAACTTAAATAAAAATGATGCTACGAAAATACATCCTCAGACCTTTGTCTTAGATCTGTCCCAGGCAACTGTGTATCCATTGCCAATTAACAATGTCTGTGATAAGGCAGTACATGCAGTGCAAGTTTAATAGCTCTAACTGCATTTGCAGCTCTAGTACAGAGACTTTCTGGTTTGGAGCTTAAGGGCGGTCAGGACCTTAATACTCATATCAGTTGCTGAAATGCTGTGCATGTGCATGTAGGGGGTCGTTTGTTTGTTACCATGTTTGCTTCTGGCCTTAGAAACCTGGTCATTTATCAGCAATTAGACAATATCTTTAGGTTGGCATGAGACCTGGGAAGTGGGTCCGGGTGCTTGTGAACATCAACTGCAGACCACACGGGCAATGCAGGACATCTAGTTGAGGTGTTACTGATTTGTAACACCATCATTTTGCTGCAGGAAGGGACCTGGGGCCTTTAACCGACACTCAGCACTTGTGACTCTCCTTAGTTTAGTTTAAGGATGCCTCTGAATATAAATTGCGTTACTTCTAAGGCTCTCTACAAGTCATCAACGGAGAAGTAATTTGAATCAAGTTTGACGCCTTCATCTAATTTTGCTGATGTTTTCCCTGCATAATATTCCTGGCAGCTGAAGTGCTGACTGCTTGAAGGAAGCTGGCTGAAATGATGTAATAGCTCTGTTCTGGAAAACCTACGGTCTGTGAAATTGAGACAAGCAAGTCAGATCTCTGGCCTGTTTGCTAGCTGAAATTCATCCCCATAAGGGGTTGTGGGGCCTGGGATGTGGATGAGTAGCAGAAGAAAAGAATTGGAGGGACAGAGGTGGCATTCCTGTGTTTGAAGGGGGGAAGCTAGAGCCTGCTCTGGTACTGGGTATGGTAACAGGTGTGAGTTGCATATACAAGGCTAAAGTGGGAGACACAAGACGTAGCACTAGGTGGGCAGTGAAGGGACACTGGGCACTACTGTAGTCTGAGGACACTACGTGTGCTTAGGTGGGAGAAGCCCCTTTGGTGGTAGGTATTGGCAGTGATTTGGATACGATAGTTACTAGTCTGTAATATGGGAGCAAGAATGTTCAGAATTAAAATGTATAATATATATATAACACATAAAATACACTAAATTTGTTAATGCTATTTTTTCTTTTAGATCAATACAAAGTACTGTAAAGCATTTAATAAGCCAAATCTTTGTCTAGTTTAATAAAACACCACACCTCTGATGGCGAAATGCAAGCCTTAACTGCTAAACATGTGAGTTAATCAGAACAAAACTATGATGCTACATTTCCTTTCCTGGCTGTGGCTGCTGAGAGACGCTTGCCGATTGTCAGATAAGATGAATTATTGCAGCCGTGCACACATATGTCATGATATGCTCCAAAATTATTTTATATCGCTATATGAACAGATGTACTGCAAATGGCAGTAATCAGTTAACAAATTGACTACTAAATTTAAGTATAATTAATATTCTTGAATATTTTTGTTATATATTTTTGTTAGAGGACCAAAACCACCTGTCTATTTATGATATTGTATGAATGACACATGGACTATTATATACTTTTTTCCCCCTATTTAATGTGAAAATCATTGAGACTTAAGCACTCCCATTAATTTCCTTCCATTTGTTTCCAGACTTGAAAATACAGTGTTTCAAACAAGGTAGAAATGAAGGTGCTAGTGATAGAAAACCAGTACCTTTGGCAGAGGAGATGGTTAGAACCAAATTGTATCGATGTATCCAGCAGTACTTTCCATCACAGAATAGGAAATAGTTTTGAAGACATGAGTGCCTTTAAACCTGCCTGACTGCTCGTATTGCAAAAAATGTGATGGGTCACAGACCTAGTAGTTCCTCTGTCCTCTTCCCTGCTGCCTTTTCCTATGAGCTCAGTTATGCTGGAAAATTCTATTTCTCTGTCTGTTTTGACTGATACTTGAAAGTTCAGTTCCAAAGCTGTGAGTAAGGAAGAGATAGATCCCCGCACAGATTAAATAGTGAGGTTTTATTTCCATTAAAAGCCAGCCTGAGTCACCCGATTGCTGAGCCATCAGGGAATCTGTGGGCACCAGCACTCTCACCTGGTGTTTGCTGCAGATAGATCCTCCCCCAAGCTGCTGCTGGCTCAGGTGTCATCTCCTCCCTGGGGCAGCTTGGAAGTTACCACCCTTCAATGGCCTCAGGCAGCCTTGGGCAGAGGCATGTTCTGCACCAGCATGGGAAGGAGCTGTGACCGTTTCACACTCAAGAACAGCCAGAAGAGTTTGCATTAGAAGTGATCCTATGCGCGTTTGGCGTTGGTAGCCATAGCTGAAATACAGAAGCAGGTCTGGGAGGGGGACCCGGACCCAGCAAGGCCCTTCTCTCACCATGCTGTGTGGTTGTGTGCTTCGGAAGTTTGCACTCACTGTGATACAGAGCTCCACCAGCTCTGACAGGAGGGACAGAGAGGGGCCACAAGTAGACCACAGCAGGGTGGCTCAGGTAAATGACAGTTAAGATAGGCACGTTGGAAATCATTCCAGTAGAGGAAGGCATTGAACGAGTCTCCCATTTTCCGAGTGCTCCACTTAACTGGTCTGTCAGTATCATTGCTTTGTCCCTTGGCTCTGTCTTATCTGTGAAAAGAGTAGGTGATTTCCCTGGATCCAAGTCAAGGAAGGCACTGATGGTGTTTAACCTCAGGCTGCAAGTTGATAGAAGAGCTTTGGATCTTTCCTATTTCCTATTGCCTAATCCAGGGGCAGACCAGCTCAGGGTTGGAGATTCACAGGAAGCAGCCAACTGTTTGCCTGGTGGATAGCGCACGTAGGTGCTCTGGCTGGCTCCAGAAATCCCTTCTGGGAGCTGAGCAGCTGGCATGGTTGTGCCTCGGTCCTTTTATGGGCCTGATCTCAAGTAACTTGCCAAAGGTTGCATGAGGAAGCAGGTAGCTCACTAAACCACACATCTCTATCACTTCCATCTGCTGGTGTTATGCAAAGCTGAAGCCTTCACAAAGGTAGCATCACACCCCCAGTGATTATTGCATCCTGATATTAGATTGCTCTTTGCATCCTAAAATTAATGGTCAGCTCTGAGTAAGGTTATAATTTCATAACTCTTCTCTGAGTGGGATACAGTTTGCTTCATGTCCCATACCGTAAACCTTCTCTGCTAGGGCTTCAGATAAATAACTTTCCAGCAAAAAGAAAGAAGTGAACAAAGGATCAATGTATTTCATGCAAAACAATTTTGAAATTATTAAAACAAACTGAAATAATACATGGTGACACCAGAAGGCCACCAGGCTAGTTGGTTGAAGCCCTGTCTTCATGTGCAGCATGTAGTATCTTTACCCTGGACAGCCCTCGATGTAAAAGATAGAGACTGGATCTCTTTCAGCGGTTTCTGTATTAGAGAGACACAGTGTGAAAACACTGTCTTGTCAGGTTGCCTTTAGTGAAAAGTGCTTAAGTACCTCTGCTTAGCTGGTTTAGACTCATCCCAAGATGAATCGGGACCTCTCAGCATGGGATGCTATGCAGACATGAGACCACACATCTCCCACGCAGCTGCAGTCTCCATCGATTCAAGTTAAATCCCAGAGGTCTTTGGGTTTTTTTTTTTCTGTGGAGTGTCAAGAAAATACTGGTACACAAATATTTCTTTCTAAAATCCACAGAAAAAGATTTGTTGTTCCATAAAGGTGTCAGTAGTTTAACATAAGGAAGGATGCACTCGGTGCTGTAAATATTCAAAACTGCTCTCCGGTGATCATTTGCTACTACTCATTGTGCCAAGCGGTTCAGCAGCGCTGGTTTCCTCCAAGGACCTGCCACCTGAAACTCTGGCTTTTGGAATTCACAGTGGAAAAGAATGCCAAGGATCTTCTTACAGATGAATGATTTCCCTCTGGTTTCAGTCCGAGCCCAGGACAACTGGCCTCCCTCAATCATTTAAAAATATCTCTCGAGACCAAACGTGGAAAATGCAAATTTGAAAAGCAGGTTTTTACCTGGAAATGGTGATCGCAGGCATTCTAACAGAAGTCCCAATATGACCCTAGCAGTGTGCCACCTACAGAAACCTGTGAGAACATTTATAGTTAGTGATGAAATCTATCCACAAAATACCCTCCAATGGAGGAACAAAATGAACAGGTGGACAGGCATGAAAGACAAAGCAAGGCTCCATACTTCTCAATTTTGTAGCACAGTAGTCCGGCAATGGCTGCCTTACTTCTGACTCCTTTCACTACTCTGCTCTCTATGCTCTGATCGTGTATGATTGTCCCTAGATTATAAAGCTGGAGGCACCGTTAAATCATCTGGTCTGACCTCCTGTGTGTTACAGGCCATTACATTGCATTCATTACCCTTGTATTGATCCTAAGGACTTCTGTTCCAGAGAAGCACATGGTATTAACCTGAAGACAAGAGACTGTGAGTCTGTCATTTCCTCTACTGTTTGTTTAAATATTATCCCATTGTCTTTATTTTTTTTCCTTATTTGTAGTTAGATTTTGTCTGGCTTCAGTTTCAAGTCATTAGTTCCTGTTACGCTTTTCTACCCTAAATTTCAGGGCCTTTTAAGTAGTGCTTTCTCATATGGAGGTACCGGAACCATAAACAAGTCACCTCACACTCACTTTAACAGACTTTTATCAGAGTAAGAGCCTTAATTTCTCACTAAAAGCCATTTTCTGATGCTCTCAAATAACTTCCATTTTTTTAACAGCTTCTCCAATTTTCTTGCACATGTTTTTAAAATACAGATACCCAAGTGTCCTATTTTGTTACTGTACCACTCACTGTTGCTTCACGCAGGTGCAAAAATCATTGTCCACCCACCACTGATCTGCACTCCCTTAGAACACCGCACGCAGAAAGGTTCTCCTTCAGCAGAGGTAAACTTGAACCTTCAGGTGGAGAGTTATAGTTGCATTCTATTTTGGGGTTCTTAATTTTTCCCAAAGCAAATTATCAGAGTGTATGTGTTGGTCAAAGTGCATGTTTTGATTTCTCCAACTGGCCATCCCTCCATGAAGCGCTTGGTTGGTCCTTCAACTTGATGTGTGCGTTATGCTTAAACAAAACTGGCCTGCCTGGTGCCAGCTCCCAAAGACAGGGCTACCAGCCAGATAAAGAAAATCACTCTTTAATAAGCAAAAATGCAGGAAATCTCTGCTGCCAGCAGGACTCGGGAAGCTCTTAGATACTGAGACAGGGTTTTTCACCTGAGCAGTTCCTGCCACCTGGGAGGATGGTAGGCTAGAGCCAGGGCTGCAGGTGGGCTACCTGGCCCGTCACTGTCCACTGCAGCTACCACTAGCTTTAAACGGACACGAACATGGCCAGGACAGCACAATGTACTTGCTTTATGTAGTAGGAGCCAGCACTAAAGAAATTATTTAGGCGTGTAGGGGATGTCAATGCCAACTGTTTGCTCCTTGACCCACAGAGTGGAATCTGAAGCCTAGTGCTAGCCACATGTAGTATTTGCAAAGGTAGGTGCTCCACCAAAACCTGAAACACACATGCTTTGTGGGAAGCCCTTTTCACCCAGACAACAGGCCATAATAAGGACAGGGCTGAGCCCTAAGCCTGGGTTTCTGAAAGCATCTATCCTCCATGATACAGCCTGGTGCAGCAGTCTTCAGAGCAACTGACCTTGTGTACATTGCACAGATGCTCTGGTGACAACATGTCACATTACCTGGAGGTTTTGGTTTCAGAAGTGGGTTGCCCGGATGTTGAACCCAAGCTGGTGCCATCTAACTCTGCACCCAAACCGATAAACCCTTTTGGAGGGCAGCAGAGCTTGTCGCTATGGTCATCTCATCAGCTTCTTTCCTTCCACCATGGGTGGAGTAGTAGCCAGAGCAGCTGTTGCTCATGCAACCTTTCCTCCTTGCCCCAACACTTCCTTTTTGACCCAAGGCCACTAGCCAGTTTGCTTGGAGCTGCCCTAATTCTGCAGTCTTTTACACAGCAGTAGCTCTACTGCTTTTCAATATTTTAATTCCTGGAGTTCTGAGCAAAGACAGCTCCACAGTTCTTCAGGGGACTGACTGCAACCTGGCAGAGCAGTAGTGTTTACTAGCTGGACTGTTTCCACCCAAAAGCATTGCTTCAAGACAGTAGTGTGGAGCAGTACAGGTGCGCCCGTGCTGTGCTGTCCCTGGGGTAATAAACCAGCGCTAAGCCGGTTCTGCGCAGGGCCGTATGATGTGTCTCCACCTGCATCTGCAACCCAGATAAATTGCCAGTAAGTAACAGAGCAGAGCTGACTCTGTGCCTGGAGCCCCATTCAACCCCATTTTTAAAAATAATGATGCTAAAAGAAAGCAACGCTTCAGCATCGCGTTTGATAGACGGTAGGGGCTTATCTGACCTGCAGAGGAATGAAGATGTTTAGCACCTGGCAGGAACAGGCCCTGAATCTCTTGGTATTTGTAAGGATTTAGTGTTATACTTACCGTGCACTTCAAGGAAAACAGAACCCAGAAGATACTTACTCTTGGCACATAAAAGCAGTGATTTAATGAAATTTCCTCCCTGATCTGAAAGGAGGCTCTTAGAAGTGGAATAAACTGAAATACCAATGTGTAATGATCCTGTCAGGGCTAGAGAGCAGGATAACATTGTTATCCTGTAAGTTTTGCGGGATATATTATATTACAAAAGGTGTCTTAAAGATTTCTCTAAATAGGTTTCCATTTCTCTGATGTTTGTAAGCCAAGGGTAATATTTTCCTCTTTCTCTGATGTATGAATGTGGATGATTTGGCAGGGGTCAACTGATGCCATAAAAACACCACTAGAACCCTAGCCTAATAGGGTTTTAAATGCCAATACAAATGGAGCCACGAGTCTCCCTTAAATAAAAACCCTTTGTCTGATGCCCAAGATGTGCCCTACAAGCCTCGTGAATCATCCAGGGAGCTGCTGGGAATTTGGTGCATTTTACTACAACAGCTCATCGGTTGCAGTGGAGGTGATTGGATGCAGATCTAGTTTACAAGCCCAGAAGGGCTGCCTACCCTCTAGACACCTGCTTTTTGTGTTTCCCTTGTCACATTTCTGGTTTCAGTACACTAATGGGAAAGGTCAAGGGAAATATTCTTTCTCATCAGCCAGCCAAATTTCCAAGTGAATTCTTTTTTTTAAAAATAATGAACTTACCAACCAGGTGCTTAAGCCTGCTGTAGTTCATATGAAAAAAATGGGGAATAAGACTTTCTGCCAGAGGCTTTGGAATGTATTTTGAGGGGTGCTAGAAAGATTCTTAAACTCACTTATTTATATTCTTTTACAAAAATACAAACAGTACATCTCTTGGAAGCAGAGATAACATTACCTTGTTGCCGTGGTTTTGCCCCAGCCGGGGGCCGCACCCCACACAGTCGCTTGTACTTTTAAAAGGAAGGGGGAGGGAAAGTTGGGGGGAAGGGGAAAAGGGAAGGAAGAAAGGAGGAAAATAAACCACAACCTAGAAACCAGAACCACGCAGGTTGGGATAAGGATAGTTTACTAAACAATAACAGAAAACTAGATATAACAATAACATAAGTTTAAAGCACAAAATAGATGAAACTGGTGATACACAATGCAGTTTCTCACCAAACCACACAACTCAGGCCGCACAGCTTACAGCCCGTCCCGGACAACCCAACCGTCCCCAGAAACTGCACGTCCTGACGTTGTCTCCCCCTCTTCCCCCCAGTCCCCCCTTATACTGAGCATGACGTAACTGGCATGGAATATCCTCTTTGGCCAATTCGAGTCACCTGTCCTGGCTGCGTCCCCTCCTTTCTCACTAGTAAGGAAGTATGCAGAGCTGAGAAAGGTCCTTGATTGCCCGGCAACAAATCGGAAACATCAGGGTGCTATCAGCACTATTCTCATGCTAACACCCAAACATGGCATTCCATCCACTGCTAAAAATAATTAACTCCATCATAGCTGAAACCAGGACACTTGTCCATAATAAAACGGTGCCATGTGCCCTGTGGGGGAGATGATAGCAGGAAATCAGAGGAAGGACAGAGAAGGGAGTCACTTGGCCCAGTCAGACCTATTGGCTGTAATTAACTTTTATTAACACTCAATATCTCTTTTATTAAAGTCCCCCATGTACAGACAGACATTCAGTTGGTTGCAGGAAAGATAACAGCTGTAGGGAAGTTATCTTGACCAAAACTGTACAACATCCGTGTTGCCCAGTATTTCTAGTTAGTGCTGGTGAGTATCACAGAATCACAAGGTTGGAAAAGACCTTTAAGACCATCAAGTCCAACCATTCCCATCCTATGCTAAACCATATCCCTGAGCACCTCATCTACACGTCTTTTAAACACATCCAGGGATGGTGACTCAACCCACTTCCCTGGGCAGCCTGTTCCAGGCCCCAACAATTCTTAGTGAAAAACTTTTTCCTAACATCCAATCTAAACCTGCCCTGGCACAGCTTTGTGCCATTTCCCCTTGTCCTACCTCCTGTCACCTGGCTGAAGAGACCATCACCTACCTCTCTACAGCCTCCTTTCAGGTAACTGTAGGTGGTGATAAGGTCTCCCCTCAGCCTCCTATTCTCAAGACTAAACATCCCCAGCTCCCTCAGCCACTCTAATAAGATCTTCCCTCCAGCCCCTTCACCAGCCTGGTTGCCCTCCTATATATGGGGGGATGGCCAGTTTGGTTGAGCCAGAAGTCTGCCATGCCCGGTGCCCTGTGTCCCACAACGGGCAGTAGCAAACACTTACAGGAAGTGTGTAAAATCAGAACACACTGAAAATTACCTGATTTGTGATCATTTTTTCTGGGTCTGGCACTTTAGGGAACTTCCTGAGAAGGTGGTTGCATCTAGACCATCACGTTGAGCAGCCACCTCTGAACTTAGCCTGCACAAAGTCCCTTTTGGACTCACATGCACCTTTGGCCACCTCAGTGTTCTGGAGCAACAAGTTCCACCATGTAATGATATGGCATGGAAAGTACTTCGCTTTGAAATATGCTGCCTGGCTGAGTACAAAGGTTTCCTTTACATTAAGCTGCCTGTTGAAACAGTACAAATGAGCAAATGAAAGGTCTGCTGTGGTATCCCACCACAGGATTTATCTGCAAGCGTGCTAACGCTGCCGGTTGACTTGCAGGTGTAAATCACATATTATTTAAGTGGCAGTGCTGTTCTTATCCCCCAGAGCCCGTTGGAGTGTATGGACGAGCTGTGGTCTGTGCAGTTGGAGGCTTCTGGTCCCTTTGGGAGTTCAGTTATAGCACAAAATTAATCTCTTTCTCTAGCCAAGCAGGTGAAAAGTGAAAATAATTATCAAAGCTCCGTGGCCTCTAGTAATTGTGTGAAACCTCTGAGAATGCCTGCGCTGCAGCTTGCTAACATAGTTTGCAATTGTCTGAAATGACACAGTGTTTAAAATAGATAACGGGGCTGTTTTCTTCTTGAATGGCTGGAGAGCTGCAAAAACCAGGTAGTCAATCACACGCTTTTAAAAGGCTGTTCATTTTCACTGCCAGCGCTGAATGAATTGCTTATTCAATGCATCCAGTGTCCTCCTGACATGTCCTAGGTAGCTGGGAATGCAAGTAATTAGGCTCAGTGTAGTGACTGCCTTTTTTAGATGGAATAACAAGAACTGATTTTACTGGTACTGCCTACACTATCAAAAAAGAATTCAGTATCTAACCTAGAGAATTGGCACCAAAACTTAAATGGAAGCTACTGCTACTTTTATTTTTTTGGCTGAAGACCAGGGATGGATAAATATAAGCTCGGGGCTTACTTCATTGCTTGGTGAAAATTGCTAATAATCTAGCATTTTTGCTTAACCCTTCTCACTCACTGAAGAACCAGAGTAATTTCCAGAAAAGTCAGTGACTGCTTTACTGCTTTTGCTCTTTTTTCAGTCAGTCTTTTTAAATTTTTTTTTTTACTCCTCTTCTTCTTCTTCCTTTTTAAATGTTCCATACAAATAAGAAACTTAAAGATGCTCAGGAGGGTTGTTAAGGAACCACCTGTTCCTGCTCCACAAATATCTAAGTTCTAATGAAAAACAAATTAGTGGATATATTCTGACCTTGTGTACAGTGGGCTTTGTTCCAGGTTAGGTTTGATGCCCCTTTCACTGCTGCCTTACAAAAAAAATCATAACAACTAGAATCAGGAAAGGTCCTGGATGTCTAAACTCACCCGAGTGGACACTCAGGTCCACGGTTGGAGGCTCACAGTAACGCCTGGGGGATTGGGTTATCGTGAAATAATGATGAGCCAAACCTGCCCCTGAGACCTGACCTCCTCAGCTTTCAGGAAGATGATTAACAGCCACTAGGATAGCTCAATATCCAAAATCTAGGGGGTGTTTTCAGCTTTGCATTTCTGACCAGGCTAGAGCTATGGGGGGGTGCTTGAAGCACTGGTTGCAGGCCCACAGGAGAGGCAGGATTTCAGAACAACCTGTGGTCAGCTAGGTTGCGTTTGTCTCAGGCTCAGCACATTGTGTGCTGAAGAGCTAGTTCTGCCCTTTCTTTGGCAGGACCTTGGCTCTAGGAATTCCATGTGCAAACTCCAATGCCCAAGTTCAACCTGAAATTGAGATCCAGCTGGGGTTCAGGCATAGGTGCTGAGCATTCTCAGTTACCTTGCATCTGGGCACTCCTATGGACTTTGGAGGGGTCACACAGAAAAGTAACCAGCAAATTTAGGATCCTAGGGCACTGGAGGGAATTGCTGAGTGATTTAAAAGAGGAAGTTGCATCCCACCGCTACCTCTATGTAGGTAGTCCAAGAACAGCAGGTATTCCCAAGCATCCAACTCATATGAAAACATGGCTTTTTCAGAACAAATGGATCAGCTGCCACTGGCTGCTGACTGGTGACACTGATTCAAGGTCAGAATCTCGTTATCATCGCTGGAGATTAACGTGAAGTGTTTACAGGCTTGAAACGTCCTTTCTTTGCTCGAAACTTGTTGATAATTCCTCTAGCTGAGGATGGGGAAACACCTCTTTTCTTGTAAAAAGGCTTGTATTATCAGTCTTGCAAGCACATAGATGCATTGGTTAAGGCTTCTGCATTCCCCTGGAAATTGGAAAGCATGCCAAGGACAAATTATTCGGCAAGTACATGTGTGCATACAGTGAACTTAACCACATCAATCATAGAGGTGCCTAACCGAAGCTCTCAGGGTTTTGATCTTATGCTGCCTGTGTAGATTCAGTGTGATACAGAATAAGATTTGATTCATGAGGATGCTGATATTTAGAATGACTGGCCGTCAGTCAGTATTGATTCTGGAAATCAACTGTTGCTGGAATGAATTTGGCAGAATAAAAGGTCTACGTGTATACCTGTCACTACTCATTTGTCCTTACTGGCCATTTTAATAGGTGTGACACTGGCATTTGAAATGAAAAAACATGTTAATAGTTCAGAGGTAAAAGCAGCAGTTAATCATAGAATGGTCTGGGTTGGAAGGGACCCCAAGGATCAGAGAGCTCCAACCCCCCTGCCACAGGCAGGGCCACCAACCTCAGGCCTGGATCTACACTAGGTTGCCCAGGGCCCCATCCAACCTGGCCTTGAACACCTCCAGGGATGGGGCATCCACTACCTCTCTGGGCAGCTCGTTCCAGCACCTCACCACTCTTTCTGTAAAAAACTTCCCCCTAATATCTAATCTAAATCTTCCCTCCATTAGTTTTAATCCATTCCCCCTTGCCCTGTCATTGTCTGCCCTTTTAAAAAGTTGAATCCCCTCCTGCTTATTAGCTCTCTTCAGGGACTGGAAGGCTGCAATGAGGTCTCCCCGCAGCCTTCTCTTCTCCAGGCTGAACAAGCCCAGCTCCCTCAGCCTCTCTCCATAGGGGTTAGTGCTCAACCCGTCTCCTAGAGAAAAAATGTTGGGGCTTTGTTTCAGCAAGACATGGCTTAGAGAGCCTTCTCCCTTCAGTTGACACAGGTGAGACAGCTGCACACTGCTGTGGGGCACGGGGCTGGGAGGCCAGTCGGGTCTCACAGTTGTAATTTGCCTGGCCACGTCAGGGACACAGCTGCCATACACAAGACCAACCTTCCTCCACAGCAGACTGTACCTATAGTGTGCCTTCCCTAGTCTGATGTAGCCAGTACTGGTGTGTGCAACACTTTTGTAAACCTGGAGGAGATCTGGCCTTTTCCTGCAGGTTCTGGTACTGCTCAGACAAGCGCAGAGCCGCCTGGACAGATCATCAGGTCTTGCTGTGCCACGAGTCCCGAGGCAGAAGAAGGTGGTCAGGCTGTGCTGTAACGCAGCACCCGTTCCCGTGTAACAGGGCCAAAGACAAGGCTGGGGGTGTAGGAAGAAGCAGCAGAGCACTGGTACTACAAACCTTTTAAAGACAATTCCTGTTAAGGGAAAAGAAAATGTTTCCCCACATCTTAGCTCTTGTAAAATGCAGACTTGGCAGAATTCTTTTTTTTTAATCTTGGCACTGGTATGTCAAAGTTACGGGTTTGATTCAGCAACATCTTGATGAGATTTTGTGGCCTGGGGATTTTGTTGCTATTTTTGTTTAGCTTTTAAACAAAGGATATCGAGCTAGATGAGCAGAATGGTGCTTTCTGGGGTTGGAGTATATGAAAGATTCATTCACTTTTATTCATATTCTCCTTTACAGTTAGGAGGCATAAAATAGCTACCGTAGCAAACTGTGTTGAAAGGGGAAGGGCTCTCAGAACTGGGCTTGCTTTCCTGTTACCTGTTTCACAACTTTCAGCTGTAAACTAAACGCAGCACTTAAGCCCATCCAGCATTAACATAAATAATGCGTAGGCAAAGTAGATGATGTTACACCGTTTGCCGGACCAAAAATACACGTAAGCTTTGAAGCTGAAGGTGCTGGCAGTTTTCTTGGCTTTAAAAGCTTTGGCTTATGTTCTAAGCAGTCCTAAGCTCTTCAGATTCCCAAGGCAGCCGTTCAAAACCAATCCAATCTAGTCATCGTTTTGGTCAGGGGTGTCAAAAAAGCCCTTACTGATGGAGTGTGCATAGAAAGTCATATCCAGCAAATGGATTTTGGGTCTTGATTTTCATTCTTCTTATTTATAAATCACTGAAGTTATTGAAACAACGATAACAACAAGAAGAAATAACGGTTGGAAGCAAACTTGTTTGGTTTGGCCCTTTCAAGAAGAGAGTGTATGAAAGGGTGACCATTTAGACTATGAATTCATGTCTAGTTAGGTCACACAGTATTTGAAGTGTTGCCTCTGTAGGAGAGAATTAAAAAAAATAAAATAAAATTAAGAAATCATCGTATTCTTGGGGAGGAGGTGGAGCCCTGACTGAGGACACATGAGGGATGGGATCTGTCTTCATTCTGTGACAGAGCTGGCCAGAACACTGTGCTGTGTGTCAGTCCCTCTGCAGAGCAGGGCGAAGGATGCTGATCTCGGTAAAGCATTTCAGCAAACTATTAATGAAAATAGTAAGGTAATTACTTACTTATGCATTGCCCTGTTTGTGCAACCTGGCTTAGGTCAAATTTGTATATTTGGAAGCGAGATCTTTAGTCTGTCATGGGGAAATGTGCCTGGGAAGGCTGCTGCTGAAGAGCTGCCAGACCAGAGGAACAGCTTGGGCAGAAAGCTCCTACTTCTGCCACGTACAGGCTACCATTAGCTGTTCAGGTCCTGGTAAGATGATACATTTCCTCCTGAAAATGACTTGATTTTCATCTCTCTGTGTTTGGCACTTGTGTGGCAGTCACTATGGAAGGGGCATCTGTCATTTCCTCCAGCAGTCTACAAGCCAGAGCTTGTTTTCACAGTCATCTGGTGGATGCTCCCAGCGTGTGCAGCATGTCACCTTCTGTCAAAGAGGAGGCAAGGAGGGAAGGAGAGTGAGACAAAGAAGGAATAATCAGTTAATGAAGCAAACAGTTAAAGGGAGAGAAAAATCGAGGAGGAAAGGAGAAGAAACCAAGGGGCTCCATATAAAAGAAGCAAGTGAAGAGTCAGATTAACAGAGGGAGGCCAGTGAGTCCTGTTATGCATTTAAAAGGCAAAGCACACCCAGTCACAAGGCCTTGTGCTTTTTTTTTCCATCATATGGAAGAATGGCAGTTGAATGAGGTCCATTCCCAAAGAGGATCCCCCCCAAAGCTGTTGACCTGCTGCTATCTTAACCACTACAAATGTCACACAACTGATGAAACAGCAGTGCCACTGCACCCGTGGGGCAGCCCACAGCTCACTTTGCCCTGGAAGTCCCACCATCAGGCTTCACCTGCTCTGGTGCACAGAGGTGTAAAGGAGACACAAATGTGTTCATTTCAGATTACCCAGTCTAGTCTGGAGCAGGGGAATGGACCAGCCTGCTGAGGCAGTTGGGAACTTTTCAGGAGACAGAAGATCAGGTTTCCCTGAACAGGTACACACCATTCTTCAAGCTCATTAAATAGATCATGTTTTAGCTCAGCTCCCAGCAAATTATTTAGCCAATTTCTGATATTTGCAATGTGCAAAGCCTTCTATGAGTTGCTGGTAGTCTAAATTCTGGCTACAGGTAGGATAAAGTCTCTCAAGTTACTGCTTTAGGAAAGCACAGGCATCTAAACAATTCCTCTCCCGAGCTTTTTAAAAGCACTTCATCCCCATTTAGTTATAGCCATTCCAAGTAATATAACCCACAATCCTGAAAGTGCCTTCATCTTTGTAACCTGGATATTCATATTTTTGTTTCAGTGGACCATTTAGAGGCATGTCACAAAAGATGCCCTAAACCAGACAGATTTACAGTTCCTAAAAATCAGAGAGTTGTTACAAGATAGCGGGTTTCATATGCTCTCACACATGCAGATCTTTACAAGCTACTAATTGCATGTAAGTTCTCATTGTTAGAAGAAGGTGGGTGTCTGGGGTTGTGTGAGGATCCTGATTGTCCAACCAGGAAGCAAATGAGCTTTGTTTGCCAAGAGCAACATAGCATCTCTAAGCCCCTGAACGTGCCTGTGAGCACAGACTGCCAATCAGCCACCCATGGGACATGTAAAGGGAAACAATGAACATGAGGCAATGGCAGCGTGTTGGAGAGGGGCAGGAAAACAGGGGAGGTTATAATCATAATTTGACTGAACAAAGTTTTAAGTCCAGAAAAAAAAAATTGGCTCTGTATTTTTTACCTACAGGAAGGATGTTGAGATGCCGGAGCACGTCCAGAGGAGGGCGACGAAGCTGCTGAAGGGTCTGTACTAGTCCTATGAGGAGCAGCTGAGGGAGCTGGGGCTTTTTAGTCTTGAGAAGGAGGCTGAGGGGAGACCTTATCGCTCTCTACAACTACCTGTGAGGTGGTTACAGAGATGTCGGGGTTGGTCTCTTCTCTTGGGTGACAAGCGATAGGATGAGAGGAAATGGCATAAAACTGCACCAGGGGAGATTTAGGTTAGATATCAGGAAGAATTTCTTTACTGAAAGGGCTGTCAGTCACGGGAACAGGCTGCCCAGAGAGGTGGTGGAGTCACCATCCCTGGAGGTACTTAAAAGGCATGTAGATGAAGTGCTTAAGGACATGATCTAGAGGTGAGCTAGTTAGGCTGTGGTTACTCTTGATCTTAAGGGTCTCATCCAACCCAGGTGATTCTATCCTATCATTCTGTGATATGGTTCTATGGGTCTCATCTTCTGGAGGGATCCAGAAGACATGCCAGCACATGTGTCTATCAGGATGTCTTTATTCTCATCTTCACAACAGGCATACCACTATATTCCTCTTCCACACACCAGGTCTTGTTCCACCATGAGGAAATTGATGCTGTGTAGTGAGTACCTGAGTCCAGAATCACAGGCAGCATGTGGAGGGTACCATCCAATGCTCATGGGAAAAGGACAGTCATTGCATGTGAGTTCCTAGCTGTTGCTGCTGCTGTTCAGACAGAGGGGCAATGAGACCGTAGCAATAGCTGGAGGGAGCCTGAGGAGGATGTGGGTGAGGTCAAATGCCAAAATATCTTGGTACTGCTCTGGCTGGGCTGATCAGTTAACGCCTGGCAAGAGATTATGCTGAGATACTGGACTTCCACTGGTAGGAAGCTTTTCTCCTGGAGGATGTTGAAGAGCTGCGTAGCTGGCAGACAGCTGGTCCTGGCAAAGCCTTCTGTCTTTGCCTTCCCCCCAGCATGGTTCCTTCTGTCACCGAGAGGAAATTTCAAGGGTATCCTCCTGATATTTTGTGCTGAGAAGTAGCCCCTGCAGGCACCACACTAGAAGTGACAGCTCTGAAAAATAAAGGACAGAATATTAATGCCTTCTTTCTAGCATTAAGCAGGGACTTTACCAGGAGACTGCAATATGGCCAAAGATTCTCAAGGACGCTTCTACCCAGGTGCCCCAAACAGTCTGTGGAGGCCAGGACACTGAGGGGAAGCTGTGGCTGGCTCAAGATCCTGCCTGACATGCTGGAGCAGTCATCCACAGCTCAGGATAGACTGCACATCTGAAACCATTCAAGTGTATTTGAAGTCCAGAAAGACAAAGTCCTTGGGAGGAAGGTGTCGGCGAAAGAAGTGGCAGGAAGCAAATGCACAAGCAATTGGGCTGCTGGGCTCCCTCAGGCAAGACAGGCCCTCCAAAAACATATTAAATATTTGGTCCTTATCCTGAGTAACATTTGTGACAGCTTGTGCTCAAGGAGATGTTTTCTCTTCATCATCTCTAAAAAACAGCTTCCATCTTTCAGAAGAGAGAACCAAACTCATAAATTCTAAAATTACCAATACCAAAATGCAACGAAAAACCACTTTGTGATGTACCTGGTGGCCAGCTTTGTGGATCTCAACCCATTCCTCACCCTAAGCTTTGCCTTCAGGACCTTTGCAAATCCTGCCCATGGTTGTGATCCTCGGGCTGAGCATGTTGGAACTCAGGGAATGATAACTCAGAATGAATTGCCGTGAAATATTTGTGCTCATTCATCATATCTCTTGCAGAATATGTTTTACATAGTTTTTACATAAAATAGTGTGAGGCATAGCAGGTTCTTGGACAGCAGCTAAGACATGGGCTCTGTCTCCACCCATCCACAGATGAGATGGGCTGCATCTGCTCTGACTTATGGAACAGAGGGCTCCCATCAGCTTAGATGCTCCCATTTAGCTCACCTTCTGGGAAACACCTGAAGGAAGACAGTGGTTCAAATGGAGACTAAATTCTACCCTGCTAATTAGATGCCCTGAGTTTTCAGGGTAGGCAACTACCTCAAACTGTTCACCAGATTCCTTGCAGAAGGGGAGCCACAGGACTGTGACTGTCCTCTGCTAGTGTGTAGGTAGTGGTGACCTCATGTTCTACCATGCACGGTCCCGGCTGGCTGGGAGCCCCTTCTGCCAACCCAACATACATTACCTGTGCTCCGTATCGTTGTTTTCCCCAAGTACTTCCAAAAGCCAGGCTTTTCCTTTATGCAAGGGGAAAAAAAATCCCCAACCAACACCTATAGATTAAAAATAAATAAATAAATCCAAGGGTAGATCCTTTTACTAGATGCCATTTTATTATGTGTTACTTAGGTGCTTCTTAATCTGACCTTCCCATTTCGTATTTTTCCTGCACTATGAAGTTTGAGCCTAATGCTTTGCTTTTGGTCTCTGTGATAGAATTAGACACCTGCCAAAGTGACACAAATCTATCAAACAGGTGCCAGCATCAAGGGATTTACTGGGCAAAGGAATCCTTAAGGTATACATAAAAACATCAAACAGCTCATCTAGTAAAGTATATGCTGACTTCAAGGGAAACATTATAGAACTCTTTCGAGCCCTGAGAATGACCAGGCATGAATTATGCTGATACATGTCCACATTACTATTTTATTGGGGAAGATAATGATAAAATAGGAAAATCAATCATATTCAAGCAAACCAGAACTACCAAATATGTCTTCAACTGCATTAGGCAAGTATTTTTTATCCACTTATGTAGACAAATACTTTGGCTTGATCATAAACAAAATAAAAAGTGTGTTTTTATCACTGGTCAATTTAAGCTTTGCTGCAGACATAATGGAACAAAAAGGCACAATAGCCTGAGGCTGCACATTTTGTCTGAGGAGCCAATAATTCCTTTTCTTTGTGCCTGAGTGAATGTTTGTTTTGGGGGGGGGAAACATTCTTTTACCTGGAAACAAAATATTTCTCAGTGCCTTGGCTTTGATTTTAAAGCTGAACATATTTTTTAGGGCGAATGCAGTTAAAATAACTGTTCTGGAAATTAAAACAGAGCCTAACCTTTGAACATATGTGAAACTTAAAAATCTAAAACTGTAGTAAGCTTCTATAGAGCTGAGGTGTTTTCTACCAGGAGAACTTTTAATGAAAAACCTGAATCTGGCCATTTGAAAAACGTATCATGTAACCCTACTCCAGTTACAGAATTTTAATCTATTCCTAGAGGGAGCTGTGCTATATAATTCCACAATTCACTGGGATTCTGCTGCTTATTCAAGAACACTCACTGAACCAAAGAAATCTAGGCTTGACTCAAACTAATTAAGCTTGTGAGGGTTTACAAACAGCAGTCAAAATCTTGCCAGCAAAATATTCAATGGGAAAAATGTAGAAGCTCAAACCTCTCTCTGCAAATTGAACAGCTTTCCTTGAAGCTCCAACTAGGAATCTGAGGCTTAGGGGATATCTTTGATTTAAAGAGGGATTTTCAGAGCACAAAATGAAAACAAAATGCTTAGGGACCCAAACATTTTATAAACTTTTCCTGGTAGGCTGTGCTAAATGTCTGAAAGTATTAATGGCTGAAAAGACAATCCATCGGCAGATGGAAAGCTGAATTGCCTTGACCTGGCCCGTGTATAATGCTCTTAACTTGGTGCCACAGTAAAGAAAGACATGAGGCTCAGCTAAATATATAGGTTTTATCCCTCAGTTGCAATGAGTCAGAAGCATGCAGATGGTTAGTTAAAATCCTTCGGATGATGAGTCAGCTTCTCAGATCACACTAACTCAGTCATCTGCAGCTAACTTGATGGCCTGTGGTGGTCTGACTGTACCCTTGCTGAACAATGATAAACCCAACAGTCTTCATTTTTCATTCTCTGAGCGATAATGTTGCACCTGGCACCACATGCACACCACCTGGGTGTAACACGGCCCAATAATGTCCTTCAGAGCCAACATGTCATCATACACTTTCCATTCCCATCTTCTTTCTCGAATCTTCAGTGAGGTGGGAGGGTTTCAGTCTGGCAGATTCGTCTATTTTTATATCAACGCTGAGTCATGAGCACATTTAAGGATTAGTGACCCATCCAGTACTAATTATGCTGGTGAGCTTCATGCCGACTCAGCGTGGGGAGGCAGCTCCATGAACACAAGCATGGCCAGCCCATCTGTTATAGGATCCAGGCTCTTCGGGATATATTTGCCTCCTTCATGTAACTTGAGCTTCTGCTGGGTACAGTCCTTTACTTAATAAAACCCAAACTGGCCCTGTTAGGAAGAAAATGTTTGCCCAGATGCATTTGGCTTTCTGAGCTGCATTTTTGTAAAACCAGACTATTGCTGATACCCTCATTGAACTTTTCCCACCTGCCTCACCTCTCACGCAGTGTGCTTCACAGCTAAGTGGTTGGATGCTCAAAGAATGATGGAGAGCTGGTCTCAAGATGGTGAGCCCACTCCTGTTCAGGAGAAATCCCACAGGAGATAATTTTCTCTTAGTGAGAAGTAGAAGAGGATGAGGCCTAGAGCCATGCAGCACAATTCAGTTGCCGGAACAGACATGTCCAGCGACCTCCGAAAAGCAGAAGGTACAC
The DNA here is from genome assembly GCA_020800305.1 of Porphyrio hochstetteri. Classification (NCBI taxonomy): domain Eukaryota; kingdom Metazoa; phylum Chordata; class Aves; order Gruiformes; family Rallidae; genus Porphyrio; species Porphyrio hochstetteri. The sequence continues at coordinate 64,852,731 of CM036905.1, read as the reverse complement.
AAGAGATGTTCATGGGGCTGCCAGATGTGATATAGGTCCTCTGGAAGTCTTGCATTTTAATGGAGACACAGCTGGAAGTGGATTGGGGCAACCCAGCATGTTAGATGACTCTATTCAGAGAAATGAATTGAAGCCAGGATGCTGCAGTTGTCTTCATAAGAGTGTGACTGCAGAGAAGTATTGGGACTCTTTTAGTGGTAGGCTCTGTAGGATCTGAGTTATGTCAGAAGCTGTAGCACTTACCTGAACCATTGTACTCAGTGGTGTGTGGCACCAGGATCTCTTCCATTTTCCGGTGAGGAAATTTCCCCGGCTCTTGGACCAAACAGGAAATACCCAGCTCAGGTCTGTCCAGGGAGAAAAGCAGCTGGTGGAGGAGAGCATTAGAGATGAAGGGTCTGGATCAGAGCTGCTGAGTTTCTTCCAGGGAGCAGAAAAAGGAGCTGCAGAGGCAGTTATGGATCCAGGCTGGCAGGAAAGCTTTAACAAATGCAGATCAGTAGGGCCTTGTGTGTTTGCATCATTTTCTTCAGCATTTGCCTTGACTTGAGCTGGAGGCCACACATTTCCATCAAACCCAGTATTTTTAGTAAAGTCACTTCAATTGCTGGCTGCCTGGCTGTGTGAGATGAGTTGCTGTCTTTCTGGCAGTCACCACGGAGGGGTAAAGGATGGCACCGTCATGATGACAGAACATTCCATCTCAGATGTTGCTGGAGATCCCAGCCTGCTCTAAAGAGCAGTGTTACATTGGTAACATGGCTAAATGGAAGCCTTGATGAACTATGAGACTCTTAAATGAAGATTTACTCAACAAACATTTTAACTTTCCTCTTAGGAAGCTCTTCTTCCAGATACGTTTGTTGCAGCATTTGCACCTCTTCTGTCTTTAGTTGTACCTACACTTGGACAGATAGAGAGCTGAAAATTTGGATTTAAAAAGACAGATGATCTCATTGTGACAATATTTATTGCCACCTCCTTCCTTCACCACAAAGAAGAAACAGGTTGTGGGTGATTTTTTTTACTTCTGGAGATAGTCTACGAATAGCAGAGGAGAAATACAAAGAAAACCTTTTCTCTTAGAATACATTTTCAGATTAATCTGATGGATGTCCTCTCTTAGAAAATGGAGATATTTAAGGAACTTTATAAAACAGGCTATTCCAAAACTGATAAAAAGAACAGTAAATGAGGAAGTATATCTTGTTAAAAGCTTTTTTTAAACCACCACTGCATTTTCCTTCACCAAGCCTCGTATCTAACCTTATGTTTCTATTGCACTTTTCAATAATTTTTCAGATATAAATCATCTCTGTAAAGTGTTAATTGCCCTCAGCACCAATTACTTTCCCAGTCAATAGTTGTAACAATTAATAGAGTAGTCCTACACCAGCAAAAGTGTCTCCTGCACAAAGGGAATCCAGTCCAGTCCCTGAAGAAGTCATTGGCATAGCTTTGTACTGGAATTTCACCAAAGCTTTAGTTTTACAGACTCCTTTGGACACTGAAGCTTTTCAGCATCAGACAAAAGGTACACAGGGGTCTTATAAAACTGAGTTGTTATTGATGAATAATACCAAAAGATTGCTTGCTAATTACCATTTGTTTTTCAGTTAGTTTCGGCAGCCAATGGCATATTATTAATCCTGCTTCGAGTTATTAAATCTAAAGATGATTCTCTTCAAAGCCTGCTCTTTTGTTGTACAATAAGCTCTATTTGCCATATTTTACATGAGCTATTTTTTATCCTGTCTGAAGTATTGAAAAAAAATTACTGGCTTGGTAATTACTTCAGAATAGGAAATTTCCAGTAAGTCACAGCATTTTATCTTCTGAAAATAAAAATGCAACACCTCTAATCCTTTGTTAGGATATAGAAGACTACTCATTCCATTGTCTTTCATTCTGGTTTTTTTTTAAGGAGGAGATGGAGAGGGAGCTTTTGTTTGTTTGCTCTGGAAAAAAGATAAGAGGATGAGCAGCAATTGACAGAATCATCTTAGCAGATGGATAACTGCACCCCAGTGTACATATATATATATATAAACCAAAGGCAATGAAATGGATGTCTGCAAGAAAAAAAAATGAAGTAGACAGTGAGGAATGGTGTGGAATGCCTGCCACTGCTTTATTTTTTAACAGAAATTGTTCTACCAAGGTCAACACCATGTATAATGCTGTGCGATCAGCAGCAGAGATAACAGTGAGCTTGCCCACGACTGGCTGGTGGCATTTGACAAGCCCGGTGAAAAGGGCAAAGTTCCTAAAAGCCTCTGAATGAACAGACAGCTACTGCTGGAGTAAGAGAGGAGGTGTGCCTCTTGAGCCTGATACATGAAAGAGGCAAAGCTGGAGAGGTGGAGACAGTAATGACTTGAGTGGAAGGTGCTGGGGGCTCACACGTGGCAGGATTTCAGGCAAAAGTTCCTTGCTTTAACAATGGTATTTTGTCACTAATCACTCAGCTGTAGATAAGTAGACCATGTTTACCCACAATATATTTTTAATATACTTTCACCTGCCCCAGCATACATTCTGAAATTTATCCTTACCATACAGTAGCTCACTTGCTTACAGAAATTAAAAGAAGAAGAAGAAAAAATAAAAGTAGTTTCATCTATTTAATCTCTTTCAATTCTAAGTTCAGAGATGTGATAGAATATGGACCCCAAGACTTTTCAAAGTCAAGCTGTCTACTACGGTTTGAGGTAGGAAAACTTGGATCTAATACCATCATCTGGGATTACAGGTGGGACAAACTGATCCTTGAAGGTGGCTGAAATTATCCATGAAGCCTGCAGCAAAACAGTAAGATTTAGTCAAAAAGAATGAAATTTGGTTGGGGAATTTTTTTGGGTTTTTTTAAAAAAAGAGGGGAGTGACTATGAATATAACCAAAAATGGGTGTCCTTGAAGCAATCTACCTTCCTTGTTTATAGCAGAGACAGTATATGCAATACAGAAGGTTAACATACATATGTAGTGGTTTAATTTGTTGTTCCTTCTGCTTTTTTTTGGCAGTCCACTGTAAAGGAAGTGGGACAGGCTGACGATGAGCAAGGTGGAAGAAGTGCCATAATCATTCTGCTCAAACTGTAGAGAACTTGTGTGCCAATGCTTGCGAAACGTGCTTGTTTTGGGGAAAGAAATAAGTCTTCTGTTAACTTTCAGACATGAAGAGAGGTTACCTATGGTTTCAATTTTAAAAATTTACACGCTGTTTCTACTCCAAGGAGAAACAAACAAAGGCCATACTGATGTTCCTCTTTCCTTAGTTATTCACAGGTGTTTAACTCACGTTTTTAAACACTGTTCATAAAGCCCTTTTCTGTGTACTCTGCGAAATATATTCAGTTCCTCCCCTACTCAAGATTTTACAGCCTTAAAATGCTTTACTTTTGTAGTGGAACCGGGATAGCATCAAGTAATTCAGTGCTGCTGGCAGTCCAGTGGTTTATCTTCATCACAGTCATTTTAGCAGGCATATGTTACCTCTGTAATAGTCTTCTCTCTGCTTTTTTGAAGAATGATTCATTCTGGTACCTGTGTGGTGATAAACAGCCATAGACTAAATACTGCTCTCATAGTTAGACCAACATCGTGAAGGACAAAAATAAAAGTATTCAACAAAATTTGAGGTGGTAATTTTTCTATTTTCCCTTCCAGTTGTTATGAGTTGGGTGGAAAGAAGAAATTCAGCTCTGTTGGAGCCAGCTGTTCTTACCTGATGACTTCAACTCCATCATTTGGGAGTTCTGACAACGTGCTTTCCACTTGCCAGCAAACCTTGTCATCTCCTACTACTTTCATGTATGAGCAATCAACAAGACCAGAGATGAAAGTCCAAATAGTAAGGTTTGGCTCAATTACATTTATGAAAATGTTCTGATTTTCATTTTGAGGCAGCATCAGAGGTTGATGATTCCTGACTCTGGCCTTCTGTGCTCAGACAGGTTGTTTGCTTTAAGAAAGGGCCCATACCCAGCTATACTGTGCTCACAGTTGATTTGAGTGATGGGAAAAAAATATAAGGAAGGTTTCATACAGTAGAAACTTTTCCTTTTTGATCTGGCACAGTGCCTTTTGTCTTTCCTACAAAGGATGTCTATCTTTTGTCTGATCAGACCGTGAAAGTTGATGTGTACATGTATGCTGTGTTATTCCTCATACTACAACCAGGCCAGAGGATGGCGAAGTTCCCTCATTGCAGCTGTGTCTAATGTATTTTCACTCGGTGCTGCCTTCTGCATTGGCAAACTGTGGGAGAAGGGACAGAACAGTTCAGAGAATTGCTGAAGAACGAGTAAGCCTCCAAGTTCCTGATATGTCACCTTCAATTAATAGTTACCAAATCCAATTAGCATCCATGCTGGTTTTGATCTATATGGAAGTCAGTTGAAGTTCTCTGTTCTGCAGGCGTCTTCCAGCAGAAATGACAGTGACAGTCCAGGGATTTCAATGCACAAGGACCTACCTCTTGTGCTGTGGATGGACCCTCGAGTGCAAATGCCAGGGCCATTTTTTGCATATTAAATCTAAACGTCTGGTGCTGTGTTGTGACTGAAATGTTTGAGCTGCTGGGTAGTTCAGTCTAGCAGCTTACGTTGTCTCCAAGATGCAGGTAAAGAAGATGCAGAGACAGAGTTCTGATGAAGTCTAAAATCGGCTGATGGTTATCAGAAACTCTCATTACTATTTAGGTGTAAATTGAGAGGCACCCAAGGTACTGAATCTAAATGACACCACAGCTTGCTGTATACACGGGACTCAGATGCTGAAATATTTGCTAGACACAGTTATATTTAGTGCTGCACAAGTGGTACACTTGTGGAAACACGGAGAATCACTTTAATCTCAGGTATTGCTTTTAAATGGCTTTAGCTACTTTCTCTCTCACAATGGCGTTGCTCTGGTATTCTACTGGGTGGGAGTGGTTGTGCTCAGGCAGGTCTCAGGATCTTTGATACACCTAAGGTATAAGGAGTTGTTAGTGGAAGATGCCAGGTCATTATGATTAGTAAAACTGTAGGAGCTTCTTTCTTCATTTCCTTTTCCCAGGCAATACTTTGCCTACAGCTTAATTTTTCTGGGTTTGAACAGGACATAACCACGCTCAAGTCTCTTAGCCACAGTAGTGAGGTCTCTGGGTTGACCTTGGGAATTAGGTCACTCTCTTACTCTGTTTACACTCAATTTCATTTGCAAGGTGTATTTATAAAATCTGCTGGCATAAGCCTTTTTCTACCCTTTGGCTTTTTGCATCAAATGAATATTCTGCAACATAGATGCATGTGTATTGTCATTGCAGGAAACTGTAAAGAACATTTCAGAGATCCAGTCCCCTGCTGAAGGATGTGTCCTTGCTGATCCACCTGCAGATGCAATGTACCATAACCTCATGTGCTGGTTTTGGCTGGGACAGAGTTAATTTTCTTCACAGTAGCTGGTATGGGGCTGCATTTTGGATCTGTGCTAAACACGGGGTTGCTAACACAGGGGTGTCTTTGTTACTGCTGAGCAGGGCTTACAGAAAGACAAGGAATTCTCTGCTCCTCACACCACCCCACCAGCACGATGGCTGGGGGTGCAGAAGAAGTTGTCAGGAGACACAGCCGGGACAGCTGACCCCAGCTGACCAGAGGGATACCCCATACCCTAAGACCTCATGCTCAGCACATAACTGGGGAGGTGGTATTGCTGTTCTGAAGCAGACTGGGCATTGGGGTGGTAACCATGCAGGTGGTAAGCAGTTGCACTTGTGCATCACTTCTTGTTGTTATTATCATCTGTCTTTGTTACCATATTAAACTATCTTTATCTCAGCCTACCAGGCTTTATTTTCTATTCTCATCCCCATCCCACTGCGGGGGGCAGGATGGGGTAGCTGGGGGAGCGGGCGGGCTGACATTGAGCGAGTGGCTGTGAGGTCCTTAGTTCCTGGCTGAGGTTAAACCACCACACTCACAAGGGAATAAGGTAGTAGAGAGCATGGTCAGATTGCCAGGAGCCTGGAATACCTGTATGGTGTTCTCTTTACTATTCCACACCTCGGCCTCTCTTGCAGGTCTCCAAAAAAAAAAAAAAAAGAGCTGTTGCTGCCTCTGAATGTTGTGAGAGAAAGCACTTGCCAAGGAGAGAGAGAAAGATTGACAGTTAAGACAAAATATGAGTTGAGAGACCCACAATTGTTTCTGCTGTGAGTCCTAATAGTCAATTTAAGAGCCTTAGCAGTGTATGAGCCATTAAAATTTCACACCAAGTCTCTACAAAAATACTGTATTATGAAACTGGAGTTCATAAATATTCACAAAAGCATATAAAAAAGAAACATCAAATAGAAATGTAACTTCTAACTTTTCTAAACACCTTCAATGTTTTTAAATGCACCCATGCAACTTAGGAGTTTCATGACTGTTCTTTTTTCCTTTGATGAGAAATGGTTACCTAATTATTCACGGTGGACTTTCCCCTACACTGTTCAAACAACAAACCAGAACCACCTAAATCAACAAAAGGGGAGAAGTAAAAGCAGTATTTCTCACTGTCATGCATCTGAAAGTACTGGCAAGTAGTACTTGCTGTAAATTGACTCTGAGTCAGTTTTTCCTCTGCAGTTCTTCAAACCGTGTGCAGTGCTGATCCAAGGAGCTCCTGGTGCAATACCTCTCTGTATGGAGGCAAGGGGCATACCAAGCTTGCACCAACACAACACAAGAAGCCAAACTGAAATGCGAAATAAATGCTTGGTGCAGCAGGCCACAGCTGGCAGAGCTAAATAATGGGATGGGCTCTTTGAATAGTGAGTCCTAAATCACAAGAAAAAACCCTTGGTTGGTTTCATAACTCAAAATTCATCCTTCAAGAAAGTAATCTCTAAACCAGATCTTTTTACTGAACCTCAGCTTGCAGACACTTAGAACATACAGGGCTCTCCTTAAGTAACCTGTCAAGTTTATTTGTCTCCCCAGACAGATTACCAACCTATTTTTTGCATGTTCACATACCAAAGGCAATCTAATAGAAACAGGTGAAGCATGAAATACAAAATAGTGTGTACATGAAGTCTAGGAATCCCTGACAAATAAGAAAGTGCAGGTTTTTAATTGTGATTTGATAGTTTCAGTTGCCCTTTTCTCACAGGTGCATTGTCATTATCCCTAAGCTCACAAATCCAGAGTTGTGAATATTGCTGCATCTCCTTGACCTGCCCCTTTCATATGATATGTGTACCTCAACAGACAAAGGCCAGGTTTCAGAAGGATGAACATTTCCTTGTGATTTTTTCATAAAATAGCATGAAACCCAGGGACAGAGGGGAGTCTTTTGCTGATGCCTCACTATTCTGCATGAACTATACAAGAACCTTCATGAAAACTATCCCCTGGCAATTGCCAGAGCAAGCACTAGTTTTTTATAACCTTTGGGTTATTAAAATACGACAAAATAAAATAGGCCTAAGTCCACATTCTCCCTCCACTTCCACCCAAGTCTTGTTATACCACTGGAGACCTCAGGGGTCAGTACTTCTCTGCTTTCAGGTTCCAAATCTGCATTAAAAAGCAGTATCAATCTGAATAAGGGCGAAAGGAAGAAGGAGAGCTCTTTTCTGTTAAGAAAATCATGGCAGCAGTGAATCAGCAGGATGCCAGTAGTAAGTAAAATATCCATGGCAATGTGATCACAGCTGTTTGTTTGCCTGTCTTCGTCCTCTCTAAATTATGGTTATTTACAGGGGCTAACCCATAGTCGTTCTTATCATTCTTACCAGGGTTAACTAGGATCAGAATGTGAGTAAAGATTCCCTTTTAAAACTTGCTTCTTTCATTACAATGCTCTGCATTTGTTTTTCTAGCCTCTGCTCACAGACTGAAATCTCCCCATCCCTTTGCTGCCTAGCACTGGAGAGCCTCAGATAAATCTCCTTGGTGTGCTCCATGCTTGCAAAGATGTGTTCATTTACCTCCAGTAAGTCCCTACCATTCACAGTCACCCCAAGGGTTTCTGGCCTTCCTGGTGGCAGCCATACTTAAAGCCCCATTCCCAAGGCAGCTTTTGTTTCTTTTTTCCTTTGAGCCTCGTGGTTTTTGCAGCATGTAGTTGGTGAGCATGACCTTTTTGTGCTCACCCACTGTACACCATGAGTGTACAGGAGGGGACTGGCTTGGATCACAGTAACAGTCTGGGCACTGCCTCTGGGCGTATCACCTCAAAGGGTGTTGAGCTGCTTAGGACTCAGGCATCCAGTACCAGGCCCAACAGACCCTGAATCCTCCCTCTGCCTTGAAGAAAACTGTTCCCAAACCATGGAGGCAAAGGCAGCTTCCCTTTAGGAAGTGTTGCTTCGTTACCACATGACTTTCTTCTCATAGCAAAGCTTCCCCTGGCAGTGGCTGCAGCTCCAGCAGTGTCACATGGAGCAGCGGTCAGGGAGTTTGCTGCTCCCATGCAATGCTGCCTCATCCAGGTGACAGGACAAGGGGGAATGTCATGAAGCTGTGCCAGGGCAGGTTTAGATTGGATGTTAGGAAAAAATTTGTTACTGAAAGAGTTGTCAGGGCCTGGAACAGGCTGCCCAGGGAGGTGGTCGAGTCACCTTCCCTGGATGTTTTCAAAAAAAGGGTAGATGAAGTACTTAGGGATATGGTTTAGTTTAATATGTGAATGGTTGGACTTGATGATCTTAAAGGTCTTTTCCAACCTTATTATTCTGTGATTCTGTGATCTTTGTTTGCTGCCAGCGTTGGCTGGGAGGCTCTCTCCCTACCTGGGCTAAGTGACCTCGGTGCCATGGGTGCTGGATGAAGGTGAGAATCACACATCAGAAAGCAGAATGGTTTTGGTTCAAAGGGGTTTTGAAGATCATCTAGTTCAAACTCCACCACCATAGGCAGGGACACCCTCCATTAGCCCAGGTTGCCCAAAGCCCCATCCAACCCAGCCTTCAACACTGCCAGGGAGGAGGCAGCCACAGCTTCTCTGGGCAGCCTGTGCCACTGCCTCACCACCCTCTCAGGGAGGAATTTCTTCCTAATATCTAATCTAAACCTACCCTCTTTCAGCTTAAAGGCACTCTCCCTTGTCCTATCATTGCATGCCCTTTTAATATCCAGCTTTCCTGTAGGCCCCTTCAGGTACTGGAAGGCTGCTCTAAGGTCTCTCTGAGCCTTCTCTTCTCCAAGCTGAACAACCTCAACTCTCCCAGCCAATCTTTAGAGGAATCATAGAATCATTTTGGTTGAAAAAGCCCTTTAAGATCACCACGCCCAATCACTAAACCATGTCCCTAAGCACCACATCTACAGGTCTTTTAAATACCTTCAGGAAAACTCAACCATTTCCCTGGGCAACTTCTTCCAGTGCTTCTCTTTCGATGAAGAAATTTCTCCTTATGTCCAATCTAGACTTCCCCTGGAAAAACAACAAGCAGTCATTTCCTCTTGTCCTAATGCTAGCTACCTGGGAGAAGAGACCAACACCCACCTGCCTACAACCTCCTTTCAGGTAGTTGTAGAGAAGGATCAGGTGTCCCCCCCCGCCTCCAGACTAAAAAGCCCCAGTTCCCTCAGATGCTGCTCATAACATTTGTATTCCTCATCAGCCTCATTGCCCTTCTATGGACATGCTCCAGCACCTCTATGTCTTTTCTGTAGTGAGGGTCCCAAAGCTGAACACGGCACTTGAGGTGTGACCTCACTGGAGCTGAATACAGGGGGACCATGACTCCCCTAGTCCTGCTGGCCACACTACTTTTGATACAGGCCAGGGTGCTGTTGGCCTTCTTGACCACCTGATTACACTGTAGGCTCATATTCATCTGGCTGTCAAACAACACCCTCAGTTCCCTCTCTGCAGGCAGTGTTCCTGCCACTCTTCCCCAGGCCTTTAGCATTGCATGGGGTTGGTGTAATTCAAGTGCACTGAGCCTTGTGGAACCTCATACAGTTGGCCGTAGCCCATCAATCCAGTCTGTCCAGGTCCCCCTGTAGGAATCTCTTCGTGTTCTCAAATAGATCAGCACTCCCACCCAACTTGATGTCATCTGCAAACTTTCTAAGGGTGCACTCAATCCCTTTGTCCAGATCTTTGATAAAAACATTTAAGAGACCTAGCCCAAAACTGAGCCCTGGGGAACACCACTTGTTACTGGCCATCAACTTGATCTAACTCCATTCACCACAACTCTTTGGGCCTGACCCAGTGAAGAGTACACCCACCCAAGCCGTGAGCAGCCAGTTTCTCCAGAAGAATACTGTGGGAAACAGTGACAAAGGCTTTACTAAAGTCTAGGTAGACAACAGTCACAACCTTCCCCTCATCCACTAAGCAGGTTAACTTGGCATAGAAGGAAATCAGGTTGGTCATGCAGGACCTGCTTTTTATGAACCCATGCTGACTTCTGAGTTGCTCCAGCCCTCTGATCATCCAATTCCTTGTTGCAGCTGCAGTGGACAGATACCATGACCTCTCCATAAGGTGCATCTCTTAAAAATCAAGATCTTAATGCTTCCCATTCCACTGGAAGAGAAATGGGATGCAATAAGAATATTCATGGTGTTTAAGACTCTGGAGTTTAGCTCATCCTACGAGAGTGAACTCTGCTTTTAGTCATGTTCATCACTCAACCCTGCTGTGCTGAGCGAGGTAGCTAAGGTCTGGCTGCAGCGAACTCTTGGCTTAAACTATGTTAATTAATTCTTCTGCTGTTTAATCACCAAGTAGGGACTTCTCTCTGACTACCATATCTCAGTTCTACGGGATTTCTAAGCCAAGCAAGGAAAATATCCAGTGAAGCACCTGAGTGGAGACTTGCTGGTCCAGTGCCTTCCTGCAGTGCATCAATAGATGGCAGCAGGCAGTCCTCCTGCAGGAGCAGTCTTCCAAGCAGCGGCGGCAGCAGCAGCAGGAGGTGATGAGCTTCCCTCACGCTTAAATTTGCCTGCAGACCCTGCTTAGGATGCTGTCCCCTTGAAAAGCAAAATGTGTCGGGTCTCCGGTAGGGTCCGTGTGGTTATTGTAGTGTCATGGAAGCGGTAAGTATTTGCCTCTAACACAATGGCATTGTAAGAAGATTAAATATTTGGAACCAAACGGATTTTGCTCTACATGCTGCTGGTTCCTCAGAAGTTTTGAGGGTTCAGAAATCCCACTTCTTTCATTCCTTCTTGGGCTGGATAGTTTTGCATCAGTCAGACAAGGGCTTATGCTTTCCTGATAAGAGAAAAAGACGGATAGATTCACTGTGTTTAAGAAGATAGGGAGGGGGAAAAAAGCATGCCTTAAAGGCAGGCAGGTGTGCTTCATGGGCTTATAGAGACCCTTTCATTCTGAACATTTCAATCGTGAGTTTTATACACAGGCTGATTGTTAAACTTTGTCAGTCTGTGTTGAGCCACCAGCAATAGCCATAAGTTGTGTTTAATCTGGAGCTCAAATCCCACCTGGGAGAATATAAACCCAGACCAAGTGTTTGGCCAAATCCATTCCCTACTCACTGTAAAAAAAAACTCAAACAAACCAAAAAAAAAAGGATGGGGAGAACTTGGTATGTCCAACATTCCTACTGGCATAGCATAGAGCAGACACAGCTCAATGACTAGGAAATGCAGGAGTTGGAATTTTACTGTGGGTCCAAGCCAGAGCTGGTAAAAAACTCCTTTGCCTATGGGATGTGTTGGGGTTATGCTCCGAGGCACTATGGCCCCAGTTTGAAGGTATGGCATTGTTTAGTTCTTCCTAATGAACAGTTGCATTGCACTTCAGAGTGGTTGTGTTGAATATTACTTGTAATGACAAGAGTGATGGAAGAGAGCATCACTATAATGTAAGTTTTAATGTTCCATCCAGTGGATGGGATTGACCCCCTCTGGTGTTTTTATCCTGATGTGAGACTAAAAGGCTATGTAAGATATCAAGCTTATGGTTAATGACCAAGCTTCTGCCTTGAAAATAGTATTAGCAAACCCTTTATCAAGAAGACATGGTATGTCTGTGAGCTGGCTCCACAGTCACAGGCATCAATTCATCATACTCATTTACTGTGAAAACTGCAAATTTCAGTCTGCGGTGTAATGTAATGCTTTGCTTCCCAGACTTCTGCAATGCAGAGTCTAAAACAAGATTTAAAGCCAAGCTCTCATGTGAAATGATGTAAACATAGTAAACATAAAATTCAATTAAAATCAAGGTGAGCTGTTTCCCAAATGGCTGATCTCAACCTTTCAGAAAGACCTTGAGGTGATGTTCTTAGTATGAGCACATAGCGATGCGAGTCAGGAAGCACTGGGTGAAGAAAAACAACCAAAATAGTGGGATACCCCTTTCAGGGAGGACTATATTCCTTTTGAGGGTATGAAGGTGCTTGGCCCTCTATCACATCTCTGCCTTCACAGCATAAGGCATTTTTATTTTGACATCAGTTGCATCACAAGCTTTGAGGAAAGGACTGTAGCAGCTTGTTAATGTTTCAGGGCTGCTGTGGACCTAGAGGATTTTTCAGACTTGGTCTCACTCTGAATATTTGATCATGGTTTGAGTTTATCCACTAAGAAACTGTATAAACTAAAGAGAGAGCATGAGAAAAGAATGATCAGAGACAAAACGTGTTAGATGAAAGCATAAAGGCCTAGAAACCTGGTTAGTGTTTTTTAGGAACTCCAGGGAGGCATTAATATGAGAAAGATATTTTTGCTTTCATATTACTTTTTTGTTACTTTTTCTAGATAAATTCCAATCTCTATACTCCATTGGATATGAACATGCTGCCTTGCCATCTCTCTTTTCCTGTAGGACATTTTCAGAAGCACAGTAATTGAGGCAGAATTGCTCTGTATGCTGATAGCCCAAGCTCTGACATGTGAATACTGTCTATGTAAGCATTAAAAGACTATTCTATTTTTTTCCCCGTTTGAAACAGGACCTAAATAGCAGAACAAACCCAGCTGCAGATACCAGCCATCAATATTTTTTTTTCTTTTTTCATTTACATTTCACAAATATGGCAGAGCTGCTGTGTTTGTAGTTTTCCACAGAGCTGAAAAAGTCGGCACTGAATTACTCACCAGCCTTTGGAAGTCTTTTATACGGGCTGACTTCTGTGAGCTGTTAGAGCACCAGCATTCACACTCCAGAAGACTAAATCACTTCTTTCTGCTATCCTGATATATATCAGGATGGGAGGGAGGGTGTCTTTATGGTCCCTGAGTGATAAGCTATCAGCTTTGCATCCTCTGCTGATTGTTCTGGAGTCCCTTCACAAGTAAGTTGAGGACACTAAAAATATGTGCAGAGAGCCAGGAATGTCTGCATAAACAACGCCAGCCAAATCCTCTTCACAAACAAGCACTCTTCAGCTACAGCACACACGAGACCTGCTGTTGATTCTGCAAGGTCTGTGGTACCCTCCATCTGGAAGGTGGGACAGAAAGGGGATGAGAGGTTTCACCAGGCCTTCTGGCTAACGGGAAGCTGTGCCAGGAGAGGCCTGATGCCATTTCTGGTGTCCCTGAAAGCGACATCCCCATGGCTCTTCCTGCACTCAGTGTGCGCTCACACCACTTCCCTGGTACTGATGCTCTTCTACCTGCCCGGAGACAATCCAGTGAGTCGAGAGCTACTGGCAAGCAGAAGGTGTAAGAAAGAAGGAGGAAGTGGGATCATGCCTTTCAGCAACAACTAGCTCCTGTCTTTGCTTAGCTGTGTGGTTAATGGCACCCTCGGGGCCTGAAAGAACATGCTGATGCTTGTAAATCCAGCAGCTCACATGGCAGAGACTTCTGGAGTGTGGGGTGTTGGTGGATATGGAGAAGAGAGATTTTGCCCTCTGATTCCTGACTCACATTGGTGACATTTGTCTCATCATGTGGAACGAGCAGAATTTGGCCATCCACATGGACAGAGTAGCTTACTGCTCGTTTTGACACGAGGTTCACACGAGTCCAGCTGACAGTGCTGGCTGACCTGCTGTGCCTGAGCGGGCACAAGAACAGAGTGGAAATTGCTGCAGTTCATTCCAAGCTTGCTTCAATTCAGTGTTTGCCATTGAAGAATGAGCTTAACCCTAACTGTGGTAAGGTACTTCTAACACCAGCTCAAAACGCATGCCACAATCTCTCCAGAGGGATTAAATCCATCACCAACACAGGCTAGCGGCTCTTTGCTCTGCATTGAAGGGCAAAGCTAAGCAGGAACAGCCTCAGCCTTTGAGGCAGTCCTGAAAGACATGCTGGGCTTGCGAGGACATGGCTCTGCAGCTCTCAAGCGACTTTCTAAGGAACCCGTGGAGGAGCTGTTGGTTGGTTTGCTGGAGTGGGCTCAGCTTCAGTTGCCTGAATAAATGTTATTTGAGATGCTTTAGGGTAACCTGGACCTCCATAAAGGTGCGGTTTGGGTTTTGGTTTGGTTTTTTTTCCCAGCCCCTTCTTGGATTTGCCATCTCAAATACATGAGATGATGTGTCCTTTTGGACAGCTGTGACTGCTCTGTGACTGACCTGGCTGAGGAGGCGTACAGAGCGGTGTGAGAAGCTAGGCAACTTTGCAAGCTGGCTTTTCTCCTTTTGTTTCCTTCTGGCTAGATATGACAGCTTCCTGCTCAACATGGTGGTGACTTCTCAGCATTGTCCTCCTGGGTGTCTGGGTCTCCCTAGCTAGGCTCCTTAAATTTTGGCTCCCGCACATGTTTCTGCCTAAATCATCTCAGGATATATGACATATGATAAATATGATATATTTATCCTTCTGTAAATTTGCATCCACTGCTTATTCAGGTGTCTCAGAGTTAGTAGCTAGTAGACAGGATCCTGTGGCACAGCTGAGAAATACATAAATGCAACCCAAAAGGACCCTAAATCTGACCTTGCTCATGGATGCTTCAGCAGATAGGTAAAGCAGCGGCTAGAGGAGGACCAAATCTGGTCAGCAGGACCTCCCCAGAGTTGTGAAGATGAGGGAGCAGCAAAGAGAGAGCTCTGTCACTGCACATGCTGGCATTGCTGCCTGCAAGAATTGGACTTCAAGCTCCTGATGCATCCTGGTGTTTTGCCCCAGGAATCCAAGGTGTGGTTCAGTATCGCTGTAGCCCATTAGGAAGATGCATGTCTCGCTTGGAGAACAGAAATATCCCACTCTGTGTGTGTGTGTACCGCTGCCTTTCCATGTGGAAATTGATTCAGTCCCTCCCAGTGCTCTCAAAATAGCATATGGAAATGTGTTCTTGCTTTCACATTCATTTTGTTCTGCCTTACACCTGTTAGACTTCACAATTTCCACAAAAAGAAGCAGCCATTGCCTCTCTCCCCCCACCCCCGAAAATAACTTTTTCTTTTTTGCCAGAGCCAGCTGAACAGCTTGTGTTCCTGATCAATTTTTTTTTTAAAAAAGCTGTTCACCTAAAACCACGGATAAGTGAATCATATTCAACGAGGTCATCTATTCCCAGCTAAATACATGACTTTTCCAGCCTAATACAATCTTCTGTTACACGGAGATTAAATTACTGGGGTTAAAAAAAAAAACCAAAACCCAGAAGTCTTAACCTTTTAAAATATCAAAAGTTTGGAAATTTGTTCTCAACAGACTCACTAGCAGAGCAGCCTACCAAAGCACAATAAGAAATGCTTCTTCTTGGACACTGTCAGAAAACATGTGAAATGCTCCAGCACTCTCTTAGATAAAGATTTGTGCTGAATTGTTCTGTTGTGGCGTTGGTTGGGGTTGGGTTTTTTCCCCCTCTACTCTCCCTAAACTGATCTAATTTCTGCCGTTACTGCTACAGCTACAAATGGCTTATGACTTCAAAAAGTCAATTAGGAGACTGGTTTTGAATCTCCCTTCTGCCTAAGTCCTGCCTGTGGCTGGTGTGTTGCCAAGGGAGCTGCATTGTTTCCTAGTGCAGCAAATGAATAAAGTTAAATTTATATCTCGCTACGTGCTAGAGAAATAGAGATGTAGTTATGTATGCATTACCTTGAATATAAATCATATAGAGATCCCCACCTCCTCTGTCTGCTACAAGGCATGCATGAAAATGTCCCCCTGGAATAGAAATAAAACTGTAAAATACCATGTCTGTAGCTAGAGATGAGTCAGATGCAGACTTCAGAAGTGGATCCAGACTTTAAATACCACCCAAACCAAATCTGTGCATGTGATCAAAGGTTTTGGTTCTGACTCAGCTTTAAATCACCGTAACAGCCTGGATAAGATTCTAAATCCATAAACCTCTACCACTTTATGCATCCATTAAACTATATGGTTATACATCCATTTAACCTTACCCAAACTGGAGCTGAGCGAAGAAGTGGAGGGAGGATGCCTTGCTGGGCGCTGCAAGACATGGGTACAACTCCCAGGTCACCTACAGAGTTCTCCTATGGCCTTGGATAAACAA
Source organism: Porphyrio hochstetteri (assembly GCA_020800305.1). NCBI lineage: Eukaryota > Metazoa > Chordata > Aves > Gruiformes > Rallidae > Porphyrio > Porphyrio hochstetteri. The sequence continues at coordinate 64,836,342 of CM036905.1, read as the reverse complement.
GTTAATCCTAGCTGGCATTTCAGAAGTGATGGGGCCCAAAGGGGCAGTGACGGGGGCTGTACAGCCATGCTGTGACACCCCTGGGCATGGGGACACCAGGCTCAGGCCTCGGGCTGGAGGTGCCCTACAATGAAAGGCCTTCTGCCACCCACGATGGCAGTGTATGTGGGGCTAATCCCAAATATGGCATGCATGGGAGGAGGGAGGGGAATAGCTGGGCCTAGTTGCCCTTTATTAAACACAGCTTCTTGTTCTTCTCCCAAATTCAAGCTGCCTTCGCCCTCTTAAACAACCCACTCTCTTCATATTCCTTCTGTCGGGGGGACAACTGCTGCCTCCGTTTCACCAAGTTGGTAAGTGTGGGGAGAAAATATTCTTTAAGCTTTGGGGCACTTAGGTGTGGCAGTTATGAAGGCACAGATTGACCACCAGTGAGGGGACCACTGAGATATTTTGTGGATTTAGTCAAACCTGCCAGGTGACTTTTAATGAAAAATATTATGGGGTTTTAGTGGTTTTCACTAAGTGAAAGTTGCTTTGAGTTAAACCTCTTTATTGAAATATTTTGGTTTGTTCTACTTTCACCAGGGGTAAAATATTTTGTCCCAGACAAGTCCCATTTTCAGTGCAGCTCTCATAAAATACTCACTTTCTCTTTTACTCCGTTCACAGTTTTTGATGAGTGCAGGAGGTGAGCTGAAGTATCAGCTAGCCTTCAGGTCAGAGAAGGGTATAAGGCTTGGGTTTAGTCAAGCCACCCAGCTCACTGTGACCGATTATGTTACATTCCCATATGCTACATCCTTCTGAAGCACCACGCTTTTGCCTTCTGGAGATTTCCTAAAATTAATTATTGAGCTATGAAAGTGTGATGAGGAGGGCTTGTATCCCCCTCAGTGAGAAAAGGACCTTATGTATCACTGTGTATTATTTCATTAGGCTTGACTGGAAATTACCCCTCTCAGTCATAAATAAACATGACTTAGCTCAAACTTAGCATGGCTCTTGAACACCAGCAAGGGATTTTTGTTAGGGCAATGGAAGGGATGAGGCAGGGTAGCAGGAGATAAATTCTCTCCTTCTTAGGCACTGCCCATCTCCCCTGCACACTGTTGTTATCTTTACAGAGGGAATTACTACAGAGGGGACAAAAACATTCCTCATCTACATTTATGGGAAAAGCTTGTATTACTGTCTTTAAGGCTGAGACACAAAGTGGAAGAACACATCACTTTGATCATACAGTACCAATTCCAACTCTAAACGGGAGTGTTATTTCAAAAAGTGTGACATTTTGAAGCACAACTGTTCCACTTCAACCCTCTAAAGCTGTTTCCCATTTTTTGAGTAGAAAAAGTAACTAAAGGGAGTGTGTGGGGGGCTTTTAGCCTGAAAATTAGAACAAAATTTTGGAAGGCCAAAAAACTTCCAGATACTTTAGAAAAGAAACACAAAAGGAGGGGAAAAAACCCAAAAGAAAAATATTTTTAAATATTTCTGAGGGATTACTGCTGCTTCCTGGAGTCTTCCAGTTTGACAGAGAGACTATTTTATCACCTCAGTCCCGTGCAGAGAAAAAAATCCGAGCTCATGAGCACTGTGTGGAGATGCCATATGGGAAGCTTTGTAAGCCTCTGGCAAATATCTGTATCGAACATGCACTTGTGTAGTGCCTTCTGTGTGCGCAGCACAAAATGGCAAGGAACAGAGCCTCCCAGCACCAGCGGGAAGCAACAAATTACCTTCTCGGCTTACAGATGGCAAAATGGGACCCACCTGCGCCCCTTGTAGCCTCCTCTCTGAGGATGCAGTGTAAAACGCGGCTGCTGAAGCCGGCCCTGTGTAGTTAACAAGAGAAGGCCTGGTGGGAGGGATGACGAGCCCAGCACCTGGCTGGGAGCAGTGCAGTCTAGATGGGCCTGCCAGGCCACCCTTCTGCTGAGGACTGTCCCACCACAGCTGGTAAGCATGAGTGCTCTGTGCAGGTACAGGTGCAGGCTGTGGATTTATTTCATAACTCGAGCCTCTGTACATTTTTAAAGCCTCTGTGAGGAATGCAGATGTAAACCAGCTCTGATTGTGCTGCAGCATTGCAGCATCCCTCAGTGTATGGGGGATCCCCTCCTCCTCCCAATGCCTCTTATCATCATGCTAACTTGCCACATTAATAAGCTTTATCTTGGTGGAGCATAGACCCATCACAGCTCAGAGTGGGGAAGCTGGTCTTCAAGGACCAGTGAGCCGGACGATATGCCCTTTATGGCATTCACCCAGGGAAGGCACGTCCTGCAAAGCAGAAATGTAAATCAGTTCTCCCGAGGCAGACTGTGAAACAGGGTGACTGTTATCAGGTCCATCCACAATGAAAATGAAAAATGGGAGCATCCGTCTTTCCCTTTTCACATATATCTTTCGCGCTCGATATTCTCCCTGAGCCTGGAATATTGGAGGACTGTTATTGAGCATTAAGCTATATCGTACACACCATTAATTCAGCTTCATAATGCCATTACCAAACAGGCAAATACAGCTGCCTAAACTGAGCTTTGTGGCAGGTAAATATGGGGAAGCAGCTTGTATTCACCCTATAGAGTTATTCTGTCCAAAGCTATCCTATCTTCTAATTATTTAGGTGCCATGTAGAGTATTATGTATTCTTACCCCCTCAAAGCAATTCTTAAGTGTTAAAGTTTTTCCAGCCCTTTTTAGAGAGAAGTAGTTGAGATATTGCAACTACAGACACTCATCGATAACACCGGTTTCCCTCTGAGACAGCACTAATGAATGCTGAATTTAGCAGCCATGTGCACAAGCAAGGATATCTAACTTCAGGATCGTTTATTGCCTGGAGCACCCACTGATAACAATAGAAGGGGTGCAGTCTTTACGGAGATCCTGCATGCAGGCTAGATTATGCATCCATAGCTTAATTTAGCTCCCTTATGCCTAGGCATTATGATACCTTAGCTAATTACATTATCACATACGGTGTTTACCCCATTTAACTCCAGCTGCAGTTGGTACATAGGATGCTCTGTGACGGGCAGCTGTTCAGCAATCTTCTTCTTCTTCCAGCCCTCCCATGCAGGGGCCCTGTGTTGCTCTGTCTAAGCACCGTGCTGTGTGAAACAGACAATCACTTCTTCCTCGCCTGCTCGTCGGAAGCACAAGTCACAGGGAAATCAGAGAGCTTCACAAGTATCAGTGAAGTGACCCTTAGAGCTCCCCCGTGACAAAAGGCGTTACTCCATTCCAGAGGCATGGCTGAAGCTTGTGCGGGTCTCATAGCTGATGCAATTTATGCCGAACTTGACCCCCCAGCTCTGCCAGACGTTACCCAGCCCCACCTCAGCAGTCCAGCCTGAGAAGTGCGAAGCGGATACTGGCTTAACAACGTGAGTGCGTGAAGCCTTCTTCAGGAGAGCTCTTAACACCTGCCCCTGGACACACTCCGGACCGTAACCCCTATCTTCTCATGGCTCCCAGTATTGATCATCTTCCCAGAGATGCAAAGCATAGCCGGCGGGTTTTGAGCAGGCTTGTGCGACATCTCTCCTAGGGAGGGAACTGGGTAGCCCTGCTACCAGCTTCAGCCAGAAGCAGACACCTGAGCTGGAGAGGGGGACAGTCAGCCCAGCTAATTAGTCTCATAAAACAGTGAGAAAACTGACAAGAGAGCCAAGCAACCATAGCTCTGCCTACTCTGCCTGGAGTACATCTGGGGACCAAAGTCCTCCTGACTGTCTAAGCAAGCACAGGTGTATGTGTGAGGCCAGCTTTTGCCTCAGGTGTGGGGGAAGGAGAGTGCTTCCACCAAGTTGGTTCATTCATATCAGTCCCGTGTTGCTGATGTTAATTAAATCCTTTGGCATATACACCTGCCTGCGAGCCAGAGCTGGCCCAGACTTTATAGCCATAATGGCACATTAATGACTTCAGATGGCAGGTCAAGTCATTAATTTCAGCAAGGTTGTGTGGGTTGCAGCCATAGGTAGAAGGATTCCTTCCTCTTTCTGTAACCGTAGAGGAGCAATGCAGGAACATCCCACAAAGGGACAATCAATAGACTGAGACAAATTAAAGCTGGCAAAAGGTACGGTTGTGGACAAAATAGTATTTGTGGTGAGAAATCTATCAGTTTCAAACAACCTCGACTTTCAAAGTGTATTCATTATTGGATTTTTCCATGCTTTCCACCCCCAGTGTGAAGCTTTGTCTACACCAGGCAACATATACAAATACTATATGTGAGATGAAAACATTTATTATTGACATTATTAAATGGGTGAAAGAGTCTGAGCACAAAGGAAATGTCTTTCTACCTAATGATCTGTGGAAGTCAGTGGCATAGGAAGCCATGAAGGATGCAAACATTCAGGTTACAGGGAGCAGGTATTGATACCCATAAGCAGAATAAATACATTCAGAACCATAAACTCCTGAAAGCATCAGTGTGGGTAAAGAAAAGCTGAAACCTCACACTTGCAGGATGAATGAGTAGGGGTCTGGAAAAGCTGTCCTATAGCTCTGTCTTGTGGAATTTCATGCACCTTTTGAAGTTCCTGCTTCTTCAAACTTGGTGGCTTGATCCACTAAGGAAAAATCTATCTCAGCCTGAATAGGATCCATCTCCCTTTGTATTAGACATATGTAAATTCCCCTTCAGCCTCAATAAATGGGACAATTTATAATGCCAACGCTGACTGGCAGCATGAGAACTGACACCACAAAACACTGTAGTTGCTGCGGCTTTTCTTCTTCCAAACTGGTAGGGTCACCTGCAGCTCATCTTCCACATGGTAGCCTGAAGCTCTTCATCCAGCACCGGGAGCTGCGTGTTTGATGCCCACTTCAGTGTGAGGTTTTAGAAAAAAACTAATTGGCAAGATGAATGGGGGAAAAAAGCTGGAGAAAGGGCAAGAAAGGTTTACAGGAAAGATGGGTGTAGGTCCCTTTAGCTCTACCAGTTGAAATCATGCCATTGCAAAAGGTAAAATTAAAGGTCTAGTGAGAAAGATTTCAAGCAAGAGCCTGACTTGTACCCTAAGGAGGTGGACTGCACCCAGGAGCAGTTTTAATGCACTTTTATCCACTAATCATTGAATAAAATTGGGAAAGAACCAAACCAGTAGAACAGGGCTTATAAATTACTCTGGCCAGGTCACCCCCCAGACCAAAGCACCGGTACCTGGGACTAGTTGTTCTGGATGGCATCGCTCTTCAGTTCCTTTTCACAGAGGCCATCGAGTTGGCTCTGTGATTCAGGACCTTGCAGGCTCACAGACAAATGCTCAGCTCATGTAAATCTTTGCATAGCCTGGAAGGTGTTTTAAGTAAAAAATGGGTAATTTGTTTATTTTGACATCTCGTCAACCATATTAAGTTGTGCTGTAAGAGGGATTTCCTCATTACTCTGGGATTCTTTGATCAGAAATGCAGAAGGGTGATTAAATTAGTGCTTTTAGGTTTGCTTACCTTGACCACAACCACATAATAATTTTTTGCACATGGCTCCTTTGCAGGCCACCACACATCAGCACAGGGGGTCACGACTCTTCTCAGCTCCTGCATGCACAAGGACCAAATGCTAGGCACTTGCAGAGAGAGCATGGGTCTTGCCTTGGTGGGCCGTGTGCTGGCAGGCTGTGCCTCAAGGCCACCAGAATAATGTGCCCTCAGCACCGCCATTCTGGTACAGAGGAATTCTTATCCCTGGACTGTCAAAGAGGAGAGAAATTGCCTTCCAATTCACAGCAACAGCAGCTGTTTCCCCCTCATAACTACACAGGGTTGGTCTCACATCTCTCTAAAGCAGCCTCCTCTTGCAAACAACCTCTTGATGTTTGTTAACTGTGCAGAATGCACACACCCTTCCCCATGGGGCTGGGACGAAAACATCTTTCTTGGCTTTAGGGGCTGGAAGCACATTGAAACCTGCTAGCTATGATGAAGGTCCCTGGGCTGAGTCCCAGCATCTGCACTTAATGTTCCTCCAGAGAAGTTGGGGCCAGTCATATTTCTGGGTCCTTACGGAGGTTTGTACCCCTCCCATGTGAGTTCTGGGCCTGCTGGGTTTGGGGCCACAGCATCTTGTATGAGCCTTGTGCCAGCTGAGCAAATCCTGATGGTCAGTCACCATCTCACCCCAGGAGGAAAGGCTGTTTCTGGGTGCACATAAAAGTCTACCTCCTGCCACACATCTCTCCAGGTGCCACAATTCAGAGTGCCCAGAATTAGGGCTCTGGGATGTTTTGCTGCTTCGATGAAGTGGCATCATTTTAAGACCTGCCATGGGTCTTCAAAGGGATTATGGCAGTCCAGCCTGGAGGTGCCATGAGCCTCCATTGGCTGCATGATGGCTGAGGAATCACAATGAGTAAAATCCTACTTCCCCTGCTAAACCAACTAAAATAACACTGTAAAGTAGGCTTTAAAAGCTGTTCAGCTTGTATCACTCCATGGCTGTCTGCAGGCTCATTCACAAAGGTTTTTTGCACAACAAATATTACAGCCTAAGTCCCATGCGCCTCCACGTCCTCGTAATTTTGTTGGAGGTCGTGGGGTTGTACGCTCTGTCACACTGAGCGTTAAGTGGGAAACACACACACACAGACACACAGAATAATCAGATGAGTTGTACTAAGGCAGGTCCATTCCCTGCAGTCTCCAGGATTGTGCTGTTAAACCCGGAGATGGAGGGTTTAACAAAGGCTTGAGACCATTATCGTGCAGCCTCTAACCACTTGCAATTTGCAGTCAGGGTTTCGCTCCATGAGCACTGCAGGATTTGGCTGCTGTTGGACTTTTTTTTTTTTTAAATGTTACATTCACTGGGAATCTGATGGAGTCAGATTTGTGTTGGGAAGGAGATGAATGAGACGCCGGTGACTCGGTAATACGCAGATTGCTCAAAGTGCAGAAGATTTACAGTGATTCTGAATTAAAAACAGGGCGTCATTTAATATTTGGCACATCATTAAAGCAGTGCCAATTCCCAATATTCTGGTTTTTTTCATTACACATGTGTGTGTCCAATATAATTACACTTCTGTGCTGTGTGTATGCATTTTTTCATCAAGCATAAATGTGTCGCCTCATGTGGGACCTTTTCTGTGCAGTTCATTCAAAAGCACAATTAATAGTCTCCTTCCCTTACTTGTATCCTAAATAGCAGTATCCAGTCCAAAAAACACAGTAGTAAGGCAAAATGTTCCTTGGGCAAGCCAATGTCTTCTGGAAAACAGGAAAACTGTGGAGCTGTTTTGTGCACATAAATATTGCTTAAGTGTATAATTACATGTAGGAAATTATTTCAAACATAGAAACACAAGAAACATCAAATCAAGTGTGATTCAGTAAAGGCAGTTCTTCACTCTGCTGTTCCAGGAGGGGAAGCCGTCAATCTTCATCTGACATAGTGGTAGTTTCCAGAAATGAAAGAAAAAGGCTGAAAGCGGGATTCATTTCAAATAACTTTTTCATCTCAAAATAAGGTCTCTCACACAAGCTGTTCACCTCAGCTCCCTCAACGATCTGAGAAGTGAGAGAAGAGAACAAGAGGGAAACCCCAGCAGGCACTTTGTCCCATCTTATAATACAGCTGTCAGGCAGAGGGTTTTCTCCCAAAACTAATGATTCTGATCACTGGCTAGAGAAACAGAAAAACAGGATTAAATCTTTTTTTTCCTTTTTTTTTTTTTTAAATGACTAAAACACTGTAATTAAACCCCACCCTGTGATACTTGCCAGAAGCCTCAGAGGGGTACCCGTGGAGGGGATTCCAGGCACTGCAACTCAGCCTCTTGCAAGAGGTGAAATATCGCTGTCCTTTCTCTGATCCACTGGGAACCACCCTGAACTCCACTTTTTAGAGTTTCCAAAGGACTTTATTTCTTCCTCAGGATTTCTGCTGGAGTCTGGTACTGTACGTGTCTTATGGGGGTGCAGCCAGTTGCTTGCCTCAAGCCAGATGTGGAACGGCTGAGCCAGGTGCCCTGCACCAAATCAATGCCACCAACCCAAATTTGTTCCTTCTCATGCACATTGGCCTTCCAGAGCTTTAGATTTCTTCAACCCTGAATTATTTCCTTTCCCCAACTGATCCAAGATGTTATTTTTGACTGTTTTTTCCATATTTTAATGTCTTTTTTTTTCCATTCATGAAGCTGTTCATTACCATGTAGGTTTTTTAGTACGTTTCCCTCAAGGTTAAATTATCCATCACCCATGCCTTATTTGGGAGCTTGTTTGAATTAAACTCTGAGAACAGATAAGCTGGGAGGAGGACCGTTTGACCTCCAAGCATACGCTTCTGATTAGCTTACCATTACTAACTACACTTGGTTTAATATCATTAGTCATTTAAGCATTATGATGACATATTCGTTACGTTTATTGGTTTAAACAGAAGCCAAATGAACAGGCCAGTGGAAAATACATCCCTTCCCCAGATCCCTCCCTCCAGGCTCTGCCGAGGCTGCTTGCGAGAACGCCCCAGGGCAACACAGCACATTGCAAAACCAGCAGCGGTACCTGGAAGAGCCTTGCAGAAACACCTCCCCACTGGCTGCTCTGGGCTGAGGCTCTGTGCACCAGAGCTCACAGGCGCCAGGATCCCTGCTAACATCCGTGCACACTCATAAACCAGCCTAATCCCACCGTATTGTGTTTCTCCAAACATCCCAGACACAGATGCAACCTTCGTTGTAACGGGGTCGTGCTCTGCCTTACGGAGGGCCGCTCCTCGCAGCACACATGATTAAAGGTTGGGCCTGTGATGTCCTGTGGAGACCCATGGGGATGCATCCTCCTCCCAAGCTGCAGTATTTCGCCATGCTTTCTGGAGATCAGTCTTTAAGATTTACTTATTTTCCCTCCCAGATTAATCAATGTATTGTTAATGCTGCTTTAGGTAGTGCAGCAAAAGGAGAGCTAAAACAGTAATACAGCATTTTCCTCCTTTAATGGAAAGTATAGATTCTTGTTGGCTTCTTTTTAAATCAAAGTGCAAATCTGCAGCCTTATTAGAGCATGGCCTCTCTTAAAGGTTTTATGGTTATTTAAAAGGAATGTGGGCTGTAAAGAAATACCAGTTGATTATACACTTGGATAAAAATATTTCTGTTTCCTTAATAAAAATGTACAGATTTTGAAAATCACATTAATATGCTATTTGAAGACTTCAGTGCTCCTTCAGATGTTCACACCCGGGTATAGACAGAAACACAATGTAAATGCTGCAAGTAATGACAATTCAGGATGGACAGTCAAGGACACTTGATGTTCAATATCTTCCTCTTGTGAATGCCAGAATACAGGTCTCTGTGGGCTCACCCCGCTGTGCCCATTTGCTGCTGCTTGGCCAGGGACTGGGGTATTTGGGCACTGGGGTGTTCCTAGAGGTATTTATCTCAAAGCTGCTGAAGCTAACAATGAGAGCTGGAGACCTGGGCTGTTTCTGAGCCAGATCTCAATGTTTCTGTGTGGACTCGATGTCATGAGTATTTTCACCCTGGAGATTTCTTTATTCCTATTCACACTGGGCATTTTTCAGGCTATTTGTCATCTAAAAAGTCACTGGCTGTTCTTACATGCTGCACTTTGGGTCCATCTGCGTGGCTTTGCATTATTCACTAACACAGAAATAATTGGGGGTTGCTAGTGCAAGATGTGGGTCCCAGTTGTGGACTTACAGTGTTCTACACATGGAATTTCCAACTTCCTTGCTTTTACTCCTTTAAGCCCACATTTAAAGCGTCTTCATGGCAATATATACAAAGAGTACTAAAATATTTATTAAAAGCCATATCAGGTGCTTGGCTAATTAGCATGCCGTTGCCTGAGTGGCAATGTCTGAAACGGATTTGCCACCCTGTCTAGTGAAGAAGAAGAAGAGACATCCGCTGTCACAGCAGCTCCCACTCCAGCTTGCATCAGCAGCAATGCATCCACGGGTGCAGCAGCCCATTCTGTCATTGGAAACAGAAACAACCAACAAACACCTTGCAGTTTTCCACAATGAGCTCCTGAGGATGTGTGTGGCAAATAACTGGCGAGGAGGCAACATGTGATGCTCTGGTGAAGGGGTGAAAAAAATAGACAGGAAGAAATTGGCAACGTTGCAGTCTTGCTTGATTCGCATACTTAAATATTCGTGTCCTCTGCACTTTCTCAGAGAGAATACATAATGTAATCAGGAATAAAATGCAAATTTCTAGCTAAGGAATGTAACTGGTTTTTAACAAAAGGAGCCAGAAGTAACTAGTGTGATGTTGTGCCGGGACTGACAGAAATACCTCAGGTTTACAGCGCTAATTATACTGTGATCTGTTTGTCAGTTGTTTGGGGGGTTGTTTTGTTACTTTCATCTATTTAGTGTGACTGAAACCAGGTCACGTTCAATGTCATTGCAGTCTTTCTCAATGTTCTAGGGAGGAACTATGCCATTTGTACCTATGGTGGCAGGAGGCAAATGTGGATGAGGCAAAAGGAAAAGGTTGTGACTATCATCTGTGGAAGGAGAAAAGCGTATATTTAGAACTGTCTCTTCTGAGGAGAAGTAATGTTGATGTATGCTGTGTTGGTCTTTAAGAGATCACTGTTAGTGTCATCTATCCATGTGAAACCAAATTCCCTTTGCGTTGGCATGTTAATCAAAACAGGAATACGCAGCAATTTGCTCTTAAAGGTAATTGCTGTAGCTGCCTGCCCTTAAAGATGTGCCCTTTTCACACCAGCCTCTGCCATCCAGTTTGTCTGAGGGCTGGCAGGGAACGAGGGGATCCTTCTCAGCCCCTTGTTTTATCATCCAGGGATTGTGAAACGTTTCTTGGAATTAGTAATGGACCCACAAAAAGCTGGAGCTGTAGGAATCTAAAGTGAAGCTCACACTGTTCGCCAAGCAATAGGCATAGTATTGCCTGAATTAAAAGGGATATTCCTGATAAAGCACTGGAGGACACTGTCCTCTCCAGCATGCCATTATTTAGCCTGCTCTTACTGTAGCCACCACTTTGATCTAACATTCATTCCTCTTAGATGAGACATTTCTATTGCAGTTAATGCAAAATGTGAGTGCTGAAGGAAAGGCGCTCTATTTTCATGTTTTAGCATAAAGATGCAAATTAGGACCAGTGCTAAAAACCTAACGAAAAGGGGTGGAATTGTAAAGCAGAGTTTGTGTTGGATGGAAGTAATTTGTTCCGACATTTTGAATAAATGTTACAAATAAACCGGGATCTTTACTGTACATACCGCTTGCTGTTGAATAATCTGGCAAGAAGATAGCTGCTGTTGTGGAAAAGCCTGTTTGTTAGCGCTTTTAGCACCAGCTTTGAACCAGAGTTTGGAATTTACTAGAGTGCCCTTCCGTGAGCTTTGTGTAGAGGTCCTGAGGACAAACTGGGAAGATGCATGCATTAGGACTGGGGTCAGATCCTTAATAGGAAGGGTAATATTTAGGTATCTGTGAGTCTAGGCTCCTGTCACCATCAGTGGAGATCTGAGTGATGTAAAGAGTGGCCAGCTAAGATAACAGTCTGGTCTCCAGTAGCAGAGCTGATGAGACCTCTGTGGGCTCTCATGGGATCTATGACAGTTCCTTGAATAACAAACCTCAGTTTAGGTGGCATAACTGGAACAGAATTCCATTCCCAAATTTTTTTTCAGGGGCTATTTCCAACTGGAAGCTGTGGAGTAAAACCCGTTCTTTCTACTGTCACAAAATTAGTGCCTTCCATTCCCTCTGTATCTGTGGGGCTGTGTCTCTCTGCCTGGTGCCAGCTGCCACGCAGCACTCTGCCTGGCTACTGCCATTCAGTCAGGGACACTTCTTTCAGGTGTCTTCTTGCGTGGGCTCCCAGCTGGCCCAGGAGGCTGAAGGGAAGAGCACCTTTCCATGCCATGGCATGTGTCGAGTTAATGGGTGTTTTGAAGGTTTCCAAATCCTTGTTTGAAGATTGCATCCAAAGGAAATAGAAAGGCTTGTGTTTTACTCTGAAATTACTCCTGGAGGGAAGCCAGACTGAAGTAAATGGAAAAATAAATCATTAAAAAAAAAAGAGAGAAAGAAAGAAAGAAAGAAAAGGGTATTTACAAAATCTAATCTGTAAGTGGACTTTGAGTCTGAGCTGTTCTTACGTAAATTTAGCCAGGAAAGAAAACATCTAAGTCTCAAGGGAGGTGAGTAATGTCAGCATGAGTCTGTAGTTTAGGGTCTACAGAGATTATTCTCTACCACTGCTTCTGCCTGCAGTGTAGTGATTTATATATAAATTATATTTATGACAAGCAAGATAAGATGTTAAGTATGCAAAAAGTGAAAGGGAATGAATTGTGATAACAGTGTGAGATGGGAAAGATACAACATTGACTCAGAAATTAATTTTCTAAAAGACTTTTAACTTCTTTAATTACAGAAGAACTTAAAGTTTAGGAAGATGGTCACTGATAATGAATGTCAAATTATGGATGTAGATGTTCTCGTAAGACAAGGGCAGGCAACTTGTTGCTGACGCACCAGCAGTCCTCCCTGGTGTATGCTGCAAAAAAATACTCTCTATCCATCATCTTTACTTTAGTTTTACATGTTTACTCTAATTGCAAGACCTTCTGGATGGACACAGTGTCAGAGCAGCCCCTAGCCTGGCAGTGGTCTCAGCCAGCCAGCACTGGGGAGATGCCAGCTCAGCAATCATGGGCAAAGTATTGGAGACTTATCACAAAAAACATTGCATTTAGCTCTGTGATTTTCTTCCATCTTCTTTCTCTTAAAAAACCCCAAACCTCCAGAGGGATTTCTGCATTCCCGCAGCCCTTTTTTGAACCAAAGGGAATTTTATCTGATTTGGGACTTAGGATCCCTCCTGCCTGGGGTGAGTCCTGCCCACACTGAGGCCAATAGTACACATGCTCTGGGTAGTCTCTCCTGACCAGGAAACTTTTCTACTGAGCCACAGAAAATGAGCTAACTGCCTCCTGAAATTGTGGAGCAAAAGGAGTGTTGCAGAGTTGGAATCGAGATTATTCCCTGGAGAGAATTAGCTCTCCTTCAGCCACTACTTTACAGCTAAATCTATTAGATATAAGTAAATATAGCTAAAACATTAATGGTGAAGTAGCATACGTTTTAATTTGTAGATCAGCCATGAATTACATAATAATTGCACAGCAATTACAGTAAAATTACCAGAGCTCCATGTTACCTGCAACTACTAATCGATATAGGCTGGTTACTACGTGACAGTGTTATTACAGCAGAGTCAGGAGAGCTGGCGGACCCGGGGTCTAAAAATACAGTAGGTGAGCAGCTGAAAGTAACTCAGTCATAGAGACAATCACCAGCGTTTAGAATTGGTGTGCTCACAGAAGTACAGCCCAAGTCTAATTGTAATGTAATTGCACTACAATTCAAGAGTAAATCGAAATATACCACAAGATGAAGCCTTAAACCAAAGTTTTGCAATGTTAAAGACTGATTATATAGTTAAAAAATGTGGAAGTCTTTATAGTTACATTTACTTCATGGCTAGAGTACAAAATGCTCATACAAATAGCCATTTCCATGTGTTTGGAAACAAAAAACCCAAATCAGTATCAGTTCTCCAAGTAGTCAACGTAGGTCTGCAAATCTGGGACTGAAAACCTGCCTGACCACAAAGTGGATATAATTTGTATTTGCATTTTTTCCATGTCATGCCACGGTCTTGGAAAGGGAGAACAATAACCAAGGAGGATAGTAGCAGACTTCCAGATGAGTTCCAAGGTCTGGGAAAGATACCAAAACAATAAAGGAAGTGTAGGAGAGCCTTATGTGATCTACCAAGCTTATGCAATGACTTCGTCTTGATCCCTCCTTCCAGCCCAAACTTGTGTTTGAACCATAGCAAATCATTTTGTGAGACTTTCTCTCTTGTTTCAAAAGCTGGAAGTGAGGGCTTGATTATTGTTTACCTTCCCTGTTGAAATGGAAGAATTTCTAGTCGAAGTTTGACCGGCTACGACTTCCAACCATCGCACCACATGTCTTTTCCTATTAGACAGAAGCGTTGCCAGCTATGAAATCGCTTCTGCCTTCAGGTTCTGTTACACTGTGACAAAATCACCTCTTAGGCTCTCCTCATGTAATCAAAATAGATGAAACCTCCACATTTTCTCACCAGAAGACATTTCCCAAATCTGATCACTCTTCCTCAGCCCCGGCCCAGCCCTGCCATCAGGGAGCACGCAGTAGCAGGAGGGGACAAAGCGAGCTGGAAATGTAGGCTGGCCTCCTGTAAAACAAAGGTGGCAGCTCCATTGACACTCATGGTGAATTTTGGATTTTGAAGTAGTAAACATCACATACAACAAAACCACATTGTTTCCTTGTCCCTCCTTGGTGTTTGTCTGTTTATACCGTGATGGACACGACCTGCTCTCCCAGCTATCTCCTTGTTTTGCTTCTCTGTCACAGCTACTAAATCTTCATAAAAGCCACGGCTTCCTCAGATATGACCCCACCTCTTCAAAATAGGATTTATTCTCCCCTGAAGAATGACCTTACATTTGATTGTGTTGAAACATGCATTCAAATGGACCCCCCCTTTCCAACTGACCCCGACCTATGTCCATCATCTTTTCTCTCTTCATTGTTTTATTTTTATTTGCTACAAATTCTATCAGCGATGATTTAATATTTTCTTCAAGATCGTTGATAAAGATATTGAATGGGATGAGAGCAACTCCCCAGAGCCTTCTGCTGGAAAAACCCTTAGTGACTGCAAATGCCTTTCTGAGAGCTACCAACTGAGCAATCCCTAATCTTTTTTAAATGAGTCTGCATTGATTTTTGTGCACAGCTAATATTTATAAGAACGTTATGAAGGACTTTCTCTAATGCCTTATAGAAGTTGGGTAACTGAATCAAATTTGTGATGTCACAGAACTTTTGGGGTAGATTATAAAAATAATTTCAAAAGGACAATATTGATTGAATCACTTGCTCCTTTGACTCCTTACTGATTGTTTTCCCTGCCAGTCTGTCCTGGATTTTATCGGATACCAGTGTCAATCTGAGCTCGTTTGAAACCTTGCAAGTTGGATTTTTTTATTATTATTATTAATATATCATTCTAGGACTTAGCATTAATAATTCAAAGAACTCCCTGGCCACAGCTGGTAATTCTTACAGGTGCAGGTGATCCAGCCATGCAGAGACAGGGCTGTCTGCTCTGCATGGGACAGGTGGGAAGGAGTATCCTCCCTGCTGTGCCCATCCGACCCGAGGGACTGACATCACAGCAGTTCCTCATCACCCTGGGGAAGAGCTGCTCGAGCACTCCAGCCTTTTACACTTTGTGATCGATGATGCTGCCAGCCCTGCCTAACAGCAGCCCCGTGTTGTTAATGGGATTTCATTTCATCTGCTCCTGATGTATGCAAATAACTCCTCCTTACCCTGGCTGGCCATTGGTGCCTCTTCTCCCCCTCAGCAATTACTTATGTTTTCCAATTCCTTATTTCTGCCCGTCTCTACCAGCGTTGTTTTGGTTTTAATAGTACTTCTGCCTCTGTTTCATTGTGTAAAGAAGGGAGGCACTTCTCCTCCAGGGAACTGAGGAGCCTTCGTGCAGATATGGATGATTAGGAGTTACTGCTCTGCTTTCCAAGGAACTGGCTTTCCCTCGACCTGAAATTGAGGAAAAATCCACCAGAGCACAGAACCGGGCCTTTCTAAGGTGGTGTCTTTTGGGTTCATCGGCTGTGCAGCCAGCTCTGTCCCCATGGCTTGTCTCAGCACTGAATTTCCTCAAGGCTTCTCAGCCCGATGGGCAGACTGGATATGGCACAGACCTGCTGCTGCTGGAGGAGGGGTGGAAGTGCAATGGGTTCTGGGATGATTTTTGGATCATAACAACCCCATGCAATGCTGCAGGCTTGGGAAGAGTGGCAGGAAAGCTGCCTGCAGAGAGGGAACTGAGGGTGTTGATGGACAGCTGGCTGAATATGAGCCAGCAGTGTGCCCAGGTGGCCAAGAAGGCAAACAGCATCCTGGCTTGTACCAGAAATAGTGTGACCAGCAGTTCAGTTTTGGGTCCCTTATTACAAGAGACATTGAGGTGTGTGTCCAGAGAAGGACAATGAGGCTGATGAGGGGAATGGAAGACAATTGTTTTGAGGAGCATCTGAGGGAACTGGGGCTGTTTAGTCTGGAGAAGAGGAGGCTAAGGGAAGACCTAATCACTCTCTACAACTACCTGAAGGGAGGTTGTAGTGAGGTGGGGGCTGGCCTAGTGACAAGCAATGGGACAAGAGGAAATGCCCTCAAGTTGCACCAGGGCAGGTTTAGATGGGATGTTAGGAAAAAATTCTTCACGGAGAGGGTTGTTAGGCATTGGAACAGGCTGCCCAGGGAGGTGGTGGAGTCACCATCCCTGAAGGTATTTAAAAGATGGATAGATGCAGTGTTTAGGAACATGGCTTAGTGGTGATTTTGGCAGGTTAAGGTTTGATGGCTGCACTTTATGATCTGAAAAATGCCTTCCAATCAAGACAATTCTGTGATTCTATTCTATGTTCTATGATTCCCTGGGGGATCTGGATCCCTCCTCCAGGCCCATAGAAAAAGCAAGGAGAGAATTCAATTTAGTAATGGCTTAATGGCTGCTCCTCTGCAGGGCTTCTCGGCATCCAACCCCAAAAGCATCCAGTAATCATGTGTTTGGAGCCATTTCCCCTTGAAGGTAGCACCACAGGACACGACAGCCTTTTCATCCATGGCAGCCCACTGCCCTGGGATAGAACAGGTAAACCCTGCACTCCCGCTGGGATGGCTGGCTACCATGGACTAGGGCTGCACAGCCACACTGACTTGAATCCCTGCCTGGCATGAAAACTTATCCAAGAAGGGCAAATGCCAGGCAACGAGCCCAATTTTACTTTAGAGCTATCACAGGTACATTCACAGAACCAAAACTGAAGTTCTATCCTGAACTTGATGTTGAAATACTCTCTCCTACTTGCTTTTGCTTCATCTTTTTTCAGCTCTGGGCAAGTGATGTCTTTGAAGAAGCAGGCATATGTACTGCTGGTGAAGGCCATTAGCCTATAGGCAAGTAAATGATCGTGAGCAAACGCATCCACATCAACTGACACATTTGTGTTCGTACCTAATGGGGATTTATTCCCAGGTGTGGTAGTACATTTTGATAGAGAAATCCATAAAATTACTGAATTAGCTGTCTAGAAAGGGGGCATGTGCCCAATAGGCAAAGAGGAGGAGTAAGTAGATTTTGGTACTGTGCAGACACTAGATGTTACTGATACTTTTGAATGTACTGTAGTGTATGATGATGTTTGTATCTGAAAAGTCAGACAGTGACATTTGAAATGATACTTGCAAAATAAATAATGGCTGTTAGACTGGCAGTGAAGGTCTCAAACACAAAGACAGTTTGTGTTACATAGCGTGCAATTTAAAACATTTAACTGCACCAGACAGGGTCCAGTTATCTTTTAATACACCCTTTGGATATTATAAGTAAATGTTCATAAATATTAGTTTCAAAAAAAGCAAAAAGATACTACAGTTTAGTCTTAGTGATACAGAACTTAGTGCAGTTTTCCAGTTTCTTAGCAGGACCCCGAGTGTCAGTGGCAAATGTACCCTGGGGCCCCAGGGAGACAGAGCCCCACCATGTGCACAGCTGGGTGAAGTGGATGGTAAATGCCGTATAAGAAAGGTCAGGTCGTGCTGCCAGGGATCCCACCCACCACTGCTGGTATTATGGAAAATAGGCAAAGAAATGGCAAGCCCTTCACATCGGGCATGGGGCAGTGTAGGTCTTACACAAGATAAAAGCCTAGGAGAAACTTTCCTCTAAGTGGGTTCTCAGTTACCATTAGGATCAACTTTGGAAAAACCATAAATGTTTGTAACCTGCAGTGTTACTTAGGACATTCCAACTAAACTGTGCTGAGTTCACTGATAAACCATGATCTTGAGGTAGCACACAGGCGCCAGGGCTGGCAGAGACTTGCTCAGTTACAAGACCTTAAAATGATGTGTAATGTTTCAGTTCTGCTTTCTCCTCAGATGCACCAGGAGCCACTAAGGAGATACTAAAATTATGCATAGACGCTGAGGTAATTCAAAGAAATCTGCTTTAAAATATCACAACTTAAAGAAGGCAGCTCTATTGCCAATGAGTGTCACCTGAGACACTGACACACACTTTGATGCAAAGATCAGTCAGTCACATTTACAACAAAGCAGAGCAAACTAAATCCAGACTGAAAGGGATTTGTTAGCAACTTTAGACCTTGCTTAAATCTCCCCATAGGTCATCTGAACCATATGTGGACATAAAATGCATGCATAGAACTGCAAATTTCTGTGCAGCTTATCAGATACTTGACATCTCAATCAACATACTAATGTACTTCCTCAGACGCCTCTCAAGCATCTGCAAACATTTCCTTTCCAGTGGCTTTTTTTTCCTTCTTCCTGTGAAAGAAACCTTCCTCTTCTGGCTGTTCTCCTTCTCCTGAGCATGTAACCCTCCCTGCCTGTCCTTGGCTCAGAGCTAGCTAAGCACAGTCCTATCTTCCTAGAAATGTGGTGACTCAGACATTTGTCTTCTGATGGCCTCACACTGGGAGTGTCCAGCTTCTCTGGAGAATCTCTTTTGGCTTTTAGCCTTGGGATTTAAAAGAGGGCCCCTCTTAAGTACAGGAAAAGTATTTTAAAACATTTTAAGAGTTATTTCATGTGTTTATTCTAAGCTTTCTCTCTTTTTTTTTCTTTATTTTTCATCTTTTTTTTTTTAACATAATTGTGCCATTCACCTTAGAGTAACAAAAAAAAACCAATCCTACAATCTGTCTGACTCGAGGTCTTCCCAGGTACATTGGTGGCAATAATAAGGAGGACAGAGTCTGTTCTCCAGCCCTGAAGGGAAATGGCAACGGGCTGTGTTTCTGCAGCAAAACCCCCTTCCCCTCTTCCTCCTGGGCATGGTGACTTCATCCATTCTGCCTTCTGGAAATGGTTCCTGTCTCATGTGTCACTGAAACTGTGCTTGGACATTGTCCAGGAAAAGTACCACTTGGCATGGGTCAAACCCATGCTGGGCAACGTGTTACTCCATCTACTCAGTTTAACAGGATGATGATCACAGGCCAATGAAATATGTCACCCTGCTTATTTGCTAGAATAGGCATAGCCCTCAAATCCCATCAGTAGGCATTTCCAGGAAGCTACTCAGAGCATCTTGTCTCAACAGCTTGCTGGAGGAGCTGCATGGAGAGATGTAGTGTGTTTATAAGGCAAATAAAGAGCCTAGTCCTGCCAGCATTTGGCACTGCTCCTCTAGCTCACCTGCTCTGGGGCTTGCAGAGGAGGATGCAGGAATCCTGGATAGCAGGGCAGAGGTTTTATTACCCCTCCTTCAGGGTGGCTGTCGATGCACACCATCACTGCGCTAATGCGTTGATAAAAAACGTTTGTGCTATGCCACCATGTTTTCCTTATATATCTTCCTCACTCTCCTGCTCTCACTCTCTCTCCTTCCATCTGTCTCTAGATATTGCTTACAAGGGCTGGAGCACCACACATTTTGAGTGCTGACAGTTCCCAACCCTACAGAATACCGGGAATTTGCGAAGACCCATTGGTACAATGCATCCTCTCCCTGCCAAGGTAGCCACCCGCTAACAAGATGACAAAGCGAGCTGTTCAGAGGGTGAAATATCTCTTAAACATAACAAAGCTCTTCATTTACCCCCCACTGGAGCTCAGGAAGAGCCTATGAGCTGGGCTGACCTAATGCTAATGAGCAGCTGAGGAAGACTTCTGTCCCCACCAGAGCTCAGATCCCATCTCTAAGTACAGTGAAGGCACACAGGCATGAACAAACTGAGGGCCAGTGAAATGGCCTAAAACCAGCCCACAGCCTGAGCCCAGGCTCCTCTGCTCTGCTGCTCTGTCACAGATCCAAGTGCCCAGGACCCTATGTGCCCTGAGCCCAGGGGACACTTCAAGATACAGAAGCTGCTGAAGATTACCTCTTCTCAAAGTGGTAAATTCTGTGGGTCTTTGATTTACAGCTTATTGGTCCAGAGGCAGAGTGAAATGTGAAGACAGCAAAACTGACCCTACAAGATTTGCTGAGAACTTTAGGCAGCATGGGAAAGATCCAGCTTCCCACAGAGTATGTATCAGTGGTGTGTCTTTTTCCCTTCTCTTTGCCTAGTCCCACAGTTTTAATCAGCATCCCTGAGGATCTCATAGGATCCTTACTCATCCTGTCCCCTCATCCCTGCCTCCACCTTGGTAACTCTGAGCCACTGCATTTGGTTGGACATGGAAAGCAAAAGAGAGGAGAGAAAGGAAACAGTCTTTTGGGGGTATATTCCTCCAAAATAGACAGTGTTATGAGGTATACTCCCCAGCGGGTCTCAGGGGACCATCTGTGACAGGGAGAGTGCTGGGGAGTCACACCGAGCTGGGGATGAAAGTTACCTCCTCGATACTGGAGGGAAGGAGAGGCGAGTGCTGGGTTGCAGCAGGAGGAGATGGGGCCAGGCGAGGGTCGGTGAGCCAGCTGCTGAGTGCAGGTGGTGGTCCTGCTCACGTTCAAGCTACACTTGGCTCGGGCTGCAGCACCATCAGCTCAGCCCTGGCGTGAGCTGCAGCAACGGCTGTGCCCGGAGAAACACAGCCAGGGCCCTGCAGCACTGACAAACCAGAGCTGAATGAAGCCCAAGTTTTATAGCACAGGTGTGCCCAGAAGTCCTGCTGATCTCAAATACCTGTGGGCTCTGGGACTTGGAGGTTGAACGAGTCCCCAGTAGGAACGGGATGCTTTTGGGAGCTTGAACAGACATGGTGCCAGCTGAGCATCCCTTCCGTGGTCCCTTGGTGTCTGGGTGCAAAGCAGCTGCCTAGCAAATAACTTAGAAATTCCAGCCCTAATTACAAATACCATGTAAGTGAAGCAGGAGCTGGATTTTTAGAAGAAAACTAGCAATGTTAATTCCAGCTCTTTCTGGATAAAAAATGTGCATGGATAATAATTCAAACATTTTAGCGTACAGCTGAACTGCCCAAGAGCATCCAAGGCAATGGTGCTGATGGAGAACATCACCTCTTTTTTTTTTGTTTGGGGGCAACATTAGGCAGCCACATTGCTGAAGCAGAGTATTGGTATTGTTGGTAGTGCCACCACACCTCAGAGGAGGGGATATTTCACAGTGGCAACTATGAAAGCCAGAGACAGGCAGAAATAACTGGTTTGTTGTTCTTCAAGCTTCTAGGATGGCCTGATAAGGAAAAAAAATTGTTTGAAGATACCATAATAATTTTCCTGACATTTTGTGAGGGAAAAATAATGAGTAAATCCATTTTTATCCAGCATGTTTACTACTAGCTGGAAATGACGAGAAGAAAAAAATACTTACAAACATTTCTGGGTTTTCAGAAAGTTGTTTTTTCAATACCCACTCCTTGTGAAATTGGATAAAAGGGCTTTCTAAAACTCCAGAAATGAAAAGTGATATTGGCTTTTAATAATTAAAATGCTCTAGATCTTCACGAATTTTAAATCATGGGATGTGCCTTTAATATTTCAAAAAGGTAAACTGGTATTTTAAATTTTGTGATGACATGCTTAGTCAGCACCATCCTCTGCAGGGTCGTGGGAAAGGACCTTCAGACACTGAGGCAGAAAACTTGCACCCAATTTCTCTCAACTGGCATTTTGATAGTGTTCAGTAAAAAAACGTGCCTAGTTAAGATACATACTGTATGTGACTGTAAGCACATCTAGCTAAGGTATCTCTTTCCTAGATATACATTTTTATATACATTTATAAACAATATGTAAAAGATGTGTTGAATAAAGAAGGAACAAACCAAATTAAATTACCTTGGAAGCTTGCAAACAGTGACATTTTCATGTGGCTGTTAAAACTCATCTGTTGTTTTAACTGACATCCAGATAGATGTCTGTAGTGATGTGGTGCTTGGTCCTTCCATGGTGCTTAGTCCCAGTGCCCAGGCAGAGCAGCAGTGTCTTGGTATATGGGGACCAGGCTGGGACCTCAGCTCAGCTCAGCCTCTCTTCTGCTGTCTGACTCCAGCCCTTCCACTTACTCTTCCATTGGGAGCAAAGCATTCACACCATCTCCTTTCAGACATTAACTAAATTGGGCTCTGAGCTGTGTTCTGGGGGATTTCACCTTCCTCTTCCTTAGCCAGATACAAAGCCCAGGCCTGAGGTCAGATGATGAGATCAGTAACCATATGTACACCCATAAAATGGCAGTAATGACACCGATTTTCTTTATAAAGCACTTTTTATTTCTAAGAGCAAAAGTAGATACTGTTATTTGTAATTATTATTACAGGAGTAAGGTCCAAAACTTTGTATTTCATTTGGCAGCCGCAGGAAGCACGAGGCGATTGCCAATGCGAGGAAGAGCTCTCTATTTATCTAACTTACAATAGGCAAATTTTGAAAGGGCACCACTGCACAAAAGCCCACGGGAGGGAGGAAAGAGCACACATACTTAAGCCCTGACAAGAGAAAGACATGATACTTCTGAGCAAACCATGGAGACGTTAGAACTCCGAAGGCCCACGGACATCTGCTCACTCGAACACACACAACTGGCAGCTGTCACTGAGCCATGCCCTCGTGAGGTTCTCAGCTGCTGCTTGCCTGTGTTTTCTAATTCCAGCGAGCTTCCTTGGTGTTACTCCTACATGAACTGGCAGTGTTGTCAGAGGCAATCATGTCAGTGCACCGCAGACCACTTTTTCCCTTGTGGAGAGGAAGTTAATTTGATGGACGTTGTTGGCTCCAAATAATAAACGCGGGTTTCATGCACACAAAGCTTTGTATCTCGTAAGTGGGAGCACTGCACTGTGCCTGTTGGTGGGAATCACAGGAAGGAATCTTCCTCCAGGCATGAAAGGAAAATCAAGTAGGGGGAAGGCGCTCCTTTTCTCTGTAGGGTGATGAGGTCCACAAGCAAGTGCAGCGGATACTCCCAAGGTTCAGGGGGGACAGTTCTAAAATGTCATCTTTCTCCAGCGGTCACAGGAACCAGTATGATAAAAAGCAGACTGGCAAACCCCTCCTGGCTTTGGGCTTACCTGAACTCTCGGTAGAAAGCTGAAGTAGGGTATAATTAATCATCAGGGATAAACAAGCTCTTGCAGTCTGCTATTGATGTGGATCATTTCCTTTAAATAGGAGTTTGAATGAATTTTTAGTAATGATGGAGAAGGGTCACCCTCTCCCGTTTCCCTGTTCCAATGTGATGGATTGAAGTACCTCTTTTTGTGCCATCCTCTGACCAGAGTGGCACGTGCTGCCACTGAAATAAACCCCACTAAGAAGACTGTAAAATTCATGAGTGAATGTGACTCGTGTCTTTTAGTCATGTTGATAAAATCCCCTTCCCATGCATTGCCCTTTGCTATTTCCCACACAGGGAAGTGTCTGGTAGCTGAGATGCTGCAAGTGACAGGTGATAGGATGAGAGGGAATGGCCTCAAGCTGCACCAGGGCAGGTTCAGATTAGACATTAGGAAAAAGTTCTTCACTGAAAGAGTTGTCAGGGCCTGGAACAGGCTGCCCAGAGAGGGGGTTGAGTCACCAACCCTGGATGTATTTAAAAGATGGGTAGATGAGGTGCTCAGGGATATGGTTTAGTAGTGGACAGGTAAGGTCAGACTTGATCTCAAAGGTCTTTCCCAGCCTAGTGACTCTGTGATACATTAGCATCCCGGTGCTTTCGGAAGACACCCCATTCTGCTCCCTTCCCAGACAAATTATGAGAGCCTACTCCATGGTACTGTCCTGTAGGTACTCCCTTTTCCTTTGAGGTGGTGACTCGAGCTTTCAGAGGCTCTATTTCTGTGGCTCACCCTTCAGGTGCCTTCCCTGTCAATGATGTTTAATAAAGAGCTAAAGCAGAACTGTATAGCTACCCAAAATGTGGAGCAAAAGAAAAGGGAAGCATGTAGGTAGGGGAACCACTAGGTCATAGATCCATGTGGCACTTTGCAACCCCTGGAACAATTGACAATTGTTAAATAACATTAATTGGCATGAATGGGTAGAGACTTCATTATGAAATATTTAAGTATACACATCAGTTCAGTTGATGGGAATTTAGCCAGAGGGCTGAGGTTTCCTTAGCACCACCACCAGGAGTCCAGAAGCTGGTTTTGCACCACTTTCACAAGACCAGAACCCAGCAGCCTGTTTTATTTTGCTGGTACATGAGCTTGGTAGTCACCTTGCAGCCAAAGCTGAGTCTCTTCACTGCTTTCTGCAGTGTTGGAGAAGCCATAACTCCATGTTTTCTATCTCAAGACAGCTCTGAAGATAAGAGATATCAGCTTCTGGTAAGGTGCCTGTAGGCCTAAAGAGACTGATATTAAATACAAACTTTTAAATCACTTTAAACCAGTTTTTTAGGTTTTGCACTAGCTAATAGCCAGGTGCTTCCAGATACTGGACAGCTCATTTTTTCTATGACTTTCACTATTAGGGAAAAATTCTTCACTACAAGGGTGGTAAGGCACTGGAACAGGCTGCCCAGAGAAGCTGTGTCTGACCCCTCCCTGGAGGTGTTCAAGGCCAGGTTGGATGGGGCCTTGAGCAGCCTGGTCTAGTTGAGGGTGTCCCTGCCCATGGCAGAGGGGTTGGAACTTGATGATCTTTAAGTCCCTTCCAACCCAAACCAGTCTGTGATTCTATGATTCTATGACATGTTTCATGGCACTGATAAAATTCCCCTCTCACTTCCCAGGAAGCATACCCCTAAAAGTGAAACCTGCAAACCAGTGATCCGTTTGCCATTGTTTTTTAAACTGGAAGTGACATTTCTGTCCTGGAGCCCACCCTGCCTCAGGGCTTGCTTTTCAAATGAAAAAGAATGCCAAAACAGATTGAGAAATACTCACACTGTTTAGAACAAAAGAAATTAGTCAAATGCAGCAGCATACCGAAATGCCTCCAAAAACCCAACTCATGAGGCAGCCTCTGACTCTGTCCTTTGGCCTTGTGTCTGCCATCCATGGGATGCACAGCAACAACACACAGTTCCAGGAAGATGGAGCTGCACTAATGCAGGGGGAAGGAAACAGAGAGGAGCTTATTGGGCAGCATCCTGCATGTGACTGGGATCCTTTAGCAGGGTGCCAAAACACCTCTCAGGAAGGTGCGATGCTGGAATGAGTATGCCAACCACTTGTGGCAGCTGCATCGCTCAGAGCTTTGTCACTCAAAGCTCCTGGGTCTGATTTTGTGTTCTGTGTTTGCCTTGTGGATAGGACTGAACCTAGCAGTGCTCCATGGCCTTCAAAAGGGTCAAATCACTGTAAAAACCATGTACCTCATCAAGATAATCTCCATTTTTATCGCTTCCTTTTCATTTTTAGCTGTGGTTAACTCCCTCTTCCAATACAGAGATGGCAAATTAACTAAGTTAAGCGATTAAGCCAAGGATCAGCCTACTGCAGACAAACCACGCTCTGTGAAAACTTCCTCAGTCTGCACATCACAGCCTACCCTCTAGCAATCGGTGTCTGCTAATGTAAAGCCACTCAGTCTGATTAAATGTGACTTTGAGCAGTGGGCGGTTCTGTGCTTGTCTTTATGCATAAAGGTAAATGTCAGCAAAACGAATGGAGCTTTGGGTGTTACTTTATGTATTTGATGAACCCCTTATACTCTCCCTACCAAGTGTATTGTAAGCACTTGACTAGATTTATCAGCTGCTTTATAAGGAGCAGCAAGAAACCCAGATTAAAGGTTGCTAAGTTACAAACCAGATAAGACATAGGCGTATTTCCAAATTTATACAAACACCATGCCTAAACTCAAGAGCAGCGTAAGAAGCGGTCTGAGCTCAAGAATAGGTTAGTGTGCAAGATGGATTTCTCCCTCTATTTCTCTGCATGGCTTTACTTCCAGCAATATTTCAAAGGGGCATTACAGCATTCAGAACCTATTACAACGTGCCAAGTATGAGAGAAATAATGCCTAATACCCAGCATGGGGGCTTTTTAATGGTAATACAAATATTATGCAGCATTTCCCTCCCCAAGTCAAGCTGTGCTTGCCTTGAATACAATCCTCCTACAAACACAAACATGAACATCCTGGGCGTACAGGCCCCTTGTTACAATGGGGACAAAGTAGAACTGTCTTCACACACAGATAACATAGACATTAATCCGGCGATTGAAGAAATGGGATTTTGAACTGTGCAAATTCCAGTTCAAAGGAGGGATCCTTCTCAGTATAGATGTCTTTGTTATCAGCTCATGTTTAGCTAATAAATGGTTTATTAAAAATGGCACGCCTGTGAGTGGCTTACATACATATTACTGGGTTTGGAGCCGTCCAAAATGACAGCTTACAGTGCTGGACAAGCACAGCGAAGCGTCACGTGGAAAGACAGAGCTTTTCTATAGGCGACACTTTGTCAGCCTACTCAAGTTCCTAGGCTTTACTTTGGTCTCATATTATCTGTAGGCATCGTCATGGGTGGCTGTGTTGTGAGATCTCTGGGCTATCTAGAGAGAGAAAGGCTGCCAAGGCATTCAGGTGGAGGCATCTGGTGTGTGCTGTCAGGTACCCCGTGGCTGGGCGCCCAGCAAGCTTCCCTGCCAAACAGTGTGCTGGGGAGTCCCACTGCAGGATAGAGCAAACTGACTATTTTAAAGCATCTGGTGGAGAAATAACTCTATGTTTTGTAGGTCACCTTTTGCCTTCCGAAGGGCCAACTGGAGACACTGGTCAGATTAATTCCTCTATGTATCTGGTTTTGTTCAGAAGAAAAAAAAAAGATTGGAAAACCATTTGAACTCTGCCTACACGTGTCTTGATGGCTAAAAGAGGTTTCAGCGGGGTCTGACTTGCTGGGGTACAGCAGCACACTTGCCCTGTTCATTACAGGAGTGCAGGTTCCAGCAAAATGAGGCTATGAGTTCTGCTACAGGGTACTGATGACTCCAGGGGATTTCTAGACAAAAGGTCAGCTTGTGCTTCTGGCTTCACTCTGGTAGTTAAACACCAAGTAATCACCTGGCCACCAGACCATGGACAACCCTCAACCTGGCTTTATCATCACCTGGAGTCTTAATGAAGTAGAAACTTGTTGTTGGGCTGCACTTTCTCATTTTTCATTTCTTTTTTTTTTTAAAGAAGTGTTCTCATTTCCACGAAAGAACAACAAAATCCAACCTGAATCCCATCCTTCCTTCTATTTAATCACTAGCTCTTGTGTTTTAAAGCAGTTTTAAGGTAAGGGTAATTATTATAAGACGAGTTAGGAAGCACGAAATAAGGCATTTCTTTTCTATCTAGGAACCAGAAAAAGTGCTTCAAAACTTTGACTTAGTGTAATTAATTTAGAACAAGAATAAAAATAGTTCTAGATCATCTAATGGAAGTTACAGGCATTACTTGGCCTATGAACTGTCTGTGCCCTGTCTGCTGGCCAGACATAGACTAACATAGACTGAAGTCCTGGGTTTTGGGGAGTGATTTAAGTCTAGCCTTGTCACAGTACTAAATTTATGCTAGCTTACAGCCACAGTGACAAAAATGCTTGTTAGAAACAGTTTGCTTTAATTTGGAAACGCTTTTACCAGTTACACTGCAGAATTTTTCCTTCTTCTTATAGACCAGCCTTATCATGCTGTGTGAAGAGGCACTTCCCATCAGCTTTCTAGTTTCTTGGACAAGAGGCCTGTCTCCCTTCATAGCTCTGAGAATTATGTCCTAGAGAAAATGGCACCTGGTGGTTCCTCTGTATGGGTATGACCACTGCCTCTGCACCAAGCAGTTCACCACAGGGTACACACTTGATCCTTGCTGCTCTGAGTAAAGCCAGAGCTCGTATTTTGCACTTCAGTCAAATTGATGATGTTTTGTAATCACAGAATCACAAGGTTGGAAAAGACCTTTAAGATCATCCAGTCCAACCATTCCCATCCTAAACTAAACCATATCCCTAAGTACTTCATCTACCCTTGTTTTGAACACATCCAGGGAAGGTGACTCGACCACCTCCCTGGGCAGCCTGTTCCAGGCCCTGACAACTCTTTCAGTAACAAATTTTTTTCTAATGTCCAATCACTGTTACGAGGTTTTTTGCAGACATTTCTTCCTACCATTGCTCCCTCGAGGCAAAATACCACCCTTGGAACATCCAGTAGGAATGAACCCTCTTTTGAGCCCTGTTTTGTCCTGAGCTTTTGAGACATTAGCCTTGTATCTAGGTGCTCTGTTTGTTCTTTGTGTATCTGCCAACAACTTAATCTCTCCCAGCCTGCCAGTTCTTGACTGTAAAATCCTTCAATCTATGCTACTGCAGATGTCAGTCATCCCAACAAACAGTGCCACCTCTCTTGCCCATCTGTGGTGGTGAGCAGATGAGAGAGTGGCTTGAAGAATGAGTTTAAAGGGCTCTCCTATAGTCATCTTTCTTTTAGGGAAGGGAATGATACAGTATTAACCGATACTCCTGTTCTTAACCAAGCCAGTGGGAACTCTTTCGGGATTATAAGGAAACCAGGTCCCACAATTTCTGTTTTTCATTTGTACATGGGAGCCAAACCCCAAACTGGTGATTCCACTGATCTTCAAAGAGGTCCTGCTTGAACAGATGACACTCACCTTTTCTGCCAAGTCATGACACAGACCTCACAGTCCTTCTTAGATCAAAATACCTGTTGATTGCAAGAGTTTTGCCTGAAGTATCAAATCCTAGATGCCAATCCGGTGAGTCTATGTCACACTAACTACAGATGCCATATGCCAAAGACTGTTTTTGTCAGACCTTTGCATTTAAATTTTCCAGGTCTGGTGAAATAAAGAAAATACACTTTCATTAGCAGAGGGATGGTTTTAGACCTTTATCTGGAGTTTGTTTCCTAGGTACGATTTCTCCTTGTCCAAAACAGAAGGATGTACAGCTATGTGAGCACTGCTGGTCTCTGAAGATTATGACACCATGATGCCTTGCAGGGAGATTAGGAAAGAAAGCTTCAGAACATCCCTGTATTTGATTTATCTGTAGATCTATCAATCTGGTTGCCTAGGTATTCATTCACAAATATTCAAAAATTCATTCATATGATTGTCATTTGGTCAACCCCCCTCTCTCAGAGTAGGGTCTTGTAACAACAGGTCCAGATGAGGTTTGAATGCCCAGGAAAGAAAAGCTTTCCCAGCCTGTTTGGGTTGTGGTTGTAATGTTTGTACACTGTGATAATATTTTTTTTTTTGCAGTACCTTGGAAATAGGTATCTCCTTTGTTGCAGCTTGTGTACGTTGCCTTTCTTTAGGTACCTCCAAGAGGTGTCTGTCCCCATGTTCTTTCTGCCTCCCTTCACGTAGTTAAATGTCTCTCTTTTTTAATTTTCTTCCTCCTTCTTTCTTCTGACAGATTTTTCTCCTAGGAAACAGATTTAATCCCTCCCCTGTCTTAGTCCCCTTTTGAAATGCTTTTCCTTAGCTGTGGCCATGCAGAAGTTTATGTACTTCAGTGAGCATCTGAGCCCAAATTTAGTCACAGCCCCTTCCCACGTTTTGTATATTATTCTTAAATTACTTTTTCATGTATTTCTTTTTGCAGTTCTCTCTCATCCCTTCTGAAATAAGCCCGAAGCTTTTAAACCTCCTAAGAAGCAGCACAGCAAAGTGTTAAAACAACAGCAGCCTTTAAAGTGCCTTCCCTTCATACTCAACCTTTTTTTTCCCCTGCTCCCTAGAAAAACCAAGGCTTTGTGAAGGATGGAAACCCATGGGAAAGCTGATGCAGGGATTATGACATTGAATTTAATGGGGCAGTCGCTGCCACTTCTGAAGCAAGGTCTGCACTGCAGCTTTTTGTAAATCCCACAAAGACCAAAGTCATTTGGGGCTGGATTGACTTCCATTAAGTGTGCTTGTCTAGCTTGAATTTGATGCCCAAGGTTCAGTCACCTAGGGCCCTTTCTAATTCACAGCCCTGCCGGTGAGTCAGTCATCCTGCAGGTTGCCTTCCTTTCCCATTGATTGCACAGCAAAGAAGCGGGGATGAAATTTGCCATTTTTAGGCAGCTAACTTTAGAAGAGATGAATCACACCTCGCTAGTGTGGTGGCTTCTTCCTGTCATGAGTTCTGGACGAGTTGAATCCCTGCATTACCCTGGTAATTTAAGTGGCTTTTATGAGGTTCCGTGCAGGAATTCCTCCTCACTGGATGGAGGATGCAAAACTCAAGGGAGTGAGTGATGTCCACTATCACCCACATTGGACCAAATACACATGCAAGCTTATGAAACAAGAGCAATACTCCACACCCAAAGTGCCCTATATAAACATACTCCCATTGAGATTTTATTAATGATTTACTCTATCTTTAGAAAATCTCACAGCGCTTTATAAATTTTACCAAAGGAGATTAAAGTGTGTGCACTCTAACCTAAGCACTGTGATTTACAGAGAGGTTGGAACTCGTTACAGAAAACAGAGCTGAACAGAAGAGGAGATATATTCCCCAGCTAAGGAAAAGGAGCAGGAATCAGCATGCCACGGGGATGTAGCACAGCTCTATTCCACTTTTATGAAATTGTATTCACCAGCAGTGGAGGTAACAGCAGTGTTTTCAGAGGTACTTGAGAAATTCTAAAAGAACTTCTTTTTCAGGGATTCCAAACCAGAAAATTCAAATTCATATAAGCTGTGGCAAAACAAATATACAGTGTCTGAGACCCACAGAGGTAGAGATTTTTCAGGCTCACTGTGAATGGGGAAAAGAAACTTTCACAGTACATTTCTATTCTGTCTGATTTGCCACATAACGTACATTTTCATACTCTGCCTACATACTCATACTACATTCCTTATGTGTGTGTTGAAAACAAAGAAGTCCCACGCAGACTCACCCCCGCCCCAGATATTTCCCCCCCCAGCCATGATGAGGATGCTGCAGCCTACCAGCACTTCCGTGGGTAGGGGGCCAAGGAGGGGGTCTTTAACCAGAGACGTTGGGGTTGGCCACTGGATCTGCTGAACAGATGCATTTGTGGAGAATTCGTGCATGATCAGGCCAGCAGCAACATCTGAAAGCCAAAACCACCACGTGGCATCTCCATAACAATGTCTAAGCCTGTGGTGGTTGCTAATATCATTCTGCAGATGGAGAACCACAAGGGCTTGGGACCAGTGGGGAATCTGGGATAACTGGGAGTTTAAAAAAAAAATTAATTCTCTCTCAAACATTTAAGCCAAGTTTATGCAAGGAATGTGAGGCTGCAATGTTCTGTCACAGGCAGACTTAGTCAAAGGTTTCAATTCCATCTAGAAATAAGCCCCCCATCCCGTTCCCTGGTAACACGCACTAGCCAGGCAAGCAGCAGTGATTCGCTGCTTGCTGATGAAGCAACCAGATAAGAGAGTGAAAAAATCCAGACTCTCTGGGGCTCCGTTGCATCTCACTGTCACTGGTTCAGTCCCTTCCCATCTCCTTTTCTCTACTTAATTAACACACATTAATGGCAACACCGAGCAGCTAGCAGCGTCGCATTCAGTGTCCGTATCGCTCGGGCTGTCCACCGAGTCCATCTGACAGATGAGGAGGGTGGTTCAGCTCTTGTAGCCATTTAGCTGCAGCCACCCTGCATCTGCCCTGTGATGCAGAAGTGATGGGAGGGGTTTGGAGAAGCCTCTAACTGAGCACTCCTTGCACCCTTGGAGCAAACCTGCTTTTCCCTCGCAGTTAACAATCAACTTTTGGCTTTTTTAAAACTTTGTGACACTCTATCCTTGGTAAGGAAACTTTTAAATAGTGAGTTTTCCTCTGTTTGGGTTTTTTTTACGAATATAATTTGCAAACAATACAGATCACTGTACTCTGGGGAAAGGTAGTTATGGGAGAGGAGTGGGGGCTTTCTGTATTGTTTTAAGAGGGAAAGGGAGGTCTCATTACAGGAGGAAAACAAATAAGTGCAGATTTTTAGATACTGTTGGCAAAAAAACAAGACCAGGAAACCAGGTCTGAACTTGGGGGGAGGAGGGGCCATGCATGGGGCCACTGATATTTTAATTTTTTTTTTTTCCAAAGGCATTCAGCAACACTGACTTGCTGCTGATGTCCAAGTAAAAGTGATGTCCAAGTAAAAGACAGGAACAAGCTCCAGCTATTTTATTTTTCATGTAGCTCTGTCACGCATCAAAGAACTTCATATTACATCAGCAAAGCCTCCTGACAGCACAATGGGCAAATGAGCATTACATAGGAAATGAGTAAAATGAGACTTAAAGAAGCTGACCAGAAGTGGAGTCCCTGGAAGCACAGCTCAGCAGCTTCCTGCTCAGATAAGCCTCCTCAGCCTCTTTCTCCACCTTCCCCTTTGAAGCTGCAACACACTTGGTGGTCACTGCAGGGACGTTACCCTGGGGGACAGGAGCTGGATTGGAGCATCGGATGTGGAATCTGCCACCATTGTCCCCATACCATGCTGAGGTGTGTGACATCAAGCCGCCCATCCCTGGGAACTGAAGCTTGCGTGGTGTCCATTGGAAACACAAGTACCCAGAATTATCACCCCGCAAGAAATGCTGAGCATGTCCCTGAACTGTGTGTCACACACAGGATTATGTTAGGATAGTTTTAGTCTTACTGCATGGAACCAGCTAGAAGCACCTGGGTTCAAAGCCTGAGGTAGCTTCCTCAGGCAGCTCCCCACATGGCAGCCAGTTGCCCAGGCAGCGACTGGTAGAGGGTATGGTTCACCACTGAATTAGCTCAGCATGCTGCAGGATTCTTAAAGGAAGCCAATTCTTTGGTCTCACTGCAACCCTTTGAGAAATGACGGTGAGAAGCAATTCTCACTCACAGAGAAACCCTCCAGTGCCCTTGAAATTGAAATTTCGAAAGGGCCATCAGCAAAAGCCATCGATCTGAGAGATGCTTGTTCACTCCATGTGCACTGGAGATGTGGAGAGGCCTGTTCTGCTACCAGTGAGGGATGCTTTTTCATCTGGCTTTAACACTAAACTTCTCAATCTGAGTCCTTTGACTCACTGTTAGAGAAAATATTTAATTCTGTGCATAAACTGGGTGACGGGCCCAAAATCTTTCTCCTATAACCTGCAGAAATTGCTGGAGTTACTCCAGGGATGCCTTTAGTCCCTTCTGTTCAAAATTTAAGACCTGCTGTTCTTCTGACAGCGCAGGTAATAGATACAGCTGGAGCAAGGCTCTATCTCCTCATCTCCAGCCTCAGCCTCTCCTGCCACTCTCTCTTCACGCAGCAGAAGCACAGAAGATCCCTCAGACCAGCATTAAATCCTTGCCTGATGGGAGCTGGTGGGGAAGGTCTCTGCAACCTGTAGCACATCCCAAACTGGTGTCTCTGCTGGAAAGGAAGGGTAAGACCTCACCCATGGGCACAGCTTGAGGAGATCCTGCAGATTTCGAGGTACCTGTGGAGACTTCTCCTCCACTAATCCCGAGTAGCAAGGACAAACCTGCTAGTGGTGGGGTGTCCTGGTTTCAGCTATGATGGAGTTAATTATTTTTAGCAGTGGATGGAATGCCATGTTTGGGTGTTAGGATGAGAACAGTGCTGATAGCACCCTGATGTTTCTAGTTGTTGCCGGGCAATCAAGGACCTTTCTCAGCTCTGCATACTTCCTTACTAGTGAGAAAGGAGGGGACGTAGCCAGGACAGGTGACCCGAACTGGCCAAAGAGAATATTCCATGCCAGTTACGTCATGCTCAGTATAAAGGGGGACTGGGGGGAAGAGGAGGAGACAACACCAGGACGGGCAGTTTCCGGGTTCGGGGACGGCTCTAAGCTGTGCGGCCTGGGTTCTGTGGTTTGGTGAGAAACTGCATTGTGTATCACCAGTTTCATCTATTTTGTACTTTAAACTTCTGTTATTGTTATATCTAGTTTTCTGTTATTGTTTAGTAAACTATCCTTATCCCAACCTGCGTGGTTCTGGTTTATAGGTTGTGGTTTCTTTTCCTCCTTTCTTCCTTCCCTTTTTCCCCTCCCCCAACTTTCCCTCCCCCTTCCTTTTAAAAGTACAAGCGACTGTGTGGGGTGCGGCCCTCGGCCGGGGCAAAACCACGACATGGGGTCATCTTGAGGGCTTTCTCCTCCACTTCTCTGGCTCTTACATCCCAATCCAGCTCCTGTTTCCCCATCGGAGGTTGCTGATTTTGCAACAGGATAAAAAGCAACTAAAGGCAAAGAGCCACCTTCCAAATATATCAAGGGGAAAGCCTCTACCCTGGAGAGCTTCAGAAGAGACAGAAAAGGGGGAGTAGGGAGATGATATTAACTCTGTTTTACATCTGGAGACCCGAAGCTGAGATTCCCCACAGTGGTGATTTATGCAAGACCATGGGCTCACCCAGCCCCATGGTGGGGTACGAGCCAGATCCCTCCACCAAGTCCTGCTGTGGCACCTCCATCACACCGAAGGCTCTGAAACTTCCTCGAGTGGAAGAAAAATGATGATTCGTGCATGGAAATGAGATGTTTCTGGGCTTTTAGGCTGCCTAGCTGTAATCAGTCCTTGAGAAAAGGCTGTGAAAAGGGCAGGATCAAGAGGTGAACTGTCGGACGCCGTGCTAAGAACAAATTGGCTGGCTTTCTGTTACACCATTCTGTTGCTGCGCAGATACACATGCTCACTCATAAAACCAAATGCCAACAGATGATATTTCCTTCCAAACAGGATCATCTGTGAATACATATATATATATATATATATAGCTCTACCTTGAACTAGAAAAATCCATCAGTTTTTCTTCCCCCTGTAGGTGTATACACACAGACACACATGCACAAGTCTGCCATGGTGCAGCCAAAACGTGTGAGCGAAATTATTGCATCTAAACTAGCACAAGCTCAGGAGATACACATCAGCAGCTCTCCAAATTCCAGCACCTCCCCAGCTGCATATCTGCATCCCATAAACTCTCAGGCTTACCATTATGAATAATTTCAATTTGCAATCGTTCCCTTAAACTGATTTTAGACAGATTAATCTTATTTCTTCTTATTAGACACGTCTTCCATGCAGAGTGTAAAACAATAATCCTCTTGTAGCGCTTACTGGTGTTGGCTCTCATCAAAGGGGCGGGCGGGGAATTGTGCTTAATGGCAACAAGGGAGATCCTGCTTATTAGGTGGCAGCGCCTCAGAGGGTTTTCTACCTGCCTGCTGTGGGACTGAAATCCTTGAATTTCAAAGCTGCTTGTGTCTTTTAAGTCATTAGGGAGGCATCTCTCAGCCGGTACCAATTAATGACAACTGTAAATTTTTATGAAGAAAAATGTCAGCACCTCCTGGATTTCCTGGAGAGAAAAATACCTGTGGACTTGTCTTCTGCAGCATGGCACCCTCTTCGTTATAACCAACACAAAAGCAGACTGACATTTTACCACTTATACTTCCACTCATTATGCTGTTTGCTCATTAACGTGTGTTGGAAATTGTGGATTTTGATGTTTGAAGGGCACAATTCTTCCAGTTGTTTCACCTTTTAAAGGTTGGCGGAGCAGCAGTGGCCCCAGACTGCACGCTGGGAAGCATTAACGTTCAGTTCCCTCTGCCCCAGCTCTGAAAAGTCCTTGTCTTTCCCTGAAGAGTTGTGACCATGCAAATAACAGCACTGGTTTTGACTGCTCAAAAGATGAAGTCTGACCTTGCATTATGCAATTGAAAAAACCCAAAATAATAGAGTGAAGAGTGTGTTATCAGGCAGTTCTTCAGGCAGAGAAACAGCATTTCTACACCAGATGCAAGAGGACAGATTTCCTGACAGCACCATGCTTCAATCTTCATAAAAGAAAGACCGAGCTGGAAAATTGTCCATTGTCTATTCCCAGTGAAGTATGGGTGATTTTCCTGAGATAAAAGGCAAAGTGTTCACTTAAAACCAGTGGTATTTAGCCTGTGAAAATGTATTATAGATCAGTCATTTCAGCTTTCCAATACTGCCTGGTATTTGCAAGCACAGGTTTTCAAATCCATGCAAAGGTCTTGCAGGTTCTTTTGCATGTATCCTTCTCTCTGGAGCACTCTGGAACAGGCATGTAGGAACACAGCCCCACTTCGGTATCGATGAGTCTGGAAATAAAGACCAAAACCACACTGTTTGGCTGAAGGGATATGAGCTTCCACAGACAAAGAGAGATTGCATCAAATGTAGAATGTTTGCCCTATTCAAATGAAAATTTATCTTTTTTTCTGAGCTCAAATGTCATGAATGTTTAAGAAGTAGCTTTTTTTTTCTGCTCAGAGCTCTCTTAATGGCCATTTTAATGACTGTCTCCTCAAGTTTACAGCCAGCTATCTAATTACTGAATGCCAATATTTATGAAAGCCCAGCATATATAGTGATAATGACACAATTCAATATTTATGGGGAGCACATTTTTCATAAATACCAACACTGAGTAATCACACTAACCACTCTATTGGTACTTGCACTAATTTCAGAGGAAAATGAGCAAGAACTTATTGAAACTTAAATCCAGAGACTACTCACCCCTTAACCTTTCCATGACTTCAGAGCCTGCATGTAGTAGCAGTAAGAAAGAACTGTGATTTCTTGTTCTGGAAAAAAAAAATCATTGCTAAATTGATGGGGTGAGGGATATTTTTAAGGTGCTGTGATTGGTTTTCAGGTGGTGAGAAGCCTGTCAAGGTGAGCAGTGGGGAAGGAATACTCTGGCTTTTACACAATAGCTCGGTGATTGGAATATTTGGAGAGGGGGGAGAAGAGGTGGGCACAGTGTCAGACTCCCTTTGCTTCTGAAAATCCTCCTTTTCTTGCTAGAAAACCTCAAAGTCTCTGCTTAGAAAATTGCTCAAAAACAGAGGCACTGCTTGATTTTAGGGTCTGTGAGATGAAGCAGTTGTTGGGAACAAAGACCTTCTCCAAAAGTTAGATGACTCAAATGCACCTAGGCTGTGGCGGAATTTAGCCAGTGGGCATTGGATCCAAAAGCCTGCAAGGATGAGGAAGGACAGTCATCACAGAGGGAGGAACTGCACAGGCCAACTTTGTTTTCCATGTAGTAAGGGAAAGATTGCAAATTTGAACGTTAAGGAAGCCGTTCCTGCCTACTGCTGACTTCTGTAAATATAATTGTGACCACGTTCAGGTCACAATTATGTTTACCACATAACTGCGACCAGAGGAGAACTTTGGGTTTATATCTTATTCAACAGAAAACTCTCTACTATTGCAATACCTTCTAATACTAGAAAGAATCATAGAACCATAGAATCAAAGAATCATAGAATCACAGAATCATAGGGGCCGGAAGGGACCTCTAGAGATCATCGGGTCCAACCCCCCTGCCAAAGCAGGCTCATATTGCACAGATGGTAGAAACAACAGTAGCTCGCACCATTTCCTGGAGACCCTGTTTCCATAAGACATGCTATAGAGCAACCCTCATCCAAAGTAATGAAAGGTGTACATTAAGTTGAATAATACCGATTCAAATTGAGGAAATATTCATTCTGCCTGGGAATGACGACACAGATATCTAATGCAGTTTAAATAATGCATCCTAAATGTTTTCCTTTAGGTAATTTTATTACTATTCCTGACCAGCCCAGGATAGTAATCAGATGTTCTCTGCTGAGTATTACCCAGGCTTTCATTCTCAGAAGATCTGAAAGAATATTGCACTGAATCCACAGGGCTTTGCAGCAGATGTGCAGATTGCAGGGCTGGCTGCAGTGAGCCCAAGGAGCAGTGGCCTGCCCTGCTCTAACATCACCACCTAACATAACACAGAGCATCCACATTATGTCAGCACGGAGGCTCATCTGCTCCTGCTTTTTCTCTCCCATACACACCATTCGGTGGCAGGAACGTAAGAACAAAGGATGGTGCATTTGCTCCTGTGCTTGTGGCAGCAGGGGTTACAAATTAAAGGAGGGGGAACCATCTTTGTATACCTTCAAAACAGTAGGAGAATCCCTGAAATACAGGCTATAATGAGGAGTTCATGATTAGTAGCCACCAATGACTTCTCTTTCACGATTTATCTTTCCCCTCCTTAAATTTTTTTAGACTAATTAAGCTCCATGTGAAAAGGCCTTTGTTTAAATCTACTGCAGCTTTAGCTGCAGGTATATGTTGTGTACCTTGCCCTCTCCTAGCTTTCTGTCCCCAGGAACAGCAGTGGCTTCAGTATCTGAAGTTATAAAGTAGTGGCAGTAGTAGTAGAAATGAAGCTTTTTATTATTGTCAGTTATTTGGCGGTGAGGGGAAGTGATGAGATGTCAGTGATTAGTTGCCTAAAGAAAAGAAAGAAAAATGGAGACATTTTCAAGAAGAGGGATACGTAATGGGCCAAGAGGAGACAGGAGCTCTGTGTTTCCACTCAGTAAATCACCTCACTCGAACTCTCATTTTGTTTTCCAGGGCATGAAGAAGAATCAGGAATGTGTAGCATGACTGATAGTGGGATACTACAATTAAAATGTGTATATTTTGAAGTTTTTGATTGCAGTATAAAAGCCAAATGCATGGACTTTCTTTGCCCTTGCTATAAATGGTTTGCTTGCATAGGCACTGTCCTTACTTAAATTAGTGCACATGTACATATACATACATTAAAAATTGTGACATTCTCATTGAGTGTACTCACAAGGAATTGTAAAAGAGCAGTTGCCAACATCTTTAGATCATGCCCTTCTCTTCTGATTGCTACCAGCATAACTTCTGATGCTTGATTTTCCCATGGCGAAAGTTTGCTCTTTTGCTCGATTTCTCTTTTGTGCAGTGAGATGAAGAACTCCTGTGGCTGGAGCAAGCTCACCTTCCTCTGTGAGGGTATGGGAACAGCAAAGAAAACCTAGCTTCTGTTGAACAAAATATATCTATACTTGTGGCCCATATCTGAAAGCTTCGTTAGCAGCGATCCCTGAAACTAGATCTTTGACATCAAAGTGTGGAGTAGAGCCTGAAACAGAACAAATGGAAAGGGTCATTATTTGCAAATACAGATTAAACATTTCCAATCGGTTCCAGTAGTGTTTGCTGATCAGCACCACATGCAGATTCTGTTGTGCTGTGAAAGGCTGCTCTTGTCACCACCCGACAGGAAGATGAGTTACCTGTTAAATAAAGTGACCCATTAAGCAACAGTTATCATGAAACAGAAATGTGTCTTGCTCATTAACTTTGAATAAAGTGTGCTGAACAGAAGACTGGTATTTCAAAAATTATTTAGAAGACTGAATAATAACAACCTTGGATCTACAACTTTGTCTCTATGATTTTCTCCCAACTCCTCCACCAACCAGAAAACTTCAACTGTTGGCGATGATGCATTTTGGTTTCATAGTAAACTCTTTTTTCCAAGTCATTCAAAAGAGTTTGTGTGGGTAGTTAATATCTTAAGTTACTATACAAGTTCAAGTCTCTTCACTACCACTAAACAAGTGTATTGGGTAGTTTACCAAAAGACATCACCTTTCCTTCCTTTAATTTTTTTTTTTCTTTTTAATTGATAATATGGAAGTGCTGAGATGTTACGTAGCATGCAGGTCATCATCATGGCAAGAAAACACAAGGAAAAAAGTTATGCTCTAAACCATTCAGACAACCTGATTCTCCTTATTCCCAGCTACTGTCATTTCTATGTAAGTCTCACCTTAAAAATATATGAACATTTATTAATATACTATGAGAAAACATATGCAAATCTTGACACTGCTCATGCCATGCCTGTAAGTGTAAGGTGCAAAGCCAGCAAGATAGCAGTAGGATGATAGCTGGGAGGCTTCACTAATGGCTTACTGGCACAGTATGAAGACCACATTAGATATTCACTGCTGACATGAGAAGATACTCTCCCAACAGGGACCATGGATTGAAAGAAAAGAACCATTGCCAGCCTGAAATCTAAGCTGCCCAGACACATAACCCTGGTATATGCCTGCCCTCAGCTTTCTGCAAGGTTTTGTGAAGTTAGCTAACACTTAGCATTGATAATATGCCTTTAAACAAATTCCATACATGGAACGAACTAAAAATCATTGTGCCCTCTTCAGCCTCAGCTGTGGAGGCAGCCACTGTCCTCTGTCAGGAACATTGCTGTCCAAGACAAGGCTATAGCTG
Organism: Porphyrio hochstetteri; assembly: GCA_020800305.1. Lineage (NCBI taxonomy): Eukaryota > Metazoa > Chordata > Aves > Gruiformes > Rallidae > Porphyrio > Porphyrio hochstetteri. Next base: position 64,796,181 of record CM036905.1, on the reverse strand, counting down.
CAACGTACCTTCCCAGCCCCCTTCCTAAGGGTCCTTCTTTAAAGGTGGCCCACCTGAGCCACATCATAGAATGAAAATGGGCCAAACAGGCACCATACAGACAAGATGCTCGGGAATAAAACTAACCATATGTATCCATACCTCTTTTTCACTGAAGGATGTACATTTCAAGAAACCACTTAAAACCTGAATAGATTTATCCCTTCAGAAAGATAATCCCATACCCCAAAAGATGTGAGGGCGATCAGTTGAAGTGCCTCTTAAACTCTTTTCATTATTCATTTGACGTCTTGGAAAACATTTTGTCTGGTGTAACTCTATACACCCACCAGGCTGGTGCCAGACATTCCATTAAAGGGGTGCAAGGACTACCTGAGCCGCCTGCGTGGGGGGAGCCACCGCCCCCCCTGTATTAACCCTGATCAATCTCTGTGCAAGGGAGGCAAGACAAAACTATGCACGGAGGAGACCTAGACTGTCCGTCTGTCTGCCCAGGGTAGGCTACAGCTTTCACTTACTGTCACTAAAGACACTTGGAGAAATTAAGCCAGAGATGTTAATTTGAGGACAGAGTTTCTGCTGCTCATGGAAGATCAGAATGGGAGCTCGCTCCGATTCCCCTGTCCTGGACCTGGAGGGAGAAGGAGGGATTCCGCTTTGGTAATATAAAGAGTCTGGAACTGGGCAAACCAGAATGAATAAAGACTCACTTTTTCTCTGTATTTAACTGTCTGTCAGTTGAAGCAGTCACCTCCTCTTCAGTGCTGGTTCTGGCTGGATGCCCTGGCCCCAGGCTGCTCCATCACTACCGCTCATACACACTGCCCCAGAAAGTCTTTCAGGTTCCCACCAGCGCTTGTCACCTTTTCCTCATCCTTGCAAAAACTGGGAATGAGGCACTTCACTGATTTATGCAGTCACCTGGAAACTGGATTGATCCCAGGTGGGCCGTGGACTTGCCCCACAGTTACTCCATGGGAGCCCACAGCAGGGAGCACGCACACACGCACGTGCATGATGAAGGAATGGAAAGACAACTGAAAATCCGAGACAATGTTTGCATTTTCTAGGGCTCCAGAGCTCCCTCTGTTCCAGAGAAGTCCATTGTTTGTTTAAAATGCTGTTTTGTATGCATTTAGGGTCACTTTCATTAGGCCTGTGGATCCCCCAAGTTAATTTGTATTTACCTGTTCTTGCTCCTTCCTACAGCACTGTCATCAGAACTGCTTTTTAGTGTATGAAAATACAAAGAAAAAGCACGTTTAAAGCAATAAACTTTCCAACTATGATTTGTCTTAAAAGAAGTTCTCCAAATTCACTGTGTGTAAGATCAGGGTAGTGACATGACCTCTTTGGCTTCATTCCTTTTGACCTTTTTAATATGTGTTCAATAATTCTCTTCAGTTTCTTACAGAAAAGAAGACCCGTCTCAAAGACACACACAGAGTATTATGCACATATGTCTTCAAGGAAGCCAGATGATACTCACAGATACCACGTGTCCTGCTTAAACCCTGAAATTAGTAAGACCCCCAGAAGCCCAATTGTTCCAGGATTTTTCCTCCAACAGAGTGGGGTGAATTCTCTCAGACTGCCATGGAAACAGACTGGGTAGTGTTGTTGAAAGGAATAAGAATTCAATTGTACAAATAATCTTCAGTTAATGTGAATATTGCTCATTGCCAAGGTATAAATGTCATACTTCATAAGAGAAAAAAAAAAATGTTTTCAGCAGATGTTCCTGTAATCCTATTTACTGGTACTATACTATTTCCCCCCGGTCACATAACATGACTTTTCAGTGTTTTTTATACACTGGAAAAAAACCCCCAACTTTAATGAACACAATATAAGAAATAAGTCATCACATGGAGAGGAACGGAGTAGATGACCTAAACAATTTCCAATTCCTACTGGTTCTTTGTTACACTAAATACGCTCATAATTTGAAGACAAAAGAACAATTATTCTGATGTAAAAACATCCACGTCATGTGTTGGAATAGCAAAAATCATTTGGTAAAAAGTCATGCCCCCCAAAATTAAATAATTATATTGTACGAAAACTGTGCATCAGCCAGGCTTGGCAAGCAGCTCTCCACGTGGGAAGCTGCGCTGGAGTGTGCCCTGGCCTCAGCACACTACATTTCTTGGGGCATTTACTGTACGATTCCCTGAAATATTAAACTACATGCTATTTTTCTTTCTTGCTTATTGAACACACATGATATCCACAAAAAGTGCAGCTTCTCATATTCATAGGGCTGTAGCTTCTCTCCTTCCTCTCTTCCACTCTGGGGTTGGTTTGGTTGTAAATTTCAAATCTGGTCCTGGGAAATCATCCTGACAATAAAAAGAGAGAGAAGCAAGTAAATCAATGATTTGGCTTTTCCACAATAAAACTGAAATAGAACAAATAACATTTTAACCCTCGATCTGGTAGTAGCCCTCATGAGTTAGCATTATGAAAGGACCCAAATTATTTTTAGTGTTCTTTCATAATTTCCCAGCAGGAGGGTATAGGCTACTGTTCCTATTTCAAATATTTGCTGGAGATGCATGAAAGACTCTGAAGAAAGGAGGTCCAGTCAAAGCAATGGTAACAGACCAGCTATCACTAGGTGCCCCAGCTCAGGGATGGAAATGAAACAAGCACCCTTCCCCCAGACAGAAGCGCCATTGCTGTTGTCCAACATTGCGTTGACCTGAGGCCTGGTCCCGGCAGTGCTGGGCACCTTGGTCTTGAAGTGTCAGCAGATGCCAATCCTGGCATCACTGGCACAGCTCCATGGGGTGGCAGGGACAGGTGTGCAAGAGAACTTGCCTCCTCGCCCTTTTTTAATAGGCATGTTAGTATTTTTACACCATCTTCCACCAATCTGTTGGCCTGTGTAAAATGTGAGCTGGCTGTTACCTGTCTAAACAGATACTTCCTTGGACTCTGTGTAAATTTATTCCATTTTAACAACAGCCCAGTGTCAGACACAACTTCACCACCAAAAATGGATTTGCTAAGCATGATCACATTTACTAGGTGCCGTCTTCTAGTAAGACTGTCTCAGGGAGGTGAAAATGGCGATCAGGGAGCAGTGTGCCCATCATCATGGACAGCACAAGCCTGCCTCTGCCTCTCAGTCCCGAGGGCAAGGTGCCCCTGGCATCACTGCTGGGGTTCTTCATTTAGTTTGGTTCGTATTTGTGGCATGTGTGACACAACTGAGTTTCCTTTAGCCACTTCTCTGTGGAAACGGTAGAAATACTTTTTCCACAGATTTCTTCATTCTGTAAATAATTGTCATGAACCCTTTACAACACATTTTTTATTAACACTTACCAATAAAATACGGTATTTTTATTAAGGAATTTATCACCTGAAAATTTATTTTCATCAGATTTCAATAAAACAGTTCTGTAAGAAAACTATTTTTTATCTTTTGTTAAGTATCAGGATAAGATTTAATCTAAAAATTAAATTACTAATTTTAAAACAGTCTTCCAGGAAGTAAATCAAAGCTACAAGTTAGATTAAAGTTAGTGGAAGCTGTAAAGTAAAAATATTATGAATAGAAGCGTGAGGGCTTCTGTCAGAGGATATGACACAATGTAGGAAGTAAATATGTATTTAAGGATTTTAAAATGTGGAATATTGAATCTATAATGGCTATCTTTGATGTAAGTACAGTAAGTATTTGTTTAGAAAATATTTAAAGAGGATAATATTATGTGCAGGGGACAAACTTCAGTGTCACAATACACAGCAGCTTTCACTTACGATCCTTCTCACATTATTGATTTAAAACCAGGCATTACAACACATACATCAGGGGAAGAGAGTATTAAAGTAATTTTGGATATAAATGGGTCAAAGTTACTAATATTTCAATCAGACTTTACTGAGAAAGATACAATTAAGTAGACAAAGAGTTTATAAATCTTCCTTTTTACATGTCATAGGCTATCTATAAAAAAAGATTGACATTATGTGTCATTAATTTACACAGATGAGAAATGAAATTAAAAAAAAGAGTAAATTTTAAAAATTAGTCACTGCTGGTGCAGGTAACAGGAATCCTTCATGGCTAGTTTAGCATCTCATGCAATCACCAGCACCACTACTGTTCCCCTGAAGAATCCCAGCCTAGATCTAGGCTGGGACTGGAACCTGGAGTGTCCAAGCCGAGCTGTAAGCATCCCAGGGTCTAACCGTACACTCATAAAAACACAGGAACAGCATTTGCTGTGTGCTCCTCTGCCGTACCTACCTTCCATACTCAGTAATTTGAAAGCAGTGGGAGTTCTGTGAGGAGGATGTCTGAGAGCAGATTTTGGTCCCTGGGCTATTTGTTTTTTTGAGCTAAAAAGACTAAAGTGGTTGCAGTAGTATAATATACACATCACTTGTCAAATTTAGATCAAAGCTGCTTTAGTTATATGAGAACAGAAAATGTCTGAACTTGGCAAATTCCTATTTTTCCTCCAGGGATGCCACACGTTCGTCAAAGAGCAACTTCACAAGACACACTTTCAGCTGCCACCCACTCCTAAAAATATTGAAGCCTCCTTTCTTTCTTCCTAAAAAAAAAGATAGAGTGGAGCTTTTTTCAGCCCTGGCCATGCTCCCTGCACACCCTCCAGTGTAGAGCAGGGGAGAGCACTGTGCCATACAAGCCCTGGGCATGGGGCAAGCTGCTACCAGGGCACCTCCATCCTCTACTGGGCCAGCTGGTAAGACAAGCAAACTCACAGGCAGAAGACACTAACAAAAGCAGCTGTCTCCTACCTTTTTAAAATGTTCTCTTTATTTTTACTTTTTTTTTTGGTCACAGCATCCTGTGAGCACTGAACATGCTTAAATATTTGCAGGGCTAGCTAAATTTTTCATTCATCTCAGTGTTTGCTTGAAAATTTGGGGGTTTTTGTCAAGATACAGATCTAACTAACAGCAATCACTGTCTGATGGAAATTAATTTGTTGGTTTTTTACAAGCTGTAAAAAAAATAACAATTAAATAGTTTGCTCTGAACTGCAGTTTAGTCTTCAGTTGAGAACTCAAGACATTACTGCATGGGCCAGCGCTTATTCCACATTGTATCTCCTGATTCTATGATCAAGGATTCCCTCAGTGTATTGGGTCTTTTCACCAAAAGGGAAGATTGAGATGTACCACAGAAGATGGAACTCATGAACAGTTTGTGTTATAAAAGCAAGATACTCATCTACCGACCTCAATCCAGGACCAGAGTGTTGTGGTTTAGCGCGGCTGGGTTCTGGTGGAGAAGGGGGGAGTTGCAGGGGTGGCTTCTGCAAGCAGCAGCCAGAAGCTCTCTGAAGGCCCGAGAGAGCAAACACCAGCCGGCTCAAGGCCAGAGTTGCTGCTAACCAAGGCCGAGCCCATCAGCATCGGTCACAGCGCCTCTGGGAATCGAGAAAAAAAAAATGGTAGCAGCTGCTTTTTGCCACCAGAGAAGGGAGTGAGAAGATGTAAGGAACTGTGCAGGCAACAAGGCCAGTGAAGGGAGGAAGGGAGGAGGCGCCCCAGGTGACAGATAGAAAGATACCCTTGCAGCCCGTGGAGAAACCCATGGTGGAGTAAGTGTCCCCCCACAGCCCATGGAAAACCCCACCTGCAGCTCGTGGAGAGGCCCCACACTGGAGCAGGTGGAGACATACAGATTCCGTTACCCACGTTGGAGCAAGCCAGGCTGGAGAGAGAGAGAGAGAGGGAGAGAGAGAGAGAGAGGTGCAACTGATATTTCTGGAATTTCTTAAAGGTAAAAATTACAAAATCAAAGTCTAGAGGGGTTTTTCTGAAGTGTGGAAAAGGCAGGAGTGATGATGAAAATGCCAAAAAACCTGCTAGTGTGGGTAGTCTGTCCTGCCAGAAGCAGAAACATTTCTATACTTCTAGTATCTTATCATCTTATATCATTTCATTTTTATTAATCAACTGTACCTTGGGTCATTTATATGTCAGATTGTACATAATTTCTGTCTGAGGTGCAATTTTTAATTTGAGTATCTCAGGAAAACATGAGGAGCCTGGAAACTGATCCAATGAGCTATGGCCAGGATGCAGCTTTACAGAAAGATCATGAGCACTAACTTTCCTTGCCAGTAATTATTAAAATTTGTAAACCAGCATTTGAAAGAGCTTGAGTTGAATGGTAATGACTCTAAATGGCTTTTAAAAATATGGTGACAAAAATACTTATACCATTCTCTGTCTTTAAGATAGTAATTGTAGTAAATATTGCCAGACCTGCAGAGACGGAACCTGAGAGCTTGTCCATTTTTTCTAAGTGTTTCTGTTGTTTTGACAAATATATCCCTACAATTCTCACCTCCCTTGGATACATACCTTGAGATATTGCCATGCTGACATAATAAGCACTAACAGCAGAAATCAAAGTCAGAGTGACAAAACTTACTGCACAAAATGAGAAACTAAGCAGTGTCAGTATACAAGCATGAGAAAAATGGCTTAAACCCTGTATTGCTTTGAAATGACACACTTTCCAGTTATTTTTGAATATTCTGATCAGCACGGGAAACGTAGAAAAGCCCCGATCTGCATCGCTGATTTATCCCTTGTGTTTGCCATATCAATGCCAGGGTCCCTGGGAGCACGCCACTATTTACCCCCAGCTTTCAGAGAGCTGCTGCTCTGCTTCTGGCTTGGGAAACCTTGAAAGACAAAAAGGGAAAGCAAGCAAGCGTGGCTTGCCAGGGGTTGAAGCAATTGACTGAAGCAATTAAATCTGCTGGCCATGTCTTCCAGAAGACAAGGGGAAGATTGACAGACCATGCTGACATTCAAATCTCATGCCACTGCTGAAAGTTGCCCGTGCAGTCCTGCCGAGTACACCTTGCTCTGTTAAGCTTGGCACACTGAAGGTAATGCTGGCTAACAAGCTGGGGGTTAAATGAAGCCTTTTGTTTAGAACTGTAACTAATTAATGTCTGGGGACAGACAGGTTTGGTTTTTAAGTAATTATTACAGCCTATTTCTGCCTGGGCAGGAAGAGGCAAGAAGTCCTGAGCACCTGAAGCAGGGAAGAGGGGCTTTTTTTTTCCACAGCAGCGCTGTGTCCAAGACCACAGAGTTGGGTTGCCTGCTGCCTTTTCCTGAGGCAGATCTTTATATGCTCTAGAAGACAGTAGGACAGCCTGCTTCATGAGCCACCTTCCTTTCCTGCACATTTTTTTCTCTCCAGTACTTGCTATTTCCTGTGTTGTTGCTGCCTCTTCACTCCTTGCTATGAATCAATACACTGCTTGAAGCTAAAGATCAACTGACTCGAGGAAGACAGGTTATGTATATCTTCTCAGGACTTTAATACTGTAGGAACAAACGTGGGAGACCTGGGCAGATCAAGCAATATTTTGCCCTGGCATTCCCATGCAAGTGAATGATTGCTTTGATGGCAGATGTATTGACAGCTTTAGTTTGGATATGGATGGAAAGCAGACTGCCTTTTAGGAGACGCTGCTGGTTTACTCAAATCTGATAGACCTCAAGTGTCTTGAGGGTTAGGGCACATCTGGCAGTGCCACCCTCAAGCAGCTATCACAGTGTCCAGGTGTAGTTTTTACTCAGAAGTTAAAGTTTCTTCTTTAAATTAGCTGCACCTATCAGGACCTGAGCTGAAGGATCTTCGGGTTTTTTTCTGCTATAATCAGTTCTTGCTGGAGGCACACAGGAACTCAAGCCCCTTCCCTGTCACATAATGACTTCTCCATCGACTTTGAAAATACATGCTTGTAGCTTTAGGGTTACAGACCATTCTTGTTTACAAGTCTAGTTTCTGATCCCTGACTGACATTGTTGGGAGGAGATCACCTGGGACACTTATGGTGACAGCACAGGGACCAGTTGGGGATGCCCTCCACAGCCTGCTCCCGCACATCACCACTTCCAGCAGCAGCTCACACCTACTGTGAGAGACACAGGTAAATCTTCAGGAAAGAGCTGCATTGCTCAACTGCTGGTGAAGCTGCTCTTCAAGCTACGCTCCTTTCCTGTTTGTCTTTTGGGAAATGCCTCATTTTCTCCTCTGCTTCCAGTGGAATGAGGAAGAAACTGATTCTTCTATGACCCAACCAAAGGAGCAGGAAGATCCCCTCTGCCCTGTCCCCATCCAGGGCAGCTAAGACCAATGCACACTTTGTGCACTTGCTCCCAGTGTAACTGACTCATGGGCGTGCTGGGCAGTGCCTGGGAAATAAAAAGATAACCCAGGAGCTGCTTTCTGTCGGTCTGTCTGTCTGTCTCTGTACTTTCTGATGGCTTTTTTAATCCCTGCCCTTGAAATAAGGAAAAAACCAGACTTGGCTCTGCTGCAGGTTTCCATCTTGCACACATGGAGTCAAGGAAGTGAAACCACTCCTCCAAGGCTATGTACGCTATGCCATATATCATCCCTGCTTTCTTATTTCCTAAGACCCTCGTTCCACCTGTCAACACGTGCAGCCTCTTTCTTAGGCAAATCATCCCCCAGTCCTTTGGTGGTCTTGCAGAGCTCAGAGCCAAACTGCAGTTGTTACTTGAGAGTACACTAGGGTTTTACAAGCCTGCTTACCCTGAGGAGACATAAATGAATTTATACAGACTTCTAATACAGATAGTAAGTAATTTCTCTGTGGATCAGGCATTGAAGGAACTAAGGAGTCACTTTAGCCTTTTTAGCCTTTTTTTTTTAAAAAAAATTAAGGTAGCCACCTGGAAAACTGTTCCATCTTCTCACCTGGAAGAAAAAACGGTACCTCTTGCTCTGTTGTTCATATCCTTATGAACCTCTTATTGCCATCAGGAAGTAGCAGCCTACAGAGACTGATTAAGTGTTCAGAAAAATGAAAACCATGAGTCTAGACTGCAAACTCTTGTATCTGGAAATCAAATGCGTGCATAGATGACTCATTCTTATTTTCCTGAAAGAAAACTTTATGCTTCCCTTTAACTAAGTTTTATGAGTAAAACTCTTCTCACTGTGTGTTCAGCACAGACTATTTGAAAGATCTTGAAATGTGTCATGTATTGGCAGTGTATCCTGAGCAATAAAATATGCAGAAATTCATAAGCACCATCCTCTCAAACTATTTTGGGCCAGATCTCTCTCAGAAATCCATGCAAAACCTTGACAAGGCAAGTAAAATAAGACATAGTGGGTCCCAAAGAAAGAAATACAGTTCTCCTTGGGCTCTCTATCTTTTTGGCCTAGCTTAAAATCAGCTGGTGCAGTGCTTATGCTTTATGCAACTTTGGATAGGCTATAGGTAGACGTATACTGTGGCTCACACCTCAAAACAACAACCAAAATAACTTTTGTGTTTATAAAAGGGCCTCTGAACAATCTTCCAGATACACAGGCCTTGATTTTTTTTGTCTTCTCAATCACACTAACCTGTTTTTTATGTGTCAGAGTATTTGGACAGCAAGGGGAATATTTCATTATATAACCATAAATTGCATAGCCTGTCTGCCAAGTATAAGATGCAAGTACTGTGAATTTATTGTCTGGTTTCTGGCTCTGGCACCCATCTGTCATTTGTGCATGGGTAAGTCCCTTTGCTTTGTGCCTCTCCTGTACAGCCCATTTGGACAGCAAGCTTTGCAAGGCAGGGTTTCCTGCTTACAACGTGTCCACTCCAGATACCCCAGGTTAGCTGTAGGTTAATGGACATACGTAAACAAACAACACATCCTCCAAATAACCCCATAGCTTGTCCTGCAGATACTATTTTTCCCTGGTGATAAAAAATTAATTTGAAGATACATATCTATGTAAACAATTTGCCTTCCCCATTATAGAAGGTTACTTTCTTGGTATACGTTTCTGTGCTTTCTTGCCTACCATGCTTACGTCTGCTGTTCTCAAAGGCATCTGCCCCTGCTCTCATGCCTTTCTCACAATCAGTCACAGCTTGATGCTACTGCAGGCTTCTTGGTTGTCAGTCAAATTATACCACCACAGATGTCCCAGGTTGTTTTTTTCTTCCATGGATGATGTAGATAATAAATAGCTGTTTGCCTCCTGACCTTGATACTTCTTCCATTATGTTGGGAAGATAATGGGATGATGCCCAATCTCCGTTAAGGCACAAATTGTAACTGGCAACTGGTAACATATCCATAGGTAATGCCTTAAATAATAGAATCCAGTAGCAGCAAATAACCTTTGATTACTTGAACAGAGGCCACGATTGAATAACGAGAAAGGACAAAGTGAGATCTCTATGTTAGTGATCCACATACGATGGCCTTTACTGCTGGGTAAAAGACTGGTACACGCTGAACTGGTCAGCGTTCAAGAAGCTCCAGTTTCAGGAGCAGACCCGTAGGAAGTAACATCAGCAGGGCAGAGATCAGGTTTAGTTCTACTTGGCTCATCCAAAATATTCTCATTAATTGAAGACAGAGATGTATGAATTTTGCTATGATAGGTAAATGGGCATCCAAAACCAACACGTTGTCCAAAAACTTGAGACTGAGACTTATTTTAACAGGTTTAAGATTTATGCTTTTGAAATAAGAGGAAATTTTTTTAAACATGCTTTCCTCTTCCCAGAAGCGACTGCTCTGTTTTGTCTGGATTCACCCTAACAAGATTATTTTTCATCCTGGTATTGCTTTCAGCAGGAGGCTGGAAAGGCAGCACTGTTCTCCAGTGAGGGCCACTCTGAGCTCCAGGCTCTTTCACACGGTGTGTCTGTAGTCTCACAGCACCCCGCACACCTCAGACTGGTTGTGAGACTCCAAATGGTGCTACACATCTGAAATTAGGAAAGTTTAGGAACGGCTGATACAGACAAAAGGGGTAACAATATGGCAGCAGCCATTTTTGGGTAACAGTTGAGCTGCAGATCACACTCGCCTGCTCCACCACCAGACGCCTATCTGTGCAATATGAGCTAGGGAGCTGCTTTGGCAGGGGGGTTGGACCCGATGAGCTCTCAAGGTCCCTTCCAACCCCTACGATTCTGTGATTCTCTCATTAGTGCAGGTAACTGCATGCTCCTGTTCAGTGCTTTGAGATGCAACAGCTCTTTCTGCTGCTGCTGCCACTGCTTGATGGGGCAGATGACAGGTTGGGAGCTGTGTCTGTACTAAGCTGCTAAAGCAGTTCTGACCTCTTCAGCTCCACACTCTTTGGGTAGATGAGTTTACCTGAAGGAACCCATGTGACCTGAAGGCACATCTGGAGGTGGATGAGCTTCCCCAGAACACCTTTCTGCATTTAGTCTCAGAGGAAGAACTTGAGCAATCTCAGAGCATTTCTGAGTTCTGTGGAGTTCTCTGGAGAGAGTAATACTTGTAACGAACACTACCAAACGGACATTTTCCCTCCTCAGCAGGGAGGGAAAGAGCAAATGCCATGTCTGTACTATGCTCTAGGCAGAGAGGTACCCATATTTTAGCCCTTCAAAGACATCCGAGGGAAGGGTCCTACTTACCTTGCAATAAGGGAAAAAACATTCTTGGTCATAACTCAAATATATTCTGTTATAACCAGATTTGGTCCTAAGCTGTTGTTGCTCTAGATCTTCCTTCTTTGATGTAGGACAAGCAGGGAGAAAGTGGCAATTCTTCTTTCTTTGGACTGATGTTAAACTCTTCCTCCAACATTTGCGGTTTACTCCAGTTTGTATCTTCTTTTTACCGGTCCACCAGTTTGAAGCAATGGTTGGAAATGAATAACCATTTTCCTGCTTTGCATTACCATGGCATCCTCAGCTTTAAGAGGATTCTCTCCCTTTCATGTTTAGATCTGGTATTACATTTTCTGCTTTATTCATCCTTAAAAGACCAGAAGCCTTTTCCCCCGCTTTTTAATTTACTTAGAAAAAGCACATTAATTAAACAGTTACATTTGGTTGGTTGAAGGTTATGCATGTTATTTCTTTAGCTGGAGGTTTATCTGGCTGTCAGAATAACTCACTGGAGAGATCACAATTTGATAACAATGCTGGTCAACCAATGTGACCTTCAACAGGACCACCTGTGGTGGACCTTATGAGCCAGCCTGTAGCTCTTATCCCTGCCTTTTCTGGCATGATTTTATATGCTACTGCACCTCGGGCACACAGTATGTAGCTTCTGTCAAGCCTTCAAGAGACCAGCAGTGTGATTCAGAAAGTGGCGATAAACACAGAAGATATGACTCAGAGATGCCCATGTTACCTCTTCTTCTAAGGTTTCCAGGGTTGTAAACAAGGGAGGACTGGAATGACCAGACAATCAATTTACAGAACACTGAAAAGGTCAAGATATTGTAATATGCCGTGTTGCACCGAATATATGGGATATTAACATTCAGGCACTTCACTCCTAGGAAAACAACTGCAGTGGCACAAATACAGAAGGACAGACTTCCACCCTGGTGGCAATTATACAAACAAATGGATCTACTCCAATTGTACCCCGAGAGGCACATTCTCGTGTGATCCTCTTCAGAGGTTGTATTAATGTTTAGTTGTTCTGCTTGAGCAGAACTTAACCTGATAACCGTTTGGGATGGAAATCTTTCCTTCTTTCTTGTAAATGAAATCATGAGGAAACACTAACGGGCAGGTCATCCTCAGCTAACCTTTTAAATTCAGCAGGCATTTGTGACAAAGCCAGGAGCCTCTGTTAGGATATTTCTACATCTTTCTTAGTCTCCTTTCTCATAGTTAGCTCGCACTTTACATTTCACCTGTTTTACTGGGGTAAGGAATTCTGCCTCTGACTATTGTCTTTACTTTGACAAGTCTTTGTTAATTTGGTATACAGATCCCCAGAAATTTAACTAGGAGCCATTTTGATGTAAGGGTAAGACCAGGTTTCTGGTCTGAATGCTCCTGTATCCCTTACAGGTTTTTGTGATTCCTAAACGTTGGGTCATTGCTGTATCTCTAAGTGACTCTAAGTGATGCGCATAATTTTTTAAATCTCTGCCTAAATCTGGACCCGCAGTTACAGCTGAGGCTGCAGCAGGAACATGTGCAGCTGAAAGATTATTATATATACCTTACACAAAATACTCTGCTCTGTACATCCCTCTCTCTGTTTGCTCATATTAAGCAGTAAAGACCACAATCCTCTATATGTAGCAGAACTTGACCATTTAGAAGGGAAATATATTAGCCAGCTATTCTAAAAGGAGAAGCTAGACATAGCTGCAGGACAAATGAAGAAGGTGTTGTCTACCATTTTTCTTCAGTTACAGGAAGAAATGAGCTCTGCCCCAAATTAAAACAGAAATTGCAGTCCTCTTTCTTTATAACTACAAATAAGCACAGCTGAAAGATGTGGGTGAAGTGAGAAGGTGGCTTTGATCCTCGATAAGCAGGGAAAATTGAAACAGCAAAGGCTTAAAATAACGCAGGGTCACACTGTTAACAAATTGTCCACTTTCCAAATTTAATGCAGAAGCTATCTTAATGATTGAAGATATAGCCATCTGTACCAAAGGGGATTTCCTGCAGGTATAGCCTGCTAGAAGTCACTCTCAGATAGCATTTTGTTCTTCACCAGTGTCCAGAACCTTGTTAGCTGCCACACAAGCACCCTGAGGGCCTCTTGCTGCTGCCGCTACTTCAATTCCCATCTCATTGTTTGGGTGGCAGAAGTCTCACGCTGAATGCCAGAAATCTGGAACAAAGCCTGTATCTTCTTGTTTATTCATGCTTCATCAAGACATGATTCATGTTTAGTTGCTATTAATTACCACCACTGACTGTAGGTAGCTTTGCCTCCACACAGGAGTGGGCTCTTGGAATAGGGCAAAACACTTATAGCTCGAATGAGTGCCAGAAACACCACAAGACGAATGCTTGCTGGAATTATAGGGTACTGCATAATCCTCTGGTCACATACCAGAAGATGTTACAGTATCTAAAAAGATGATCTTACACATCATACAGGTTGGGGCAATAACACCTGTAAGGTGCTCAGAAACATCTGCCAGAATGTTAGAGTTCAAAATACAGAGAATCAGAAGAGACCCAAATCATCTGAGAACTGAAAGATTAATAAAGGAAGTCAAACCATGTCCACGTATACCCAAGGTGTCTTCTGATATCCTTGGCAGCCTGGTGTATGTGACAGAAACATATTTATGTCTGCCAGGCAGATCTAGTTATTGGAAAAAATTCTGTTTGCCCACGAAAACTCTGTTTTCAGTAAGAAAGTTCTGTGTATATCAGCTCTTCTGTAAACATTACAAAATCATTCTTCTGGGTACTTCTGCTGTGCATAAGGGGAAGCATATCTTTTATAACGCTTTCTTATTGCTACATTTGTGATATAACTGTTACACAGTTCTACTGAAACTTAAATAATTTGGTTTTCCTTCTGGTTTATGTTTAGAAGGTTGTGGGCTGCTTTTTCTCCTTTTTTTTTGGCATTTGGAAGCAAGTCAACTAGAGAGCATTTCCTTTGCCATCTGAGGTTGAAAGTAACAGCATGGAGTCAGAGAGGGCCATTCAGCAGCCAATTTGTATCCCCAGTTGGGTATCCCTTCAGTTGAATGCAGCTGGAATAAAACATACAGGGACCAGGGCTAACAGAAACAGCAGAAATTAAGAAAGTGAATTTTCTAGAAATGCTTAAGCTATAAAAAGAGTTGAGCATTCTGTTGAAGCTGTGAATTTGGCTCAGGGATTCCCTTCTTCAGAATCAGATTACAATTGCTGATGTAAGAGGAACTGGATGTTTAGCCCTCTTTTTCCCATGAAAAATTTGGTTTAGACATATCTAATATTGCCTATTTCTGACCATTTAGGTTTTTTTGCAACCATGGTCTGATGAAAAGATAATTATGGAAAAAATCAGCTATATGTGAAAATGAGAAAAGAAACAATGCAGCTTTACCAGTTTAGCAGTTTGCTGTGCCCTTTCCTTTGAATAACTCCAGCTTTAGAGCAGGTATTTGAAAATTAGTAGTGAAGTAATCAGAGATATGTCCCTCACTGTTCTGTAGAAACAAACATCTCTACTTTGGGTGATTTTGTAAGTCCCAGCTGCTTGGTGGAGTGCTTTCTCTGTTAACAGCCAAGAGTGAGTGCGCTGAAGACTTCCATCTTCCCCAAAAAAACCCCATTTCCAAATTTGCTCAAGCTATTAGAGCCTGAAAACTCACATTTGCACAGATGCTGCAGGGATGCCTCTCATTTTAGCAGCTCTGCTTTCCGAGTCTCCACCGTGTGCTCCTAAGCACCTCGCACCTCTGCAGGCTGCCAGCTGGGTCATGCCTTCCCCACCAGGGAAGAGGGCACAGTGATCCCAGCTATGCTGGGCTCCAAGCACAGGGTCAGACTGTCAATGTAGTTCTGCTCCAAGGTGGTGTCTGTGTTGGAAATTAAGGAGTGCGCCTTCCTCTCTTGTGTCCTCAGTAGCTCCCTACCTGCTGCTCCCTGGTGCAGTTTTATTGCCTACACTAATAAAGGGCATAGAAATGGGTATTTTTTTTTGCCAACAGAGCATGATATACCCAGTGTAAGACCATATAGTGAGTGATTAGGATAAAACACATAACTAGGAAGCTGCTCGTTAAATGAGCATCATCCAACAAGTACACCAGATCTTATGAGCTCATTTAAGAGTATGCCCAGGTATAAGTGGACAAATAAAGATTGGCAGGCAATTTAAATCGAGCTGTTTCCTAATTCTGGAGTGTTTGACTTTGTATTCTTCTTTTAACATAGATATGTGTGGGTATGTGTGCATGTACACGTAAATAGGGGATCAATATACGTGAATTGCTTCCAGTGAGGAATACAACCTTTTAGGGATCATTCCTTGAGCCTTAAGGAGAGAGCTATGGGTCTTACAGATGTCTTGGAGAAAACAAAAGGATAAGACATTCCAGAATGGCCAGGAGATCCCCAGAATATGGAAGCTGTATCAATAGGCTAAAAGAAACCTGGAGACTATTTTCTTTTCCAACAAGAGACACAATTTCTCTCCCTACTTCCTTTCTGCACCACCCATCCAGTGGACTTCTGAATTTAATCATACCTGGTGTCACAACCAAAGAGTAGAAGTCATTTGTCAGGTCATGTGACCTGATACATCTCCAGTGAGATATCCCTGCCACTTAAGAGCAGGAGTGCATTGGCCTTGGGTTCATACATGTTCTTGTAGATAACATGGCCATACATGTGATGTGACATGATGGTGACACCAGGAACACACTGAAGAGTGGGTCATACTTTCATCTGGGAAATACAGCCACTTATCAGTGGTATTTGCAGTATCAGTAGATTTCAGAGAACTTTATAACAAGCCCCGTTTACTCACTTATGGAGAAGAAGTACAGAAGCATCTCCTAAAAGAGCCAGTAATGTAGAAAGTGGGAGGCTGTCAAAGCATGGAAAGGTGGGCTTGCTAGGTGGCTGTACTTAGCAGAGAGGTAAGGCAATCCAGACAAAAAACCCAATAACCCAAAATAGCTTCTCAAGAAACCAGACCAACCCCTTGCTTTTGTTCTCCTGGTGAAGACAGGATTTTCCTATTCTTTAGAAAGACACATCCTTTTTTTTAAGAGTTGGGCCTTCTCCTTGAAGAGTGTTCAGGGTGGTACCTCTCCCGAGTGTGTTGTGCTCATGGTTTTGCAACACACGTGTTGTTTCAGCCAGGCTACCTCCTTCTGCCCTACACCCCATCCCGTGGGGATGCAGCCTGGAGCTCAGGCTCTGCAGTGACCTGCACCACCAGGACCTGCTGTCCCTGCAGCTTCCACCTGCACTGTCCTTCTCCTGCTAATGCACGTAGGGCCCTGGATATTGCAAGTGCGGCTTCACACTGGGCTCAGCAGGGCAGCAAACTGGAAAACGTGAGGGAACCTTTCAGCTGGCAGTGTCAGGAGAAGTTGTGCTGGCATGGTGCCTGAGGAAGGGTGGGCAGGCATGAAAGGGTCTCGGGAACAGCCACAGAGGGCATCTGGGGGAATGTAAAATTGAAGTGCAAAGGTGCTGACGGACTTCTGGTATTTGTAGATCTGGAAGGAGTGGTGTAAATGTTGGTTGCATGTCCCATCCAGGTGCCTGAGTGTTTCTGCAGAGTGAAGCCAGAGCGCTCCCCCCAAGGTTCACCTGCTAGGTGTGAAATTCCTGAACTCCAGTAGCTTATTCTCATTTAAATTCTTTTCTGGGTATTATAGGTTCAGTTGTAATTTTCCATTGGGACATGCAAATATATGATGTGTGACATCAGATTACGGCGCTCGCTACGCCGAGTAGAAAAAGGTTTTTGCATTTTATTTTATACCAGAAATAACAGGGAATATTCAGCATTCCAGAGCTGACATTTTCAGAGAAACATCAGTGGTCAGAGTTTTCAAAAATTTTAATACTGCTGTCACATAAACTTTTGCTTTTAATACAGCACACTTTGGGAATGAAGAAGCACCCTCTTTTGCTATCATCTCTTGACTACAGAGTCTTATAAACAGGCTTCTTTCTGTCTGAGATGAGGATTTAGCATACAAAAGGTGCTAATGTATTTGACTAGCAATGTTGTATAAATCTTTATGGTTGGTAGGAGACTCCTTTAGTCTCTGTGGCAAGGTCACATGTCATACAGTGATGTAATTTTGAAAGGACTGCAAGTCCACAGTCCACCGGCATAATAGCTTGTAATGTAAGCTTGTCATTGTCTGGTCATTCCACTTACACCAACACATCTGAGCTAAGATAATTGATCTCATTTAAATACACAAGCCAAGATACTGCAATTTCAAATTACTGCATCGCCGCAGTTACCCTAAATATCACTGAAATAAATCTACAGTTAATCTCAAGTAAATGGCATCAACACACTTCTTTATATCTCGGGTGGAAAAGAACTACAATCTAACTAATGTGTTGTGGGGTTTTTCCCCATATTTTTCAAATTAATTCACAGACACCTTGAGAATACTTAAAGCTTCATGTGTACTTTTCAAAATACGGAACCATGAAGTTCTATATAATAAAGGTAAAACTACGTGGTTTGTTCCGAAGCTGTCTGAAAAATCACCCTTTAATAATTCACCATGCTTTGTTAGTCACGTGTTTTGCAGTAACAGGAAAAAAAATGGCAATTTATTAGATATTTTCCCTGCAAAACCGTGAAAGTCATTGCAGAAAATCCTTGCTAATAAGTAAACTGTTCCAAGGTACTTTGTCTGATCTGAAATATCAGGACTACAGGACTGGTTAGTGTCAGACACAGGCTTCTAAAACTGCTTGGGGCATTAAGACTGAGCGATGGCAACAAAGAAACAGTAAAATATCTTACCCATTTGCAAACCTTTCTCTGTGAAGAACAGTGAGCACGGATTAGTCCCTGGCACAGAGGAGCTGGGAGCCTTGTGCCTGCTGCTGTCGGTTTTGGAATGGGGGCTCGGGCAGCGTGGCTGAGCAGTGCGGCTGGACGGCCGGGTCTGATCCTTGTACGGGCGTAACGACATGGAAAACATTGTGCTCACAAAACCAATGGTTCTGCCAATATGAACCCCAGAGGTTAGAGGCCTCTGCTGGCACATCTCAGCTGGATAAAAATCACACCTCTAACCCTGTTAACCTTTGGGGGGAGAAGTCTTGCAGCACAGAGACTTCCCTGACAACTCACCGCCCTGCGCCTGCCATGCACTGAAAAACACCACCCACCTCCAGGTTACTTGCTGTGTGTAACACATCTGAACGATGTCTGTCACCTGGGACCTTCCCTCACAGATCTATCACTTCATTCTTCTCATGTGAAGATACTCCGGCTCCCTCTTGTCCTACACCTTTAAGAAAAAGCAACCTCAGGTGTCACATTAGGTTTTACTGTGCTTTGTAAACTGTGGTCAAAATCCATCCTGTTTTATTCCGGCAGGAATATTGCAAGTTATGGTGGTATTTGGAAAACTGGACTCCTGGACAACATGGCTATAATTCCTGCCTTTTGTTCAGCCCTTTTAAACAGCCTTTCTTATTTCTTAATGCCAAGCTCTCACTAGGCTGCTACCTGCCATATTCTTTTACACTCTTGCTTTCTTAAGTAGAAATGGCTAACTGAAATGCCAGGAATTATTTGGAATGGGGAAGCACCACACAGCTCAGCAGGGGAGGGGTTTTTTGTTTCCTTTGTTTGTTCCTTTCCTCCTGCATCCAAACATGGCTCCACAAGCTAATGCCCTCACTTCAAACCCCACAAACAATTTGGGATCTGCTGGAAAGTACGGTTTCAGCTGCAGCGACGCCAACCAGCAACGCTGAATATTTGTGCAAAATAAAGAGGTGCAAGGCCTAACCAGCTGATAGTACGCGAGGGGAAAGTTTTTCAGTGACCCACAGGTGTTGTGGAGGCTACAAACTGCAAACCATCTTCTCCAAAACAAACATTTGCAAAAGTGTTGATTCTCCTTTAGCTCTCAGAGGAAGAAGGGAGAGAAGAAATTCACATTTTTACTCCAGGGGAGGTATCCAGAAGCTTTTGGACTTGGATGTTGCTCACTGGTCTTTTTCTTCTCTCCCTCCCACTCATCTTCCTTTCTCCTGCAAAAGCATAGGGCTCCTTTTCTTCACAGGTGTTTAAGGAAATCACGCCAAGACTTTTTTCGCTGTATTTCCTTTCCCTGGGAGCTGGGGCACATAGAGGTTTAATGTGCAACAACAGAGCAAAGATGGGGTTCCCTGTGCTCTGCAGGCAGACATTTTTCAGAGCTGGAATAACTTTGAAGCCCTGTCACCCGTCAGCAGAAACTTGTGGGACATATTCTCTGTGGGTGAAAACTGCCCTGAGCGAGCCACGGGCCTGACACTGCTGAGGGCAGCTTGTGGTGGAAGGTGGCTCGCACATGAGTGGGACCCACAGTGAGGAGGGAAGGTGGGGACTGAGCAGGGCTGGGCAGAGTGGTGGACGTGGCTGCCACGCTCCCTCCACCCATCTAATGCCCACTCGTTCCTGTGAGCTGCAGCTGTGGGCACAGCTCAGTCCTGGGTCCAGCTTCCAGCCTCCAGGCTGCTGGGGAGTCCTACAGGCCAACTGCACTTGTCAGGACCGGTGGGCTTCACAAGCACGTCAGACCAGGAGTGAAGGATCACAGGGAGGGTGACCTTTCCAGAACTGTTGTCTTTTTCAAGTCTTTTCATTTCAGATAAAAACTATAGGTGCCAAGCTGGGTTTTTTTGGTGGTTGGTTAGGTTTTGGGGTTTTTTTTTTGGGGGGGAGGGAAGGCTAGGGGGAGAGGTTAGTAAGTTTTCATCTCCTCCCATGCATTTTAAACCCTATCTTCCCTTTTGTCTGTCCTCACCGCTCTCAGAGGCCGGGGCTGCCCCTTCTTACCCATGCCTGCGTACAGCGCTCACTGCAACTGAGCCCTGTTGAGGCCTTTGGATCCTGCTGTTACGCATATAATAATAATTCATACCGCCCAGGGCTACGCACGGCGAGCACTTTGCTCCCTTTCCCTCCCTGGCCCCTGCGGATGTCCCTATTTCAGCGCATCCTCGTCTGCTCCCCGCGGGAAACTTTTGGTTAAAAAGGCACACCCAGCCGGCCCTCGGCGGTGGGGGCAGCGGCGCCCGGCGAGCACGGCCCCTTTAAATTCCAGCTGTGCGGCGGGGGGCAGCACCGCTGGCGGCGCGGCGCGGCGCGGCGCGGGGCTGGGGCCGGGGCCGGCTGCCGGTGCGCGGCGGCGGCGGAGAGCAGCCCGCGGCCGGCGGGGTGGGGGGAGCGCGCAGCCCTGCGCCCGGGGGAGGCAGCGGCTCCCCGCGCCGCGGCCCTTCGCGGAGGCGGAGAGGATGAGGGTGGCTTCTGGCTCTTTTTTTTGCCTCCTCGCGGTGATTTCCATAGTAACCTGATCGAGCGGTGCAATTTCGGAAACTGGGGTGGCTTTATTATTATTATTATTATTTATTATTATTATTATTTTCTTCTTTTTTTTCCCCCATGGTTTTCCGCTTCTTCCCCCCCGCTCCCGGAGGAGTGTCAGCTGGCAGGTAAGGTGCCCCGACCCCGCGGGGGGTATTTCCGCGCCGCCGAACTTCCCTGGGCGATAGCGGCGAGGCGCCGGGTCCTGCCCGCGGGGCTCCCACCGTGCGCGGCCGGGGGCAACAGCCCGGCTTCGGGGCCGCGGCCGCAGCCCCGCCGGTTGCCGCGGGGGGCGGTACGTCGGGGCGGGGTGCCGCGGCGCCGGGGAGCCCGGCGGGGGGTTACCCCCCGGGGAGATCGCCGAGCTCTTCTTACCCTCTTTGTTTGCTTGTTCCCAGAGAGGGTTTTATTCTTCCCTTTGTTTCTCTCTCCTTTTCTCCCCTCCCGCCCCCCCTTGTCTCCCCCCCCCCAACCCTTTCCCGTGCCTGGTTTGTTTCCTTGATCATCTTTCCTTCCTCCTCCCTTTTGTGAGGGTGAGAAATCGCTCACACTTTACCTTAAAACCTGCGGCGAGCGAGGACGCAGCCACCCGGCCGCCCGTTCTCAGCGCGGCAGGTACCCACCGCATCTCCCCGCGCTTCCCCAACCCCCGGCCGTGCCCCCCCGCCCGGAGCGCCCCGCAGCCCCCCGCCGGTGCGGGCAGGGGACGACCCTCACCGTCGCGTCGGAGCGAAGAGGGGCAGAGTAGCCCACGGCATCTCCCAGTTTGGTGCCGAGGTCTGGGCCAATCCCCCCCTCCCCATCTCCAACTTCCCTTGCCCGGGGAGAAGCACATCGTGGAAACCTGTGAGCAGGTTAGTCTAGAAGCTTCTCTCCCCATGACCCCGCGCCTTGCCCACCCGCCTGGGCCCGTCCAGAGAAGTTGAGGATGAGGGATGCGGCTTCCTGCCCCTGCCTTGGTGTTGGGTTGACGACGGCGCTGATGGCCCTGTGGGTCCTGACCTGCCCACTGTCCCTAGCGCTGCTCCACAGCCCCCTCACGCTGCCATACACCACTGTCGCCCCCCTGCCTGGGTGGGCTGCTCAGGGGAAGGCCGCGGCAGGTTTGGGGTAGGTGATGAGGACTTCTTCCAGTTGCTGTCACGCTCGCTTGGTAGCGCCGGTGCTGTTGCCAGGAGGTAGTAATTCACCAAGCAGTTCTCTGCTAAAACTTACTGTTGCTTGCTGCCTTCCCGAGCCCTCCGGGTTTCATCCCTAGATGGTGTTTTCGACTGTGACTCATTTTTTGTTGGGGAGGGGGGAGTGGCGGTGGTGTCGGTTTTTGTATCGGTTTGCACTGAGCGCGATGAACAGACGAGTCTGGTCCCGGCTTTTTGTTCCTGTCATAAGTGATCAATAATCATCTGGTGGCAAGATATCTTATTACAGAAAAAGCCAAAGTGCACACTGAGAACAGCTGAAATACAAGGTCAATAACTCTCGGGTTATCAGCGTTAAACCTACTTTGCATATTTGCAGATGACGTATTCCTTTCAAAGTAAGAGGCAACTTCAAGCTTTTGATGAGCTTTATTTTCAGTGTAAATAACAAGCATGCAGTTACCACAGGAAACCAGCCTTGCTTTGGAGAAGATTACCCATCCTAAAACATCCTCAGCCCCTTTTTTTTTTCCTTTTCCTTTTTTTTAAAAAAACCCACCCTTTTTATTTAGTAAAGGTGGACCAGGGTCACAGTCCTCTTAGGTGGGCAGAGTTTTTGTAGCTCCCGATACAAAGGTTGGTTTGTTCCTCCTGCCCAGCAACTGCTACAGGCTTTCCAGACACAAAAGAAAGGCGTAGTCTGTGGCCTGAAGATCGTGCATGCTAAAAAGGCAGTCAGCTGGAGGGTAACGCACATCCACCACCAGCTCCGACCTCGCCTAATGACTAGCTTCGTTCCGGGGAATGCAACGGTTGGGTGAGACAAGTAATTTGTGCAGAGAGGTGCTGGTGGCTTAGGGAGGACCGCTGCCGTAACACCCCCGGGTTGAGCCTTTGGTGGCAGCGGTATGAGGAGACGGGGCTGCCAAAGAGGGAACCCGGACAGGAGGAGTCACCGGGGACAGGTGAGGCAGCCTTTCCCGGAGAAGGATACAGCGGTGGAGCGGGGGAATGAGACGTGAACAGGGAGCAGGGCAGATAAATCAGCAGGGGAAGAGGTTATGCGGGGACTCGAACGTAAAAAAGCTTGAAGTAATGAGTTTAATCTACAAAATCTAGTTCTTAAATTGTATGTGCTTGCCAATTAGCTAACCATTCTGCAAATCAGAATGGAATTCAGATCGTATCTTGGTAAATGTATTGACTCTGAAGTGCTGCAAGGAATGGGAAAAAAAAAAAAAAAGGAAAAGAAATCTCTCCTTTCCCCTACTGTGGGCTTTAAATATGAACAAAAATCAGATCTGAGAAACGAGGAACCTTTTAATATACTCGCTTTCCTGAGTTTACATTCTATCTAGCCTAGACTCCCACAGTCAAAATCAAAAACCCCTACAGTAGTACGACTTCAGGGGGCCGAATTCAGAGCAGTCACGGGGCATTTTCACTAGTGAACGTTGCAGTGTGTTGTGAGGAGGGGTCACTGTCAGTCACAGTGTGGATTAAAGTGCAGGAGATGTGTGGCTGGTAGCTCGCAGGGAGCACGCATCCCATACAAAACACTTCAGAGTACAATTAAGGGAACCTACAGCCCTCTTGGGCTGCTCTGATAAACACTTTCATGTTACATGTATATAAAAAAAGAGCTGCAGCATAACCTTTATTCTCCTATTTTAGAGAGTACGGTCATGCATGTGTGTGTTAGTTTACGTGTGTCCTAACAGTTTTTCAAAATGGCTGAATGATATTGATCCAATTAAAAATACTATGAGAGAGCAGCCAAAATTAGTCTACATTGCAGCTTGAGAGAATCGCAAAAATAATTTCAGCTTTACGTCGCCTCAGCAGCTAGCTACAGTTATTCAGAGGAACTGACAGAACCCTTCATAAAGCTATTGTTTCACCCAGATTTGACTGGTATGGACTTCAGAAAAGTAGAGGAGAATCAATGCCAGGAATTGCCACCAAGATCAGCACCCCGGGCAAGAATACTCACAGCTGTATGTTGGAGTCTGGGAATGTTTGCTTTAGATGGCTGGCATCGATGTAGCTTATACTACAGAGGATCAGAAATTCATTATGTTTGATTGGTGGTGCAGGGATGTAATAATGCAGAATTTCTCATTTTCTTAGAGAAGGGTTATCTAATTCATGCTAAATTTTGCAGTTAAGCTCCACATTGAGATAGACCAGAGGTGTGTGGCTGGGAGACGTGCAGCTGGTTTTTTAAATAGGGAGCCTGACTTGCAGCGATGGGTGTGCATTTTTTTGTACTGGCTGCTTATGGTATTGCCTGCACGTGTTGATGAAGCAGTCTGCCTGAGAGCTGCTGCACTTTGCATGCACAGAACTGGTTTGTTTATACACAGGTCAGTTGTTACTGCAAAGATAAGTGTATGCATGGAAAGTTGCGACCACGGATGGATGCTGGTGTTGGAAAACTGGGTCCCGGTTTTAAGCTAAACCTCTTTAAGATAAACTTCCATTAAAAATGTCAGAGAAACAAGCAAATCAGGGGCAAAAACACTACTGTGTTTTCAATTATGTTCTGCATCCAGCTTGTACTAGTCAGTATAATACCCATTGCAAGGACCCAATGCTGTGTTTGCCATTAAAATACTTGGGATTTTGTTGGTGTAAAATCAGAGCTGTACCCAGATGCTCAGCATTTGCCTGACAATCACTGTCAGAAATACTATGGTAAAACTTCCTTGCAGAAGGGTTTTGTAGAAAGATGTTAATATGTAATGGTAACTGCTGTTTGGTTTACTTTTAATCTTCTTTAATGTTTCTTTTCTGCTCTTGAAAATGACTGCAAACAGATAGCACCTCTTTACTCAGTTATGTTTTCCCACTTTCCCATCTATGTTTAGAATTGTATCTATTTAATTGAGTGACAAATATGACCTCTGTCTCCTGCTAACCC
Source organism: Porphyrio hochstetteri (assembly GCA_020800305.1). Lineage (NCBI taxonomy): Eukaryota > Metazoa > Chordata > Aves > Gruiformes > Rallidae > Porphyrio > Porphyrio hochstetteri. The sequence goes on along the minus strand of CM036905.1, from coordinate 64,771,299 downwards.
AAAAAAGATTGGGTAATAAGAGTGAGTGTGAGCTGGCCTCTCTTCTCAACTGGACACTGGCAGACCGGTATTTGGCTCTGAGGCCTTCCCTGAGCATTTCCCAAGGCTTGCCAGTCCTGGTGGCCCATGCTTCCGCTCCTCTGGAGTTGCACTCTCTTGAGGCACCACTAAAACCCTGTGCAGGCCAAAAGCATTAAGAAAGCTGGTCCTTCTTCTGACAGAGCCTCTTGGTCCTCACTAGCTACTCAGAGCACTGGTTCATGTGGTTGTCTGCATGCAAATCAGGTGTCCTCTGAGAAGCTCAGCGTTGGATGGTGCAAGCACGAACACTTCCTTCTATATGACTGTGTACCTACAGGTCAGGAAAATGTATGTGGAAGGGGCTTATTCCAGGGATTTGTGTGAAATAGAGCCAGCTGATCCTCAGGCCTGACAAGCTTTAACTCTGTGAGCTTCAGTTGAAGGAGAAGGTGTTCGGGTCTTTCAGGAGCTGGCTGGTAAATGTCACTTGCTGCATTGACTGGTCACAGTATTTGTGTTTTAAGTGGAGTCTAGAGAACTCGGTCAGGCTCATGGCTCCATAGAGCAAATGTGTTCCACATCCAGCAGGTAAATGAGGCAGCAATGTCCTTTTAGACTAATTTCAAGAAACAGAAGAGGAATGTAGGAAAAAGAAGATCATGCTATTGTGTCTACTGATCCATTGATGACTTTCCATCTCTGACATCATAAAAAAAAGAGTAGTCTCGTATATCACAAAGTATTCATCACTGGTCAGTTTACTCATACACATCATACTGCAGCAGTCGGTGCTAAGGTAGATTTTGAAACCGAGGTGGTCCCAGTTACTGCTTGGAAAGAAGCCCACTTTTCAGATGGAAGCATTAAAAATAATAGAGTAACAATAACTGAAAGCTGGTGAAGGAATAGTGTTAGTAAAGACAGTGAAGATTTATACTGAACCAGACAGACATTTGTGTGAAGTTAAAAAAAGCCTAAGAGCTATTAAAGATCATAAGAAAGAATGCTTGACTGAGAGCTGATGGAAATAGAAGCAGTTGTTGTTTCAACAGATTTTAATGAATCTCATGTCAGTGACAAATGGAAAAACCTGAGATTTTTTGATTATTTAGAACCGTGCTTTTAGAGAAATACAGCATAATCCTAGAGTCCTTTTAAGTGGGATATCCTGCAGTGCTCTAAATAATTTGATTTGGAGGGAAAATATATCAAATGTGTTTACATGTCATAAAACTAACATGAGATATTTTTCATGTTAGATTTATTACATATATACCTTCTTCTATGAGGAAAAATTAGATAAATGCGCTGCTTCTCTCTGCGCTATTGACATTTTCATTGGCGAGATGATGGATGCTGTTTGGAACCAAATGGTTTGCTGAGGACTAGGAGAATCGCTAGTTTAGGTTTGGGGAGAAATATCTTCCGCAAGGAAGGAGGTACAATCTGTAAATGAAGCATTAATCAAATTTACAGTCGCAAATCTGAAATTATGGTGCAATTACCTGTTTGTTCAGCAGTAGCTACCGTTTTGAGGGTTCTGTTTTGCTCGTATTTGGCTGTATTTCACAATGATGTCAATTGCCTCATACAGTGAAATGTTACTTTTTCTCAAGTGTATGTGTAATATCTAGCTTTTTTGATTTTGGCCCGTAGGCTCAGTTCTACCTGGCTTTTAAACAGAGGTCTATGTCTCCCTCTGTTTTATAAAACATCATGTTAGTTGGAAAGCTGATCCTAGGTAACATGGCACTTTGGATGAGCATGTTGAAAGCAAAATTGTCTACTAGCTCATTATGAAAAATTCTGTTAACTGTAGTTGAATAGGTTTTATGGTAAAACTCCAGCTGGACTATAAAACTTTCCTCTTTGGTCTTTGGACTATGTCCTAATGTGGTGTTATTAAGCCATAAAAATTAGTAAAGCAGGGGGGAAATGCATTAAATTTACAATATTTAAAATAAACCGGCAGTTAAAAACTGCTGAAGGAACAGCTGATGAATTTGCAGAAGAACCTAAGAAGATAAGGGTTACTGCAATCTATTTCAGGATGCAGCAAATTCATGCAGCATCTCTCTCCTGGAAGTAGCAAATCCAAATATCCTTACAGAAAGTCTTTAACTTGCAACAGACAAAGCTGGTTAGTCATCCAAACCGCCAAAATAGTTAAAGCAAGAGTCACTGTATCTTGGAATATACACTGGAGAATTGCTTTAGTTATTTAAAAGCATTTTGATATGCATAAAGCGCTAGGCTACTCTACGGGCTATTAGGCAATGTAAGACTCCAGTACAACCACTAATTTTGGAGCTTTATCTGCATGTGACAGTTGCAGGCTCCTGTAGAGCTTGTGTGTTTTGGGGAGTGATTTTTTTAAGATAACCTCTGAGGAAGCTGAGAAGTATCTTCCTGAAGAATGTAAGAAGGGGGTAACTTTGAGTGTTGGCGCTGCCGCGGTGAGGCTGAGTAGCAGTGAGAGGAAGCGGGGTGCACCGTGTCAGCTCTGACTGACTCATAGTCCGTTCTCCAAGTGCTTGCTGTGGTATGTAGGCTGCTTATGAAGCAGGGCGACACACCACCAATTTTAAGGGGAAAAAAAACCCCAACCTAATAGTAATTCATTCTGGAGCAGCAGTAAGTGAATTAAGCCATTACTTTGGAGGGTTTGAGAGGAATTTGTTGTGATTTTGTTGCTAGAAAACACTCTTTATGTAACCTGTTGTCCTTTCTCTTGAGTATCAAAGCTGCCTGGTGGTTCTGTGTCACTGTGATGCAGAGGTAATGAAGGCAAACCTTCATGGGCTGTCACAACATTGTCATTATTTTGGCAGTGGGTTGGAGACGATTTCAGCAATGAAGCGAAGAAGCTCTGCATTGATAAGCAGGTTTCAAGCTGGACAGCTGGGTAGAAATGAACAGTCCCAAGTGGTCAGATGCCAGATTATAACTACCTTGCTGAGATTTTTATTGTTTGCAGAATACAGTGCCCAGATCATAAATGACTTCTAAATAAAAGCAGTTAGCTTATTTTTTTTTCCTCCTTCCTCCCTCTGCCCATCACTAATCCTCCTACAAGCTATGTTAAGGCACATGAAGGACAGGAGGTGATTCGAGACAGCCAACATACTTCATCAAGGGCAAGTCTTGCTTGACCAACCTAGTGGGCTTCTACAATGGAGAGACTACAGCAGTGGATAAGACAAGAGCTACAGATGTCATCTAGCTGGACTTCTGTGAGGCCTTTGACATGGTCTCCAGCAACATCCTTCTCTCTACATTGGAGAGATAACGGATTTGATGGACTGACTGTTTGATGGATGAGGAATTGGCTGAATGGTCGTATCCAGAGAGCAGTGGTCAACCGCTCAATGTCTAGATGGAGATCAGTGACAAGTTGTGTCCCTTAGGGATCCATATTAGGACCAATACTGTTTAATATCTTCACCAATGACATATACAGTGGGATTGAGTGCACCCTCAGCAAGTTTGCAGATGACACCAGACTGAATGGGGTGATTGATATGGCTGAGGGACAGGATTCCATCCAGAGGAATCTGGACAAGCTCGAGATGTGGACCTGTGTGAACCTCATAAGGTTCAACAAGGCCCGGTGCAAGGTCCTGTGCCTGGGTTGGGGCAACCCTCAGTATCAATACAGAGTGGGGGGTGAAGGGATTGAGAGTAGCCCTGAGAGAAGAACTTGGAAGTACTGATGAAAAGCTGGACAGGAGCCAGCAATGCATGTCTGCAGCCCAGAAGGCCAACTGTCCCCTGCGCTGCATCAAAAGCAGCCTGACCAGAAGGTCAAGGGAGGTGGGTCTGCCCATCTACTCTACTCTGCTGAGACCCAACCTGGAGTACTGCATCTAGGTCTGGTGTCCTCAGTACAGGAAAGACATGGTCCTGTTGGAGTGGGTCCAGAGGAGGGCCATGAAAATGATCAGAGGGATGGAGCATCTTTTCTGTGAGGAAGGGCTGAGCGAGTTGTGGTTGTTCAGCTTGGAGAAAAGAAGGCTGTCATAAGATCTTATTGCAGCCTTTTAATAGTTGGAGGGGACTTATAAGAAAGAAGGGGACAGACTTTTTAATAGGGCCTATTGTGATAAAACAAGGGGTAATAGTTTTAAACTAATCAAGGGTAGATTTAAATTGGGCATAAGGAATAAATTTTTATACATTGAGGGTGGCGAGGCACTGGAACAGGTGATGATAGATGCCCCATCCCTGAAATACTCAAGGTTGGGTTGGATGAGGCTCAAAGCAACCTGATCTAGTTGAAGACGTCCCTTCTCATTGTAGGGGGGCTTGGTCCCTTCAAACTATTCTATGAGTCTGTTTATAAAATACTTAATACCTTTTAGGTTTAATTCTAGTTCCATTCTCTTTTACTGCCATTATTGCCTGTTTGATGCTCTCTGAACGTAGACACATCTTGCATGCCTTTGTGTTGGTGAGATGGCAGCAGGGAGTCATGGCACGACATTCCAAGTCCCAGCTCACAACTCTGGTGACTCCATGGAGCATGCTTTGATGATTCTCTGAAATACCTAAAATTCCCATTTACTGCCTGTATTTGGTTTGGGTGCTGCTTCTTATCTGACAACGTTCTGCAAATGAGTTTTACAGAACACAATAGCAAAGGGTTTTTTTCCCCCCTTTCTTGCTTTTGTCCAGCAAATGCCATCTTTCCTAAAAAGCAAGAAAAGTTCTTCAAAAAAGAGAAAGGACAAGTAGCAAAGGCATCAGAAACCAAGACCTTGTCAGCAGATGAGAATGCCGTTGAAGCTAGGCTGATTAAATAAAGCTCCCCTGATTCTGAACATTGAAATGTCCCTTTGAATTTCTGAAAACTTATTTACATTTCAACACTGCTGAGAAAAGGAGAACCTAATAGGGTGATTGGAACACTGGAAGACCAAAATAGTTTACTTTGTGATTTGTTTATTTTTTTTTAGAAGAAGGGGAGATGGAGCAGGAGAATCGTTTGTTTCTGGATAAAATTTTAATTTTTTTCATTCAGGGACAAGCTCTTGGTTTCATTGTCAAGAGTAAGGAGTGATGATAACACATTCCACTGTCATATATCATTTCATGGACACTGCTTCACCTGAGTAATCTCACCATCCTCACAGCACTCCTGCCAGTGTGAAAGATCAGCAGCGCTCTTGACCATCTTTCTTTGGGTTACATGACCTTCCTCCAGCCTAACCTCTCTCTTATTCTAATACAGAAGCAAGGGAGAAACAGAGTCTGCTACAGAAATTGCTGGCTGCTGAACCGAAAAGATATATTTTACTTAGTATTTTGAGAAGTAGCTAAAAGAAGTTGAATCAAAGGACTTCCATCACTTGACTTACTATTGGCATAGTACGGGAAGCCTGCATGCTCTTTGATTCAGGTAGTTTTCTATCACACTTTATTAATGAACAAGATGAAGGCAAAATGACAGTCTGCATCATTCTTGGACTGGATTTTGCTGGTGAATGGCAAAGTGTTGTGGAAGTCTTGAATGTGATCGTGGTGCTAAGGAAGGTGTGAGTGATGGTTTGAGCTTTACACGGCCGCGCGGTTAGCCTGGATGTCTGCGCACTGGTGACATTTAAACCTGTGTTTCCTGCAGTGCCCTTACGATGCTTATGTCCTCCTGGTCTTTTTTTAATGGCTTTCTAGATGCTCATTTTCAGCAAGTGTCATTTTTTAAAGGCTGACTTTAACGCTGAGTCAGTTTTGACTAAAGCTCTGTAATTTGGTTTTAAAAGGTATATACTACATTAGAAATGAAATACAAATGTCTTTCCTTTGCCTGTAAGATAATTTTCTGTGATCTCATCCATAGAGGAATCAATTAAGAATTCTTGCTACTTACCCATTCCCTTGCTACTCATTTTGTGTACTTTGATAGAAGATTAAGCTTGCATACATTTGATTTATATTTTCATATTTTCATTGGGGGGGATTTATAAATATCTCTTCTGTAAGATATCTTTGTGGATACATCCCATTGCACAACTTTTTCTTGCATAGCATAATATTATGCTTAGAAGTTATCTTGTGGGTGCCAGGTAATGAATTCATTCCAGGACTTCTGGCTGACTACCTGGGAAAACCTGGAAAACACTGACAAACATTGTGGCCATTTGGGGTGTTTCTTTGGTTTGCTTTTTCATTTTTAATTTATTGTTTGTAACCTGTTGTAGAAAGGCAGGCAACCATCCTGGATGAAACACTGGCCAACTGATGGTTTAAATGCTGAGTAGAAAAGTAGTTCACAGCTTTGAATTTGTGTTTTATGAACCTCTCTCAGAGTCAATAACACACTGAAATAAGGAAAAGAGCCAAATTCGTCTCTTGAAGCTATTGCCACTATTAGCTGTTGGCACAGTGAAGGAGAAAACACTACGCTGACTCAGGTTTGACCAGCCACTTTCACGACTACAAGGATTAAGTCCTTGTGGTTCTGCCAGGCATACTTCTGGTCTGGTTGCTTCTATTTGGGTTATCATGATGGGGAGCCTTTTTAAGAGAAAGGACTCTGAAGAAGCCTTTGGAAATAACAGGAATTACTGATCTTGAATCCTTGGTTTCAGTTGCACATGTTACATTTCATCAGTTTTGATATTGGTCACCTGTGAACTGATGGCTGGTAGTCTCCAAGGAGAATTAATTTCTCCAGGCATTCCTCAAAAGGCTTTGTTTATGGTCACAGTCAGAGCGAGCTAAATGAAGGAAAACCTCCAGACTCCCTGGCCTCAACTTGATGCCAGCTCTCCAAGGCAGATGCAAGCCTATGTTTCTTGGGATATTTTTCCTGTTCCATACTACAGGCACCTGCTATTTCACAGAATCACAGAATGTTAGGGGTTGGAAGGGACCTCAAAAGATCATCTAGTCCAATCTCCCTGCTAGAGCAGGATCACCTAGATTAGGTCACACAAGAACATGCCCAGGCAGGTTTTGAATGCCTCCAGAGAAGGAGACTCCACAACCTCTCCGGGCAGCCTGTCCCAGTGCTATGTCACCCTCACAGTGGAAAAGTTTCTCCTTACATTCACATGGAACCTCCCATGATCCAGCTTGCACCCGTTGCCTCTTGTCCTATCGCTGGCCATCACTGAGAAGAGCCTGGCTCCATCCTCCTGACTCTCACCCTTTACATATTTATAGACACTGATGAGGTTACCCCTCCCCTCAGTCTCCTCCAGGCTAAAGAGGCCCAGCTCCCTCAGCCTGTCCACATAAGGAAGGTGCTCTACTCCCTTAATCATCTTAGTGGCCCTGTGCTGGACTCTTTCAAAACATCTTTCAAAACATTTCAAAACATTATCCCCATAATTGTGATGAGGTTGGAAAAAGCTGACTGTGGTCTCAGTATGGGCTGGTTATTGCTACTGTGCATTTTTTCATTGTTGCCAGTTAACTTGATTCTTCTCCTCTTGAAATGAAGTGTCATCAGAGTGGTTTGGTGACTAGCAGTAAAGTGCAGTGGCAGCACTAGTACAGCGTCTCATACAGAGCCCTTGGTCAGTTTATTCCTTCATGGCCGGGGTCCTTTTGGCATTGTTTGCTTTGTGAAGGAACACACTTTGTTTGTGTATTTTTGGCATTGTTTGCTTTGTGAAGGAACACACTTTGTTCATGTATTTGTGGCAGTATCAACATGATTAGTCCTGTATTTTCCTACATTCTTTGAACTGTGTTGTATCTCATAACGTTAAAGCCAACAGAGTAAATATGTGGATGAGAAAAAGCAACATTTCACCCTGTGTCCCACGTTGTTAGATTTTTTCTTATTCTCTCTGTTAGCAGGATTATACAGAGCCTTTTAATGTGAGACTTCTGAAGAGTAAAATAAAATCAGTTTCCCTAGTTATTTAGGCTCATTGCAAGAATTTGCTAGCATCAATGCCATGATTAAAGACCAGATATAAACTGGGTGTGGGCCCATGAAACTCCTGAGTGTACAAACGTAGAAGCCTGTTTGAAAACATCGCTTATGGTACAGCTACAGGGTGTTGTTGGCAGATCAGCTCATCCCTAACTTACCCAGGCTCTGCTCACGCTGATGAAAACTTCAGTGCAGTAACATCACGGCACATAATTCAATGATGTTAAAATAGGATAATTCATTCCCTTCCCTCTCACATTTTATTTCTCTCTATTAAATAAATTTTCAGGCTCAGAAGTAACAAGGGAGTTGAGTTCGTGACCTGAATATAGCTGAGATTTACCTGCAGATTACTTCCAGGCCCTTCATGTGCTCCTTCCATTTTCAAATCGCAGTTCTCTCTAATAATAGCGAGTTACTTTTTTCATGCAGAGGTTTTGGGGCACTGATTTCCAACAATTTTCATTTCATGACAGTCAGTCAGTGCGTGCAAGTCAAATTCTGATTTGTTCCAGCTGTTAGGTGGCAGATATTTTTGGGCATTTGGACTGCAAGCACTGCAGTGTGCCAGCAGCAGACAACTTTTCCGAAGCGCCAGCGTACATATTGCCATCTTCACACAGTCAGAGCCACAGAACCAGCATCTCTTTCCTTGCAGAGTGAACGGCCAAGTAAGCCTTCTCTCAGGAGTGAGATGGAGGTAGCCTCCAGAAGTTCAACACAACCTCCCTTACAGATAGGAGTGGTCCTAGACGGATGTAACGATGACCTCATCTTCATCTCTCAGCTCAATTCCTTTTTCTTGCATGATCCGAACTCTACCGGGCAGTTTCTGTGTAGCACCAGTGTGAGAGTTACACTTGAAGTAATGTTCAATGAAGCTAGGCACTAGGCATGCAGGTTACTCACTGCTGCTTCATCGTCACACTGACAGGATTTTCAATGCATGCCACCAGATACTGCACAGGTCAAGCTTAGCGTGATGCTGAGGCAGTTATTGGAAATGTAGGTGCACTGCTGCTGAAGTTAGTACTACAGATCCTCCAGTTGATTTTCTGCAAGTGTGTGGCACTTGTGGAGAGGGAGAAGAGACCAACACAGAAAATGCATTTTTGCAAGCGGTGAGTAATAGAGGGGTAAACAAGGCCTGAGGTGTTTGTTTATCTTCTTTTTTAAAACCCACCTCCACAAATTGCTGAATGACTCGGTGTTTGAAGACAAATAAGTGCCCATCCCTAGCTACAGATGTGTGTAATAGCTCCTAGGTGCACCTGTGTTGAACTGGGAAGCAGATGAGACACACACAGCGTTTCACTGCTTGAGGCACTGTCCTCTTTCTACCCAGCCCTCTCATTCATGGCTCCTGTGAGATAAAATGACCGATAGCATTCAGTGACCCATACTACCACTTTCCACTCAGACCCTGAGATAATTTTCCTCATCTCTGATATGTGAAAATCTCATCCATGCCCTACAACCTGTTGCCTGAGGCATGCAGGGGAGAAAATAGCTGATACGGAGGCACTGGAGTTTAAGGCAGCAAAAGTCTGTTTGCAGAGCACCAGAACATGCAACTTTTTTTGCCATGTGTTACGAAACCGGTTTCTGCTGACACCTCTGAAGGCTTCTAGCATTGGCCAAGGTAAGTGTGAAATGTACATCTTCTGGACGAAGACCAGTATGCAGTGTGCAGTGCCTTCCCTCCCAGGGTGACACGGAGTGACTCCACAACAGAAGGGGTTTTAGCAGTAAGGTTAACAGCTGTTCCTAGTACCATGGTTAAATAAGTCCAGAAGTGCTAAGGAAACATGTTGGGGATTTGCATATTGTAGACACATCTGTGTTCTTGAATATGAGTCGTCATCTGAGAGTTTTCACCAGGATGTTGATGTCTGGAAAGAGTCAGAAGTCAGATCCATTGATACCGACCTGCTAAAATCAAAGATACTTGGTGTAAGTTGCTACTCGTGAAGAGCTGTTATAAATTCATCTGGTTTCCTTGCTCAGCCAGGCCTGTTTTCAGAAGAGTGGAATTAAATCTAATGTGGAACCTGCACGCTCGATCTGTCCAGCCAACCTTGATGCGCCAGAAGTCAGAGGTGCTGCCAGTGGAGCCACGTGATGGTTGGATCTCACTTGTGGGGTTTTGATTTTTTTTCTCTTCTCTAACTTGCTCACTTAATGGAGCTTAAGAAATATTTTCTGAGTAGCACACAGCAGTTGTGGTTTTCAGTGGTGAAAGGATGACTCGGGAAGAATCTTCCTTCTGTAAATGCCAGTAATAATGCCGAGGATTTGCATTGCATCATGAACACAGTTCAGGCAGAATAAAAACCAGCCTGAGAAATTAAAAAGATGTATTATAACAGTGGATTCATTCTACCTCTCAGGGAAGACCAGAGGAACACATTCCAAGTTAACCTGATACCCTTTTGAGAACTTTTCTATTTCTCATCGGTATGGCAGTGCTTTTGAAACATTTCAAATACTGCTCCCTGTTTTCTGTCATGTGGTGAATATGCAGGAATGGCAGCTGCTGTCACTCGCTTTGCTTTGCTTTGCTTGGTTTTTTCAAGTGAATGTGATGGAACACACATTTGGAGAGGGACTATTTTGTGCTTGTTTCCACCCCATCCCTGTCTTATTATTATTTCGGTTTTTTAACAGAAGATATCTGACAACCCTTTAGATAGTAAATTTAATTACTTTCCCAATTATTAAGAATATACCCGCTCAGAGAAACACTCTAAACAGCACAATTGTAAAGATTAATTGTGCAGATGTAATTAGAGCCCTGCTCTGTGCTCAGAACCACTGGCGGATGTCTACAGTTGCATTATTTAAATAATTTAAATCTATCTTGGACTAATGCCATTATCTCAAATCAAAACGTGCTCCGTTGCACTTGATTATCCTCTTGCTCATGATATTTTTGTTACGGCTCTAAGTCAGGGTCTTTAAGGTACTCGGGGAAACTAGTCTTTTCATCCCTTAAACAAGCAAACAGAACCTGGGCAAACTCTTTTGAGGAGAAATGAAACAATTACTCCTCTCTAGCGGTCACTCCCCTCAACTCTGGAACAGAAGGCAAGGCCTGTTTTCTGTGCAGCAGTTCTCTGAAGATTAAGTGTGAGATAATTACTACTTTTCAGTTGTGTGAAGCAGTGGGATGCAAGGAAAGAATAGTTGGGGTTTGTGGGGCAGTGTGTTGAAAGACAGCGAGGAGGTGATGGTGTTAATGGAAAAGAAGTGGGTGGTAATCCCACATTAAAGACCCTGGGATATTAACCTTTGACTTGCACATGTTGTTTATTTCATGCTTGATTAATGGTTTTAAAATTTAGAAGGAAAGGCACCTATTGGCCTTTTTAAACAATGCCCACCTTCACTGAAACACTCCTCTTTGTTTGGGTTGTTTATTGGCGAGGAGAAAGTGGGATGGAGTCACTCAGCCTCCCTGCCATTTGCCTGCATCCGTAGCAGCAGCTGGCTGGCCGCCTCTGACTCCGAGCCTGTGCGGTTTCACCAGGAGTGTGACACACGCCGCGCTCCTCCGGAGGATTTACTGGATTCTCTGAATTAGGAGGGTGACCTTGTCAAGCACAGTGTGTTTGGCTACATGAAGTATCGTCTCTCCTTGCTTTTTTTGGGGAGGTTTTGGCTTTTTTGGTTTGATTTTGGGTTGGGTTTGGTTTTGGTTGGGTGGTTTTGGTTTTTTCTCTCCCCAAATATCCCTGCAGTTTGCACACCAGCTCGTCCAGGTTCTCTTCTCCTTTTATATCGTGGAGCGAGTGCTGACAGAATTTTTAATGTGGCACGATGTCAGTGCCTTCCAGGTACTAGTAAAACCAGTCTAAACTAACCTTAAAATAACTAAAACTAGTCTAAACTACCCTTAAAATAACAATGACTGTCAGGCAGATTCTGCTTCTGCTGCAGGTTGATTCCTCCAGTGGGAACCGCCTGTGCTTGCAAGAGCAGGAATTAGCTTATTTGGTCATGCATTGAGACAGGCTGGCTCTAGGATGAGTGGATCTGGTTGAGTACTGCTTGGCTGACAGTATCGCCACTGTATTTCATGTTTTAACTCACAAACTAGTAACCTATTGTCTTTGTATATGACCCTCCCTCAGAGTTCCCAAGCGGATTCAATGTGATCAGTACTTGATGTTGGAGTTTTACACCAGACCTTTAAAAACTCAAATTCCCACTTCTCAGTGAGAGGTATTACAGATCAGAATTTTTAAGGCTGTTTCAAGTCTTTGGGTACCCAGTTCCCATTGAATTGTACAAATTCCCTCTGTAGCTGTGAAATTCTTACTCTGAAGGTGTTGGGGGAAACAATCCCCATTTTTCTCCAATCCTTAGTCCAAATTTCTATAAAAAACGTTGTGTAACGGTACATACAGTCTTTTCTGTAGATGTTTTTCCTTGCATTATAGGAGGGATATGCTCTGTGCATGCTCACCTACAAAGAGCTTTGGGTTAGAAAATGAACGTTAGAAGTGTTGTTTAGTTTTGTAGAGTTTATGCTGTTTGCACAGCATGCAGTTTTATTTCTGTAGACATCAGATATTCATATCTGTTATTTATGTAAATTTCTATGTCTGCTATAGATTTGCAATCTTTGCATATTCTCTATTGAACTTTGATTATGCTGTTTGTAAAACATAGACGAGAGTTTAATGCCCATTCCTGGTGATGATGAAGCATCTTCTCGCTTCTCAGAAGTATATTTAATATTTTAATTTTATGAAAGGTGGAATTTAAATAGATACATCTGAAGAGCTAACTGGAGGAGCGTGGCTTTGTTTGTTATGGAGCTTTCGGTAAATGGTATGTGACTGTGAAAAGAGCTGCTGTGCGTGGGAGTACTGGTGTTTGAACTGCTGATTGCTGCCAAAGGTTACTGGAGTGAAGACAAATGAATCCTTCAAGGCAATTAAAAGTAATGTAGCTGATGAAACAGAAGCTGCTAATCCCTTCCAGTTTCATATAACTTTAGATTTAGGTCACCGTGCCAGTGACAGAAGCTGTGCAGAAGGTCAAGCCATTGCTAAAACCTCTGTACGGACGATGTCCATCCAGCAGCACGTCTTGCTGGGAGGACGAGGTACCAGAAGCACATCACACTAGTGCCCTGCACGCTCTGGTGTGAAATCCCATTCGATTCTGAGTACATTTCAAGGTCCTGGTCCTACTGTTTTAATGGATTAGGGACTGTAGTGGAGACTACCGTTCCATTTTCAGCCAGGATACAGAGGTTTAACAAAGATGCTGCACTTACTGTAGCCCTTTGTGAAACTGGGAGTCAGAGGCAGAAAGTGTCTTAAACATGGGTCGAGCAACCAGCAAAGGTCTTCGGAGTGAGCCCGGACCTGCTTACAGCGTGCTGGGCAGACCAGAGGTTTCCCTATAAATCTTCCCTCAGCAGAGAGATCCAAATTAATTTAATTCTCACAGCAGGAAAGAAGTGGGAAGAGGAAAAGGGTGGAGTAGTAGGATAAAAAAGAACATGGGAATCAAAAAATGCAGGGGAATGGAATAAGCATGTGTTGTCCTGGAAAGAAGGCTGATTTGAAAAAATTATACACTTCCTGCTATTAACTAAAAGAATACAAATCCAAACAGGCTTAAAATAGACATCTTTCCTATCTTTCTGTTAAAAAAGAAAGGAAAGAAGCTATCTCTGGGGTTTTTTTTGTGGTTTTTTGGTTTTTTTGTGGTTTGGTTTATTTTTTTAATTTCTTTTTCGTTTTAAGATGAGGCTTGTGTGTTGTCTCAGGTTCAAATATCAGGCTTCTGTGATCTCCTAAAAATGCATGCGTACTGCTGGCTGTTTGAAGGGTCATCCCTTTGTATTCTGCTAAGAGCAGAGTGGTGTTAGTGTTAGCAAAGGAAGATTAAGGCAGAAAAACCAGCTGCACCCCAGAGGTCAGAGAGTCCCACGGGCACAGACTGTTGCAGCTCTAAGCAGGTTGTCAGTTCAGCCAAACTTTTAATATGTGTAAGTTGTTACTTACTGGGCCACAACTAGAACTTGGTTTTGTAAACATCTCATACAGTGCTTCTATTATGTATTTACATGTGGTCTGAAAAAAGATTGGGTTAGGTAAACCCGTGTAGTGGGCAAATGTCCATGTAAACCAGTCTTTGCTCCCTGTCCATTTGTTGCTTTGGCTGCAAGGAACTGAGCGGGAGATGGTGGATGCAACTGCCCCAACTGCCTCGCTCCTGGTGCCATCAAATAGTATGTGCTCCTCAAATATTAGCTGTTTTCACACTCAAAAGAAGGAGGGTTCACTGGAACAGGTTGCCCAGAGAGGTTGTGGCTGCCCCCTCCCTGGCAGTGTTCAAGGCCAGTCTGGATGGGACTTTGGGCAGTGAGGGTGCCCCTGCCCACAGCAGGGAGGTTGGAACTAGATGGTCTTTGAGGTCCCTTCCAACCCAAAGCATTCTATGATTCTAGGTTTACAGTGCAAAACTCCTTTTTCCCTCCTCTAATTCAGGAGCTTTTATTGTAGCTAATCTATGAGAGAAATAATGCTGGGAGAAGTGGGTATTTTTACTGCTGTACATTTGTGCAGTGTGTACTTCTGCTGTAATGTCGGGGTGAGTGGAATCCAGAATGTCTTTATGGTTATAGTAACTGCAGGTTTGCAGGATTTCTCAAAGTAGTATTAAGAGAAAAAGCTCACTTGGTGTTCATCATCTCTATAATGATCCTATCTCTTACCCATTTACTTCAAGGAATTTCTTCCCCTATTCACACAAATAAAGGCAAGGCCAGTGCATTGTATTAAAAAGTACATCTCAGAGCAGAAGTTCACAGAATGTCTTCCATCCCCATCCTTATCCATCCCTTCTGACAATCATTCACCATCTTTTCTCTGCCAAGGACATCTCACATCATGAGGATATGTGCCGCAGCCATGTCCCCTTATCCTCAGCACCATCTCTTTAGCTCGAGAGCTGTGCTGCCAAAATCCCAGAATCCCAGAATCCCAGAATCTCCTGAGTTGGAAGGGACCCATAAGGATCATCAAGTCCAACTCCTGGCTCCACACAGGACCAGCCAAGTCAGAGCATGGCACTGAGTGCGTTGTCCAGATGCTTCTTGACCTCAGCCCAGCTTGGGGCTGTGACCACTTCCCTGGGGAGCCTGTTCCAGTGCCCAACCCCAGCAGTAACACCACTGAAAGACCACACCAGCTCTGAACAGTGGTGGGATTGTACCCATATCCTTCAGAGAGGAACAAGTACCATCCCACAGCAAGATTCCTGCCCTGATGCAGCTCTTGTAGGAGACCTGGTGGCCAAGGGAACATCTGGATGCACATGCTGTGCTGTCAGGGTGGTAGTACCAGGGTTGAGAGGTTTAACCTTAACTCAGGTACGTGTAACTCGCAGCTGTGACTGGAGCGGGGGTGTACTGTACAGCGCATGTAAGCAGTGCTCCCTGCTGCTGGTTAACTCTGACCATCTCTTCTCTAGCCATCTCCTCCCCAGGGCATCTCTCTGTGCTGCACCTCATAATGGGAATTTGATTTTCCTGTTCCCAGGCAGTCACGCTGATTATGGGCAAACTGTTTCCGAAGGCAGTCTTCCTAGAAACCCACCAGGAAGGGCTTGCATGTGCTCTTGGCCGAGGTCAAGCAAGGCTCAGTTTTGCTGCACTCTGTGGCAGCAGCGAAAGCAGGGAGCAGAGCAGCGCAGCAGTATGAGGAAAATACTCCTTACTCAAGGTGTGCTGAACTAAATGTTCAAAGCTGTTGCCTGTGATAATACCCAGAGCAGAGAGGTCACATCAGGTGCCCTCAATACAGCACTGCTGTGTCCCACCACCCAAACCGGGCAGAGATACCAAAGTAGCAACAGTCAAAGGAATAGATGGAGAATGTGATGGGGGAACGGGAGGGAGGTTGAGCTGGGACATAGGAGGAAAGGGAAATGCTCCACTGCTGGCAGGGGATAGACTGGATCAACTGTTTCTTGTATCAGGAAAAGAAACAAAAGACTTGATCGAGTGAATGGTGTCTATATTTAGTAGAAAGAAAATGCCTTCTGTGTCTTTTGCAAAAAGGAGTGCTACACATCTTTACTTCTGTTTAAAATGATTCAGCCTAGCTATCCAGTTCAGCCAGCATGCCTGTAGGAGTCACGGATTATCTTTACAGAGGGTGACTTGGAGGTGCCATGCCCGTGTCCTTTCTACCATACCTGTTATTTCCTGGGCATCTGCGTTGTGCTTCTCTGCAAGTTCTGGGGAACGTGAAGAGGATGTGGAAACACAAAGCGGGTGCGGTGGGGAGTGAGGGAGTGGCAGTGCCCTGCCTGTGCTCCACAGGGCAGAGGGCTTTTTTTTGGAGCAGTAACAGACCAATCCCATGCAGCGACAATGTGAGGGGGCAGGGCAAGGTGCAGATCCCCAGCCAAGCTGGATTTCAGTCCAGAGGTGATAGCGATGGTCGCGTGCACCAAAGTTGTCATCCAGTTACCATAACAACAGGGCACATCCTTTGCAGTCCAGGCACTCTATCCCTGGCATGCGATGCTCGGCAGTTGTTCTAACAAGCTAAAATCGGCTTTTATTTTGTTCTTGTAACATCTATTGTTTGGGACAGAGAAGGAACAGTAGCTTGCAGCCATTGTGTTTTCTGATGGGTTTTCGCCAGCTTGTCCTAAAACTCGTGGGAAGGGGATGTCCAGATGGCACTGTTTAGCATTCTTATTTTGAAGTTTTGGAAAAGAAGTGCATACCGTGTGCATATGCATAGACAGAAAATAGTTGCAACCCCCCTCCCCCCAAAAAACAACATATCACTGAGCTTAATGTCATGGTGAGGGTTTTTTGGGGGGTTTTATTGTTAGGAATAGAAAATGTTGGTGGGGTTTTACTAGTGTGGTGCCCCCACTGTATGAAGTGAGCGGAAGTTAAGTCTGCTCTGTCAGCACCGTGGCATCAACTATTAGCACAGACCATTCTTCACTGTAAAGTTTTTAAAAAAACAAGAATTGTATGTTTGAGAGTCATGTGAAAAATTTGCCTTTTTTCTCTGTGCTCAGGCTGTGCTCTCATGTTCAGCTGGCATTAAAGAGCCATGGCATGAGGAGGTTCAAAAGAAGACTTCTCATTCCCATTGCATGACTCATCCCCTAGCATTCAGGAGGACTTTATGTGCATAATGTTTTATATGGGCACCATTCCTTACCCGTAAAGTCAAATTCTATTCCTTTATTTTTGTTTACTGCCTTGATGTTTGGTGATAATTGAAGTAATTTTGAAGGGACCCACTTTCCACCCTAACTCTCAAAAAGACCCAGACTTGTTTAAGGTGACTCCAATCATCTTTTAAGACCTTGTCCTAAAATGCTTTGAGGGTTATTGCAAAGCAAGGCTAATAAAAGGTTTATTCCTAAAATAATGAGAAATGCACAATATTATTTTATTACCCTTTTCTCAACTGGCTGGGTAAAATATTTTCCTGTTGACATTTCTGAAGGAGGCAGGACAATTCTTGTTCAAGAACGAGTTTATATTCACTGAGAAGCTGGAATAGCCATAGCAATCTTTGTAAATCCTAATGAAAGCCATAATCCAGTGGAATAAGTCTGCTTCAAAATGCTAAATCATTATAATTGCCGCCTACTCTTTCAAACCCACAGACCAGCAGCTCCAAAGCACCGTCTCCCTGTCTAGATAGATTGGAGTCAAGAAATTTTCTCTCTGTGTATACATATATCACCCATTTGTGATTCCTAACTCAAACATCAGCATCAAGAATTCAACCACAATGCCTTGAGCGCGGATGGTTAGTGTATTACTTTACTATTCAGCTGAATCAGTGCTCCCTCCAGTTGGTTTCTTCATTCAGTGTGGTTTCCCATGTGCCATTAAGCTAACCCTGGCTGACATTATCCTCACAAAGAACAATTTTCTACAAATATTTTGAGGGGAAATCTATGAGTGATGCACTTTGAAGAACCAAATGCATTTTATTCCTGTAACACATTTCACAGATTCAGTATTTTCTGACTTTCTGAGATAATAGTCATGGTAGAACAGTGAAGGGATGCTTGCTACACCGTGCTGCACTTGTTAAATGCAGGAGGAGCTGCACAGTACAGTAAATTTGGAGGGCATAACCAAAAATACATACATATTTTCTGTAACAGGAAACCTTCTCTTTCTCCTGTATGAGCAGGATATGGGGGATAAAATCAACAGACAATAAACTAGCTGGGTTTTGAAGACTTCTAGGGTAATTCTGGTGGCATAAGCAATCCAAAAATCATCCGCTTGTTTATCCAAGTTCCAAAATGCTGACTCCACCTTTGTTTTTTCAATCACATAATAATCGGTTGGGCCCGAATAAGCTTTTTAGAACTGAAACTATGTTATTGGGAGGTGCTTGAATATTTTGAACACTGAGTCAAATATTTGTACTGAATCTTTGTTTTCTGGTAAGCACTGCATAAAGGCCATGCACTTGAGAAACGTATTTTCTTTTGTTAAAGGGCTGTTATTGCATGCCTCTATTGGTAAGGAAAGGCAAGCTAGATTAAAAACAAACAAAAAAAGGTGGCCACTCAGGGGAGGAAAAAAAAAAAGTGAATCCTCAATCTGTTTGCATGAGAAAATTCAGGGAAGTTCAGGTCCTGGGAACAAAGGAAGTGGTAACATTCCTCCAGGCTGCTCCCCTGCTACACCTAAGAAGCTGTGAAAAAAAAAATAGTCTTTCAGAGCTTGAATGTGAATGAGTTGAACTCTCCTGGTCCTGGGAAATCTTTTCAGAATCAGACAGAACCAGGCAGGTTTTCAGTTAGTAGTAGAGGCATTCATTCCCTCACCCCCTATCCTCCACATGCCGGTTCAGCTTGTAACACAGCACTGGTTAAGGCTTTTGAAGTCTGATCAAAGATCCCACACCGGCTGCCGAGTGGTGGAAATGAAGGCACCTTGCCTTCTGTGCTCTTCCTAGTTATGAATGTTACTGCTCCGCCACAGCTATCACCCTCATCTAAACCAGAAGGGAAAATGCAAATCACTTTAGGGCTTGGCCAGTATTTTAGTTGTTGAATTATGACTAATCCAAGAGGTTGGCTGATGCTGAATGCTTTTGTTCCCTTTGCTGATACACTGACTGCTTCTCAG
Source organism: Porphyrio hochstetteri (assembly GCA_020800305.1). NCBI lineage: Eukaryota > Metazoa > Chordata > Aves > Gruiformes > Rallidae > Porphyrio > Porphyrio hochstetteri. Next base: position 64,752,238 of record CM036905.1, on the reverse strand, counting down.
ATCCTGCTACCTCAGTTCTTCAGTCTGTTGCCACTTTCTAAACTGTGTTACAAGAAGTATTGCTGAGTACACTGTGTCACTGCTTACCTGGGAAGGGCTTACCTGGCTCATGTCTTACAGCAGCTGCTTACCCACCACGGATGTGTTTTGTCATTTTTAGCCTTCCCTTGTCATTGGAACAATGGGTGAACTGGAAGGCACCTTGTCATTAAACCTGGTGAGAAGTATGATCAAAAGCCCCCTTCCTGCATGAGGTCCAGGTAGCCCCATTTTTACCTGAGGCCCACATAGCTCCGTTGCTAGGAAGGAAGGACTGGCAGGGAAGGGCTCTGCCTAAGCTGAGTCACATTCTGTAAGAAACAGCAGTATTTCTGTAGTCTCTGGAGTGATAGCGATAGCTTAAGGTACAGTGGTTGAACAGCCCTGGATAAACCAGTACAGTTTTCTGTTAAGAGTCTTAAAACCATTGGAATGATACATTTTTCCATTGAGTTCAGAGTCAGAGCTGGACAACATATGTCTTTGTTTTCACAAACAGGTGTTCTTCTGTTTGTGTTGGCCCCTGAAGCTATCTGTACATTCAATGTTAAATTGGTGAGCAAATCTTGCTATTTTTTTGGTTCTAAAGTTGAAACACTGTAGTGGCTCATGAGACAGTTGGACCAGCGAGTGACACCTCAGCCTATCACTGGTAGCCCAAAAACTTTTGTTGACTTTTGGTGTATATAAATTTTTGCTCTTTTGCTGTTTTTTCCACCCCTTTCACTTAGCCCTAGGTTGCTGGGCAGGATGAGGTTTTGGGCTCTGTTCTCCTTTTGGAGAACTCCTCAGGTCTTGCAATGGAGAAGACATAAATCCCATGGCCGTTTTCCGTGTCACAAAGCTTTTTGCAGGAGCAGTCCTTGGGAGAAGATCAAAAAATCTTTCTTGATAGGTGTGTGTGTGAAGACACCACTGTGCCTTCCCCTTGGCTTTACGGGCCACCTTCCTCAGTAGCAACCTCTTCTCTTGCCACGGAGGCGTTATACCAGAAAAGGTTATGAAGGATTTCTCTACCTGGATGTCGGTGTCATTTTGCTGCCCAGCTCTCTTATTACTGAGAGCTTCTCACTGTCCACATCTGATGTCAGTACTGACATGTACCAAGCTAGCCAAAATATTTTGACTAGTCAGCAGCACCGTACCCACAAGCTGGCCTTTTTCACTTATCTCAGCGTTATTCCCACAGAGAAAAAAGCTGATGGTTTCTGTACGGCTTCTGATGCAGGGCAAAGGCTGTGTTCTCCTGTCACTTCATTTCAAGTCATATTGTGCCTTGTGACTGCATGGGCAGTGCAAAAAAAAAATACTATTTTTATTATCTACAGCATGATAAAGAGTGTTTCAGTGAGACTGCTCATCTGTGGCAAGGTCTGCATCAAACCTAGTGCTGGGTTTTTCCACGTCTGTGAAGGGTGGACAAAGTTATGGGCAAAGGCTGGGGGTCTACTGAGTTCTGTTTTCCTTCACAGCCTCATTATTTAAATGGCTGCTGATGAATGAGGTACAGAAAATGACATTAAAATGACTCATGATGTCAGCAAGCATTGCTGCCTGGAAATGTCGCTTCGCTGTCATTGCACGGAGAGAACAGGACCCGGCGTTGCCTGGTGTATACAATCAATAAGGAGAATTGATTCCTCATCCCTTCCTGCCCTTTGCAGAATAGAGGTGCTTTTGGCTGGGAGAAATAAGGAGAGGAAAATAAATGTGGTTGCATTTATGTTTGTTAATCATTTTTATAGACAACAGGAGTAAATATTTTTGTGACTTGAAATACAGCGCATTGAAATGTTTCTTGGTGAGAGTGATTAGAACAGCATGTAATGGTGTCTGACGAGCAACATGAATCCATTGACTACCAACTGTTGAATCTTACATATTTGATCTGTTTCTGCTCCTTATGTTTTATTAATACCAACCTTCAGTTCTAATAAGGCTTGATTCTGTGTTTCTCAGTCAGCTACTGAGAAGTGAATTTTCTGGGACTTGTTCCTAAGGAGAAAAGCGTGTAGGGTAGAACCTGTCATTCCTGGGGAGCATTAACCAGGCCTTGGTGTTTAGGGAACTCTTTTAGATCCTTCCACATGACACACTTTTGATGAAGATAATACCATACAGTAAAAAAAAAAAAATTAAAATAGTCTGCGAGCTCTATGTAGCTTTATGTTTTGCTGCTTTGAGAGCAGGAGGGAGAAAATCATTAGGACCACAGCTGAGGCTGTGTGCTGCAGGGTTTCCGTGGTGCCAGGTAGGGAGGACGCAAGGAGCCCCCTCCCATTGCCCAGCAGCCAGACTAGGCCGGGAAGAGCAGGGATACATATATTTTGTAGACATGTCATCATACCTCCTATGTTCCCCTGCCTTTTTTTTTTGGGGGGGGGGTGGGGGTGGGAAGGAGGGGTGTGTATGTGTAAGTTCTTACATTTTGGTTTATATTAATTTTAAGATATACTTGAATTAAAGCTAGAGGATTCTCCTGGTTGGGAGTTGTCCAGGAAGGCCCAATGGCCTGAATGGTCAGCCCAGATTTAATGAAAATAAATGACACGTGCTCATATGTAACCATCTCTTATGGAGAAACCCATGTAAGGGTATCTTGGTGTTTCTGACACCAGCAGCCAGGCAAAATCCCCCCTTTATATTTCTAACAAGCAAGAGATGACTCTTCTGATAATGCTTTTTCAATTTGTCTGTAAAAACGAACACTTGATGGGGGACTGTGTGTTTCTGCAGCACAAGGATCACAAGATCTGACTTCATGGGTGCTTTTAAGAAGAGCAGAACGTGTGAACCTTCTGCTGTGTGTCTTTGGGATAGCATTCCTTACAATGCTGATACAGAATACATTCAGCTAATAAATGAGTCTTGCATCCTTTTGCATACCCATCTATAGGGTATGCATCTCCCTCCGTGTTTTAAAAGCAATTTCAGCCTGATGTTTTAATCCGCAGGTGTATTGCAGGATTGCTGTCATAGAGCATGTATTCCTTTGTATTTACTATGTGGCATCATGGAATTACTTTGTTTTCACCTTGTAATGTGCATTTCTGAGAAGCCTTTCTGAAGCAAAAGTACATAACCAGTGTTTTAAAAAAATATTGCTGGAGGAAATAATTTTATTAATCTTACACACAATATCCTTCCTGTCAAACAGTGGAATTTAGATGGCAGAATCAATAACTTAGTATCCACATGGGAATTGCTAATACACAAATTAGTGCATGATGCTTCTGCACTTGGTAAGAAAGATGCCTGTGTTCCCTCAGTCTTTTATTGCTGTGCAATCAAAGAGAATTATGGACACAACGCAATCCGGTAAAATATAATGGAATATTTCATGAATTGTGTTGTTTACTAACAAGCCTAGAAGTTGCTTTTATTTCAAGACATGGCTGAACAGAGCAGCAAGCAATATTTAGGGAAGCAATAAAAGGCAAATTATCAGTGTTTTCCTTTAAGGCCCATCATGGAGGTAAACTAAAATCTAATGCAATCCGGTAACATTACTGTGCACTCTTTATGGCGCAGCGTATGAATATTGGAATACTAATGGTTCATCATATTTATTCCACGTAGCAGTATTCTTTCATTTACTGAAAATATAAAGGGATGTAAATTAGATATAATGAAATAATTCAATTTCTAATGGTTACAGAATGATCTAAATATACTGAACAAGACCCCCGTGACTGCCTGCGCCAGTAATTGCTCAGTTGTGTGCTTATTTTCATAATCAATGCATTACTCAGACTATCTTTATCAGAATTTATTACCTCATTTTCAGTTTCATGCTACTTAAATATGCAGCAGCCAGTCCCACAGAAAATTGTGATCCGTGCTGTGAAGAATCATGGTGTCAGAGGTCAGAGTTCTTTGTTTTCATCCCTTTGAAATTGCTCTTTAATATTCTAAAAAGGGCAAAAAGCATGTAATTTGCATTTAAAGTGCCGCTCTCCTGCATTACACCCCCTTGAACATATCTTTGGGATAGTGGACATTTATCATAGCATTCCTCTTGACTCTGGAAACAGTGCAGAAGGTAGCTGGAGAACCTTTATAGCCGTGCAGTGCAAGGCAATAAATCCGAAACTGCCACAGGATTACTATGGTAACCATCAAGCCTGTCGGGCTTCCAGCTGTACTGAAAGGTAGGTTCAATTTTCAGCTCATCAACTCGTCCCAATGATTTACTTGTTGACACCGCACATTTGATATAGCAGTGTTAATGCCCTCTTGCATCGCAAGGGACTAATACCGACACCCCATTTTATAAGGCGATACGCCGTAGCGACCCCAGGAAATCATTTCAAATTGTACAATTGTATTCCTGTCAGCAAATGCATAAGGTGGCATAAATTACCAGATTTCAAATCCTCGGTTTAAGCTGCTGCAACTCTGTATGGAAGAAGAGACTGTCTTCATATGGCTTCATGTGTGCATGTACAGGTTTGGAATTGATGTGAAACCCCTGTATTTACTTAAACTGTTATCGGAGGGGCTATGAGCAGGTCATCCCAGTGTGTGTATCCCTGTGCTTGCATCCTTCTCCAGTTCTTTAATGTGGAGTCAGAGAGAGGTTTGGCATGCAGCAGGGTAATTTGTCTTCTTTTTTTTTTGTCCTGTAGTACTCTCCATGGAAATGATCTGTGATTTGAATGAGTATGGCAAATGCTGTTACGCCTCAAACAGATTACTTGAAATGTTATGTTTTGCATTTACACACCCACTTATTTTCTCCCTGGGGCAGACTGAAGCTTTGTCAGGTGGGCCAAATAATCCAGGGGTTGCTGACTGACATCCTGATGTTTTTATTTTTTGATGCTGTCCCCCGGCTTTCTCAGGTTGTTCTAAATAGGAGTGCATTGAAAGTGAGCTTAAAGTGCTTTTGTTGCTGAAGAAACAAAAGAAAGATGTATTTGCTTTTAACATTCAAGTAGGTTTGGGAACAGTGAAAGTTTTGAAGCCTGGTTTACTGAAGGAATTTTGGGTATGGATGTGTGTATGTGTGTCACTTGGAGTGTGGTTGGATCCTCTGGTATCTAGTTAGGTGTGAAATCTGATTGAATGGTAGGTAAAGGCAATTTAGTCCCTGTTAAAATATCTCTGTTGTAAGGGGATTCTTCTTTGTGTGTCGAAAGCCAAACTCAGCGTTTAGCTTTTCTCTCAGTGGGAGAACTGATCAAATTTAACTTCTCTGCTCTGATACCTATCTTCAAAAACACTGTAGGAACTTGGTAGCTTTTAGACTTCCACTTTCTATCAATTTCGATGGAACCTGACTGGTTGTTGCTAAAGGTAGCAGGTACAGAAGGGAGTGTGTCCTCCCTCTCACATATGCCACTCTATAATCATATTTCTCTGGAAAAAGCAATAGGAGAAAACCCTGCATGCAGCGACCGATATGCTGTTAGCCCAGCACCCTTTGAAGTGAAGCTTCTTGACCAGAAAAGGTGTGACTCAGTTTGAAATAACTTCTTCAAACCAAGCATCCTGACGCCTGATAGTGTCACTCATCCCACCTTCCATGGCAAGCAGGATTTAAAGATCTGTAGCTTGAAGGGTCTTTAGATTTCCATTCTTTCCTTGCCCTAAAATAGTCCCTAAGATTCTGCTCAAAATACTATTCATGCTAAAAAACCCCAACAAACCAGCCAAAGCATTTCTGATAGTACTGGGGATTTGCAACATATCTACTAACAAATGTCAGCCTTCTGCAGTCCTGAAGCGTTCTGCCTGCTGATTTTTTGTTTGTTTGTTTGTTTGTTTGCCTGAAAATTTCTTTGTTTATTGCTTCTTGGGACATACTTGTTATTTATTTATTGGTAATAATCAGTTTGGTTAGTGCTTCTTTGCATCCTTTCCCTTGGTGAGGTTGATTCCCTGTTAGTGGGGAGTTTGACCTTGGCTGGCTACCAGGTGCCCACCCATCTGCTCTCTCACCCTCTCTCCTCAACAGAACGGGGAGAAGAAAATAAGATTAAAGGCTCGTGGGTTGAGATAAGCACAGGGAGATCACTCACCAGTTACCATCACAGACAAACAAGGCTTAACTTGGGGAAGATTAATTTAATTTATTCCCAACTAAAAAATAGTGTAGGGGAGTGAAAAAGTATGACAGGATTAAAGCTACTTTTCCCCAACTCCTCCTCAGCTTCAAATTCACTCCAAACTGTTCTACCTGTTCCACCCTCTTGAGTGGTGTGGATGGGGAATAGGGGTCGTGGTGAATCCATAACGCTTCATCTCTGCCACTCTTTCCTCCTCATACTCTCATGGGTCTCTCCCATGGGATACAGTCCTTCAGGAGCTGCTCCAGCATAGATATTACCACTCACAGCTTATAGTGAGCAGCATAGAAAAGAGGACTCCAGCATGCGTGGCCCTACGCAGTAATGACAGAAGCCTAAGTGAAGTGTCGGGCAAAAGAAGGCGTTAACTTCTGACTTGATGCTGGCACCACGGTAGTATTATGTCTGATGAAACTACAAAGAAATGTATTTCTTCAAGAGAACTGCCCTTCAAAAATATTATGTCTTCCTTACCTTAATTAGAGGGATCGCTCGATCCCGTGTGATGTCACGTTCTGAGGTTCAGTAGCACACTGCTGTGCAGGGCCATGGGCTTTATGGGGAAAGGCCAGAAGAAAAGGGGACATAGCACTCTGTAAGGCATGGCAAGAAGGAAAATCTGAGAACAGAAGAATGTGTTTTTGTTTAAACCTCTGACGGTGATAGAGGTTGGTTAGCGTTGCTTTCCAGACCACAGTTGCTTGAAGGCAGTAAAGTTCTCTTTTTCTGGCAGGTCACAGTTTGAGTTTTGTTTGAAACACTGATTCTTGGCTATGCTGTTAAGGAGAAACTTAATAAGCATCCATTTTTTCCCAGTCCTAAAACTCTATTCTGGACTGAGATTTGAGTAGCTGTTGTATCTTTCTGGACAAACACAGATGGATTCAGTTCTTTTTGGAAAGCTGCGTATAATATTCTTTGGGCACTTCATGTGTAACGCAAATTAGAAACGTGCCTAATAAAACCTGGTATCATTTTATAACTAGAGCTATGTACAAATAATCTCTTCTAAAAAGGTGTCTAACACATTGAAAAAAACCTCTGACTTCCTAGCATGAACACAGGAGACCATTTAGTACTGTTTTTTAGAGCTGCACATCTTCAGATTTCATCCAGAAATTTGGTTCTGGAATCTGAGCTTTCATTTAAAGAGAGAATTATCTCTGGCTGTTATAGCTGCAAAGAAAGTCTTTAAAAATGTGACGAAAAGTGTGTCTTCCTTCATGAGCTTGACTGTGAAATATGAAAATCTCAGCTGGGAGGTTATTAACTCTGAAACTTTGTGCTTTGATAATTTTAAGGCTTGCTCAACTTCTTCAGTTCTGTCCTTTTAAATGGATCTTGCTTCTTTTCCAGCCTGTACTATCATTGTGAATATCTGTATTGATTCAGTCAATCATTTTTATTTTTAATTCATTACAAAAGTGCAAACACTTAACAGGTTACATAATCCAGAAATCTCAGTGCATTAAACTGGAAGTTGGAAGAAAGAAGCTGTAAAATGCGTGGGACCCTTCCTTCCTCTTTATCGCGTGAGCCGTCCTTGTCTTCTTGATGCTTATGACATACTTCAAATGCTGTCATTTGGGTAGCTTTTGAATTTTGTTCTTTCCTTCCATCTCCACATGTTGCTGCTGGGAAGGTTTTTTTTGTTTTGACAGTGTTACTGGCTCTGCTCCATCAGAATCCAGCAACACTGCAGTAATAGGAATCCGTAGGAGCTTTCACCCTCTTGGTGCTTTGTGAAAAGTATCTGTCAGTGTATATGCTAAAATGAGTAAACACTGATAAAGGGCAGAGAACATAATTATTAGACATGTTTTTGCAGTTACAGAGCTCTGTGATGCATTCACTAGTGCTATTTATACACGTGCCACTGAGCAGTCAACCGTATCTCAGAGCTTCAGTTTTATAATAAGTAGGCTTAAAAATGCTCCAGTAAAGCCCAAATGCATTGAAAAGCTGAAAAGAAAAGAGTTTCTTTTGTTTAAACACACTTATTTTTGGTTCAGAAGAAGGTCCTCTCCCAATTATGGAGCTGAGGGAAGTCATCCTTTGCAAAGCAAATTGATGACAGCTTTGCTTCCAAAGCATAGAGCCTAAGATGGGGTGGAAATGGAAGTAGGTAGACACCTGAGTCTCAAATCATGTGGGATACTAATAGATAAGCCAAAGTTTTGGAGAAGCAAGTCTGAGGGGAGGAGAAATGGGACAGGTGCTTTACAGGACATGCAAGCACGAGGTGATTCTCTTCTGGCTGTGGATGGAACTCGGTGCTTTGTGGTAAAGGATGCTTCTGGTAGGCAATGCATATAATGTGCAGATATCTCACAGTGTGAGTAGGTGGCATGTGAGCATGTATGCTGGCATTGGTTCCCTGGGAAGGGCTGGCTAGGCTGAAGGAGTCTTGTTTTAGGGACATTCTTAAGGGACTCTAGTGGATAACCCACGGCTGAAGCACAGGCGTTGTCTGCATAATGGACAAGTGGGGAGACATACAAAGGGTATCTGGGCAGGGATATGCTCCAGCATGATCCTGCTGTGACCTGTAGGAGCCTTCAAAAAAACTCACTAGCTACTTCTTCCAAGGGTACAAAATGAATCCCTCTCTTCTACAGAAGGGAGAGTACCATGTTGTGTATACTGATTTGAAGTTATAATTTACTTCATTTGCAAATCATGTCATTGACTTCCCATGTTATGCAAACTTAAGCTCTGGAGTGAAATACATTGTGTTTAGGAAAAGGTGGGCAGCAGCATAAATCAAGTACGAGCAGGTCGTTGTTCCACAGCTCTTTCCCTTCAGAGAACATGAGGTAGTGAGATTGAGAGAAAGTGGAGGCAGGGCTTGTGGTACAGAAATGTATGATGGTGACTGACAACCAAAGAAAAGGGAATAAAGGGACACGTGTTTTCTATTAGCTGTGTCCAGGATCAGACCTTGCAAAAAAAGGAGATAGCGCCTGTGCAAACCGTGTGGATTTGCCAGCCTGTATCAAAATGAGACATTATCACAGTGAGCATTGGAATAGGTTGCCAGAGGCAAATGCTTGTGTGATAACTCCCCCAAGCGAACAAATAATAAAAAATAATAAAATAAACCCCAACTTTGCATGCTCTCAGCTGTAACGTTTCATCTGTTGGCACCCATTTTCCATTTGGGAAGCATGCTTGGCAAGGGGCAGAAACAGACCCTTCACACCCAAGCAGGAGGGATGGAAAAAGGGAACACATTAGGCTACATATTTTTGTTTGTTTCTCACATTTTTCGAAGGCTTTTTCTTTTGGGGATCTTTATGTCTCATTTACATAATTTTTCACTCAGTTAATGCACTGCTAGTCGTTAGACATGCACAGTATTGCTGAGTCTAATTTTGTTTGTGAATTGAGTTTTCTGTGGTATTTTAATGACCTATTTATGTCATCTGTGGGGTTTTTTTCCCCACTAAAATGAGTAATAAAGTGCTTGATTTGTACCTGAATCAAAGATGGATTCTGCTGATAAGGAAGCAGACTTAATGGCCTATTGGCTGGCCAGTATATCTTACACTAGGTATAGGACAAGAAGAAAAAGAAATCTTGAACAGTGAGTGATTTGTCTGATTTTATGCCCAACTACATTCATCCAGTCTGAACTCTGCTCACTCATAAAAATATCTCTGCTGCTTGATAACTGGAATTTATCTTCTCTCATGCACCTCATTCCTTTTATCAGAGGCAATTAACCTTGCGACTGATTCAAACCACCTTTAGTGTCAGTTAATAAAAGTCCCTTAAAAATATACATGTCTCAGATGTTCAAAAAATGAAAATTGAGGCAATAATTTCACAAGGAACGTGAACTGTGAAGCTTTCTCTCTTGCCTTGGCTTGTCTGTGCTCTTGTTCAGTTTTGCCAGCACAGGATTTTTATATATTTGCGCCTAATTCTGATTCTTCTGATTATGTTTGGGTTTTTTGTTTTGTTTTGCTCTCTTATTTCACAGCTCTAATGAATACATTGTCAGGCACTTTTAGCTGTTACATGTTTTTCCTTGTGGTTTCCCTGAGGTTTGTTATTTGTGGCCGGTCTACAGAGCTGTACTTTTGGAAGGATGTCCATTAGTGCCTGTTGGAGTGGTACGGCCGTGTCCTGTGGACACTGTAGATGTCTTGTTCCACTCGGACCCATGCAGCTGGTGAAGATACCTTGTCTTCAAAGACCTGGCAGGTCCCCAGGTTACACTGAGCTAAATTTGCTAACCTTGTCAATTAATGTGCAATGTTGTGCTGGCGCGTTCGCCCAAAGTGAAATGAATTTGAGTCACAGCCTGCCAAATCGTCTGTGTTGAAATGTATAGCTGCTTTGCATTTAGGTTCAGCTTTCAGGAGCTCTGTATTGATCTAAAGCCTTTGCTTTCCATCAGCTGTTAGAATGCAGACCTCTGTTGCGGCTGAAGTAAGAAAACGGCACTTTCTTTGAGGTGAAGCTCAGGTGTTCAGTAGTTGAAGGAACTGACTTACTGTCCCCCTAGTCCCTGTGAGTATCCCAGCGTGCGGCTTTGCTCATGTGGCTTGAGCCGAGGCTGCGTTCAGGAGGAGCAGCCCCACACTTCCTCCGTCTCATCTGTTTCCTCGACTTATGTTGTGCCTGGTTGAGCAGTGTGTGAGCATGGAGTGAGTCAGCTCAGCCAACCAACTAGATAGAAAACTGTGTTTTGGCAGATTAATCTTCTGTCAGGCAGGTCATGGTGCCAGATGGTGCCATGGTCGCGTGGCTGCTGCTTCTGATGCTAGGGGAGGAGTCTGGTGGGAGGTGAGAACGGTTCTTTCCGCTGCTGCCCATGGTTTCACCAGGCTGGATATAACCTTGAACTCAATTTCAGGACTGGTGCCTGGATTTTGAGGCCTGGTGAATGGATTTTATGCAGTCATTTGTTATGCAATTCAGGCTGGGCTCGTTTTCAGTCTCCAGAAACACGGAACTGTAGCTGCCAACAAGCTCTGAAATTGCATAAGTCTTTCTGAAGGGGGTTTTGTCTTCACATATTATGTGTGATTACAAGCTAGAATTGATGCTTGTGAAGTGCTCTTGTTTTATTGCTACCTGCGTTTCCCATGGCACTAATTTAAAGTTTACCAGTCTGTGGTGTCCTAGATTCTCCCAGTGCTTCTCTAAAGCTCAGCCTCAGAAAAGCTCCTGTTTAGCCCATGGACATCTCCTCTGTGTATTTTCATTTTGGCTGCCAGCGTGCCCCTCCACATCAGCAACTGAGGAAGAATTAACATAAGCAGGTGGCGTTTTGCGTTACCCAAGAGCAGAGGGAAGCGCTCTTTGGGAGCAGGCCTGTGTAAGCGCTTGTGCCACCCTTTCCTGAGCAGCAGTTACAGGGGAACATTGCAGTCAGGCACTGAGACAAAACAGCTGCTCACACAAGGCAGCTCCTCAGACCAGACCAGTGCTTTCCTCATGATCCCAAGATTCCACAAAGTCCTGAGACCACTATTTAGGGTGGTCTGTAGCCTCTGTAGGCTCCAAGCCCATCCCTGCGGGACAGATGCTGCCCCAAAGTCTTGGCCTTCATTACTCCAGCCACTGGTCCCGTTCTAGCACAGCCTTGTTAGGTTTTTGGTGGAGGGGGATCTTCTCTCATGAGAGGGCAAGTAACTTGCGTTGTCTTATGACACCACCTCTGCAAATTATTTACTTTCATTCTTAGCTATTGTGTTTTTCTCTTCCGTTAATGATTCTATCACTTATTGTAACATATCTTGCTATCCACTTTTCTTAATTGTATTGGTATTCATTCCTTTAATTTGATTTTAATATGCTCCACTTTGCTCCCAAAGCCCTTGTTAGCAGCATGTGGATTACCACCTTTATCATGCCAGATGCAAGACGCCCTTGCAGAGGTTTCAGTTCAACACTTGTGTGTTTCTTCCAGCCTGTATTTGCTGGCGGTGCCCCATAAATATCTGCCAAGCTATTTAGGGGATCTGTTTTCCCTTGGATCCCTCCTTAAAACCTCCTGTTGTAATGCTGTAAAACCAATGGCTTGCTGACTTGGTTAGCTGTCAGCCTGATCACAGCCGTGCCCTGTCCCTGTTCCTTCACCCTCTCTTCCCCCTCCTCTCTCAGCTCTTCCCAAATGCAAGCTCTTGAAGACAGGCACACTGAATTTGATTTGTTTTGAAGACAGATGAACCCAACAGGGCCTTGGTCCTTGACAAGGACCTCTTAGTTGCTTAGGCATGTATTTCTAACTGTTATCCCAAGCCTATGGGAATTTTTTCTCCAGCAGCTGTTTCTCAGCCTTAAGACTCCTTTTTTTTCCTCCTGGTACTTCTTTGAACCCCTAATCTAACACTTACCCATGTTGTCATTGATACAATTTTGAAAAACAATCACAAATTAAAAAATTCTCATAATTTCACCCCAAGTGTGGGTTTGATTAAAAAAAAAATCATGTTTCTTGTTTGTTCTTAATTTCTTGTAATTTTAATTAGCAATGGTAACTTAATTATAGCCATTGTGATTAGAACCTCTCTCATATGCACCATGCTGCTTACTACATGTGTTATTCCATTTACTGAGATAAAAACAAATGCCTAATTCCTGGGTGTGGAAAACATCCTGTAGACCTCAGAAGCAGAATTAGGATTTTGAAGCTGGCTGTTTGCACTTGAATGACCCAGCTGAATAAATCATCTCTCTCGTTATTGGGATGGCAGGTTTATCTCTCAAAAACACCCTTCTCTTAATTTTATGATCATCTTCTGCTCAGTAACAAGATAGCAATGGTCCTCCCCCTTCTCTTAACATTAATTGGCTGGAATTCTATACTAACATATTTCTGAGTTTCCCAACGCACCTTTCAGATGTTCACAGCTATTTAGTGAAACCTGTGTCAAGTTGCCTTTTTAAAGGATGTGGGAATTTAATGCAATTGGCTAAAAGCGTGAGGGAAAAAAAAAAAAAGCTTATGGTTCAAACAACTACCTTATTCTTTGTAAAACTCCTGGGCTAAAAAGTTCTTCATTAAAGTCAGAAGCAATTCCAAATCAACATGTATGTAATGGAGAGCAGAAATCAGTTTCTAAATTAGAAAAAATTTTGTTTGTGGGGAGAAAAAAAGAAAAAAAAAGTAATGAACCACAGCCTTTTCCCTTTTTTTTTTTTTAAAGAAAGGACTATGTTTCACTGAGATCATGGTACTTGCTTTAAACAGGCATGAAATTTTTTATTCAGTGAGTGCTGCTTCAGGCTCTGAACCCTGGAAAATCCCATATCTAACCTGAAGCACTTACATAAGAAAATCTCAGTGATAAAAGTTATTATACTTAACTGTCTGTTATCTCAGTATAAAAATGTAATTCTACATCTCTGCAAAGTGTACTGCTGCATTTGGAACTAATTCTGGACAATATCAGATGATGCTAAAATGCTGATCAAGTGCTGGATAACTGCAAAATGATATAAGATCTTTGAGATACCTTAGGTGGTTTCCTAGGGCAGTGAGGCTTGTTTTATGAATATGGTATTTGTTGACTCTATCTATATACATATGTATTTCCTCCTTCTTTTTCTTTCAAGCCCTTTGGACAGTTTATGATCCTTTGAGTCATCTTTGTTTTGGGTTTTTGCTCTCCTCTTGTCACATCTCAGTTGAATCAGGATGATAAAATAAACTTTGGAGGCATGTGGTGCTGGTGCTTTTGTTCAGGATGTCCTCGCTTGCTTTGTACAGTGTAAGTGAAACATCCTCTGCCTGACCTCCAAAGACCTTTCTGATGTCTTGCACGCACTATTAATTCCCTGGTGTTGTATGAACTCTATACTTAATGGTATCTGTTTCACTGCCCACTACTCTTTCCTTCTCTTTACTGATCCCCTTGTTCTAATTATTTCTTCCTTCCTTCCTGGTTGTTAGAAACCCTCAGTTTTCCTCCGGAAAATAGGAGCTGCTTGAGTGGGGTAATTAACTGATTTACACCAGATCAAAGGGCTGAAGATGGGTCTGTAATCTGAAAGTTCATTCAACTGAGATGCATCAGTGACTCCTTGAAACTTTCTGGACCAAAACACTGCCATAGTTGCCTCATGCTTTGTTTTTTTCATTATCCTCAGGAAGCTACTCATAAAGAATCACTGAAATGCTTGAGCACGGATGGGAAGATCATGCCAGAATGGCTTGTGGTAGGGACAGTGCTGGAAGGAAGGCACGACATCTTGTGAACTTTATGCCAATGGGAGAGCTGTGTCTGACAGCCACTTTCTTCCTGATCACTCCATTGACTCTGACTGAGGCCACTTGTCTCTCTCCTGCTCCAGACATTATCACTATAGATTTTGGGCTGAAAACTATGGTCACAGGTGGATGGCAGAATTTCAAAAGCTGGTGTGTGCATGGATGGTTTATTCCACTGAGCCCCCCCTGCAAAAGAGTATGTGTTGAAGTGCAGGGAAGGTTTTCAGGACAGTCCTAGAGGTGCAAAACCACTCCAGAGGCATTTTGTCATCATTCAGTGTAATTCTGATTGCGGTTTAGGTTAATACAGGCTCCAACCATGAACAAGACAGCTGTGATAGAACCATACATCCTTTCTCTATCATCGCCCCTGCAAAGCAGAGCTCTTCCCACCATTTCTTTCATTTTTAATGCAGCTTATCCATGTTGTTAAGCTATAAAATTCATCCTTGACTAATAAGACTGATAGAGAAAATACCATGTGTAATACACTTCTCTGATTGAAACATTAGACACTGGCATTCAGCTTCCAGGGAGAAATAAAACAAAACAGTGTTGGAATCATTTGTGACAAAGCAGGAAATGGCTTGGGCATGCTTTTATACTCTTGCCCTCAAACATGATTATGTTCTTCTGCTGATTGGATATTGACGTATCAACATCAGGATTAGACTTAGCAATGAATAAATTATGAGGGAAAAAGTGTATTGCTGTCCAAGAATAATCAGAATTATTGGATACTGCATTCAGGAGGATGCTCAAGCCATATTAGCAGTGGTTTCTGATTCTTGTAGGGCATTGGCATGGGACAAGAGTACTGTCCCTCTGACTTTTCATGTTCTCCACTGTTATTGCTAAGCACTTGTTAGTGCAAAGCTATTAGAGATCTTAGAGCCACACATGAAATACTCACTAAAATGACTAGGATAGGGATAAGCAATTTGGGGGAAGAGACAGAGATATTTAGGGGAAAAGGTGAAAGAAGGTGGCATAGAAAGTGGGCATAGATTGAAGATTTCTTTTAACAGTGAAACATTTCTGCTCACATGTGTTCCTGGGGTACTGGCATCCCAAAGTTAGTGGATGTATAAGCTTAACCTGGGTGTGAGGGAGTTGACAGTGAAGGCTTACTCCTGTTGCTGTCCCTGGGGCTCAGTCAGGGTTCTCAAACATATGTGACTGTGTATAGGGATTAGGGATCCCAGTGGCTCTGTGGGCTGAAGCCTGCCACCATACCTCCTCACCAGCCATTTCTGTCAGCTGTAGGAATGAACCTTTTGTCCTTTGGAGAAAACTATGGGGAGGGAACTGGAGGGCTGGATGCCGTCAGGTGGCTTTGCCCTGCAGCTTCACTCACAACAGGGCAGCTTGAGCAGATGGTTGGATCCCCACCTTTAAAGGATGCCCTGAGCTGAGTAGGCAAACTCATTCATGCAGCACCACGGATTCTTGCTCAGAAGGCTGTGTGTGGGCGGCGGGGTGCCTTGACTTTAACCCAGGTAAAAAACCCCATTCATTTCTGCAATGAGAACTGTCAGGATGGCCATTTGGCAAGGGGAGCAGCCCTGCTGAGGGCAGTCGTGCGGAAGGAATTGCACATGCAGCCTGCATTTTGCAGTAACCGAGCGGCAGCAGGCACCCTGTGATGTTCACAGCTGCTCCGTCTAAATCCTGCTTGGGTTTCCCGTCAGTCCTGCTCTGGGGCTCTTCGTCACAGAATCACAGAATCACAGAACCGTAGGAGTTGGAAGGGACCTCGAGAGATCATCGGGTCCAACCCCCCTGCCAAAGCAGCTCCCTAGCTCATATTGCACTGATAGGCGTCCAGATGGGCCTTGAATATCTCCAGAGAAGGAGACTCCACCACCTCCCTGGGCAGCCTGTCCCAGGGCTCTGTCACCCTCACTGTGTAAAAGTTCTTCCACATGTTGGTGTGGAACTTCTTGTGCTCCAACTTGCAGCCATTGCCCCTTGTCCTGTCTCCACAGATGAATGAAAAGGCGCTGGCCAATTCCCCCTGCATCCCATACTTAAGATATTTATAAACATTAATTAGGTCCCCCCTCAGTCTTCTTTTCTCCAGGCTGAACAGCCCCAGCTCACTCAGCCTTTCCTCATACAGGAGATGTTCCAGGCCCTTAATCATCTTTGTAGCCCTTCTCTGGACTCTCTCCAGGAGATCCCTGTCTTTTTTATACCAGGGAGCCCAGAACTGGACACAACACTCCAGGTGGGGCCTGACCAGGGCAGAGTAGAGGGGGAGGATCACCTCCTTAGACCTGCTGGCCACACTCTTCCTGATGCATCCCAGGATCCCATTGGCCCTCTTAGCCACCAGGGCTCACTGCTGGCTCATAGCCAACATGTCATCAACCAGGACCCCCAGGTCCTTCTCCACAGAGCTCTTCTCCAGCAGGTCAGCCCCCAGCCTGTACTGATACAGACGGTTATTGCTCCCCAGGTGCAAGACTCTACACTTGCTTTTATTAAACCTCATCTGGTTTCTCCCTGCCCAGCTTTCCAGCCTGTCCAGGTCTCGCTGGATGGCAGCGCAGTGTTCCTGCGTGTCAGCCACCCCTCCCAGCTTTGTATCATCAGGTACTTGCTGAGGGTGGATGCTATTCCCTCATCAAGGTTGTCAATGAAGATATTAAACAGGTCAATGAAGATATTAAACAGGATTCGTCCGACAAGTAGTGCCAACCCTTGCATGGGTATAGGGGGCTCCACTCATGTGGGGGCACAGAGAAAGAAAGGAAGCCACCCTGGTACAAGGTAGTAGCATCATGCTGCAGCCTGGATCACTGATAATGTTTTCCAAGAGGAAACTGGACCCACGGCCCCATCCACACATCACCTGCCTTGGGAGAGAGCTGTCTTATCCCCACTGGATTTCATCGAGAGGAAAAGAGATCCTTTAGTATTCTTCCTCTGTGCCCTAGAGCCCTGGTGGAGAGGCCAGAAATATCATCTGGCCCTCAGCACTTGCCTAAGCAAATTGAATCTGTTTTATTACTGCCAAAATATGTACTTTCTGTTTTGTTTACATTTGGAGAATTGTGGTCTTAGACAAATTGTCATCTCTTCCAAGTAAAATACTCTGTTCCTTGTTATTGCTTTCAGACTTCAAAGATAGACCAAGGGGCTGAAAGTGTCAATATGTTATTAATTCTATGGTGGCAAGTTCCTGGCACCAGTCATTCAGATGAAGAGCTGTGATAAAGTGCAGCAGTTTAAAATTACAGCAAGTTCAAGGTAGATATAGTACCTCATTCGCAGTATCTTCAGGGGAAATGCTGAGATGAAATTGGTGAACTTTGATTGATTGTTTGTTAATCACACCAACGGACCGAGCTGACAAAATCACCTGCCCTTGCAAGATAGTGTGCAGCCATTCGTTTCTATCCTGTCATTCCTGCAGTTTGTGCAAGAAATAGCTTCTAAAAAAAAGAATTAAAACAGAAGCAAGTAGCACGTAGTGTGGATGCAGCTCATGTGAATTCCACCAATACCTGTTTCACGGGGACAGGGAAGACAAACGCACTTAGATTCCGCCTCCCCATCATGTTTGATGAAGCTGAACTAGTTTAGAGTATGGTTATAGACAGAAAAATAGCTCTGAAGGAAGGGTATCAACCCCCAGAGTGCTGAACTATATTTGCTCATGCCTGTGGAACAAAAGTACTCCTGCTCTTGCCCCACTGTGCCAGTACAGCGGTGAAGTAGCGGGCTTCAGAGATCAGCTTTGTGCGTCCTTCTTCATATGTTACACTGAAGTCTTCTTGTGTATACCGGCATTTCAGCACCTCTCTTCACACATAACTTGGTGTGAAGAGTCCATGTTGCAAAGCCTAGCTGAAGTGCTGTGATTTTTCATATTTTTTCCATGTAGTTACCTCCTGTCTTTCACTTCCACTACGGTGAGCTTCCACTTCAGTTCAGCTGTTCCTGAGCGCTCCTTCCTGAGCAGCTGAGCCCCTCTTGTGCTTTGCAGCTGCTATCAGTGAGACCCTTCCCCTTGCTTGGTCCTGTCCCCTTCCTGTGGCTTCACCATGTCCTCCTTTTCTTGCGCTGCCTTTGCTGCTCCTTGGCATTCCTGTGAGCCTAGCTAATCCACGGAAATGTTAGAAGGCTCCAGAGTTTCCCACGCTGGAATAGCTTTATGCTGGTCTGACATTCGCATGTGTTGCTTGATCTTAGTGAACAGGCAACGGGTTGGGGACGAGGTGGCTGAAGTGGCCAGAGAGCCCTTGCCTGCTGGGTAAGGACCCGCTGGGCCTATCTGCTCCCCCACCATGACATGTTGCTGTAGGCCTCGAGTCAGCTCAGCCCACACGACGCGTGAGCTCGGTAACAGCGTCTAAGCAGGGTGCAGAGATGGGCGCAAAGCAAGACCGGGCGTCGCTCTGGCAGTGATGGGTTGGGCCCCTTCCCAAAACAGTTCCCGTTTCCTTCTCCAAACAGCAGCAAAGGCAAGTAATAACTTTTTGTATGTGCATTTGAGGGGGGGAGAGCGCCAGGCTGCTCGTGTCCCTGCAGCCGAGGGTGGTACCGTGCACCATGTTGAGGAGGGCGATGGTGAAGCGCGCCGGTGGGACCTGGGGAAGTGTGGCGCTGCAGGAGGAGGGCGACTGTCTGTCCTGTGAAGCATCGCTGGGGGAACAGAGGAGTCCCAGGCAAGAGGCGGTCCCCAGGATAGCTGAATTTGTGTGGAGAAGCCCATGTTGAATTTGCAGGGCTGGCAGCACAAAAAGCATACTTTGATTTGCAAATCGCCGCATTTTATATGTAAATTGCTGAAAAAGATAAATGTGGAACCCCACAAAGTCGCTTTTAGTTAACGTCAGAATCTAATCCAATTTTAATGAATACAGCCTAAACTTTTAAAGAGCCTTCACTTAATTGGAAAAATGTTTATTTGCTGCGTTCATCTTTATTTTTTTTTCCTCAACGAATATTTGAGATGCATTTGGAATATATTGCATAACACCAATAAAAATTTTACTAGCAATATGTCTGGGTTTGTGTGTGTTTGAATAAGTTTACTTTCCTATTTTTATACCAGATTGTAATGTAGGAACTCTATTATCCATCTTGCAGCCTGCAAAAATAAGCAACAATTAAATGACTCGCTGGGACTAATTAAAAATTATTCTCGCTGTTCACTCCTCACTTTCCCATTGAGCAACTTGGAAGCTGTACATCAAAATCTCAGGCATGCTTCTTGTCCTTTCATGCTTTCCACCTGATCAGTGAAAATTGCCTGCTCAGCTGGTACTGTTAAGTGAGAAATTTTTCTTCCTCCTTGCAAGACTGTTACACCAGTGTGCATCTCTTCACGAAGGGAAGTGGTCCTCTCCCACTCTGGTTGAGCAGAAACTCAGCTAGGCTAAGAAAAAGAAGGTGAGCCCAACACCTGGGACTTCAGTAGTGTAAGGTGGGCTAGACACAGGGGGGAAATTGCTTTTTATGAGCAGGTGGACCTGAGAGTGGGACTGGATGGTTTGCAACACGTTGACCGGGCAGAGTTGCCAAGGATGGGAGATTGCAGCAGAGAATGATATTTGGATAGTTACCATGTAGAGTGGTAATGGCAGAGGATTTCTGGTTTGAAGCAATTGGTCATAGGTGAAAGGACATACCACTTAGGATTCTGTATGGCTGTGGTCTTAGTTTAAATTCCAGGAAATGAAAATATAGAGGTTAAACATCTTCCCTCTTCACCACCTTCCCCTTGCCTTTGGTTTTTTTCTTTTTTTTTTCCTTTTTTTAATCTTTTATTTCCCCCAGTAGTATTTTTCAATTAATTCCTCAATATGAAAGAAATGCTTTTCTTCTCAGACTTTAAGAAAGCCTCTAGAATTAGACCACAAAGTGTTAGAGCTTGTGAGGTATGTCAAGTTCACATTGAAATAAGGCTTTATTTCTGTACATAAAGGAGGGCATACCAGTCTCCAGATCAAAAAACCTTGTTATCTATTCATTCCACCCAGGTTGGGTTTTATGAGGTTTCTAATTTTTGTATGGTAAGAATGACATAATAAAACAATTATGAAACCAATTTAAATCAAACTTACACCACTGGAAGGAGATACAGGCATAGGAGGATGTTTCATTTTAATTTAATTGTAATTTTAGCAGGAGTAATTGAAGCGTTCTTTTATCCAGGTCTCTCTTATCACTGGAGATTTAAGTGAATATATTTATTGTCTACATCTGCCTGTCAGATTCTATTTTTTTTTTAAATTCAGAAATATTGTGGCTTTATATGACTCTTTAAATTCCTAGGGACAAGTAAGCTATGATTAGGTAGGCAAGAAATTAGCTGTGCTACCAAATGAAATTGTCTTTCATGTTAATTACAGAAAATAATACATACTGTTACAATAAAAATAAAAATTTCCAAAAGATTAATGCCTTTACTCATTAATAAATGGAAATGTATGTAACTGCTAGTTTAGCAGCAGCTTGCTCCAGCAAGCTTTCTTAGGGACTATTCTGGCTCCTTGAAACAAACACTGAGGTGTCTCACAATAGAGACACCAACTCAGAGCCATCAGGTTTATTGAACTGAGGACCTGTGCAATGAATTGCATGAAAACATGGGGAAAAAAGTGTTTTGCATCCCCTCACTCTACAGGTGAGTGATTGGTGTAATGAATTCTTAAATTAGAGACTTGATACACTTCTAAACTCTGTTTTTCCATATTTTTGCTAAGTGTGTATTACCCGTGTGTACTAAATGCATATTATACCAGTTGCTTGGATCCTTACTTGGGATCTATCTGAACTTAATTCAAAAAGTGAAATTGAACTCTTAATTAAAATCTATCTAAACTAAATTCAAATATTTTTTATCTGGTCTTGAGGCTTCTCTGCCTCTGAATGTTCAGCGTGGAGGCATGCAGGGCTTGAAGATGTAATGCAGGTTAAGGCCATGTGAAGTTATTTCGAGTGTCCTTGGTGAAAACACGTTTGATGAAGCATCTGGAATGAGCACAACTCAGGTGGAGCGACTTCTGACTGGTGGGGCATTGCAGACTGGGGAAACTAAAATGTACTTAACTGCTCCCACTGCTGAAATCCTACTGAATGGCACGTGCAAAGGTGGAATCTAACAGATGCCTTGTATTTTTTCTGGTATGCAGAGAGGTTTTCATCTTATCTTGGCTTTTTTTTTTTTCTTTAAAGGGCAACACCTGGCTCTTGAAACCAAAAGTGTAAGAAAAATTACAACACAGGACTGTGTGAACAGCGGAAACTGCTGATTTACCTGGGAGACGGTCGTGATTAGGAGCCACCACACATGCACAAGACATGATCAAGTAGCAATATGTGAACTCAAGCAGGCATTTCAATCTCTAGAACATGCTACGAATGAGTTCCCTTGTGAGCTAAGCAGGTGGAGGTTTATATCCTTTGTATCATATTTAATTATAAAATAAATAGGTGTTTCTTATTGCTGGTAAACATTCCCAAATGCATGGAGAGGTTAAAGTGTCTATTTGCTGTAGAAGTCAGTAGCTGTTGGGGAGCTTTTTGAAAATCTAAATGTTGTAACCTGCTGTTAGCAGTTTCTCCTTTTTTCTTTTACTTTTGACCTCAAAATAGCATTAGTCCACATTCAATAACAGCATTGCCTCTCCCCCCTCAAAAAAAATCCCAAACCCCAACAAACAAACAGACAAAAAAAAGGAATTGTCTTACTCCCTTGTTTATTTCTGTCCCTACCAGCTGCCTGCCTTCGCTAGCACCACTGGATGTGTGGCAGCTCCATGAACCAGTTCAAGGGGATGATCCAGCTGGGAAAAAAAAAAAGCCACATTGGTGTGATTCATCACATGGCTGTATAAGTGCCTAAAAATGGGAAGAGGATGTAGGGACTGAAATTAATGGCCAAGGGGAATGAAGAGAGGGGAGGGCTGCTGCTTTTGGCAGCTGTGATGGCAAAGGTGTTTGCTGAGGACTGTGGTTTCATGCTACACATAACCCAGGGAAACTGCAGGCTGCCAGCAAAGGCTCGTCCTGCGCCTTCTCCATCCCTAGCGATCATGGGCCAACTCTGCAGAAAGCCAACCAACCAAAACAGAAGCTCTCCGTTGGATCTGCTCACTCAGCAGACTCATCTTGCCGTCTCCTCCTCGCTATACCAAATGCAGGTGGGAGGAGGGGCTTTACTCTCAAGGTGAGGGATGTGGAGAGGAACAGTGATAGCCTCCTGTTGACAGCCTGAACTAGACAGACAGCAAATGTCAGTCCTCCTCCCTTGCTTTACGCGAGCTGTTGATGCTGGGAATTTCACTTGTCTACGGGAGTGAGGTTCAACAGGATTTTTATTGGCATTTGTTTCACTGACTTCCTGGACTTCTTAAAAAATTTCCATCTTTGAGCTATAAAATATTTTCTAAAGAGCTGTAGGCTGCTTATTTTGGCTCTTCCAAGGCTTTAAACATCAATAGTATTATTATAAATTGTAGCCACTATCATGGGTCTCCATAAGCTAGCATAAGTTACTGCATGCACAATAAAGAGGATCCCTGCTCTTAGAATCTTACAATTTAAGTAAGGGCTGACAAGGAAGCTTTATTCTCCTGATTAAAGGTGTATTGAATCTCAGTGAAATGAAATGGGAAATCTTCCTTTTGCAAAGGTGAGTTAAATGTCCTATTTTTATTGAAGACTTCCCCCCCCTCCCCTCCTCATGGACTTGCTCAAAGTCACACAGAGAAGAAGAGAGAGAGGAAATCAGATTTTCCAAGTCTCAGCCCTGCACCTTAACCAGTCATTCTGGTCATCTTTCTTTTCTGTATACTTTAAAAGAAATTAAATTACCTTATTAAGAGAAGGCAGGACTGCTTAGTTAGTGCCAGAGAAACTGATTAAAAACCTAATGCTGATAGAAAGGGCCATTGGTTACTATTAAACAAAGCAATCTGGATGCAGCCTCAAGCTCACAAGGTCACTTAACTATTGCCAGGAGCTGCTAAAGGAAAATTTCTGTACCTGCCTTGTTTCTTACATTCCTTCTCCAGACATATGCTGTAGAGGTCCATCCCCCAAAAAATCCCAACCCTGAAAGTTGTCCTTAATTATGAAAAGAAAACAGAAAGATGATGAATCTGGAGGGGAAAAAAAAACCACAATTAAAACTCACCAGATGACCCTCAAGGCAAACTGGGTGAGAATGAAGGTTATGATTGGAATCAGGATACTGGGCTAAATTATCTTTTGGCTGGGAGAAGAGTATGGTGTGTTGTGTAGCCTTAAAGTTTTAAATCAGAAAACTTTAATGATGTTAATCAAGGAGCTGTAGAAGTCCCTATCGGTTTGCAGAGACAGGTGAGCTCAGCTTGCCTGACCTTCAGCAGAAGGATGCCCATTTGGTCTGTTAAAGTTTGCATGCTGAAGCTGTCAGTCTCTGCTAACTGCTGCAGATTTATTTAATGGTGACAGGTGTGGGTCAGTATGTGGGTAAGAACTGGCTGGTTCCTTGGTGGCAGGCAGGAGGCTTTGGGGTTTTTCTCATGTCAGTCCTTTCAGAACACCCGTGTCTGCATTTCTGTTTCTTCCTGAAACACAAAGCTGCCAGGATGATGATCTCCAGTACAAAAAGTGCTTTAAGAAAGTTTCCTGTTTCCATTTATCCATCATTTCCTTTTCCTTTGCCTCTTGCTGCCTAGGTTGTCTGTACCAGGGCCCTAAGTGACAACTGGTGGTAGTAGTGAGGCTGCCTGCAGACTTCTCTCTAATTGAACCCTGTCAATCCCTCCCATTAAGCCTGCAGGATGAGTGCTGGCTCATTAATCCAAACTACCACTGTAATTTCTCCTCTCCTTCCCACCTGCCCTCAGCCTGGCATTTGTGTGGATAAGGGATTGCCCTGTTTTGCATGTCATGTGCAGGAACGAGCTGCTAATTGCTGCTGGTTTTGACAGCCTGGCTGGGCCATCTTGCAGCTCCTCCATCAGTGGGAGGGAACTGAAGGACTGGGTGGATTTCAGTGCTCTCCCTTACAGATGAGATGCCCGTAGTGGTCACTGAATGCTATGAATGGAGCACCATGGTAGCTAAGTCACTCTGAAGCCTGTGAGGTGTGTTGAAGCTGTCTGCTGCTGCAGGAGAGGAGGACTACATCTTTAAAAAAGATGGGCAGGGATGGGGAGCTGTAAGCACAATGTCTTCACCCACGTTGTGTGTGGCCTCCCTCTTGAAGATGGGTGGCTGGGATTGCAAGAGCATGGGATGTGCTGGAGGTAAGTAAGCCTCTCTGGTCTGAGATGGAAAGGTTTCTGTGTTTTGGTGTAACTATCTAAAGCTAATGTGCTCTGGTGTTCTGTGCTTATGAACTGGAAGTTGTTGCTGTGATTTAATGCTGTTGTGAGTGGAGATGTGGGGTTTAGTGTGAGTAGGAGCACTGTGACAGGCTCTGCTCCAGCCTGGAGCTCTAGGTGCATTGAGTGTGTCTGCAACAAATAGGGTGTGTGGCAAGTGCTTGGGCTGGTGTGGGGTTATTCAATGAGGTTTTGTGGTAGGTAGTGCTAAAGCTCCCACCATCCTGTCACATCCCACCCTGGCTTTGCTTTCCTCCACCCTGAAGAATCACTGAGAATACCTATGTGCTCTTTGATGGGCTGTTGCAGTGCCTTTTCCTTTTAATCTGGCAGAGACAGTTTATATGCCACTTTATTGGAAGTCTGCTGTTCTTTGTTAGTGCTGCAGACTGTGCTTTTATTTTTTCTCTCTGTAAATACAGATAGTATTTATCCAACTTCACATGACACTAATATTCTGATTTGCAAGAAGCAGCTCATAAATCAGAAATTCTGTGTGTTGCAAACCAGTTGAAAACACACAGTGTATTTTCAAAGAGATTTCATAGTAAGAGTGTGTTTTTCTGTGGGGTTTGGATATATATCTACATAATATTTGGAAAACTATTAAAATGGGACTTGGAGCAGTAAAACCCATTGTAAGAGGTTAATGAGCAATGGCTGTGCAGCTGCACAAAAGATCATCCTCGCTTCCAACCAGTTTGCACAGTCAAAGTTCTTTGGTTGCAGGATCAGGATAATCTAAAGCTTCAGGAGTAAGAGAATTTTCATCACAGAGCAATTCTCTGTTGGAGGGGAGAGGGGGAAAAACATGGTTTTGACATTTTATAACCCAGAAATGTCCATCTACAAATGTCTGCATAACAATTAAGATGAAAAAAAATGTCATTGGAGCTTGAAAATTAAAATGCTGCCCCTTTAAAGGTAACATTTTGTTTCTTTATGCTGTCAGAGCTGACTGCAGGTGCTGTGCCACTGCACCTTCAAGGTGCAGCAGTAGTGCTCTGGGATCTGACAGGCTGGGGTTTTGAATTGGATTATACTGACAACCTTGGCCCTTTAGATCTCCCTTCAAGGTAGCAAGCCAGAAAACAGTATCCTGTTAATAATAATGGTGTGTGCTGGCATAACGCATGTGCCTGAGTGGAAGGGAATGGGCTGGAATGTTTTAAATGAGTATGAAATGAACTAGCTGAAATTGGTTGCTTAATAGATGTGGTTTTTAAACTACAGGTCAAACATAACCATCCTGGGAACCTTAAGGATATTTCAAAGTGGTTTCTGAAAATGATAGGCTGCCTATTAGGGCTGGTGATGTGAGTGCTTTCAGTAGGTGAATTATCTGTTCCCTAGGCTCCTCTCTTCCAAAGGTTACAGTCAATTGAAGGTCTTGTTTTGTTGGTATGTGGAAAAATAAGATGCTAGATAAGTTGCTTTTAATTTGTATTTTGTGGGGCCAGTGAGGACTGATTGTGTCTGGAGAGTGTGATCGGTCGCAGAAGAAAAGCAGAAATCTGTAAACACTGCAGAAATTATGTGGCTGAGTAAAAACCTCTGAGCTGTTGAAAGAATAGTGGGTATGGAGGGTTGAGGTTTTTTTGTTCTTGTTTGCTTTTAGGTTTCTGGTCCTTTAGGATATAGAGTTGGGCGATGGTCTCTTCAGCCAGGTGGCAGGTGATAGGACAAGGGGAAATGGCACTAAACTGCACATAGACAGGTTCAGATTAGTTGTTAGGAAGAAATTCTTCACTGAAAGAGTTGTCGGGATGTGGAACAGGCTGCCCAGGGAGGGGGTTGAGTCACCATCCCTGGATGTGTTTAAAAAAGGGGTAGATGGTGTACTTGGAGATATGGCTAAGTAGAGGACAAGTATGGTTGGGCTCGATCTCAAAGGTCTTTTCTAACCTAGTCATTCTGTGATTCAATTTATGCCTTTTTTTTGTTTTTCCTTTAAATTAAGAGATCTGGAAATTTCCTTCTAAAGTGGAAACTTAGGGGTGTGTTTAAATTACTTGTATTTTTATAATTACAGGTAACAAATAATAGTAGAAATAAAGTAGTAGTCAGTGTCACTTAAGTTACGCTTTCTAGCATACTCCCAGCTTCATTGATTTGACTAGACCTCCTAGCATGTGTGTGTTGGTCCCGAAACGCTCCTGATGGCTTTTGGTCCCACAGCGAGTAAACTGTGTGCATGGAGCACCAGCTGGTAATGAGATCCTATAGACCCAGATGCAGGCGTAAGTTTATGAAGGCAAAAAAACGTGGCTTAGCCAAATGCTTGTGTCATGTACTTTTAACAAGGCATGTTGTCAGATAACTTTCAGCTGTAAATCCCTGGGCCAACCCAAGCTCTCAGGAAGCTGCTCTGACTCTCACGAGTGTCACTCTGTCAGCCAGGAACATCTGGAAGCGGTGGGTCACCCTCTGCTCTTTATTCCGGCTCTCTGGGACTGCAGGACAAGGTGGGATGGTGGGCCCAAAAGTGGAGGGCTGTAAGCAGCTGGGTGTGAACTAACTTAAAAGTGTATCAAGCTCTGCTTCATATTGTAGGTGGTGCTTTTGATCTAGTTTCCTGTGCTAACCTGTGGGCTTATCTCCAAACGTGATGTGGACGTGATCAGAAGCTTGATGAGGCCATCTGTTTGGGTTTCACTCTAGAATATGGCCCGTGTGATAGTTGCTGGTTTTATTAAGCTTTCTACTAAGCTTTTTTCCTTCCTAAAGATAAAGGAGCCCTGAAAGAACAGTGGGTAGACGTTGGGCCTTGAAAAATTGCCTGTGTTAGCAGGGAGTTTCCTTCTGTTCTGGTGGAGTGGCAATTCTGCCCTACTCCAAATAGCTTTTCATTACTGCTTGATACCTGTACGCACAACGGTGTGGAAAGTGTGGTATTTTTTTGTGCTTTATAGATTGTTAAATGCTTCTTCTCTATATATAAAGTTAGTTAACCTGAACACAGTGTGTACTTGAGGTCAAACTTGGCAATATTGTGGGGTTTTCCCTTTCCTTGCCACTACTGCATTTGAGGGCAGTAAGTTCAGGTTCTTTAAAAACTCTTAACAAATTTTTGCTGGATTGTTGATGATATATCTGCTTGTGCTCTTTAAATGTAGAGAATATGTCTATATATATGTAGATGAATATACATAGATATATAAAGGCAAAAAGAAAACGGAAAAACTCTGGTCAGAAGTCTTACCCCCAAGCTAGAAGACAAAGTTTAAAAATGGTTTAATTTTTTCCTCCTAGCAGAGCCTCCCTGTGTGAATACTTCTTAGCACTGTCTTTCTGCCTGTTTGTTGCCCATGAGAGTGCAGGAAAAACTGAGATAAAAGCGGCTTTGGAGCATCGCAGACCTGAGGTCCCTGAGGGGAATCCATGTTTGCTTCTGCACGTCCCCAAGCCCTCAGGCAGATGGGCCCAGTGGGATCATCCCGATCCATATTTCAGTTTAGTACATCAGTGATGTTGTGAAGTGAAAGTCACCCATAGGCAGAATTTGGAGTGCTTTTCCTGCATGTTGGTGCTCATCAGGGGAGAGAGGCTGCTGGTAGAAGCAGCTCAGCTGGTTCTCTGCTAATTCAGTCCCTGTGTAATGATTTTGGACGCTGTCCTGCCCTGTTGCTTCCTCTCTGGGCCTCTCTCACTTGGAGGAGGTAATTCAGGTGAACCTCTCAAAAATACCAGCTGTGCCACATCAAGCTGGTTGTGTTTGGGAGTAAAAGTCTGAGCTGCTCTGGTGATCCCTATGGGCTTTGCCTCACCCTTGCCTGAGTTGCAGGGAACAATGCTAGACAGTAGTCCCTCTGTGTTCTCTCCCCTCTCATTTTTGTTGGAGACCCCATGGCACAGTTTTTGTCTGGGCTGGGGAAGTAATTTCTGGTTTAACATGAACTTTTCATAAAAATCTTGCGCTCACATGATTTAAGGCTAATGTATTTATTGTATTTGCAGGACTGACTTGGTCAGAATTTCTAAGCAGGACTTGTTATGGTCTCAAGTTGCATCAGGGGAGGTTTAGATTGCATATAGCAAAAACTTACTCAGTGGAAGAGTGGTCAGTCACTGGAAGGCTAACCAGAGAGGTGGGGGAGTCACCATCCCTGGAGGTGTCAAAAACTCTGTAGATGTGGCACTTCAGGACATGGCTAAGTTGGCGTAGTGGTATTGCACAGATTGTTGGACTTTTGATGGTCTTATAGGTCTTTTCAAGCTTAAAGGATTCTATGATTTCATAATTGAATGTGTGATTATGTTTTTAAAGTGCCTCCTGGTCACTAGATGGAAAACTACATAAGAGTAAACGTATAGAGTTGTGGGGTTTTGGGGGTTCTTTTTCCTCCTTTTAGCATTGCCTTCTGACAATAAACCACAGTGTGTTTGATTTCTGGTCATTCAGCCACCTAGCTCATCAGATAATCTTTGAACGTTCTAGTAGCTGATGAGGCAGGTACTTGATAGGCAATTTCACAGCTCTATCCAACAGAAGGTTTAATCTTCCTCAAACAACAAAAACCACTCAAAACAATTTCAACGCTGAAGAAAGGCAGTAGTGACTGCTCAACTGATTAAAAGAAATGTGGGTGCAGTGTGGCACTGTGAATGCAGTATTTAGAATACTGTAAGGTACATACATGTGTGTCTTTCCTGAAACAGTTTACATCACATTTGCACGAATTAACTGTTGATGTGGGGTAGAAATGTAAATAGCTATCATAAATGGAAATTCCTGTTTACTTTCTATCAGAAAATGGTTACATCACTTTTATTATGTCTTAGGCTGCTAGGGACCTCCTTGAATATTAAACTTTTGGGTAGAAATCTCCTATGGCTCACATGTCTTAAAAGATCTTTGAGGGAAAGAGGATTATGGGAAAATTATAGCAAAAGCAACTCCTCTGTTTCTCAGAGCAAGTCTATGAGAAGTGAGTTGTTTTTCCCATGTTAGACTCCCACAGGAACGTTGCTGAGAAGCTTGAGCATAGCTGTCCCCTGACCAGAGGGCTCTCTTGAAATTCTGTCAAGCCGTGGATCTCTCTGCCACTTTGTGAGTGTGGTTTCTTGGTGTCATTTTTAAACAGTAGCTCAAATCTGATTATGAACCTCTGGAATCTGTTCTCACAGCTATTGCTTACAGTATTACAGCTGGCTGGAACTTGGCATGCCTGTTGGCAGTGAAATGCCAGCACTGAATTTTCCTCTTTTGAATGAGGATGAAAACAAACATTAATTTGTCCATAAAACTGATTTTTTTTTTTCCAAAAAACATTATTTCAGCCTCATTGAAGTGCTATTTTAAGGAAATCAAAACATTGTGTTTGCTTTCTGACTCCTCTAATTGTTCCATGTAATAAGAAATAGCATTCTAAATGATACGTCTTAGAACGAAGCGTGGCTCTTCAGAGGAAAAAAATTATAGAACTCACAACATCAGTTTCTGTTGTTGCTGTTCTTCTATTCTTTGATTAAAATGCTGAAAACAAACTCTGAAAATTTCAATTTTATCAGAATGGCCATTTCCACCATTCCTTCTGACCCCAGCTGAGCCTTGGAAAAGAAGTTAAAGCTTCAGCATGGTGCAGTGCTTTCCGTGCCAGGACGATGCACTCTAAGTACTTCTGCTGACAGCCAGGAGGTGGAAACGAAGAACACTGTCTTGTATTTTGGTCCCTGTTTACCTCTGTCCCCTGCCATTTGTGCCTGGCCACAGGCGAGAATAAAGTTGTGGTTGTGAGAATCCATCTAGAGGACTTACTATGTTTGGAGAGATGGAAATGGAAGAGGAATGCCTGAGCTTTAAGTACAGGGTAGACTAACTGGGAATTAAAGGGGCAGCTGGATGAGTTAGTCACAAAGAACTATGCCATGATGTCAATGTCATATCTATCCTCAAAGTTAACAGCTACCCATGGCTCTGTATTACAATGGCTCCATAATAAAACATGATTGTAGGTAGTTGCAGGGTGGTTGCTAGGAAAAGGATCAAAGGGAGTTGTTTAAAGGAACACCTGTAAACTAACTGTCCTGGAACACTGAGAACATCTAACCAAGGTATCTCCACACACAGAACAGAGCCAGTTTGGGAATGAAAACCAAAGTCCAGGTTTACAATGAAGACAGGATAGTTCCTAACTAACTTCCTTCCTAACTAACCTGTCTTCATTGTAACACTAAAAAACACACCACAGGTGAGGAAGACCCATGCCCATGTGAAGACCCTTCTTCAATGCAGTGGTTGAAGAATCGTAGGTTAGGTTGTAAGGGACCTTTCACTATCAAAAAGTCAAATCTCCCCTGCAGTAAGCAGGGACATCTTCACTAGATCAGGTTGCTCAAAGCTTTATCAAGCCTGACCTTGATTGAACACCTCCAGGGATGGGGCCTTCACCACCTCTGGGCAACCTGTTCCAGTGTCTCACCACCTGTGTAGTGAAGAGCTTCTTCCTAATGTCTTACCTAAACCTACTCTGCTCTAGTTTAAAACCATTGCCCCTTGTCCTATTGCTACATGCCCTTGCTAACAGCCCTTCCCCAGCTTTCCTGTAGGTCCCCTTCAGGTACAGGAAATGACATATAAATTACTGGCCAATCAGTGTAACTGGGAGCGTACTACCTTGTTAACATTTCTATATAAATGTAAGGGAAAAGCTGGCTTTAGGTGTGCTTGATTTGTGGGAATCCACTGAGCACCCAGGCCTGAATAAAAGCAACATCTCCCCTATGTATGGGAATTGCTTTGTTGCACTGGGTAACGAATCCACTTTTTGGACAACAAGCTGGCACCCTGGATTTAACCACCACCTTTGCCATCAGCAAGAATTCCAAAACCTTATGTAGCAGTACCTTTCCAAGCAAATGAAGAGCAAGCCTACCCACACGATACAGGGCAGGATTTGCTGCCAGAGGATATTTTAAAGGCCAAAACTATGGCAAATTTGAAAGGGACCAAAGCAGTTTAGTAGGAATGGAGGATCTCAGTGAAGACTGGCTCAAAAAAGTCTCTGAGGTTCAAGTTAGTGGAAACTGTAGGGCTCCCAAGGAAACAATCGTTCAGCAGATGTTCTGCTGCTCTTGTTTTTTAGCTCCCTGAACTGTAACTACTGCTGGAGTCAGGGTGCTGAGGTTGGTACATGTTTTGGTCTTGTCTTTGTTTTGTGCAATGGATTTTTTTTTTTTAATGTGTGTTTTTTAAGGACCTGAAAAGTTGTGCTTGGTTGTTTTGGGGTGTGGTGGATGGGGTTTTTTGTTTGCGGGTGGGTGTTTTTTATTGTTTTTTATTTGTAGGGGA
The DNA here is from genome assembly GCA_020800305.1 of Porphyrio hochstetteri. Lineage (NCBI taxonomy): Eukaryota > Metazoa > Chordata > Aves > Gruiformes > Rallidae > Porphyrio > Porphyrio hochstetteri. Next base: position 64,720,279 of record CM036905.1, on the reverse strand, counting down.
AAAAAAACCACAAACCCAACACATTGAGCTTGAAGTCAGCAAGTTGATATTGTCGTAAGTGATGGAAGGTCTCACTTGGAACTGCCTGGATCAGGTTGTCTCATCCAGCCATTCTGCTTAGGGATAGGGTCAGAAGAAATCGTGTGGCTCCACAAAATCTCATAATACTTGCACATGAGATGCTAATTAAAACCAAATGCTTGTTTTTGTAACAGGTTTTTTCCTTGTTCTCTGGTTATTTTTTTTCTTTTTATAAATTTATTTTAAAAGCTACAGAAACATGGCAGAATTTCAATTGAATTTTCTTCATTGGATGATTTCAAAGCTTAAAATTCAATATTGCAAGCATGGGGCTTTGCCATTTCATCTGTAATGTGTACTGACAAAGGCAAATTGAAAGAACAAGGCCACTGCCCTTCATTAATCTCCAGATTCTTTCTTAGCCTAATGCAGAGTCAAGGAGACCTGCCTAGTGCTCCTGTCCCCTCACCTCAGCAGCCGAAAAGATGTGCCAGCATAAGGGGTCTTTCCAAGGATAGCTGATGGATGAGGGCTGCAAGTATGGTCATCTGCCTTTAAAGCTGCAAGCTAATGGCTCTGTGGTGCTCCCAGTGTCACAGGTGGTAACAAGAGGGTACTTACAACCAATTTAGTGGCACCTTTAGGATGTTTGCCTTTTCTTATTTGGGCACCATTAATGCTCTCTGCAATGCAGAAACTGATAATTTTTTTAAACATTTTTTTTGTTGCTGTTCTGGAAATGTTTAAACTTCATTCCTGTGTAGTTAAGAAATAACAGGGCAGAGACAGCTGCCCGTTGGATTTCAGAACTTTGCTCTGGGTCATTGAGATGTTAGGGTCTCTCCAGGAAGGTCACAGGGATCCTCTTGAAAAGAATGTGTTTAGCAGCTGAGGTACAGGGGCTGTATTCCTCTTATACTAGATATTTCAGTTCCACAGGACTTCTGGTTTTGACCAGTTCTAAAAAAATGAAGGTGTGTCTGTTTTGCATTTCTTGAAATGAGTAGTGGTCATGACTGGACTGCTGATTTTTTTTCATTTAATTTGTTCTTCAATTTTGCTACTATTAAGTTCATCATAATGTTGATAGAGACTCATATTATGTTTTCCAGAGTGGTCTTGGAGATAATGTTTAAGTTCTATCTCAAGATTTCAATATGGGACACTTGTTAAATGCAAAACTTCCCTCTTGCTTTTCTCAAAATGCTGTTTGTATTTACCTCTCCTTCCTCAAGGCATTTGCTATCCAAATGCTGTAGGAAAAAGGGAGTCGGTTTGCTGTTACATAAATGTGACCTTGTTGTGCCAAATTCACTCTTTCTTCTAGAAGAAACCCACAAAAGAAATCTAGGAGATGGTAGCATCCCTCTGATTGACTTAAATTTCCTCCAGTATACGTGATGAGAGGGCTGTGAGTGTGGGACAGTGCGGTCCCATGGCCCTGCCTGTCTGAAGGATTCTTGGACAAGGAATTCCCTGGCTACCTGGAGGCTTTGAAGAACAGAGTAGTGATATCCCTGGAGGCAGCTGCCTTTCTGAGCTGCAGATAAAGGTCCCTTGCTAAAAGCCACAGGCAGGATTCAGTGTTTGTTCCTGAATGGATGTAAGCAGTGTCAATCACTGCCTGTAGTCCAGGAACTCCAGAAACTGGTCAGATCTCTGGCTCACCTTGCCCTGAAACGGATGAAAATAACTTAGAGGCAGCAGATGCAAAAATGATATGCAAGATTGAGAAATAAAGCTTGTTGGAATATTATTCAAAATCCTCAATCTCATTAGTATTGAGACACAAGAGGTAGCCACAAATCAGTAATCTAAATGGAACTGCAAATGAGGCTAATAAAATTTAGCAAGGTAATAAGAGCTAAATACAAGATTACAGTGTCAGTGGTAGGTTGTACATATATTTTCTGTCTCGAATTTGGGTCTGCAGCAAAGAATTTCAAAGGGCAAAGTGGTGTTTTTCTACAGTGAGGCTACACAAACTTTGTTTGAGGGGTGCTGGGATAATCACTTGGAAATAAACCTTGAACTACACTGAGCTCTAGGATCATTATACCCTAGGCCATTTTTAATTAAGATTTATCAGCGTTTTTTGAACTGGATTACGAAGATTAAAGCTCCTAGGCACTCTTATGAACAATGCATGGTAAATATGAGGCAAAAGGGTTTTCCATTCCTTCAAACCTTCCAACTCTTTAAGTTGAAAAATAGGGTTTTCTACACGTAGTAGCTAACCTTTTGTTATTTAAATACATGGTGGATAGGGCGCTCTTTCTATTGTTTGCATGTGAAGTAGCTTGCTTTTTATGGAATTTGAATGTAACTTGTCATTATTCTCCTACTTGGCAGCTGGTGCACATCTCTGGATGCTGGCCAGAAGGAAAGGTGGGAGAAGGGATGTAAGCTTCTAAAAGGAGAGTATTGTTTGGGTTTAAGCACCAGAGAACTGCCCCTCCTTTCCCTTGTCACAAGCTAAGGTCAGAAGATGAGGGCTCAAATTCATATCTTGGTGTTGATTGCAGTTTGGGACCTGAATTTAAGCATTTAAAATTGGCTCTTGCATGTGATTTAGGTGTCTAACTTGGGTTACAATCAGTGAAGATCTAGGAAATTATTAATTTTCATGAATAGGCAATTTAGTGCCAGTTGAGATAATTTTGGGCATCCCTCATGGCCTTCAGTTGTTAATCCAGGAGCACATGAGTCTCCTGTCAGCCCCATCTGGTATCTGCCATCCCTTGGGCACTTTAAATGACACTGAACACTGATGTTAAGGCAATTACATTGAGCTCCAAGTCTGGGCAGGGTCTGGGCTCCTGGAGAGTGATTTGGCTTTCCCTGAAGCAAAGGCCAAAGCCTGTTGCCTTGAGCAGTGGCTGTAATGGGACCTCAAAGGCTTTTCAGAGAGCCCTAAATATGGACGTTTTAATCTCGGATAGATCCCCCTCAGACCAATTACCTTGCCTCCTATAACAGCTTGGGACTTTGGTGGCCTTAGTTGTTAATTTACATTATGAGAACTTAATTTTTGTACAACAGCAGTTTTCTTTAATAAGAGACCTTTGATAAGCTTCCTCGGTTTAGCACTGGCTGCCTTTATTATTTGCTACATAATGTTGTGGCTAGAGAACCTATATATAGATGTGAATATGTAGCTTGAGAATACTTAGCTCAGTATTTGTTTGAGCTGAAAGTGGCTTATTGGGAATAATTTGTATACAGGCATGCATCTACTCTCCCAAAGCCCATACACATCAGGAGCAGGCTTCTTATACCATCTGATTTAATTTCAAATTATCCCAACAGCCCTTTGCATGATTTTTGCAGTGTTCTCCCAGAATATGTTATGTTGAAAACTCTTTCTTGATGACTTTTTATTTGGTCTTGCTTAAAACTGTACAAGTACCAGCAGAAATTCATTGAGGAGTAAGCTCTTAATCTCTCTGACCTTTGAGCAGCAGCCCATGATGCTTTACCCCAGCCTGGCTATCCCATAATTGTTGCAAATCAACAATTCCTGTTTTATCTCTAACAGTAGTGTTATAAAAATCAAAGAAACAACAAAAATCACAATAGCAGCATGGATATGCAAACTGATTTTTCCCTGTTTGTATTGCTCCAGTGCAATAATATGAACAAAATGACTTTGATATGTTGGCTCTGTTTCACAGAAAGGCTGTGGCTAAGCACACGGTCATGGTGTTCGACCAAACCATCATGATTGAAATCTGTAGTACCAGAACAAGGAAACCTGCTAATTCAGACTGTTTGGAGGCATGTTCACTAACAAACAACTGAATTCGGGCTTGTGAAGAGAGGTAGGGGGGGGAAAATTAGTTGTAGATATGATTAGACCTACAGCCCTAATAAAGTGGGATTTATTTTTTTCCCCCTATATATTACAGTAAAATAGGCTGGAATAATTTTGCTAATGACTAGCAAAGGGAGAAGGAAGGACTGGACTAGAGTAGGACACTAAGGTTTCCTTTTTGCTTTTTAAAAACTTGATTTTGAAAGGAGTACAAAATACTGAGGAGAACTGGTAGCATTCTGTAGTGGTCATGCTGAGCGAGGTGTTTAAATGTAGACTCAACTTTAAGCACTCAAATTATTTTTGTGCTGGGTCCACCAGGAAAGAAAGTACCTTCCTTCTACATAAATTAAAAATTTAAACTTTCAGATTGTTTGCTCAGATGCCACTAAACCTGGTAGGAACTGAAGTTTCTTTGCAGAAAACTTCAATATGTTTCATGGACTTTGAGTATTTCTTCTGAGAATGAGATGATTAATAATGGTATGAATTTTAAGCTGATTTTACCTTTTCAGCTTTGGAAGCTCCTGCCCAATTTTAAGCCCTTTAGGGGCTCCACTGAGGCCTGACTGTCCTTTTGTACTAAATGGGAGGATTCAGGCTTTCAAATTAAGGTTTACAGATTAGACTGTGCACTTTTGTGCTACTGAACTGACCTTGCCTTAACCAAAGTGTGAACTGATGTGTGGTGCATAAGTCATTGGCATGTCAATTTGGGATTGCAGCGGGTTTTTTGGTCTTGGTTTTCTACTGGCTGAAATGATTATGTACAAGAGCTTGCTTTTTTTTTTTTAGACTTGATGCAGTGAGTGCTTTCTTTACATTGAAATGACTTCTTTTACCTTCTAGTGGGGAAGCTATGTTTTTATATAGGGATACAAGGCAAAAACATGATAAAGAATTAAAAATTGGTGGTGGAAAATGGATCCAGTGTGCTGCTGGGGAAAAATGCAGAGATGTTACTATTACAAAATGTTCCCCATTGTCATGCTTAAGGATGAAACGCAGCAAGTAGGAAAGTAACAGTTATCCCAGCCTGGCTCGTTCATTCAGTTTCTGAATTTAGATCCTGAACTTCAGCAGGTGTTTCTGGGCTTCCAGAGGTTGAGAAACAACCAAGGTGCTGTCTCTGGCTGTAGATTTCCAAGCAAGAGTCACGGCTCGGGCTGTGGCTGGGGTTATTGTGGCTCAGCTGGTCTGCAGTAACCTGTACAATGTGTGTGCCCAGCTGGTAGCCAGTGTGGGGTGGCTGTACCTGGCATAACCAGGTTTTGTTGTGGGCTAAGTCAAGTCCATAGCCCACCACCAAATGTAAAGTAGCATGTGCAGAAAGAGCTCTTGGTCTGATGAGTGTTCAGCCAGTAAGCTGCAATAACTTTCCCTGTTTTTAACCCTCATTGGAAAGCTGAGAACTTGTGGCCTCGTCAGTGAAGCACTATGACCTCACCACTAAACTCCTAAGTAGCTCAAGGAGAGATCTAGAAGAGAGTGTGCTGACAGGGCATCTCTCTAGGATGACACAGTGAGGAAAGCCAACAGATGCATTCCTTGCAAAGGGTTCAGCACTTCTTGTTTTAGAAAGTATGAGTTGTTTATTCCATCCTCACCTCTCTGAGGGGCTCTTTAGAAACTGGAACAGGACCTTTTAAGTTCTCCTCCCTTGAACTTGATTTTTGAAAGTCTGACTTCTTCAGATTGCTCCTCATGTGTAGCTGACTTCTCTTGCCCTGGCTGTTTTGTGTCAAGTATTTCCCATGTCCATCCTTTTTCTGTGTCTGCTGTGCGATGGTTTCTATTTATTTGTTTTTTAAAAATATTTTTTTAAACTTATTTTTTTCAGTTTCAAGCAAATAGACACGGGAACAGGTTGCCCAGAGAGGTGGTGGAGGCCCAGTCCCTGGAGGCATTTAGTCAAGGTCAAGCTTGATAAAGCTCTGAGCAACCTGATCTAGTGAAGATGTCCCTGCTTACCGCAGCGGGGTTGGACAGGATGGCCTTTAATTGTCCCTTCCAACGTAATGCATTGCATGATTCAGTTCTGCCCAAGTTCTGTTTTGCTTTGCCTCAATAAATGGTGCTTTGATGGGGGGGAAAAAAACCCCGTGTCATAAAAACAAACCAGCAACAAAACCCCAGGAAACGGTAAAATAATGCACCCCCCTCCCCTGAATTTTCCAAAGGAGGCACAGACAAGAAGGATGACAAACTGCCAGCCAGACTTTGCTTGTGAATCAGATTGTCTTTATTTTTATGCCTAGCAATTATAACTGCATGTTTCTGTTTGTGCATGAATCATCTCCGATGTTTGGATTTCAGGATTAGCATGGTGCACTCATGTTGAACCTCCATAAGGAGGAGTTTAGGGAGGCAGGGTGTCACAAAGGCCCTAATCACTCAGAAATCATACCATAACGGCTGACGTGGTGACTTTGTGTCATCAGGCTCTTCAGTACTGGGGAAGGAATGTGTGGAGGACAGCTTCATAATCAGATCTTCTTGTTCAGTTGATGTATTTCACTTGGATCTTGGTTATAACATTTTAATTTGTCAAATATTTGAGACTTCTGTAAGTAGCGTTTCTTGCAAGCTATGGATTTGGACACATGGACGATGAGGTAAGCATTTCCTTTTTATAACTGATGATGATGAAAGACAGGTGTGGTCCAGAAAGGTAAAGGCCAACTTTTATACAGCTCAGTCCTAGAAGTGTTATGAATGAAGGCTTTTTTTGGGTTTGTGGTCCATGTTGTGTATTGGACTGCACAGTGAATGAACAGACAAGATCACAGTACTTAAATGTGTGCTCCTTTAGCTGAGGCCAGTTAACTCCATCAAGTAAACCTCCTCTGCACCACTACCCTTAAGAGTATTAATTTTAACTTTCCACTGTTCCTGGTTATGTTAGAGCTATCCACATGGCTGTTTTTTGGGTATCTTGCAATACAACTGGACTTAGACACAGCTCAACTTGTTTCCCTGTCAATCTTTATAGCGGGTAAAGCTGAAGCCACCTAGTTATAAGCAAACATTGGAGCCCAGATGTCCCACATGAACCACAGAGAAAATCCTCTGAGCTGGTTCACTGAAAATACTGTCCTTGCTTCCTCAGATTCCAAGAATTTTCAATCTCCGCAGAAGTGGCATTAAAATTCAGCATAGCATAGAAGCATTACATCATGTCACACATGCTCTCAAAAATAGCATCTTGTTGATGGTGTTCAAGTAACAGTGTTTAATTGTGCATTTTTTTGCAGTTTTTCAAGATTTTTGGTGGAATTTTATATATAACCAGAAAGCTTTCATGCTCTGTGTACTGCAGGAGGTAGGTGGCAGCCCAACGACCTGGGAGAGGACGAAGCATTTCATCTTGTCCTCAAAAACTTTATCTACCTTATTTTAACTGGCATAGTTGTGTCAAATCTCTGTTTCCCTGTCTCTCTTTGAAAGTCTCTGGATGGTAGAAAGCATTTCAGGTTGGATGTGTTGCCCCTCAGAGCAACCAATACCTGTGATGGCTGAAATTGCCACTTTTGAGAGGGGCAACTGCTGCAAGCACAGATTTTCTCCAGCAAGAGCCTGGTTTTACACAGTGGGAGCTTGTTGTTACTTTTATCTCTTCAGTTAGCTCTAGGATACTGGAGCAGGGTCTTCCAGTAACAACTTCCTGCTGTAGAGGGGAAAGCTGGTATGTTCTTTGTCACTCCAAGTGTGTTGTTCCCAGTGCAGGGCTGAATCAAGTTGAGACCAAGGCTTGATGCTGGCAGATGTGTGCTAGCAGGAAGTCTCCCAGAGAAGGGTTTTGGCTGGTGAATTTTGGCAACATGAGAGCCTCTTTCTGCTATCTTGATTGGTGTGAAAAAACGATTCATGCTTGGGAATCTGTCCCCATGTCTCTTTGTGCATGTGTAGTCACAGAGCAGGTGGCATATAGATCATACCCTGTAGAGATCCACACATGCAGGGTGACTCAGGAGGGAGGTGACATGTACCACAAAGTTTGGGAAATGGTGTTGCTTTTTGTGGAGCTCTGATCTCTGTGCTCTGTTCCCAAACACATGTGTGCCCTTGTCTGTAGACCCAGGAAGCAATCTCAGCCATCACTTTTCCTAATATGCCAAAGATTGTAAACTCATATGAGCAAGGACATTTGTTTCACGGCCCTTGCCTGGATTTGGAATGTAGATACACTCTGAACATTTGCGAGTTTGAACAGTAGATAGATTCTTCTATTCTCTCATGGATTACCTAATGCCTCCCCCATCAAAAACAAGGTAATCATAAAGAGCAGGAGCTAGGTCTTCTGATCATGGAACCTGTGTTGACCGCCTAAGTACAGTGAACTCCATGTTTAGCATTTGTTTACATTAGTGTTTGAGCTTGGGTTATGGTTACATTTTTGAAATCAGTATTTCCATTTTGGTTCCTAAAGCAGTATCGGACTACTCCCTCCAGGATGAAACTAAACCTTAAGAAATGCTCCAACAACCAGCATGTACTCAGTCCACGGAGTTATTTAGAAATCGTCACCTTCCCACACACTATGTATGTGTGCTGTGGATGTCACGTCCTCAACACCAGCTGTTTCACATCATGGGTCCCCTGTGGGATTGTGCTGCTTCCTGACGCAGCCCTAAAGCCCTGCCAGCAAGAACAAGGAAGGATGCTCTGACTCAGGATACTGCAGCCAGGGCATGTCTCATCTAGGAGATGCAACTTCGTTCCAGTTTGGGGTCTAAACTAATATAACATCCCTCTCCTTCTAGAGGTAGAGGTCTTGCTTTGCAGTCAGTGGAAGAGGTAATCACAGGCTACCTGTAAAATCTCCTTTTAATACAATCTATTAATATAAAAAATAGCTAGTGAAAGCCACTAGCTAAGGTCAGAATCTGATAGGGCTGTGCTTTGGCAACTTCTGAAGTCTTTTTGCCTCAAAACTGGTTTATGCAAATATGTGCTTATATAGTGGTAAAATTACATTAACAATGTTAATTGTAAAAAGGGTAGCATTTTTAAGACCTGTGGCTTGCAGTAGAATCTGGCGCAGCTTTATTGTATGCTCAGGCAGATAACAAAAGCTGAGTGAGCTGGGACTGTTCAGCTTAAAGAAAAGAAGACTAAGGGGGGACCTTATTAATGTTTATAAATATCTTAAGTATGGGATGCAGGGGGAAATAGCCAGCCCCTTTTCAGTAGTCTGTGGGGACAGGACAAGGGGCAATGGCTGTAAACTGGAGCACAGGAAGTTCCGCACCAACATGCGGAGGAACTTTTACACAGTGAGGGTGACAGAGCCCTGGGACAGGCTGCCCAGGGAGGTGGTGGAGTCTCCTTCTCTGGAGATATTCAAGACCCGCCTGGACGCCTATCTGTGCAATATGTGCTAGGGAGCTGCTTTGGCAGGGGGGTTGGACCCGATGATCTCTCGAGGTCCCTTCCAACCCCTATGATTCTATGATAATTGGGTTGCAAGCTTGCATGAGGTTTCCATACCATTTTCTTTTCATTACACTTGTGCTTATCACAGTTGAGTCCATCTTTCCTTGCATGTCTGACTCACTAGTGTGCTGTGCAGAATTGTGTGTGTGCTGTTCTTACTCTTTGTGTACTTAAATGAATATATATTTATAAGGGGTAAGTGATGATAGTAACAGAGCTTTAGGTAGGGCAACTTTTATACTGTTACAGGAAGTCATAATCCTCAGCAGCGTTGCCAATTTGCCCATGTTGGCCTCTCTTTCTACTGGGAGGTCTCTTGAGCTCACCAAAGAAAAGTTAAAATGGGCTGTAACTTCCTCTTGCTGCCCTTATTAAAAACTACTGTGATGAAACCGTGTATTTTAAATGGGTTTTTATTTTCTTTTCTTAACTATTTTTAACATCTCTACTTCTAAAATCCTGGGTCTGTGGATGTCCTGGCTCAGAGGGTGGGCTTGCCCATAGTTGAAATGACGGCAGCTTTGGACCAGCCCTGCTGTTGTAGCTCAGATGACTTCTGAAGACTTTTTGGCATGCTCGTGCTTCCAGCCATGCCTGCACACACCCTGACTGTTAATCCTGGGAGCTGCTGTCGAGCTGTGCTCTCACCCGTGTGAATGCCATATGAACATGGTGTGTGCAGCCTGCCAGGATGGGCAGAGCAGGGGAAGAAGAGGGTTATTCATGCTGTCTTCTCCTCCTCTTCTTGCCTTGTTACCATTCCAGTCTGTACTGCATCCAGTGGCCAACCCTTGATCCTTACTGGTTTTTCTATTCCCTAAGGTAGGAGTAATGCTGATCTATGCAAAGCCCTACAGAATCACAAGGTTGGAAAAGACCTTTAAGATCATCGAGTCCAACCATTCACATTCTAAACTAAACCATATCCCTAAGTACTTCATCTACCCTTTTTTTGAACACATCCAGGGATGGTGACTCAACCACCTCCCTGGGCAGCCTGTTCCAGGCCCTGACAACTCTTTCAGTAAAAAAATGTTTCCTAACATCCAATCTAAACCTGCCCTGGCACAGCTTCATGCCATTCCCCCTTGTCCTGTCACCTGACTGAAGAGACCATCACCTATCTCTCTATAACCTCCCTTCAGGTAATTGTAGGTGGTGATAAGGTCTCCCCTCAGCCTCCTCTTCTCTAGGCTAAACAGCCCCAGCTCCCTCAGCTGCTCCTCATAGGATTTGCCCTCCAGCCCCTTCACCAGCCTGGTTGCCCTTCTCTGGACTCGCTCCAGGACCTCCCTTTTTCTACTACAGAAGGTTAACTCTTTGCGCAGTTGTGCATTGCTTTTGCTTTTCTGCCTGGTAATTGGGTTTGGTTTTTTTTGTGAAGAATGCTGTTTAATGCTGCCACTATTAACCACCTGATTCTGTCACCCATTTTACTTGTCGAATTACAAAGTGCTTATAGAATCTTGTCTCAACTTCTCTTTAAGTACTGTAAGGCCAGTCCCTTGTTAATGCTGCAGAATCTCGATCAGATTGGAACCTTGGTCTGTTACTGAAATGAAAACATTAAACAGTGATTTATTTTTTTTTAATATTTAAATTTTTTTTTCCTGCCCCAAGACAGCAATAGATGTAGTGTTACTGGGACTCTTGGCCTGCTTATCACACAGAAATTATATTTTTAACAATGGTAGCTGAGATGAAGCGAAATACTCAGTGGCTGCTGTGCTAATGTGTCCATGAAGACAAAACTGAAGATGTATGTAAACCCAGTGACAATGCTTAGTATAAATGTTTATGTGAAAGGGTGAAGGGAAATACTGTTCTGATGTATAGCTGGATATTGAAATCTTTTTTTATATAGCTACATGATTTTTCTCAGCACTTTGTTGAGGAAGGAAACTAGTAAGCCCTCTAAGCATGTTTCAGCTGTGGGTGTTAAAAGTTTCATGGTATTTTCCTCCCTCCCTTGCCCATCTGCAAGAGTTTGATTCTTTGATCTTTGCCAGTGCAGGAAAGCTAAATGCAGTCTGCAGGGCTGTTGGATTATTCCTATACTAGCTCCTTCCCTTAAGGATGGTGAGGTCTTTTAAATATATTATGGCCTCTGACCAGTGTTGAAATATCTCTTACAACTACTGCTGTATCTCTGCCTTTACTGCCAAAGAAACTGGTGATGCTTCAAGTTTGTGGTCTCTCTCAGGTCTAAGTAGTTCAGCATGTCCAATGGAAGCAGTCCAACAGGATGGCCATTGAGCAGTTACTTCATGATTACTCGCCTATTTCAGTCAGTTATGCATCATCTGCAACAGCTCTTAACTTTTAATTCTCCTGTGGTATGGAAATGCACAATTTAAATGCTATTATAGTTTGATTCATGTTTTCCTTGTCACGTTACAGAATAGTATTTATGGTGCTATGGCAAGAACAGCTTTTATAAGTGTTCGCTGCTCTGGCTGTGTCTTGGTGTTTAATCACTGTACCATGAGCAATACCCCTGAAAGGGTAACAAGATGTGAACATCCTGGTTCATGATGAACATATGCAACAAGATTATTAAACAATTAGTCTCCATAGATCATGTTTTCTTGGTGTATTAATACGTTTCAAGTGTTTTTGGAAGTATAATCTAATAAATCTACAGCATAGATTTATTGGAAAAGAAGTGTGGAAGTTAAAGCATTGCCTTTAATAGCAGAGTAACACAATTAGTGGAAACAATTTCTTCCTGTTCTGCTACACTCTTGTCAAACAGAACTATTGTCAGTAAGTTCTTCAGAATCAGGTTGGGAGAGACCCTTAAGGTCATGGAGCCAACCATATACCTAATGCTGCCAAGTCTGCCTAACTTGATGGCATGACCTTAATCAAAAAGCTCTCATTTGTGTCAGCACAATTTACCAAGAAATCAGGTTACTTGGGGGAGTTTGTCTTAAAGTTTTGGTAATCTTCTCCAAATTTAACAACCAGTAAAAATTTGTCATTGATTCTAGTTTGGTATAGAATGGTGGATTGCACTTAAGAAAATGGTTGCAGTATTCCATCCCTTCCTTGCTTCCTTCTGTGTCCTCCAGAGCTTTCCAAGGGAGAAGAGCTCAGAAATGGATTAGGCTTATAGGAGATAGTGCACCCTCCTGAAAATCCTCAGTGTGTCATACTTGGAAGAATGACAAGCCACTCAAACCTTCCTGAAAAATAGACTTAAGTTTGGTACATTTAATAGGAGATAGGATTAAAATTCCATTATTCTAAAATGGTCAAAGGTCAGCTATCATTAATTGTCATAGACCTTTAGTGAGTGGTTCCAATCTAGAGATCTATATCAGTGTCATTTATTATTAAAGCTAATTTTTTGTCTAATTATTCACGCCACTGTCATGGATTGATTTCTCTGTGGTCTGGGGCTGGAGTTTGACTTGAATTTTAAAATAAATTAGAGAGTTGGTTTTTAGTTTTTGGTTTGCAGCATGTGTAACTCAGTCGCTTATTTTTTCCCTTAAAATGATCTGTTTTACCTGTTTGTATTTGAGATTTGAATTATTAAGAACCTAATCATTCCTCTTTAAGGAATGATTCTGAAGTTTTTTAATTTGATGTATTGCCTGATATTAAAAGATAGTTAAAGGATGATTACAGGACTTTGAATAACTTATAAATTTGCTGCTTCTAAAGAATAATGTTAAGAGAACCTGACAGCCATAGTAAATGTAGACTGAGGGGAGAAGTTGATGTATATTGAAGATGTGAGTCCTGCCCCTATCCCCAGATCCTTTGTGTGAATACTTATTTCTGAGTCCTACCTGTCTATCTTGCTTCAGCTTTTTTGGTATCGGACAGCAAATGTGGACAACTCTACTTCAAGTGGTGTATTAGCTATCCCTGAATTAAATCCAGAGAAATAAGAATGGCAGGAAACCTGGCCATATGACTGCTGTGTCTCCACACAAGATTAGCTTAAGTGACTCTCCAACAATGTTTTGAGGTTTCTTTAAGGATCAGGAATGGCAGCATTTCAGCTGTCCACTTAGCATAAAACTGGTAGTCCTATAAAAAGTTGATGAAGCTTCTATGTGTTCATGAACAGTGTCTGTTCACTATTCTGTCATTAAGTATCCTGTTTTATTCAGTCTTTCCTCATGAGACCTGTTTTCTAGACCCCTCAATGGTCCCTAACTGAGCTCGCTTTGGGGGGGGTCACATCTTTGTTGAAGTGCAGTTACACAAAAGGCTGTGGGTGCTGAAGAGAGCAGGATTACTTCATGTCTTGCCCATTTCCTGATGTTTCAAAGCACTGGATAGCTTCTCTCAGCTGGGCATGAGTTCTGTGTTTAAGTAGCCTGTCCCTGCCAGCATTAAAGGAGGAATGGAGAAATAAAATAGTTAATTTGCAGTCTTACCGTACGCACTCTGTAGATGACGGTGTTCAGCCAAGGCTGTGTAAGGAGGAGGTGCTCCACCACAGCAGTCCCAAATGTGCTTTTATTGTATACTTGTCTAGTTCTTCCTCATTTTCCAGGCTTCCAGAACCATAGTCATGTCTGAACTCTATTGGATGCTGAACTTTAATCAGTGAGCTTGCCTGAAATGCTTTTGGACCTATTTTAGGTTTTTAACGTGTGCTACATGTGTCACTGTGCTTATTTGGTCTGGAAAAAGAGCATTTTTGGTTTTTTCAAACTTCTCTTTCCAAAGTAATTTTATTTGACACTTCACACCTCATCAGAATTAGAAACTATTATTGTCTGTTTACTGTTCTAGATAATTCATGATTTTACAGAATGTTACATCATTTGTTGTCTTCTCTCCCACGCTCAGACTGAACAGTCCTGTGTAATCCATCTAACACTAAAGTCTCTTCCATTAATTTGTTGACTCGCTATTTCTAGTCTTAAGGCTTTTGGGATGACAGCCATGGACAGTAGAACTCCCTGCAGTATTCAGGCTGGGAGCATGTGATATGTCTGTGTATGTATATAACTGCATGCTGAAGTTTTTTTCTTGTAATTCCTCCTAATATTCTGTGTCGTCCTCTCAGTTTGATAGCTGTCCAGTAATGTCTGTGGTGGCTTGGGTTGTGCGGGGGGTTTTATTGGATTTTTAATTTATTTTTTTTCTTAACTGGAACAGTTGATTGTGGATCGACACTGTGGTTCCTAAGTGGTACTAACAGATACAGAGTCCGTTGCTGCCTGTTGATAGCCAAAGCCAGTCTTGGTTATGTGCAGGACTTTGGCATTCAAATTTAATTTGCTGACTTACTGCCCAATTCCTCACTACTGTGAGATTTTTCTGTATGTCTTCCTAACTTGAGTTTTCTGAGAATTCTTCAGGGTTACTGTGACCATGCTTTTCATTCATAATCCTTCTGTCACTTAGCGTGTATTAATCTGTGAGTTGATCTTTCCTCCTATTTCAAGACAGGCATTTTTCAGAGCTTTTGATATGGAACTTTGCTGACTTTGCGACTGCTGTCCTGCTTCCTGATCAAAGGTATCTTGTAAACTCATGGGATCACCTTTGCTTTGTGTGCTAGCTAATTCCTTCAAAGAGTTCTTATTTTTTTTGTCCATTATCAATTCACTTACCAAAGCTGCCTTGTCCCTTTTCCCGTATCTCATGGATATTCATTTACCTGATGATGTTATTCTTCACAGTAATTTCCAGCACTGAAGCTGATTTAAATGCTAGAGTGTACAAATGGGATATTGTGTCATAGTTATGACAATACTTTGTCAATTTCACATAAAAACTCTTTTCAAATCTCTTGGGTTAATACCATCTGGTCTTGGCAATTCATTACCAGTATTTATCGATCTGTTGTACAGCTACTGTACTACTACCACATTAGTTTAAAACAGCTTCTTGTCCTACATGAAAGGAAGGTCTGGTGTGGGAACATTCAAGGATCTTCTGCAAACGAAGATTCATAGCCCTCTTGCTATCTGGTCCTGGCCATACAAGCTCTCTTGTAGGCTTATAATTTGTTTATTGTATTTGAGGAAAAACTATTATAGCTGCTGTGCAAATTGTTTTACCAATTCTTTGCTAACAGATTTTATTATTTTACTTTCAAGTTGCCAGAGTTGTATGGTGTATTATTTTCATGTGACTTCCATGAGCAGTAGGTGACTCCTGTTGTCTTACCAGTCAAAGTGATGTTTTTTGGCTTTTTTGTGTGTGTCTCTAAGGTGGTGGGAGGTTGTGCTTTTTTCTTTTTTTTTCTTCCAGACACTTAGATTTGATCTGTCCTTTTATTTCAGTGGGAAATGGGCACAAGAATAGGCCCTCCCCCAGCACTCCTGGACAGATCATCCCATCTAGACCTGTTGTGAGGTGCCACCTCTGCGGGCAGCAGGCACAGGACAGTGAAAGCTCTGCTAGCGTCACTCATCTGTCTATCTGCTTGCTTGGGGTTTGCATGTTACAGGGCAGATAGCTTCAAGCTTTTTGTGTAGTCCAGAAAATCAGACAGCGTGTGAGCTCCAGCTGGGATTGTATTAATTTGTGTTTGCTTTCACTGGCAGATTTTGAAGTTCTCTTGGCTTTTTATCTGTTTGTTCTTTCCTTCCCTTTCTCTCCTACCAGAGTGCAGCCCTCTTCTCCTGCCCTTGTCTTTAGGCGTGTGCTTTTGCTTGGGTTCTTTTGCTCAGAGTTAGAGGTGGTGGCCCAACTAGCAGATGCCCAAGTAAGCAAATGAAGCTAGGTATGTCTTGGCATATGAGGCCTTTTGATTCTGAATCTTAACAAAAACTAAGACTTTGTTATGTAATTCTTAAACATCCCTTCCCCCCCACCCCCCTTTTTTTTTAAAGCTTTTTGTTCTTTATAGTAGGTTTGTTGCTTTACCAGACTTTAAGGAAAAATGTAAGAATTCAGTTTATGTAAAGGTTTAGATGAGTCAACAGAAATTGGAGAAAGAAATCATCTCAGAGGTTCACAGCTTTAATGTCATTGGAAAAAAAAAGTAATCAGAAACTCTTGTATAAGGGAATGTGTGAATGTGGTGTTGGATGCTCTGGTAATATTGGCTGATGCTTGGAAAGGTAAGCAGTGAAAAGATGACAGAACAGGACAGGATTAATACTCATGTAAGAATGACTAGGATAATCTTTTTTTTACATGGCAATTTACATCAAATATTAAAGTATGATTCCTTTCTGTCATGATACGGACCAACCTGAATGCACATCCTTTTTTGCTGAGAGTGATAATGTTTCAGCTCCTGACACCTTTCTTTTATGAGAACCTATCTCTGAGACATCCAGCAGCTTTTCAGATGCTGCTACTTTGAGTATCTTACTCTAATTAGGGAAGGGAAGCATGCCTGTCTGAAATCAGAAGGATGTGCATAAAAACACAAACCTTTTTATCTGCCTGCTGATGAATTTCAACTCTTTTAAAGAACCCACAAAAATCCCAACCAAATGAAGAATTTTATCTGTGTATAAATATATTTTTTGTAAATATTATGGGGTAGATTCTCAACAGATGCAACTTGTCACAACCCTAATAAAGTCCAGAGACTTGCTTCAATTCGTGCGAGCTGAGGCTTTTGTGTGTGTAAGTCTTGAACTGGGGGAATATTTAATTTATTTGTTACCATCTGAGCATGGTTTGGGCACTGAGAGCTCTCTTCTTGCTGCTGAGACAGACTGACAGTGTTAAGGGCAGCAGGGCTGTGGTGGACCTTTGTAGGGCTGCTGAGAGTGATTGCAGGGCCAGTGCCAGGTTAACAGTTGCACTTGATGATCTTAAAGGTCTTTTCCAACCTAAACAATTCCATGGTTCTCTGACTGCAGAGAAGTCCTGTTAAGGCCAGGTTGGAGACAGGGCCACAAGTCTGCAGTCCTTAGGGAATTCAGTTGCCAAGCTCTTAAGAAGCCTTTGAGTGTGTGAGAACTGAGACTCAGGGAATCCAACTTTTTGTACTCAGTGCAGACTTTCAGATGTGTGACAGGCATGGTCCAGGCAGCAGAGCAGCCTCCTTGCTATTTTGAAGTCTGTGCCTCTCAAACAGCTGTTCTCAGCTTGGTTCTGCTGTTGGCTATATGTCTGCGTGAGATCTGCACCCCATTCATGGGATGCTGGCTGTGCACCCATGCACACAAGTTTTCTGCCAAAGGTCTGTGTCTGTCCCATTTGAGGAGTGTCCAGACCAGAGTGACTGGGATATAACGCATCTGACCCTGTGTTTCCGGTTATCCCCCATCCTGGCTGCTCCCCAGGCTTTTCTCATCTCCTCTCCTTTTCAGGCACAAGAAAAAGGGGTTTTTCAAATACATAAATGACAAGAGGAGGACTAGAGAGAACACTGGTCTGTTACTCAATGAGTATGGTCACCTGAGACCAATCAGATGTTTAACACCCCCTTTGCCTCTGTCTTCAATGTAGTCAATGGGGTCTGTGACTCCAGATGCCTCAAGATGGAGGACCGTGACTGTGGTAATGATAAACTCCTAGTGAACCCTGAACTTATGGACGATCTGTTGTTCCACCTGGATCCAGAAGTCCCAGTGGACTGGAAGCTGGAAAGTGTTATCCCAATTTTCAAGAAGGGTAAGAAAGAAAACCCTGGTAATTACAGGCCTGTCAGTCTCACCTCAGTGCCTGGTGAAATTATGGAGAAACATCATACTGGGACTTACTGAAAAACTCCTAAAGGACAATGCAGTCATTGGTCACAGCCAACACTGGGTTAGAAGAGGAAGGTCCTGTCTGTACAATCTGATTTCCTTTAATGACAAGGTCACCCAGCTCTTTGACCAAGAATAAAACCAGTTGATGTTATTTTTCTGGATTTCAATAAGGCCTTAGATACTGTGAAACACAATATCTTGCTGGACAGAATGTCCAGCACACGAGGCAAAGACATAATGTGTTTGGGTGGGCAATTGGCTGAAGAGTTGAGCCCAGAGGGTGGTAGTAGATGGGGTTATATCTAGCTGGCAGACAGTCACTAGTGGTGTTCCCCAGGGCTTCATTGTTTCAATTTTCATAAACGACCTGGATATGGGACTAGAGGGTGTCTTAAGTAAATTTGCAGATGACACCAAATTGGGAGCAGCTGTTGACTCCATTCAGGGTGGAGAAGCCTTGCAGAGAGACCTGGACAGATGAGAGAGCTGGGCAATCACCAACAGCATAACAAGGGCAAGTGCTGGATCCTGCACCTGGGAAGGGGCAGCTCTGGCTGCACATACAGGCTGGGGGATGAGATGCTGGGGGATGAGATGCTGGAGGCCAGCCAAGCTGAGAGGGGTTTGGGGGTCTCAGTTGAGAACAAGCTAGACAGGAGCCAGCAGTGTGCCCAGGCAGCCAGGAGGGCTAGCCGTACCCTGGGGTGCATCAAGCACGGCATGGCAAGCATGTCCAGGGAGGTGACTGTCCTGCTCTACACTGTGCTGGTGCGGCCTCACCTCGAGTGCTGTGTGCAGTTTTGGGCACACAGTACAAGAGGGACACAGAAATATTGGAGAGTGTCCAGAGGAGGACACTGAGGATGGTGAAGGAGCTGGAGAGGAAGGCTTACAAGGAGAGGCTGAAGTCTCTTGGTTTGTTCAGCCTGGAGAAAAGGAGGCTGAGGGGAGAACTCATTGTGGTCCATGGCTTCCTGATGAAGGGGGAGTGAAGGCACAGGTACTGATCTCCTCTCTTTGGTGACCAGTGATAGAACCTGAAGAAATGGCATGAAGCTGCAACAGGGGAGGTTTAGGTTGGACATTAGGAAGAGGTTCTTTGCTGAGAGGGTGGTCGGGCACTGGCACAGGCTCCCCAGGGAAGTGGTCACAGCACCGAGCTTGGCTGAGCTCAAGAAGTGTCTGGACGGTGCACTCAGTGCCATGCTCTGACTTGTCTGGACCTGTGTGGAGCCAGGAGCTAGACTTGGATGATCCTTATGGGGCCCTTCCAACTCAGGAGCTTCTGTGATTCTATACTCTTCTTCTATCTGGCATCTGGCCAGCAGGAGGGGAGATGCTCTGAGATCACGGGGGAAAGAATGGGTGGGGATGGACTCTGCAGATAGAGGAGTTGGTTGGCAAAGGTGCTGAGAGGACCAGAGGGAGTCTTCCTTGGAGGCACAGAGTGCTTTTCTCCCTGCTCTAATGGATTAAAACTGCTACAGCTGTTCAGCCAAACCACTACCAGCTCATTTGTTTGCTTTCAGCATGGGTTAACTATTGGAATTACTAAATCTGAGAAATGGCTGGAACTTGCTACTAAAGCGGTCTGTGTAAAATGAATGCACCGTTAAGTGGGTGCCCTGGGAAGAATATTTCAGTTGGAATGGTTCGAATTGTCAAAGATATAATTGACCAAAACCAGTCTTAAAACAGTTTGTACAATTACTTGCAAGGGGTGCTTGCAGCCTCACCTGTGTGTATATGCAGATATCCCTGAACTCTTCTTTAAAAATAGCGGTAGGTTACTACTCCATGAATGTGTAACTCTTTGTCCTAGAGGCTCAGATGGCTTTGCATTCCTGGATGGATGACTCTGCAAAGCCCTTGTGAGCTAGATAACTATTCAGTTAATTTTATGGCATATAGAAGCTGGCTGTCCTTTCATCATCTGGCTGAATGTTTCACTACGGAGTTATGTCTGTTAGTAGTGCTGTTATTAACGGAAGTGCCAAGTTGTTACAGGGTTTTGTGGCAGCCTTTGGTGGAGATCGTTTGAGCAAAGTGGGATTCAAGCAGTTTATTGGCTGGAGTCATAGGGGTTGGAAGGGACCTCGAGAGATCATCGGGTCCAACCCCCCCAAAAAAATATGTAGATATGTAGAAAGATATGTACTTAGAGGATTAATCATTTGGAGAGTATTTTTCTACCTACTAGTGTGCTTAATTAAGAAATTCTACAATCGTTCAAGACATTAAGATGCTCAGAAAAATATGTTTCGGTTGAAAAATAAATGATACCCCCCTTTCTCCCCCCAGGTCATTTGGGAGTATACAGTAATAACATGTGAATATATCCTGGTTTTATTGTTCAATTACTATTAAACATGTTATGGAACTGAAGTTCAGTAGAACAGGCTGTCTTGTGAGCCAACTAAAGTGTGTTTTATATATCATTACTTTTTTAATCGACATAGTTTCTGGAAAGCTATTGGCCTTTTGTATGTAATTTGTCAGGAGAGTCCTAGGAGAAAATGGAAAGGTACCTTGAACTGAGAGGATAAATTTGCTTTGGTTCTCAACTAAACCATGGCTATAAAAATTGCACCTCTCTACCCAGGAGAGCTGATCTCTTTAGTCTGTTTCATTCATTAATTTTAATGATGAAAAAGTCATCTTTCTCTGTTTTGCATCCCAGTTGGTTAGTAAAATGTCATGTAGCAAAAAACAAATTTTATTTTGCTTTATACTTAATCACTGAGCTTGATAATTAATCTCCAGCTGCGGGGCCAGGTTTTTTCCAAGTTTGATCAGTCAGATCCTGTAGTATAAATTATTTTAAATGTTGAAAAATTACATCGGTATAACCACAGATTTTTAGGTGCATGGGTTTGGGTTTTGTTTGTGGGTTTTGGTGTTTTTTTTTTTTTTTTTTTTTTACCTGTAAATCCTACCTGGACAGAGAACAAAACAGCTTGTCATGCAAAACCCACCAGGCTGAGTTTCCCAACTGCTAGGTCCTCCTAAGAAGGAATTGTTTATAAATTAAGGTGATCTAGCCTAGAAATAATTGTGGCACTCTCTCAAGCATTTCCAAGAATGGAACTGAAGGAGACACTTTTTGGAGTGAGAGTAGTTTTGGGGGCTTTGGTGGGCTTTTGACCATGCTTATGAATACATTCTTAACTAATTATTATCATCCTAAATTTGCCTCCTAGCTGTTGCTTTCCTGGGGTTTTCTAGAGTGGGGAAGGGACATGGAGAGGGTTGGCATGTTCTTAGTGTTACAATCAGATAAATAGTTCCTGAGTCTACTGCTGTTCTGACCACAAATGAGACACTACTATAAATTAAAATGTATACTCGTGTTTTTCATTTATATTTAATTTAGGCTTTCAAAGCTTTGCTTTTTTCCTAATTTCCTGCTTCTGCTGACCTATTTTGCTAATATGCTTACCATCCTGTTTGTTCATTAAAACGAAGGCCAGCTGAATTTACTTTTATTTTATGTTTATTCGAAGTCTCAGGGAAAGAAGCCATTCGGTTTTCTCACAGCGCCCCCAAAGGGCTGCTCAGACGTGGTACCAGGCATGTATGTTCTGGAGGGATTTCTGCGTTTAGGTGGACTCAATGAATGACACCTGGGCTGCACAGTCATAACTAGGGTCGCTCCCCTTAGGCTGTACAGAGGGGTGTGGGTAGGGGTTAAAAGTGCCTGTGTGCTTGCTGCCTTAACACAGATGCGTTCCTGTGGAAAGCAGTTACAACCTGGAGTTGAAATGTACCCTGAGATACCAGGAATGTGCATTGGTGCCCAGCATGCTTTTGTGGAGGAAGGTATTCCCAGGCATGTGGTGCATATGTAGAAGGGGGATGAATCATGAAGCTGTAGTCATCTGTGTATGATTGACAGGAGGTGTCTCCATCCTGCTGCCCCTTGGAGTTCTCTAGCAGTTCTTGAACATCCAGCTGTGTGGTGACATCTGCTGAAGACCAGGAGCATGATGACTATAGGGGATGAGATTGCTGAGTACAGAGTGGATGGGTGGTCCTGAGGGCTGCCCTGAGAGTCACATCAGCCAACACTTGAAAGTTATGAAATGCCTTCGCTTTCTGCCTCCTGTTCACCACATACAAACTGTTTTTCCTTCCAGTGTGAGAGGCTCTGAGAAGTGAGGGTGAAAGGGCCTGGAAGGAGTACCACACTTCCTTTGATCCGTTCATGAGACGTTACTTCTGTTGCTGGCTTGAAACATTCGAAGCCCCCATGGAAAGGGAGTACTGGGAAATGTTTCATCTGTTCCTTATTGGTATTTGGATTATGGAAAAAGGGCAGACCTTAAATTTGTTATTTCTATCCTGTATATCGTAAAGGTCATCT
Source organism: Porphyrio hochstetteri (assembly GCA_020800305.1). Classification (NCBI taxonomy): domain Eukaryota; kingdom Metazoa; phylum Chordata; class Aves; order Gruiformes; family Rallidae; genus Porphyrio; species Porphyrio hochstetteri. The sequence continues at coordinate 64,698,009 of CM036905.1, read as the reverse complement.
GTGTACAAATTTACAAAAAGATCTTACTGATTCCTTCTGTGGTACTCTTATGCTGGGTAGGGACTTCTAACATGGAGAAATGAAGCTGTTCCTTGGTGTTATTTCCATTCATTGGCCTGCAGAAGGGAGAATGTAGTAAGATAGTTTGTGAGCATGTATGTAGTTACCAGGCATGATCAGTTTAATTAGTCTCAAGTAATTGATGCATGTGGCAATGTGGCTGTACAGCTATATAGAATAGAATGGTTGTTCAATTAGTAATTTTTTTTTTCCCATGACTAAGCCTGATTCAGATACAAAACTAATCTCTAGATGTGTCTAAAGTGAGACATTACTATTGTGATGGGCGGAGATTATGTCACTGGTGAATGGCTGAATGCTAGAGGAAACCAGTCAGTAGCAGGGGTAAGCGCTGGGGAGTAATTAGGGACTGTACTTGCTCTCAGTTATTTCTGTTAACTTTGAAATAACTGGAACATGTTTTATGGAATCACAAGGGTGTGATTTATAGCCCCAAATACTCTTTTGTGTGCTCTTTGACTAGCAGAGATCTCTTTCAGGGCTGTTCTCTTTTTGGGGCTCTACAGTAGTTGCCTGTGTGAAATTTCTGGAGATTGGGTTCATTCTAGGCCTGTGTTTCTGCTCTTGACAGGTGAGAGACGCTAGTGTTCAGTGGCTGAGGTGACCCAGGTACAGCTGCATGGGGAAGACCCCCCCATGTGTGACCAGCCCTGCCCCTGGGAGGAGCCTTTCCACAGTTTGCCAGTGGGTATGTCATCTCTGAGTGAGTGTGGGAGCTGTGGGAGCCAGGGGAAGTACTAGGTTAATTAAATTCAGCTGCTTCTGGCAGCTCACAGAGAGGTGGGTAGGAATGAATCACTGGGGATTCAGAGGGTAGCTTTCTGGAGGGTGCTTTAATTTGACAGGTCATTGATAAACTTGGTTTGGTTCCACTTTAATAAATGGAATTGGAAACTTTGGTTCTCTGGAATTAAGTGATAACTGCAGTTGTTTTGCTGGGAAACTGTGTTATCTGAAGCATCTTTACTGGTATGAAGAAAGTTTAGAGATATGAGAATATCATTTGTATTGTAATACCAAAAAAATCAGATTGCCTAGTTATTCAAACAACGGTTTTGCCAAATTGTGACAACAGCCACCTCCTGTCTGTGAGTGTATGTACTGAGATAGAATATTCAGGTTAGCTTCAACTGATTTACTGAGCTTGCAAACTCAAGCAGTAGCTGTGCTCCCGTAGCACGTCAGCAAAGGTTCCTGGAGGAACTTAACTTTGGACTGTCTAAGGAGGACATGGTGGACCAGATTCATTCCCGCTCCTGAGCTATCTACAGAGCTGCGCTCTGTCATGCAACCATAGGAATTATTCCTATTCAACACACTTAACATTTCTGGAAGTCTGGGGAATAGTGCTGATAAGTCTGTCGTAAGAATGCCAGGGTGTGATTTTTTTTTTTGTTGTTGTTGTAGAAATCACCAGTCTGTAAGGTGAAACCCAGCTGGGCACAGCAAACACTGTGGACATAGGCTGTCATGCAAAATTTGAGACAAATGGAAGCCTCAGGTATTTGTTTGTCAGTAAGGAAAGGAGTTGTGTTAGAAGAAAGCGAATGCAGTTTGACTGGAGCCAGGAGGTGACAGGAAGAGTGGTGCCTCCAGGTGGAGGCAGGGGAGGGTCAGACCAGAAGGACCAGTGGGGCTTGGGCATTGCTTCCCATGGCCTTTCTTGTCCAGAGCTCTCCCAGGAACTAAGGCTACAGTCTTTGAAATCAGAGAAATGGAAATCATGTTGGTCGTCCTCATCCTGTTGTCTTTTGGCCCCGTGTGTTGTTTGCCTCTAATCTTTTTTGCATTTTGAGTCTTTTACTATGGAGAAGAGGAGGTGAAGAAGTCCCCATGTGCTTCAAGTAGAACTCTTCAAATATTAGGTTTGAACTTGTGTTTCCTCTTACTGTAGACTCCTAAATTATAAATCTGAACTGTACCTCCTCTTCAAGTTCTGTAGATAGCCTCTGGGAAACCAGCCCAAAAAAGTAAATTGTGCCAAATGAATTGTTTTGGCATCTCTTTAAATGTTTAGTACACTGTTTGTCTGAAATTATTGCCCATGTTTAATTTGAATTTGTGAATAGTTTTTACCATCTTAATGGCAATTTTCAGTGAATGAAAATTCCTGTGGAAACATTCTATCTATAGAAGTGATTTCTAAGATCCTAAAAAAATTAGAATGATAGATGGTTCTGTGGAAAGGAATGCTCAGTGGTTATTATCTGGCAAATGCCCCAGATACTTCCAAGTTCTCTACAGACAGTTTGACAAAGTACTTGGTTTCCCCACTGTAATTCTGTATTACTGAATTCTGCATAATTCAGCATTAGCCTTCTTAATCTGTTTTGATAAGTCTTACTGTAATAGCAAGGCTGTAAAGGCAAGACTTGAACCACCAGCATTTAGTTCCACTTGTCAGGAGGTTTCTTTTTTGAAAAAATATATTTATTTTAAAAGAAGAGATCTGTAAAATGGGGAGGGCTTAAAAATAAATTCCTTCTTAAAAAAGTAGGGCCTGAATTCTGAGTTTGCTCAGCAGTCACACTGTTTCAGAGATAGTGTAATCCTTACAGGTTTAGAAGCAGTTCTAAGATCCTTTGCTTGAGTGCTTTGTAAACGATTCAGGTCTGCTTTCAGGTGTTACCTTTACATCCATGAGGTAGATCTCTAGATAAGCTGTGATGGTCCAGGTTTATCTCCTCTGGCTCCTTGCAGCTCTGCCCCAGTATGGGACATGGACTTCCACTCAGTCTTTTTGCAAGGTTGCAAACAAAGGGCACCCGTCCAAGGAAACCAGCTCCTCCTGTGTTTGAGGAGAAGAGGGAGTTAAGATTTAAGGCGACTTCTTTTAGTTTTTGTCATCTTGTGGGCGACTTGTGCTGACAGATTAAGTGCCACTCAGATGGGCTCTCAAAGATATTTGATCCATACATTTGCAGGGGAAAGAAATAATGTCTACATAGCATCACCATCACAGGGTGTTCTTCTGTCTTCTTCACAAACTCATATACCTTCTGCAAATCCAGACTAGCTGCACCTGGTTTTTAAAGGTTAGTGCAACCTTTAGAATGGTGGTAGAAGATGTGGAGCTGGGTTTCCTCATGGCCAGTTTGTGCTCAGGAGCTGCTGGTTCAGCAGAGAGACACATCTAGAGCAGTCTGGCATCTCACCTGTATTTCCAGTGATAATGCCAGTGACATACTGGCGGGCTTCTCTTGCCCAGTTCAGCCTTGTCCCACTCTTCCCCTTTGCTCTTATCCTCATGTCAGTAGTTCTTGGTCTGGGGTTTGTAGGTGCTTTTGTTCCTCACTAGTCAACTATTCTAAAAGCCCTCATGGCTTTAGTTAAACATGGCTCAGGCAGTATGCAGACTCCATCCCAGTGATTTTTTTCACTAGGGAAATCTTGGACAACTGAGGAAAATCACAGAATTATCAAGGTTGGAAAAGACCTAGAAGATCATCCAGTCCAACCATTCACCTATTACTACTAGCTCCCACTAAACCATATCCCTCAATACAACATCCAGTCTTTCCTTGAACACCCCCAGGGTTGGTGACTCCACCACCTCCCTGGGCAGTGCATTCCAGTGCCTGACTACCCTTTCTGAGAAGTAGTGCTTCCTAATGTCGAGCCTGAATCTCCCCTGGCGCAGCTTGCTACCATTCCCTCTAGTTCTGTCACTGCCTACACGGGAGAAGAGGCCGACCCCCAGCTCACTACAACCTCCCTTCAGGAAGTTATAGAGAGCTATAAGGTCTCCCCTAAGCCTCCTTAAAAAAAGCGTGACTTGCTTCCACCCCAGACTGATTCCTGGCTCTTAAGATTTCTTTTAGGAGAAGATGAGCTTTCCTCTTTAATACAAATGACATGCTGTGCTCTAGAAGCACTGTGCAGTTTTATCCATTCCTATGAACCCTCTCTGCTGCAGGCAGAAACATCTGTAAACACGTAGTTTGCCGTTACTCTCCTAAGTGGAGATCTGCTATAAATAGTACTTCTGCATTGAGTTTGTAAAAGCCTTTGCCTTGGGTGTGCTATCCTTGTTCTTTGTGGTAGCTGCTTTTTGTTGCCCTGGACCATGAAACCACCTTTTCAGCAGTGATAGAAGGATGTTCCATGGAGAAAGGAAGTAGTGGTAAAAAAGGATCCTTGATTAATTTCACACAATGCAGGTTTTTGTTTTCACAAGCCAGTCAAATAGGTAGTAATTAAAATTGAGCATATGAATAGTTTATAACACAAAAAGAGCCTGCATTCTTTTAGAGGGGGTAGCTGTCACTTTTATTAGCAATACATCTATTGGCAAACCTAGTGCAGGTTGGTAGGATCAATAGTAAAGCTGGCTGCTGCACAAGTGATATTCAGACTGACAAGGAGAGATCCTAGGAAGCAGCCCCCTGGGTGCTCCCTGTGCCACATCCATTTCTGGAGTATGAGGGAAATGGTAGGAGAGTTTTGAAGCAGCTCTGGACCTGTGGCTGGCTTTGGGTGATGTGTACACCTACCTAGTCAAACCATCGGAGTGGGAACCATCTTTACATTCAGTAGGAGCCCTGGATTAGAATAATTTTAAATCTATATGGGAGTGCACTTAAAGCATGAACATTTCCATTATCTGGCTGCAATGCTGGGGGAAAATACATTTAATTTAAGGAATACTGATGCAGACACCTGAGTTAATTCTCAGCCATAATTCTACATTTAAATGCAAGGGGGAGAAAAGAAAAAATCAGGAAATTCAAGTGATGGTTACCAAAGCAACTACGTTTCTTCCCCACTTGTTCTCCAGTAGTGCTGTATGCTTCTCAGTACCGTTAAGCTCTCGAGTGTTAATATATACTCACAGTGTGGCTGAGTTACTGTGGGAACTACAGTTGTGGGGGATTTTAGATGCAAATCCTTTGTAGAGTATGAGAGATGACGGAGGGTTTTGCTTTTGGTTTAGTATTCCCTTTTTTTTTATAATGATTATAAACCAAGAGTCACTAAAGAAAGGTAATGGAAAATGCGATGAGCAAAATGCATGTGGGTCTTCTAGCTTAGCAGTCAGACAAAAGCATGGGATAGGAGGAGAGGAGCAGACTTTCGCGTGGCAAAATATCATCATTTTCTTGCTCCAGGGAGTGGAAATAAGTTAAATTAAAAATTTGTGTTATAGCAAATGGGAAATGTGTTAGTTAAGGAGGTAGCTGGAGGAGTAACACACCATAGCCTTCCCACCAGCACCAGGCTTGCCACAGCACTGCACTGAGACGCAGAGCAGGAGTTGCCTGAGCTCCCCTGGCAGGGAAAAGCATCACTCCAGACCCACTTCTCCTCCTGCGTGAGCTCCCCCTCCAACTGCCAGCTTCACCAGGTAGGTTCTAGATAGTGTCAGCAATATTTATTAGTGTGTTGCAGAAAGCTGTGAAGCTAGCAGTGCCACGCAACTGAGAAAGGCTTCTGAGTTCAGAGAATGACCTACAGGCCTTGGTGCATTTGGGTCACCAAAGCAGGTGCTTGAGCTGGTAAATACAAACAGTGACACTTGGCAGGGCAGCTTATTGCTGGGTTTTGTACAAATGCACAATTCCTGTGGCCAAGAGGAAAGCTATGTGTGTTTTATAGCCAGACAGCCTCTGATTTATCAGTGTTCCATGCATTTTGAAGCCTTCCCCACTCACCAGTCAAACCAGTAGAGTCAATTGCTGCCTGTGTAGCAAGCCCTGCGAAGAAGAGCTAATAAATAGCTGTGGGCAAAGGGGTGCTGTGGCGATAGGAAGAAAATCAGGAAGCCTGTAAGACAAAGTATTACACCTGCCTGCTTGCATCTTGAACCTTTCAGTGGCAGTTGTATTCAAGCAATGTATCCCTGTTGTATTAGTCAGAAAATGAATGAGGTTGATTCTGGCTTCATGGTTTTCTATGCCAGATGCAGTACCTGATAAAGCTACAGTACTACAGATAAGGTGATACCTTATCTAGTGTAAAGTAGCGGCACAGGTTGAACTGTCAGAATTGTTCGAGCTTAGATTAGACCAGTGATTTGTGTCATGCAGTCCCTGTGATTTGGGCCCAGATACTAAAGTTGGATTTTCTGTCCTGTCAGTTCAAAGTTTGGGAACAGTCACAGGAGAAAATAAACTCGTGGGCTGAGCCAGCATCCTTTACACCTCTGCAACTCAATTTTTTGGTAGGCTGAGAAATTGGATTGTCTTAAACCAGTATGCAGTGCATTCGTCATGAAGTTTCATTAACTTTTGAAATTACTCTTTCATGCTAATAATCCAGAACTTATATACTCTAATTTGTCGACCTCACCTATAGAAACATAATTCTACACAGAAGCAGCAGTAAGACACACGGCTGTGCAGCTTCAACCGGGCCTTTTTATCCCAGTCTGTGGCTCCTCAGCAGAAATCAGGAAAAGCAGCACTGAAGTTGTGGGGGGGCTAAGTAAGATATAAGACATCCATGACTCCTTTGGGATACTACTGGAAATAGACCTCTGATAACCATACCCCAATAAGCAAACGGTGCTTAAGTAGATTGCAGCAGTCAGAGGAAGGTAACAAGCCTTGTAGCTGTGCTGGTGAGGTGGGAAGTGGTTCATTGACAGTACATAAGTGCATTTGTGAAAGGATTCTTCATTCGAGTGACATAATCGTCTTAATGCTTCTAGAGTCAGCTTCTTCAGAGCTGCTCTTCATGCAGAGTGGATCACCCGTTGCTATCCACATCTAGGAAAATATTTGAATAACAGTTGTTTGCTGCCTTGTGACAGGTTTCCCTCCTCTTGATTTATTTTTGGGCGCAGCCTCAATCTGTTTCTCCTTGAACAGCGCAATAGAATTAATTCCATAAATAACTTAGCGCTTTTGTGTAGCATCTCTAGCAGACGGAGTGGGTTTTTTTTCTCCAGTGGATAGATTCTTGTGTAGGTTGCTACTGGTTTTTTATGTGACTCTTTGACTGAAGCTGCCACCATAATCTGATGTTAATTTAACTGTCAAATTAAGAATGCATCTATGGGAGTCAAGGATCCTGCCCCAGCTAATTATGCACTAGGGGGTCTGCATTCTATGTTAATGAGGTAAAGTAGGCAAAAGACCAAATAGCTGAACATCAAAGCTGCTATAAGCGAACATGCAAGAGATTTAAAACTAAAAAAACCCCTGTACAGCACTTTCTCAACGTGTGTAGCTAAAAAAGGAGGTACTTAGATGGCTTAAAGCAATAATAAAATACGAGTTCAAAGCCCTAAATGTCAGTGCAGTGAGGAAGGACTTTGGCTATCCACAAATCAGGACTCTATGCACACAGCACAGCCATAAAACTGATGGAGCTATATGCAAATGTGGAGGTGCAGTGTAGTATTATCCATTTTCAACCAGGGATAGGTCAGTCTTCTGAGTGGGTATGAGATTTAGACAACCTTGATGTACATTAGGGAAACCTGCAACCCAACTCCTATTACCGTCCTCGCTTTCATTTCGGTATTTGGGTTGGCAGGTTTTCCTGGACAAACAGCATAACAAGGACTGTACATCTTTCATCTGCCTAAACTGGTAAATTAAACATCGTTGTCTGTTCGGCAGGTTGACTTTGCTCTGGTCCTTCGTGCGTGTCTGCTGCCTCGCAGTCACACTGGTGCGGTGTGTCGGGTAAGGCAGCGGTTTCACAGAATCATAGGGGTTGGAAGGGATCTCAAGAGATCGAGTCCAACCCCCCTGCCAAAGCAGTCTCCCTAGGGCAGGTCACACAGGTAGGCATCCAGACAGGTCTTGAGTATCTCCAGAGAAAGAGACTCCACAACCCCCCTGGGCAGCCTGTCCCAGTGCTTTGTCATGTCCACTGTGGAAAAAGTTCTTCTGCATATTGGTGCAGAATTTCCTGTGCTCCAACTTAAGGCCATTGCCCCTTGTCCTGTCCCCACAGACCACTGAATAGAGGCTGGCTATTTCCCCCTGTGTCACACACTTAAGATATTTACAAACATTAATAAGATCCCCTCTCAGTTGTCTGTTCTCAAGGCTGAACAGCCCCAGTTCACTCAGCCTTTCCTCGTAGGGGAGACGCTCCAGGCCTTTCTTCATAGCCCTCTGCTGGACTCTCTCCAGGAGACCCCTGCCTTTTTTATACCAGGGAGCCCAGAACTGGACACAATACTCCAGGTGGGGTCACAGTAGTCTTGAGCAAAGGCTGCCAAAAGCAGCAGCTTGGGGAGCTGTGCTGGCAGCCTGTGTGTTTGAGCAAGGTCCTTGTTGGCTTTCACAGTTTGAAAGCTATAAATGGTTTGGGATTTGGTTAAAAGGGACAGAATCAAGCCTGTCTGTGAGAGCGTTAGTGCTCTTTGTAATGGTGAACAGGAGCAGGGAGTTATTGAGGTGTTTTTGTGAAAACCTCTCTGAAATCACCGGAAAGGGTATGGGGCTGTTTATGATCCTCTGGTGTTTTTATTTGGTCTGTAAACCATTACAGAATATATTGTTTAGTGAGCGCTGAGCAATTCTCTGTTTATTGCAATGATACTGATAAGATTGTGAAATTGGCTGGTGCGAAGGATCCTAGAGCATAGAAAAGGCCCCTCTGGAATGGCTGACATCTCCTATAAATCTAAAGAAATAATAAAAATAGAAAACGTGTGTTGTGCCCAGAATACACAGACAATAACAATTCACCTGGGAAATACCTTCTGACTGATTCACTGGTTGGTAAGTGGCTGATGAGATCCAAGAATGATCAGGAAGCAGTGGTGTAGAAAAGGAGGGGGTTTCTGTCTTTGAAGTTTTAAATATTTGCCCTTTAGGGCCAGTTAGAAGATTTATTGCTGATCAGAAGTGGATGCTTTGTGTTTGTTTTGTAAAAATGTGATAGACAACAAACCAGGCATTCTTTATGAGAATTCCCCTCCTTGTTATATCAACTGGTCTTTCTATTAAAGCATATTAACTGTCCGTGTGTGTGTATATATGTTCAAATTATGCACTGTAATGTAATGAGGTAGTAGAATGTTACTGGAGACTCTGCTATTGCTCATGTTTAAGTAAAACAAACTGAAAGATACCCTGGCCCTAGAAATAAAGACTTTGGTTCATGGAAGTTGGGAGCTGTCCATGACAGATAAAGGATGCCCCTGGACAACCAAGATAATGCCAGCAGCCCCGCTTGCATGTCTCTGAAAGCCTCCCAGTGTTGTCTGGCATCATAGATATTAGTAAGTACCTACAGCAAGACTGACGTCTGGATCAATAGACAAGTGGCAAGAATGCTGCAGGGAATTGAAGTTGTTTCTGCAAAGTTTTACTGTAATTAGCAATTGGTAGGCTGGTTGCTAGTGATGAGTCAGATTGTGTTATACCTGACAATTTGAAGGGTATGAGAACTGTGTAAAACCACACTCAGGGTGCCCTAGCCATGTTGGGGCACCTCATCTGCGTGCATAAATACGGTTCCATACTTTGCATCCTAACCCTTCTGCTCAGTCTGCACAGGCTGATTGTGAATTTTCGTGACAGCTGCCACTTATCTCACCCTATACTATTTCTCAGCTTGTCCTTTCTTCTGTATTTCAGTGCTTGGTGTTCATTCCCCCCTTCCCCTATTTCTTCATGACATTGTATTCTCCTTTCCCAGTCTCCAGTGACTTCTAATCCTCCTTTTCTCTTTAACCCCCTTCTTAATCACTTCGGTTTTTTCCTCACACCTTTTTAAATCTTCTTGTTCTTCCTCCTTCTTCCTGCCTTCTCTCTCCTTGTCAAGATGTTCACCTCTTCTCCCTAGATCCAATATTCCCTGTTCTCTCTCCGTGAACTTTTTTATTACGCCTTTCTTCCCTGCAGTTACAATGTTCAAATACACTTCCACATGCATCTCAAAGGGGGGGGCGGGAATTTCAATTCTCTTGGTGCTGATTATGAACCCTGAGGCAGCAGTCCTCTCCATCCTTCTAGTAGCAGGTGCTTTGTGTGTGCACATAAAGTTGCAGTGAGCAATGTAGATGATGGCTAATAATAAGTCTGTGCACATTTGGATTCAAACAGTAAATCAGATATGTATTGAGGGTTGGAGGGTTGAAAGGGATAATATCAGGCTTTTTTTTTTTTTCACCTCCTGCTTTGAAATAACACCTAACCTTTCTGACCTCCCTCTGGTAATATGTTCTTGAATAAATCAAAACAAAGGAAAAAGGGTTAGTGAGAGTGAGGTTGGACAGATACTACACAAAAAGAATAAAAGAAGTCCTGTTTGCTACTGAGCCAGCACTGGGTCCATGATTAGCTTCAGTGTTTTCCTGGCCATGTGAGCTGCTGTGAGCGAGCCAGACTTCCAGACGTTCTGCACGTGTATTTTGCATGACTGTCACTTTGAGTTGTACTTCCCTGTGTACAGTGCCCTCACAATGATTTATTGCCATTGGAATTCAGTGAGTGCGGAAAGAGAGATAAATTGATTTTTAATTCTCTCTTCCTTTTTCTGTGATTGCATTTTAGTCTATGTGTTTACATGGCCTAAATCTCTGTTCCTTTAGCATCATCTGTTGCAAAGATCTGAAAATACTATGAGACTCGAAGCTAAGCTGTTGAACCAAAATCTCTGAATCTTATTCTGAACTTTTGGGCACTGTTACTCATGTAAGCTGCCCCAGAATGGGGAGCTCACTAGTAACATAAATGGCTTTAAGCCAGTTTAGCCATACTAACAGAAGCTTGCAGCAGATACTGACATGCTGATTCAAATTTGAGCCTAGTCTTCAAGATATCGCCAAGCTGAAGGCTGCTTGAAGCTGGTGGGAGATGTTGAATTGCCAGGTATGTGCGGTGATGCATGTTCTGTGAACATCTGCTATTGGATTTTGCCCCTCAAACAGTGCAGACTGAATTTTGATGAACTCTTCTTCAACCATTGCGTGTGGCATGTTTGGCCACTAACAATACTGACAAACCCATGTTCACAGGCTACAAGATGATGTAGGATCTTTCCCTTCCATCTCTGCAGTTTTCTGAGTGTCTGTGAGGCTGGCTGAAACCCATCATGGATCCTAGGATTTGAGGGAAAAAAAACATTGGGTTGGCAGCACTGGGTAATGTATGGTGAGTCAGACTGTCAAGAAATATGAACACCTATATGGTTGATTTTTCAGAAAATCCGCCTGTCCTGGTCCATGGCAGCACTGGAGAGCGTGAGCCAGAGGTTGCGCAGGATGTTTTGCGTGCCTCAGCCTGGCCTTAGAGCTGACAGAAAATGCCATGTGCTTGTATCCATTGTAATGGGCTTTCCCTTCTTCACAGAAGGAGTTTTGTGTTCAGAGCTTTTGTTAGGTGAGCTTTTTATATCTCTGGGTGGAACTGCAGTTTCTGATTAAGACTCTTCTTGAACGTTGGTTTCTCAGTAAGCATTCTGCTGCCTGATGTTCATGCTTGTTGCCTAGTGCCTCTGAAGAAAGGTGAGAGGCCTCAGGCTCTGTGGAGTGGAAGATCTTCTCCCTGACATGCCAAACTACAGCTCTTCAGCCTTGTTTAGTAGTGAAGGAAGGGGGGGTGTGTGGGTGTGTGGGTGTGGCCTTTAGGGTAGGAGTAACTGGGGTTGCTGGCCTGGGGCCTTTATGGTCCCATGGGTCCCAATGCACAACTCTTATGCGTGGACTAAAAATTGAGTTGAGCACGCTGTCACCTCTAAGCATGTGTTAGAGTTTCCAGGACTGTGTGCTCTGGTGCTGACCTGGCATGAGGATAACATCTCCCACAACATACTGGCCCAGGGATGTGATGCAGCCCATGAGAGATCCCATGAAGCATGAAATAACATTTGCTTCCAGTGCTTCAGGTATCAGATGGTGTGCCACCTGTACTGCTCCAGTGCTATGATAAACAACTGTGTTTCATAAACTGGCATTTCCAAAGAGGTCCTGCTTGTTGAACGGGAGCCAATTAACACAGAGTTTAACCAGCAATGGCATATAAAACTCTAAAGCTAATTAATTCTAATGGTGACAACGCAGCTTATGAATGATTTGGGGCATTAATGTATCACATGCTTTAGGTTTGTATTTCTGCAGCCCTTCTTACCCTAGTGAATATAAAATTTTGGCCTTTACTTACAATGAGATTACTTACAGGCCATCAGTAGCTGAACATGGGCTATCTAAGGGATGTACTTAGAAACCTGTCTTTCCAGTAAGATGGGAAGAACTGAGGGTCTATAATAGGTGAAAGAGGAATCTGCTAGCAAATACAAAGAAAAAGTAATGAAATCCAGTTTTCAGTTAGCTGCATTTGAGAAGCGTATGTTAATAAGCCCGAGAAGAAATAGGAGACTTGACATTTGAGATTCATTTGCCAGTTTTTGAAACAATTATTGTAGTGAACTTACTTGTCAAGACACACCGTCTTGGACCGAATCCTCAGTACAAAGCAAACTCTGAAAAACTGCTTTGTGGGATTCCATTGCTATGGTTTGAGTGACACTTGGTATACTCAGTTCCCTGCCTCTTGCAAAATATTCTTTTGAATTAAAAATTATGTCCTTGTTTTTGCCTAGACAGTGAGTCAGTTAAGGGCATTTTGTGAGCAACCAAGCTTATCTTCTTCTGGAAAAAGTAATTGCCTGTTGTCAAATACAGGTAACATACAGCAACTTGAGTATCTAATGTAGGCACTGTACGTGCCTGGCTTTGGAGGAGGACCACTTTTCTTTCAACATAGCAATAAAAATCCGATGATCTAGTCACGTAGAATAATCTGTTTACATAGATTGCATCGGGTTCAGATTTTGTCAGCTGCTTTCTTTGCTAATTTTCTGTCAGCTTTACTCGTGTTTCTCCTGGAGTGAGTCAATTATAAAAGTTACAGTGAATAGTCACCAAATTATTTACCTTTTAATTTTAAAGTAATATACAGGATAACCACTTCCTAGCTTATTAAATTTCTGTAGCTTGAATCCTTCCAAGTTTTCCTCTGTATATGGCATGAAGCTTTTTGAGATGATTACATTAATAATACATTACTATAAAAGTTAAAGTGCATCGCAGAGACCATACTAATAGGTTTCATTGATTTTTAAACTTGTAAATGGGTGCTAGCAATCATAAGCCAGGTGCAGATCTGACTTCAAATGAACTGATACTGCTAACAGGGCCAAAATCATTGACAAGATTCATAGCTCTGGTGTTAAAGGGGGAGGAAAGAAGTATAATGAAGTGACTTAGAATTAAGCTTCAAGAAAAATGTGAAGTGCACTCACTAGACTTCTGCAGAGACATTCTATTTGAGCTGTTACGAATTTAAACTTCAATTTAGGAGTTTCCCACTTTCCTATTCGATTTGTCTTTGAATTTGGTTTAATATTTTAATATTTAAACATAATTGTGTGTGGGGGGGGTAAGATTAGGTTTCTCATATGGAGATGGTACAAGTAACTAATGAATTTAGACTTCAAGGCATCCAAAAAACAGTGACTATTTAGTACCGCTTAGCTGCAGTACTCCACGGTTAGGCACTGTTGGCCTCACCGCTGCTTCTTGTGGGCAGCGGTACTGTTACCTAAAACCAGGGTGGAAATGGTAATGTCCTTCATCATAAAGAAAATGAAGCAATCTAATGGAAAGCCCGCTGTCATTGTTATGCAAGGATTATTTTGTTAACAAATAGGAATGTGTTGTGCGTTGTAGAGATCTGGAGTCACGTTTGACTCTGGGTCTCTCAAGTTTTGATTTACAGGTGGACTTTAAGGCGACTTTGCACTTGAAAATGTCTGAGCTTTCTAACTTTTATCTGCTGTTAAAATTTGGTTTCGGAGATAATATTTAATGTTGCATCTTCAAATGTAAAGTTTGCAGCATAATATATTTCTTTAAGAGTTTGCTCCTGTCCAGAGCGGACCCCATTCAGTTTTGTGTATGAAAAATGGAAGTTTGTGGTCTGAAAATGAGGCCATCAAGGGTTTTCTGGTCGCTTTGGATACTATAATTCTGATACATTTTTGTTGATTTTCTTGCAGAAAACAACTCCCACAACTATAGTATCATATCAACCACTCTAAGAAACCCATTCTTTGCTTACAGGAACTCTTGTTTGGGATTTTTTTAAATATATATATATTATTCCTGTCTCTGTCGTGGCATAGCCTTTCAGAAGGCTTATCTGGAATCTCTGCAGGATGCAAGGGAATATTGGTATCTTAAGTGTACAGACCTGAATATAGAAATTGAGGCTTGTGGAAAATCACAGAGGAAACTGGTATCAGATCTGGAAATTGAATCCAGATTTTAGCACATAACTCTAACAATATACATCAGCTGGCTACTATCCATGTCCTTATTTCCTGCAAATTTAAATTTTAGGCAGGGAGCTTTGGAGATATTGGGCAAGATCATGCTATTGGGATTCTTGTGGCTTTTTGTAGAGAACTTTTAAGTCTATAATATACCACTCTTCCTTTTTACAAGGGGCAGTTTGAATCTCTGTGAAGGTCTAACGTGTGAACGTGCCAAGTAGCTGAACCAGATGTGCCTTGCTACACAGTGATAAAGCAAGAACCTCTTTGAAGAAAAAGAGAGAGGAGGTGGGGGGGGAAAGAAAAAAGAAAATAGAGACGAGAATCCATCTAGCAAAAGCAAATATGGGAAAGGGCAAGTTAAATATATCTTGAAATGTGGTGGTTTGTGAATTGCTTGTTAGGTTTTTTTACCTAGGGCAAGGAAAAGGATAGGAAAAAACCCCAATACAGACAAGGCCCGCTTACTGGGGTATGGATATTCCTAGGGTCAAACCCACATGTGCTGTATTTAGATATCAGACTAAGTGATGAGTTACTGGGCAGTGCCCCTCCCTGCTGGGAGAGGGCTGCTCCCCCTCCATTCCCCTCGCACCCACTATGTGCTCCTGCAGATTGTCAGCACAAATGTTGGCTTAAAAACCGTAAGAATAGTCTGTGCCTGTTTTTCTGCTGCCAGAGGATGGTTTGACTCTGTGGTATATTTTTGTTGCTTGGGTTCTACCATTTCAATTTTATTTTTTATTTTATTTTGTTTTCCTGTGGGTGTCTGCTTTGGAAATACCCAACAGACATCTTGCCCAGCGTGTACTGTGAGTGTGGTAATCTCTTATAGATTTCACTGCCCTGTAAAATTTGACAAAAGAACAAATGCAAATTACTTGGCTTGGCTGCCTGCTTAACACAGGCTTTCTGAGCTGTCTGGGAGGCCATAGGCATGTGGGGGGGAGTTGCAGATTGATAGCAAAGAGGATGGGCCTTTAAAAACTGGCAATGAATGTCGGAACAGCATATTAACTCCGAAGTCCTTTAGTCTCAGTTAAATCACTCACTGGTAAAGGAATAAGTCTCCATTAAAGCGTCACGGGCTATATAGCTATTTAATTCCTTTGTTTGCGCTCTCGCCTGTTGGGGGGGGCTGCAGGGAAGAGGGCAGCTGCCTGTTTGCCTTGCCCTGCCTGCTGTGTGCTGGGTTTGATGAAGCCTGTGGAAGGAGGGTTGGGACTTGTTCCCCGGGGCGGCGGGGGGGATAAGTGAATGTGCAGGAGGATGGTAATTCCTGGTAAGAGCTAGGGGAAGACACACAGGAGGACTTTGTGGTCCCTTTGGGTTTTGAGAGCATCTGGGATGGGTGTGGGGGCAAGAAGGGTCAGAGAAAGTGAAGGTGTGGACCAAAGGATCCCTTAGGAAAAGGCAGGCAGAGCAGAGAGGAGGCTGGTTTGCAAGTCTCTCTTACTGCTATCCTGTCTTACCCACCAGAGGAGTCACCTCTGTTTGAGAAGGCCCTAGCTTATATTTTAATAAAACCTAGCACAGGAGAGTCAAATCCCTTTTCATTTTCATTGAGGTGTTGAATATAAGAGAAGATGCAGTCCAGGCTGTCTGAAAGGTCGTGCACAGTCAGGGACCTGTCAGACAAAAATTCCATGTTTTTGAGACCAGAGTGTGTAGAACTGCCACGTGCCATCCAGTTCAGGCCAGTCCCCAAACACTGCAAGTGGTACCGACATAAGTACCTATAGGTACTGTACGCTATCAGTGAAAAGTAAATTCAAATTGTATTTTGTTGTTGTGTCACTTACTTCTCTAGAAATGCTCTTAAAATTCAGATCAGGAAGTTATGTCCTCTTAATCTTGCCCTGGAATGGGTTTTCTGATTTTTCCACTTACATAACTGAGGTTTGGCTAAACAGGAAAAAATGAAAGGTGCTTGGGAGTTTGTACTAGAAAGCTGTGTGTGTAGAGGGAGATAAGCTGAGGTTTGAAAAAATGCAAGTTAATTACACTTGAGGTGATGGTGGTAGATGGGACTAGAGAGGGCTGATGTGTTTACCTGCAGTCTCCTCTTGTCTACTTACACAAGGGAAAGAAAACAGGAAAAATGTTCCATGAGCATTTTTTTCCCCCCTCAGAATCACATCTGATTACTTCTAATACAGTAGTGGCAGTCGCATTATATATGCTTCACGTCTCCTTGTCCTTTTTTGCCTACTGGTGCTCACATAAAAATTGATAACTTTTTTAAAATGCAAAATGTTCATTGAAAGGAAGCTCAAAACCGTGACTGCTAGTCATGAATTCATTATTATCAGATTATTCTCTTGTGCAATCTGTTTATGGCACTGACATCACAGAATGTTACTGGTCTTCTTAAGCGGCACTGCAGTAGTATTATTATTGCCTGGTGTATTTAATTGTAATGTTCATTACAGATTTTATGAGGTGTGGATTAAAGGTAGAAATCTCTGGAGTTGAGCTGCCAATAATCATGCTGTGGGTTTCAATTATAGAATATTCTCTCCAATTATTCTGCTTAATTTTAGGAAGTGAAGGTCGCAGGAATACATTTTCTTTGTGTGAATAAACACCAGGGAAATAGAGAACCTGACTATTATCATATGAGATGACAGTCCATTCTGTCAGCCTGGGTATTTGCAGGTCACAGGGATGGCAGATCTCCACGCAGCTTTATTAGCAGTGCTACTAGTTGTTAGATGTTTTAAGGGAGCCTTGGAGAATGGTCCCTGTGAGGTTGGCTGCTCCAATAAAACCCCTGCAGGATCCATAGGCTTGCCTGTGAGCACAGGTAGGTCAACACCGAGTGTTTAGGTGAAGTGGGTTTTTTGGTGGTGGTTTGTTTTGTTGTGGTTTGTGTGTTGGGTTTTTTTTGGTGGTTGTTTGGGGGTTTTTTTTTTGTTTTGGTGTGTTTCATTTTTGTTTTTGTTTTTTTAAATACGGGAAGGACTAGAGAAGTGAATGCTCCTTTGCTCTCTCCTGTGTAAGGCTGCATCAGCAGTGTTCAGTCAGCTCTCTGTTCAGTTTTACTCATCCTTGATTTAGGAAACAAGTGTTTGTGGGGGTTTTTACTAGAAAAGATGGGGAGGGTTGGTTGATGCCTTTAGATTTTTGAGAGCTTCTGAGGAATGGGTAAAATACATGAATAACACAGAACATTACTAAATTTTAGTATTTTAATCACAAGGCCATTGGAAGTGACCTCTCTGGGCATTTAGTGATCTTTCTGTATTTCTGCTTCACTTGGACATTAAACAATCCTGCAGACACTGTATCTGCTACCTGTAACTCCCACAGTCACGTAAATGTATTGTGTAGACTGCAGCGATACCAGCAGACACTTCAGGTACCTCTTAAGATACTGTCATTCAACTCCTCAGGAACTGGAGGCTGCTGCAGGATACCAGTGTATCTGAGTGTGGAGTAGGTAGCCTAGAGGTCTTGAGGTGCCCTTGAGGACCTTTGAAACACAACTTGGCAGGGCCTGGGCAGCCCAGTCTGATTTCGAAGTTAGCTTTGCTTTTGCCAAGGGGTTGGACGAGATGGGCTCCAGAAGTCCTTTCCAATCGAATTCCTTTGGGTTGGAAGGGACCTCAGAGATTGTCTAGTTCCAACCCCCCTGCCATGGGCAGGGACACCCTGCACCAGACCATGTTGCCCAAAGCCCCATCCAGCCTGGCCTTGAACACTGCCAGGGAAGGGAGAGCCACAACTTCTCTGGGCAACCTGTGTCAGTGCCTCACCACCCTCACAGTGAAGAATGTCTTCCTTATAGCTAAACTAAATCTACCTTCTTTTAGTTTAAATCCATTACCCCTCATCCTGTCATCCTGACTTGGTCTAAAACATGCTTTCCCCCACTCCTCCCTGCCTTCCATTTAGTCTTCCTATATATTTCTTACCCGATTTCCTTTGCTGACACAAGTATGCACATCAGAACTAACAGACTAATTAAAAGCGGAACTCTCCATTGTCTCAATTACTCTTGCTGTGACTGCTGCCTCAGCAGTGTGGACATGGATACAGAGATGTTCATAGCAGCTAGTAGAATCCAGCTGAGTGAAAATATGTGATGTTATATAAAGAGTGATACTTGAAAACATGAGAGAGGATAACAAAAGATAAAAAGCACCCAGTTTTTCAGAAGGAAAACTGCAATGGAGATATATCAAGAGGAGACCTTTGGGTGGGAAATGAAGAACAGCTTTTTCCTGCTTATAAATAGAATTCAGGGCTTCCAGACACCATGAAATAAAAAAGCAAAGAGATTTGTCACTTGGATGTAAAGGAAATGTGGGAGATTTATGTTCCTACATTTAAAAAAAAAAAATAATCTGAGAAGCCAGCCAACCATTTCAGTTTTCTCAAATGAAAGGGGAATAATTATTTGTTCTGGGTGGTTGTTCTATAAAGGAATATGCTTATTCAAACTAGATATGTCTGATAAAAAATGAAAAGCTTTGCCTTTTTTGCCTTTATCAAAATCTGGTTCCTTTCTCTATGGTGATGTCTGACAAAAATTAGTAGGCATTATCCCACCACACCCTCTTCCCCCCCCCCCAATTAAAATCCTTCTTCTGCAGAGGGAAAAAATAACCCAAAACAAAGTAATTTTGAAAATAAAGATACTCGAGGAAATACAGTTTGTACGTGAAGCCTCACTATCGAGTTATAAGATTAAATTATTTGGGGTATGCCTTGGATCTCCAAGAGATTGGGATGGAGATCTTAATCTTTGGAAACATTGTTCTAATTTTCCTCTGAATTATTCGAAAGTGAATTAATTTACACACATCTCAGGTGGGGAAAACATCTTATGAGAATCTTATGAAAGATGGGCTGGGTCCCAGAAGCGAAAATTATGTCTGGACTCTTAACAGGTGCTCTAAAGCATCTGCAGTTGGGCTCAAGGCTGGAGTTCAAACAATCTGGTGAGAACTTAGAGGGGAATTTCTAAAATGAAAGACTTCTGTTTTCCTGTAACTTTTTTTCAGAAGTTTTAATGGGACCTTGCCAGCACTTAGGTTTTTCTTGCTGATCGTGGTCATTTGACATCTCACTTCTACAGTGTTTGTTGGAAGGGAAAGGCTGCTTTTTGCCAGACTTAAGCGTAGGGCCATATTAGTCTCTCTGGATAAAGAATTACGTGTTTATGGGTTCTTCTGTTACTGTCAGAGCCGCTACACTTCCGTACTGCTGAAGCATAACTTTCGTGCCTCTAGGGATTTTGTGCAACTACTTTGTGATTGTGCCTGGAGAGCCAGTTCTCACCTGCTTTCCCAGGAAACTTTCAGTATAGCTCATTATGGTTTTGTCATGTAAGAGTTGTTACAAAGGAGATTACTCTTTGTCAAAAAGTAGTATTTTTCCCTTCTGTTTCTGCTTTCAAAATTTGAGTGTGAAAATGGGCATTTTTCAAGGCTTTGTGGAAGGGGTTCTTCTGTGCATTTCGTTACTCATTGAGGTGATGACATACACTAGGTTTGTAAGCAGAGATTTGCTGTTACTGTGAATCATCAGGGCATTACATAGCATTGTAAATATTGCTCATCTCATGACACTGGCTGCATTCAGATTGTGTTTCTTCTATACTATTTGAGTGTGGGTCTTGCTGTGCAAATGAAATCTATGAATCAGAAAATAGCCCTTAAAATGTCTATAAATGGAAAGCATTGAACAAGTTGGTAATAAGAGCCTTTAATATGTAACATGTATTGCAGTATCCTCAGACGTGAGGTTAGCTGTGCTTTAGTGTACGTGCACAAAGTCCATTGCCACCTCATGTATATGAAACCATAGTGAGATTAGTGGAGAATTAGGTTGAAATAATGGCTATCTTCAATTTGAAAGAAACCTGTAGAGCTTCCCACTATCACAAGAAGCCTTAAGGAGAACCCTTTTAGTGATCCCTGTGATCTGAGGAAAGGAAAGGAGGGGGGAGGGTGTAAACATCTATGAAAGACATCTCTTACTGGGTTCTCTAAAAAAATAAATAGATCCTGTAGTGTCTACAGAAATAACTTTATCAACTAGTTCAAATGTATTTTCTGATAGGATGTGTCTGAAAAGTGGAAACACCCTTTTATGCATCTAAAAGTCATGTTCAATTTAAGTGAAAACTTAATATTTTTCATTGACAATAGCATTATTGTAATAGTATGATTCTCAAACTACTTTAGGGCTTTTTTCCTATTAATAACTTTGAGCAATTTTTAAAGTACAGAAGTTTCTTACTGTTGTGAAATACAAGATGACACAGATAACATAATTTGACTACTGTCATCTTTGAAAGTCCATAATAAATGTATGAAAAGAACCATAGCTGTAGTTCAGAGTTTGAGTTCACTTAATTCCAGTGACACTGTGTAAAACAAAAAATTTAAAAAAAGAGAAAACTATATATAAAACCTCATAGCAACTATATTTCTTATAGGGACAGAAATCTTTACCTAGGAGTGGTGTGTTATGTAGGTAATGTGAAGAACATTTATGAAATGCTTTCTTCTGTCTTGTGCTTCTCAAAGTCATTTGCTGTCATCTTCATGGCTGTTGTGATCACTGTTATAGAAAGTATTTCAACATTCTCACTCTTCAAAACGTTTCCATGAATCTGACAGTTGGTACCCAAATAAAGCCATTACCTAAAGCAGCAGCAGAGAAGAGAATGTGCTACTATTATTACCTTTGAAGAGAAGACTTATTTTAAAACTCTGCTCAGCCTGCTATTATGTGCATACTGGTTTTACCTTGTTATTAAAATATCACAATAGAGATCAAATTCATCTGTGACGAAGAACATGCTATCTGTATGTAATTCTATTGCTTAAAAGTATGGTATGGTAATAGTGATACGGAAGCAAAAAAAAATCAGCCTCACCAAGAACTTCCTCAGCTTGTATAAAGACCAGGCAGGGCTTAAATATTCACAGTTTTTTGGGTTTTGGTTGTATTGTCATACGATGAAAATAGTCAATTTTTCCAGGTGTGCATGAAATGTACTTAAATGCAGGTGGTTTAGGAATGTATCCCACCCTAAATGTATCCCATGAAACCCTAGGGTTTTGTTAGCTCTCACACAGTGTGGAGTGGCTGAAGGCAGCTCTAGTTGATGCTGACAGTGACAGGCATATCAAGTGCTTTCGTTAGGCACACAGAGTGAGGGGACATTCTGTCCCACGTGAGTTTTTCTGGAGGAAGTATGAAAAAAGGGGTAGAATAAAAATCTGTTTTCGTCTGACCTTTATACTATTCTCTTATGATGCATAGATATGTGGTTTACTAAGCTCTAACAAAATATGAGAAGGCTATCTAGGTTGCCATTTTATAACCCAAGAGTCACAGAATCATACAGCTGTTTTGATTGGAGAAGATCTTGAGGATCACCAAGTCCAACCTGAATTTGGCACTGTCAATTCCAAACATTAAACCATGTCCTTAAGTACCACCTCTATACATCTTTTAAACACCTGCAGGAATGGTGACTCCACCACTTCCTTGGGCAGCCTGTTGCTTGACAAACCTTTTGGTGAAGAAATTTTTCCTAATCTCCAATCTAAACCTCTCCGGCACAACTTGAGGTTGTTTCCTCTTATCCTACTGCTGGTTACTTGGGAGAAGAGACCAACACCCACCTGGCTACAGCCTCCTTTCAGGTAGCTGTAGAGAATGATAAGGTCTCCCCTCAGCCTCCTTTTCTCCAGGCTAAACAACACCAGTTCTTGTAGCTGCCTCTTGTCAGGGAAGTGTTTGAGACCCTTCACCAGCTTTATTGCCCTTCTTTGGACACCCTCCAGCACCTGAATGTCTGTCTTGTAGTGAGGAACCCAAAATCAAACACAATACTTGAGGTGCAGCCTCACCAGTGCCAAAGTATGGGGGATCATCACCCCCAGGTTCTCTTCCACCAGGCATGTTTCCAGCCACTCTTCCCTAAGCCTGTAGAGTTGTGTGGGGTTGGTGTGACCCAAGTGCAGGACATAGCACTGAGCCTTGTGGAATCTCATACAGTTGGCCTTGGCCCATTGGTCCAGGTCCCTCTGTAGGGATCCCTTCCTGCCCTCAAGCAGAGGGCCATTCACCACAACTACTAGGGCCTGGCTAGCCAGCCAGGGTTTTGCCCAGTGACAGTTCTTATTGTCGTCTTTAGAGCAGGGTATGGATGTGAGTGGGAGGGTAAGAGAGGAGGAGAGAGCTGAAGCTGTAATTCTCTGATATTCTTGAAAGTGGTGTAGAATAACAGTGGTAATGTAAGGAAAGCAATATAATGTTTCATCTCTTTTGATGCTGGATATTGCACTAATTTATTTTCTTTGCTTGTCAGCAGTAATGCAAAATCCTTGAAATTTGATTGAGGTACTTAATAGCTGTTCAGCACCTTTTCTAGGAGTAAAGTAGGGGATTTTGTTTTTAACAGAAGATAGAGCACCAATAATGGCTAAAGTGTAGTTGTCAGAGTCTTTAGAAATCTGTTCAGCCAAATATTCTTTCATCCTCCCTTGAGGTATGGACCTGCCAAAATGTCCTAGTGAACTGGTAAAAATGGGAATGCTGTTGTTATAGCAGAAAAACTTTGATCCAGCTACCCATGATGCCTGTGGAAAGAGTCCAACCAACTTTCCTAGGAATTAGAAAGTGGATGAAAAATGCAGTTAATGGGAGGCAAAGCTATTGCATTTTCCTTTTCGAACTTAACTGAGGCTGATTAAGCATTTCTGTGCTCCAGTTTTCTTCAGAGAGCAGTAACTTTTGTCACCCTCCTTCTGCCTACAGAAAATCTGCATTTGTTGCTGTCTTGGTTGTTGACTTTTTTTTTGATTACAGGTATAATGATACAACACATACTTGCCTTGTTTGGGGGTGGTGTGCTCTGGTCAGATGAAAGCATCTTATTCAAGTAATCATGCAGGACAAAATGTTAGTGACCTGTATTTAGACACCTTATTCCAGTGGTTTAAGACTAGATGGGGAACTGTCAGTTCTAACTTTTTTGAAAAAGTGCATAACCATTCATGACATGGGGTAACAGAAGTGTAGCTAAGAGAAGGACTGTAGGTAAAATGCATTTTAAGACAGTAAACATTATCCTTGCAGGTAATAAAGCTAGGGTGAATGAAAGAATGCGTGGTCTAGAATATGATGCTTTGCACAGTGGATACTCACCTAGAAAGCTTATAGGGGAGTTTGTAAGGCACACCTGAAAACATTCTGGACTGCTGATGGACATTTATTTCAAGTACCTGTCTATGTTACTTTACAATGCAGAGATTTAACACTTCTGAGATGAGGGCTGAAGTGGAACAGGTTGAATGCCTGTATGTATTGGCTAGATGCAGCCTGGACAATCTTAACCTAGCTTGTCAGCACCCTGTTGAGCTATTCCCAGACATCCTTATCCAAAGAGGCAGGAAGGGCATAGGTGAATCAGAAAAGCGTAGTTGTTCTTGGTCTTACATTCTCTTGTTGTGCATAGTATGTTCCTGGAGAGAACAGTGAGGATGCAAGGGAGGGTACAAGGGGCGCACTCTCCTGCTGTCATTAGTAGGCTAGTGCCAGGAGGGTGGCTTTGGAAAGCTCTCAGCCTTAGCATGTCTGGTATTGTTGCTAATGTTTGTATCCGTTAGGCAGAGCATAGGTGTACTTGGGTGAGATCTAGTTCAGGTGTACTTGGGTGAGATCTAGTTCATCAGATTCCCCTTGTGCACTGGCCAAGAGCACTGAGCCTTTCCATCCCCTGGGCAACATCCTAGTTGGTGCTCGGTATGAGCCTGAACCGTCGCAAACTACTTGTGTTGCCAGAGGTAAATCTAGATGGTTTCATAGGCCACGTGTGTGAACTTACTCACCTGTGAGACACTGAGCAATTTGCAGGTATCATACCCAGAAAGAACCGGGAGAGTCGGGAGTACCTCTACTGGGTGAAGACAACACTCTTTCCTGCCCTTCTCTGCACTCAGCTTTTAAATCAGTGCTGAGTGGAGATACTCCCTCCCCCATCTCCTGTGAATTAATGGAGTGCAGGCAACACCAAATTGCACCAAATGGTTTGGGCAACTCTGTGAAGAAGACTCCAAGTTCTTGCTTCCTACTCTGGTGTTTAGTGAGCCTTTCCCTTATTTTTATTTTTTTTAAGGCCTAGATACTTATTTTTTTGCTTTAAGGAAAAGTTACATGTAGTATTATCAGGTGTTAGCTCAGAGTTACCCCTAACACTGTTACATTTGACTTCTGAAAATATTGGGCCTGGGAGAACAGCTCTGAGAATGTCAGTCCTGGGAAATGACTGATCATGATTAACTTACTTTGATGGGTAGACAAGCACATGTTCCTGTCACCTGGAGACCAGGGTGCATTAGGAACAAATGATAAATATGAAGTGACAGAACAAAATGACCTGATAAGGCTTTATGGTTTGTTAAATAACCTTCCCTATAAAGGTTTTGCTTCTGTTACCCGACTTCATTTCCAAATGTATAAATAAAACACAATGGTGAACTGGAGAAAGGGACAATTCTAACTTCAAGCGTGTCACTCACATGAGGTATGAAGAAGGTCAGCAAAAACTGTATGGAAAAGACAGCAGGAGCAATAAATAACACACATTTCCTTTGAGTCTGGGAAGGGGAACTGCCTTGTCTTAAACTTCCTGGACAGCTACCTCAAGTGGATTTCCCTTTTGCTATTTGATGCCCTGGCTCTTACAAGGGGTTTGTTAGGGTCTCCAAGCAGTTTCACAGCAGGTTTGGAGGTTCTTTGAGGCTTAGCTAGTTATCCCTGGAGCTGTTGATCAGATGCTGGTTTTTACCCTAGCTTAAAGGGTAGAAGCACCCAAGACAGATCATGTCACTTTGTTCTCCCATATGTTTGATTTCCTGTTAATTTGCAAATGTCTGGTGAGTTCTGCTGTAGTTGATATAACTGGGGAAATCGGATGTCTGTGAGCAAAGCTATAGGATACCTCCTCAGGTGCAAAAGGCACCATGCAAAATGTGAGACTACGGGGATAGCTTGGCTATAGGATGTGTCAGCTGAGGGCATGGTACCCCAGCTGCCGGAAGGCAGAGGCTGGTATCGCCTGCGGTGTGAACACACTTGTGATGTCTCTGCACACGCACAATACCCCAATTTGTCTCCTGTGGGGAGAGCTTTGTGGCAGTTTGTTCCAAGGTCACTTAAGATGAGGTGAAACAGTGGATTTGGCAGTCAACTGAAGAAGGTACTGCGAGAGCAGCAACAGCGTGAACTGTGCAGAAGTTATAGCCAGTGCTGTTTGTAGTCTCTGAAGTTGAAATGTGTTTCCAGAGGAGTACTGGAAGAGCTAATGACGTTGGACAGCATAGCCAGATGTAACTGCAGGTGCTCTCAGTTGATAGTTCTGAAGAACTTGCGTTGTTCTCATAGTGGTTACAAATGTGTGGCTTTATTCCTTCCCCAGTAAGGTTGTGATCTTATCTTTGCATATAGTATCATTTTTAACCTGATTATATTATTACAAACTGTAGCATTTTTCTTTTAAAATAATGGGTGTGAGGAGGACTTGGTCTTGATTTAAGACTTACATAAATAAGACTTGTTTAATATTTATATTACCAAATAGTGGTAACACAGGAATCTCTTTAAAATTGTCTTACTCATCTGGAAGCATCAAATTTGATGAGGTTTAGACACTGTTTCATTAAACTAGGCTATATAAATTAGATTGTTTTCATGTTCTGCTTTTATGTTGCACATAGAATTCACCTATGTTTAAGTGGAATGTAATGTCACACTAAAAAACACTAAATAGAAACATTCAGAATTTGCGGGAAGATGTCTGAGTGAGTGAAATCTGCAGTTTGTAGGTGGCCAACCGTAAACAGAGATATTACTAATTTAATTTTTTTTATTTTCAGATTTGATTTATTCATCAAATTCTGTTTGACTAAGGCTTTAGAGAATTTTTTAAAATACAGTGCTTTCAATGACTTTCAAGAAGTTAAACTGGTGAGAAACTAGCTAGAACCATAATGCTTACGTTCATACCTTTCTACTTTTTAAACCAAATTTCTCCTACCATAAACAAAGTCATAATGCCGTAACGTAGGGTTTGAGGTTTTCTCATTAAGATAAGCTTCATTTTCCTTCCATTCTGCTAAACATATTTAAAAAAACCCAACATGTAGCAGCATGCTTGCTTATAATATATTAGGGTTAGAGTGAAGGAAATAGGATAACCACTCACAGCTTGCTTGGACTCCTTTTATTTACAAATAGGAAAGCAAGGATCTTCCAGTCTAAATCGAACTGCACATAATGCCTGTTTATTCTGAAACTGCTTACCACTTGTGCTGAGGTCCCAAGTAGTTCTTAGCAATCAAGCAGTATTTGGATAAAAGTGTTTTGGGGATTTCACTGAACACTGAGCTAGGCAGTTAGGTACCACAGGAGACTCAGGTTTTGATGATGAAGCTGTTTTAGGAAGTGCCTGCTTGCCCTGGGCCACCCCTTGCACAGAAATTTGTCATTTGTTCGCTGATGTGGTAGGAGTATTCGTGGAGTTGCCTGGTAAATGGGCTCAGTGGAAAAAACCAGCTGGGTAAAAAGTGGCATAAAAGCAAGAGGTTTTTCCCATTTTCATACATTTGAACACAGTTACATCAGTGTAACAAAGCCTATCAGCTTAAATAGGCAGGATGGAAGTATTTCTAATTCATGGTACTGTATGGTGATCTTGTTTAATTCAATGTCAGTGGAAGTACATGGCAAAACTGTCATATGTAGTTCCATAAAATCAGCTGGATTTAATGAGCTGTTCTGTTAATTTAAAACACATTCACCATGACAAAGACATGCCATGTAATTGTGGAATCTCCTTTGTGTTTCTTATAATTGAATATTTAATTATAATTTTTAAAATGATAATATAATTAGCATAATTTATTTGAGAAATCCATATCACTGTCCTTAATTACATTATTTCTAACAATGCTGCACACTGAAGATACTCTGATAAGGGTTCACACGCTTCTATTCCTTGGCGCTTGCCCTCTAGACATCTGATAATGATTCTTACATTTCTGAGGGGGAAAAAGCTGTCATTGACACGTCGTGGAAACGCGTGTAGTCTGGCAAATCAATCCCATTAACCTCTCTTACTCCAGTGGTTTTGGTTATTCAGAGTTTTCTGCAGGAAACTGTAAAAGCATAAGACTTAACACTAATGCAGGTTTAAATCCTCGCAATCTGTTCTGCTCTCGGGATGTTTGTGCCGCGGCAGATGTTGCGAATGACCGTAATCCAAGTACGGTGTAGATTGGATTGTTCCCTTTTAAAGACCCGTCTTTGAAGAATTATCTGGTTGGTGGTGTGAGCGTCTGGCTGAGGCAGATGTCACAAATCTGAAAAATGAAACAGTCCCCCTACAGCCACGCTTATTTATGTCTTGTGTAAACTGGAAACATTCGGGGAATAAACATACTGGTGACAGGATTTCTGAGGGAACCGAGGATGTGTCAGCTCTGTCACTCACAAAGGGACTGTCTGTGAAGGGGCAGGAGTGGAAAAGCTCGCGTGACGGCTGTCTTGATGAGGGTCATGTCGAGAGGGTGCAGCTTGCTGCAGCCCCCCACAGCCTCCATCTCATATAAGCAAAAATGTGACCCCATAAGCTGTTTGCAGAGGCATGGGATTTGACATGTGAACACCCTGACATCTCTTGTCTGTGCCTCTCTGCCTAAAGGTGGAGAGTTACTGCTATCAAATTCAAGCCGTGGTGCCAGGGAAGTGGACAAAGGTCTTCTGTTGCCATAAAGGCTATCTATGTATAAAATCTTTATTACCATTAAATAAATGCTTCTTTGTCTGATTTAAGTGTTCTCTGTGTTCTCTCTCTGCATCTTTTACCCATTTTTTCATTCAAACAGAAGCAGAGTTTAGGGAGAACTATCAGGGAAGTATAAAGGAACACACCAAGTTGTCTTTGGAGTTTAATAAACTTGACCGTGGTAGGACTCGGACTGACTTGTATCTGGTGACGCTGGCTGCCTAATCCAAAACGTGGTTGTTTGAAAAATAAAGACGGTTCTATCCTTACACAGAGCTGGTAATTTTAACTGAACATGAGATATTAACCCCCCTCCCCTTCCTTCTCGCTATGCTTATATAGCCAGTAGGAAGGAAGCCTTTTTCTATTTTGCTTACCGCTGCGGGCAGAGGTTCATCAGAGCTTAATAGGGAGCAAGTATTGCTTAACTACGCTGTATGTGTGCATACAGCCCACTGGAAAAAGTCTTCCATGCTTCTGACTTGTGTATTTTGGTACAGTGTAATTGTCATTGATTTTCTTTGTTACACTATACAAAGCAACAGCTCAATGTAGTCGGCTAAAGTCTGAGCATTAAACATGAATTAAATGGGAAAAAGAAAAAAAAAAAGGCTTGAAACATATTTTGAGAAAATAAGATTAGAGGTAAAACAAGAAGAGAACAAGGTTTATTGGACAGAAAAGGAATTGGTAATCCTATGTACTAGAGAGGATGAGGTGAGAAGTACAAAGGGCGAGGTAATGAGTGTGTGGAAAATGGCTTGTTTAGGTAGGGAAAGATCCAGGTTGTATGCAGAGGTGGCAAATGAGGGATTAGGGGGTAAATTAAACCAGTTACTGGATCAAACGTGGAGGAATCTGGTTCAGTACAAAGGGGTGAAAATCAGGGCTGCTTGGGAAAGGATTAGTATTGAGAGGTGATAATTGCAGTTGAAAAGGAAGACAATAAGAGCTTCACAAGAGGGGGAAAAGAAGGATAAAAATGAATCTAAAAAGGCAAAGTAAAAACCTAGGATTTAGTGAATCACAAGTCTGCCATGTAGTAGAAGCCTCTCATTTAATCGAGGAGGGGATAATGATAACACAAATGAATAATCAATTTGGTTTCAGTCTTCCTCACACTGGCGTGTGCCTCTGCCTTTCCTGGAGGACAGAGGCAGGGAGGGTTATGGTTGTGATCATATGAAATGGACTTGGAGCACTTACCATTTTCAGCTGCTGCCAGGTATGCTCCAAGGGGTAAACTTTCAAAACCACAATTGGAAGATGTGGGTACAAAAGCTTGGGGTTTGTTTGGATTAAAATGGATTTGCGATGCAACTCTCTCCCACTGAGTTTGCAGTCTTAAATCTGTCAAGAGATCTCTCGTTCTTCCCCAGAGATAGGTATTTATTTATTTTTATATACATATTTGGATAGAGATAGGGAATTCTTATGTAGTAGCTGTGAATTTTTTATTTTTCCCTTGAGTAGGAAATTCTGGTGCAAGAATAATTTTTAGTTGCTAATAATAGCAGAGTTTGGAGCAGTTTTGGCATTTTTTTTTTTTTTACATGGAATTCAGTGAAGCAATAATGAACAGAGTTAGTCCAACATTAGTAAAATGTATTTAAATCATTCTCTGATTGGAGGATTTATTATTGAATGAATTATTCATGAGCTACTTTTCAGACATAGATTAATGCAAAATGTATTCACACTTTATTTGAAGCAATATTGAAAAATTAATATATGATTGCAATTAAGAGTTTGAGTGAAGGTAGGCATTGTTCACCGTGCTTTTTTTTGCTTCCTACAATGCCTAAGATACGAAAAAGAGTAGGTCAGATTACTATTATCTGAAATGAAAATATCTGCTTATGATGCAGGGCTGAGCTGTTCCAAGGCAGAAAAGCCTCTGAGTCCCTTTAGAAATGTTCTGTAGCATTTTTACTCCAGTGTCTGAACCTAATGCTGAAGTCCCTGGGTTTGTTCAGCCTGGAGAAGAGGCTGAGGGGAGACCTTACTGCGGCCTATGGCTTCCTGACGAGGGGCAGCAAAGGAGCAGGCGCTGATCTCCTTGCTTTGGGGAACAGTGACAGAACCTGAGGGAATGGCATGAAGCTGTGACTGGGAGGTTTAGGTTGGATGTTAGGAAGAGCTTGTTTCCTGAGAGGGTGCCTGGGCACTGGAACAGGCTCCCCAGGGAAGCGGTCACAGCACTGAACTTGGCTGAGTTCAAGAAGCGTCTGGATGATGCACTCAGTGCCATGCTCTGACTTGTCTGGCCCTGTGTGGAGCCAGGATGACACTTATGGGTCCCTTTGAAATCAGGAGATTCTGTGATTCTAATGCTGTTGGCTGAATGCATCTACTTCGTGTATTCTGAGGGTAATGGCAAGATAGTCCTAAGTTCCTAATAGCAAATAGTCTTCTCATTTTGCTTCATGAAAAATGCATTTGTTTCTGGGGAACAGTTTCCCGAAGAGTTTCTTAGATTTTCTTTCACTGCCTGAGGATCAAATGCTTATAACTTCTGCATTTTATTTACATTTTGTCTTTGTCAAGTCAGTCAACTATGGAAGTGAAATAAACCTCTGTTTTTATACATCTTGGTTGGATCAAGGTTGGATGCTTTTTTCCCAAGGTCTGTGCTAGTCTGTCACAAGTTCTTGGTTTCAGTCCCAAATTAGCTCTGGTGGCTCACGTTTTATGGGCCATTATACAGTAAGCCAGACTAGCAGACCTGGTCTGGCCTTTCTCAGCTGTGAATTATTTGAAACTTGGTTAGTATCTACCTGGCCTGATACAGGGGCCTAGGACAGACTGTTTCAAATTATGCATATTAATTAGTAGAAGGTAGCCTTCATCTCTCAACAACAGATTATATTCATTAGAGGGATCTAACTATAATTACTCACACTCTTAATTTTTGGCGCTGATGTACTAGCATAACATCTTGGAATGCTCTCTCACTCCGCATTGTGACACACTTTCACATGAAGGTGGAAGAAACTGCATAGTTTGACATGTGATATTCCTAATGCTTTCCTTGTAACCTCCTGCTCCAACTTTCCCACTGCCATCTGACTGAAAACAACCAATTGTTAAAGATGTCCAAAGAAGAGTGATGCCTCGTGTGGTTTTTTTTATTTCCCAAGAGACTACTTCTTACAAGATCATTGCCATATCCAGGAAGGTTTTTTAAACTGTGGTGATTTAATAAATGCCTGTAAGTTAGCTTTCAGTTCCTACCCATGTCATACACTAATGTGTCAAATAATGAGCCAGGGAAGAAGAACTGCTTGGTGTGGAAAATCATGTTCAGCTTTGACATTTTAAGTCTGATTGCTAGACTGAAAACGTGTTTGAAAGAAGTCTTCAGGATTCTTGATGTCTTGCATCTATAACCAATCTCTATACTTTGTAATGTAAATTTGAATTTTTTAACAAATAATTCTTTTCCCTCTCCCCCCTGCTCCCTCCCACCCCCCAAGAGTCACTTTGGATTGGTATTTGCTTCCTGAATGGGACAAATAGGTATATAATAGTCTCGTTAGGCACACATATTGAGAAATAAGTACATCATTATCACAGGAGTACCTTTCATGCTGTTGTCAAAAAGGTGAAAGATGTATTGAAATGAGGAGGTGGAAAAGTTTTGTCTTTATCAAAACAAGATGTGAAACTTGAAGTATGTGCCAAGGAGCTGATTAGGAACAGTTAATGCTGTTCTGGTCAGCAGAACTGTAACATTTCCACACTTGCATGCACTTTGGACTAATTCTTTTCCAAAACTCTGTAGTGAGTAGAATGCTTCTGATAAAGGACTTATCCACAAAAACATTAGTTTTCTTTGAATGGTTGTTAATGATGTATCTTCCTCTTAAAGAAGCTACTCCACTCCCCTGGGCTGGAGCTGAGACCCCTCAGGGTGTTGCTGCCTTTGCATGTCAGCTCCAGAGAGTGCAATACAGAGGTCAGCAAGACAGGACAAGAGGCAACAGCCTTTAGTGGCACCAGGGCAGGTTTAGATTGGATATTAGGAAAGATTTCATCACTGAGAAGACTGTCAAGTGCTGGAACGGGCTGCCCAGGGAAGTGGCTGAGTAACTGTTCCCGGAGGTATTTAGAAGATGTGTAGATGTGGTGCTTAGGGAGATGGGTTAGTGGTTTGACTCAACAGTGCCAGGTTAACAGTTGGAGTTGGTGGTTTTAAAGGCCTTTTCCAACCTAAAGGATTGCATGATTCTAAGAGATGTGACTGGATATTTCCTCTCTTCACTGCACAAGATGTCTTGCAGAGTTTCTTTAGAAGTTGCCATGGACTTCAAGCCTGAATGTAACGTTTGACAACTGGTTTTCCTCTTGCCATTGTTATGTTTTTTGGTTCTGGCATCATTCTCACTTTCACTACCAGATAGTTACAGAACATTGTGAAAACTTCAGAAAAATTCCTGAGGCATTCAATAATCACTGACTGTGATCAGTGATTTGTGGTCAGTGACAAATGAAATCATTACCTATTTTCTTCTGTCAGGAATAATTGCAATGTCTGATGGGGGGTAAAGGCGAGTTACTCAACCTTGATAAAATGTCTGTTTTCAGAATTAAAAATAATTGGAAAGAAATGTGAATGGGCAGAACAAATATGATCTGGATGCAGTTATATACCATGAATATGGTTCAACTTCATTTGTGACTTAATGACTCACTGGACTGCATACCAACTTCAAATTTTAAAGCAATGCAGATGTTTCAGGGACACAAAATTCCATTTCTTAGGTTTCATGTAAACTATAGAAGATCAATTAAGCAGAAAATTTTCTTTAATGAAAAAAATATGTCCCATGATCAGTGTCTCTCAAATACTCCTGCAGCATGCACAGTTGCAAAACATTCAAAATCTGTCTGAGATCTTAACAGAGAATTACAGTACAGTGTACCTCTGCATCTTGTGCAGTGGAAGGAGTAATGGACTGATCTATTGGTCCAGGTGGCTGTGGTAACAAACAATTCACCCACAATTCAATTTATTGCTTGAGTTTTCAATTAGAACATTAATTCAAAGTTACTGTATTTTTAAGTATTCTTTGTTTCATATTGCAAGAGAGATAATGCATGTAGATCTGGCACAGCATGGATGTCTGCCACCGAAACCCTCCAAGAAGGATTACTCACTACAGAATTATCCCAAATATTTTAATTAAATGAATAGTAGTCTATTATACCAAAGTATGAAGCTAAATGAAAAGGGGGAAAAAAAGGTTCAGCAGCCACCAGTTATTATAGAGTGGTGTATGGAATGATGTCTTATCTTTAAATAAATAGGAACTCCCTTTAAATTCAGTTATTAAACGTATATGTAGTCCATGCTTTCAGGGATTTAAAATCTATTTGGCTTTCCTCCTTCTCCCCAGTCTTCTGGTTTTATTTAAAACAAAACAACGCCACCAAACAAAACTCCATTACCACTACCATTTCAACATAGCAGCACACGTTCGTCAAAACTCTCTTAAGATATAAATCTGAGTTCTAGTCACAGTCGCTGTTTCTATTGTTGAAGGAGTAGAAAAATCTGAAGGCTTAATCCGAGCCCCTCTTTTTTTTTTTTTTTTTTTCCCCCTAAACTACATGAATAATACATTAGCACTATCACTATGTGCTTTAGTTGAGAATACAGTATTGCCTTTAAAAAGTGCAAAATGGATTACCCTCATGATTTATTTTAACATATCAGAAAAGAGTTAAGGGACAGTAAAATATTATTTATCCATTCAAAATATTATTGAAGTTAAATTTCTAACCATATATCACTGTGCTCTACAAATACCTACAAGTGTTTATATGTTGTTAGTGTAAGATAAAGGCCCGGTTCCAGACAAGTTTATGCTGAAGGGGTTTTTTTTGGGTAAATACTTGAATCGTAGAGAACATGTGGCCACCCTTTGGACCTAAATTCACACTTAACATTCTAACAGCTGACAATTCTACAGCAATATTAACCTGTGGGGAATTAAAGTGAGCACTTACTGGATAGTTCTGATGGTCCCTCCTTTATTTATGTCATTGCCTGAGAGTCTCCACTACTAATCACGTAGCATGCTGAAGACAAATTAGAAACTACCTTGCTTTTCCATACTGGGTAACAGAACTGACTTTGTAGATGATTTGCCCTGGCTTTTCAGTGCCTTAGCTAACATAAGAGCAGGTGGGTTAGGGGAGGTCACAAAGCATGTGTTAGCTGATCCAATGCATCTGCTTTAAGCACTGAGGCACACAAATGTCTGCAGGTGAAACAAGAACACCTGTTAACACATTTTTGTTTTAATAGTTGCAGCTACCATGACAAAACATATTGAAAGAAATCAAAATAATTTTTTGTGTGTAATTCATACTAGAAATACTTGCCTGTTTTCAGCTTTTTAGGGTTTGAGGGTGTAGTACTTTTAAAGTATAATTAATTTTTCCAATTACATTGTTTTTATTTCCTATGACTAAATGTCAGGTTTCTTGTGAAGCGTTAAGAAACACTTGGGGGAAAAGAAGTAAAAAACACCAATGGGAAATTAAAAGATATTTCTGTCAACATGTGATTAACTTGAGCTACATGGAATTACAAATGTTTGTCGCAAACATTTGGTCCACATGTTGTAAGCTAAACCTGTGTGACTCTCTGTCTGCATTTCTGAACACAGTATGGTTACAGGTTCCAATATGGTCAAAGTGAAGAATCATTCTTAACTACTTTTTTGTGGTGTTTTCCAGGCCGACCAAATATCCTGGAATATCTATTATTCTAAAGGTTATATTGTTCTTTAGTTCCTCACAGCAATGAAATGATAAATCTCAACTGGCACTAGGTATGCCTCAGCCCACATTGGGCTAATCTTTAGAAGTAAACAAAATTAAAAGCAGAGATTATGTTTTGTTTGGTTTTTATTTTTAAATCCAAAACATAACAGAAAAGTAAGAAAAAACAAAAGAACAAATGAACAAAAGAACACCTAAAGGTAAGATTTCTTCTAGTTTGGATGTAATTAGTCAGCATATGAATGTAAATTGTCTGAAACGCTTCCATCTGGGGAGATGTTTTTATTAGGAATGAATGCTATTTTTTTCTTATTTCACATCCTATTGTTTTTCCCCCATTTAAATCGCCCAGATGCTAAATATCACAAGGATAGGTTACTCTTTAATTTTGGATAACTCAGATATTAATTTAGCTTCTGGACCATTTCAGAAGCAGGGATTTTTCATTAATGTTACACTTGCCGAGTTACCACATTAAGGTGTGACTTAACTGTGATCTCATTAATAGGATTAAAATTAGGACTCGACAGAGTGCATGTAATTAATTCCTCTTGCTGTTCCTCAAGACTATGGGGAAGCAGAACGAGTGCCTGCCTTCTCGCAGCTGGGGAGAGGAGGAAAATCCAGTTCCAGCAGGAAGGCCCTTTAGGATGCTGCACAACGGGAGGAAAATTGCAGTCAAAGCTAGAAACCTAAATCTGGGTTTTATCATTATGTCAGACAAACAAACAAGCAGGAGGTAAATAAGCGTCAGGCAGAAAGGAGAGATTAAATGGGAGCGGATGTAGCAGCCAGGAGGCTCTCTGTAGGCTGCTGAAGGAAATGGAAACAGAGCTGAAGAGATGATCCCCCCATTGCCATTGCCCTTGTGCCTTGCAGAAAGGCTTTCAGGGCAAAACATTATATCTCATTTTCTTCTCCTGTTGTCAGGCATACTTTAGTAAGGACCCTTTTTAAATTGCCATAGAAGTCAGGTGGCTGGTGGTGGTGTGGAGGGGAGCAAGTGGTATCGCTAGTCATGCCCATGATCTATCCCATTGCTTGTCCTCCTTGCATTGGGTACAGTAGTCAGGTCTCTCTTCCACCCCATGTGCCTTCAGCACCAAGTTGTTCCTCAGAAGCTGTGTCTGCAAAGGCTAGGGCTTGGCAAGCTGACATGGCGGATGTGTGGCACAAGGTGGGTCAGGCTGCCTAGGTGGAGCTTGGGGCAGGGCATGACCTGTGACCTGCGCAGGGCTGCCTCAGGCAATGGCTGCCATGACAGGCTCTGGCCCTGCTCCCTTCCCTCCTCATCCCCGATGACCTCTGGGGATTGGTGGGACTGCCACTCAGGTACTGTGGGTCCAGGCTGCTTAGGGGTTGCACCTGGCTCATCCTCACTGTCCAGGAGTGCTTTTGGCCTCTATTTTGCCAGGTGTTGATATAAATGTGACAGCTTACAAATTTATAACGCCTTCATAAATGTGTGATGGCAGCAGGAGTGACTTTCTTCTTCATCAGTGGTCTGTGGGGATAGGACAAGGGGCAATGGCTGCAAGTTGGAGCATAGGAAGTTCCGCACCAACATGCGGAAGAACTTTTTCACAGTGAGGGTGACTGAGCACTGGAATAGGCTGCCCAGGGAGGTGGTGGAGTCTCCTTCACTGGAGATATTCAAGACCCGCCTGGACGCCTATCTGAGCAATATGAGCTAGGGAGCTGCTTTGGCAGGGGGGTTGGACCCGATGATCTCTCGAGGTCCCTTCCAACCCCTACAATTCTGTGATTCTGTGATCTTGCAAATCTTTATTTTTTTTTCTCATCTTGTAACTCATCGTTACAATTTGAAGAAAAAATACATATTTGAAGAAAATGTAGTTATGTAGAAGAAAATGAGGTTATGTATTTGAAGAAAAAGCACTATGTATGGGTCATGAGTCCAGATTGTGGACTGTTAATCAGCTACCTTGTGAGCCCAATTTACTTATTTATCTGTATCAGGTCTTCAGTTTCTTTCTGAGTATTTAAAACCTGAGGGTTGTTTTTGATGTTGGTAAGTAAATAAGTTAGTGCTGTTTGTCACATCCGAGTGCTTGCAAACTTGCTCTTGCCTGGAAGCCAATGCAGGGAAATTTCAGGGAGTTATTCTGCCCAATCAAATATACTTTTTTCCAATTATTTCAGATTTTAACAGCATCATTTCTGAGCTGTTGCATCTGGTTCAGACAGTGTTATACTTAGGGAAACTACGTCACCTCACTTCATTCAGACTTAATTCACTGCATCTGAAATACCGAGAACCCAGTAAAATTTGGTATTTATTCTTGAATGTGGACAGCAACATTATAAGGAAGGGAAATTAGCTGCTGTTCAGAGGTATGGAAAGAGGGAAAATAGCTCTTCCTAGTAATGCACTGTGGTTAAAAGAACACATTTAGAGGCTTGCTTTGTTAAAATTGAATGACAACAGAACAGTACCTTTGAAAATTGAACACTATTCCTTTGTTTTAGATGCCTCTCATATTACATATGAGAGCTATATTGCTAGCCTCTAACTTTGGGAAGTATTTTTTGAAACAATCCATCAGAGATTATGGACTTACGTTTTAAATTTGGAATTGTCTTGAGTTTGAGTACATGCAATATTTCAGATTAATTTACCTGTGTCAAGTTTGTTTTGGGGGCTATGGCCATATTTTAAGAAAGATGCTATGAGGTCATAAGACTTTTATGAAATAGGC
The DNA here is from genome assembly GCA_020800305.1 of Porphyrio hochstetteri. Classification (NCBI taxonomy): domain Eukaryota; kingdom Metazoa; phylum Chordata; class Aves; order Gruiformes; family Rallidae; genus Porphyrio; species Porphyrio hochstetteri. The sequence goes on along the minus strand of CM036905.1, from coordinate 64,660,362 downwards.
CACTGGTGGGTAACGTTTAGGATGAAGCAGCTTTAATGTAGGCAGTGTCGGGAGTGGATTTTGGCACAGAAGCAGCACCCACAGCAACTGTGAAGATCAGCCTGTCTTCCATTTTGCTGTCTTGGAGCACTGCTTGGTAGGATGATGTCAGCTGGCAGGAATCAGATACTGACAATTTTAAGATTCATGGATTTTTGGTACTGAGAGTTTAAAAAGTGTATGACTTCAGTTTCTGCCTTCCATAAAAAGGAATCTTATCAGAAGTGGCTAAACTGTGTGTTCTCCCCTGTTCTCTTTTTCTCTCTGTTAGCAGTAGTAATATTTCATTTATTTGTTGAATTCCATCTGACAACAGAAAACTGTGACTGAGTGTGTCACATGGTAGTCTAGCACTAGTGTCACTCATGTGAGTAGTGACTGGTGAAAGGACATTGGTACATCTTCTAAATATCCTGCATCCTGTTTTGAGACGTGTACTGGCTTGTGTTGAGCGCTGTCAGGCTGTAGTGTAGATGAATGGCTGTTGCCTAAGGCATAGGATGGTACTTAAGTACTCCAGCAGGGACTGTTTAAGGGAGTGAAGAAAAAAACAAACCAAAGAACCTCCAGAGAATTGGTTTAAGATACTCTGCTTGCTTACGTACAAGCCTTTTTTTTAATTTAAATTTTATTGGCGGTTTAACTTTTTTTCCCTTGCTTGACCTTTCTTCCTGGGTCTCTCAATCTGCTTTGGTTAATGTGATAGCTGTTTTCTCCTATCTTGTATTTCTCCTGAAAAGCCTCGTTGGGGTTAAGTCTGTACTTGCCAAAATCAATCTGTACGATTTACTTGGCTGTTCTATTTTTAGGTCGCTTCCTGCTCTGTGGGAGATGCAACAAGCAGAACCCTCATTTCTATGCAGAATCATAAATTCTGTAGCATTTCCAGTGCATATGCTGCAAGTCAGGCAGAACGGGGATTTGTACCTTTGCCTGCTAGATCCAAACTGAAAGTTGAGCTCAGCGGGACACAGGCATATGCTTTCCCATTTCTCCTGGCCACCTTTGGACATAGGTGTCAGATGAATATAACCTGCTTCAGAACTGGAGAAGTGTGGGGACTTTGCTGTCTTCTGAGCACTTTCTTCAGAACTGAGGCTACCTTGAGGTGATCCTGAGAAGGGCAGAAATTAACAGCACGTGTAAGTCCTTGCAGATTTTGACAGGGGGAAACTGAAACGCCCTGGAGAATGTGAGTGGTAACAGGACAAGATCAGTGCTGAAACTCAAAGTGTTTAGTGTGATTAGATATTTGTAAGTCTTTGTAAACCTGGGTCTACTTGTAAATAAATGTCTGAAGTAGTGTGTGGTGATGAATAGGAACATGGATAAGATTCCTATGCATTAAGTGGATTTCTTCATGGCTTACTTATTTCTGCTAAATCTAGTCATGATCTTGGTTATACTGGCAGTATCAGAGAATAAATGTAGAATAATAACTCTTGACCAGTGAGGCACTATGCTAGATGCTTTCCAGGCCATGGGAGAAAGTGATATCCCAGAACAAAGCAGAGACAGTCCGGTGATTCCAGTAGGAGCCACTTCTTGCCAATGACATGGAGAACTGCAGACTTGCAGCTCCTTTGAATCAAGCAGCATAAATGTACCCATAACTTGATTTAATGGGAACTGCTCCTGTAACACTGTTGGACAGAAAATTATTTTTTTGTTCTTGCTGTGGCCAATAAAATCTATAGCTGCTTAAGCTTACAGAGTATTAACCAGTCTTGAACGTCTGAGCTATACAAAGAAGTTTTGAAAGGGCGCAAATGATTAGGGAACCAATACTCATTGTTGTGAAACATCCTTTACATCACAAGTCATTCACAAAGGTGGGCAGTAGCTTGATATGTAGGAGACCTGCATCTGGTTTCTTAGCCAGTGTTGTCCTTAGGCAATAATGTGGTGCATGATTCAGGGCTGGAATTCTAAAATAGGATTGTGGTTGTCAGTTATCATACAACTTATCATGCAGGGAATCCCTTGAAGCTTGTAAATGGCCTTGGAAAAGTAGGCTATGCAGGTTTATATTTTGAGTAGTTGTGAAAAGGTTGTCTGAGAATCTGATGGCATCAATTCACAACTGGAGGTACATGTTTTTATGGTGTCGCTAGACCTTGGTCATATCCAGGTAGGTCTTCTGTCCTTACAATAGCATCTGTCTTGTTTCTTTTCCACTATTAACAATCTGGTCTCTGTAGATAAAGATAATTTAAAAGAAGGTTCTAGTTTGTTTACAGAAGGTAGTTTGGTGTTGAGAAAGTAAGGTTGGTTTAGTGCACCACGTGATATTCTGTCTATGGCTGATCTATAAAGCACATTCAAAGAGAATCAGCAGCATTTCAGAGAGCTTTTTTCCTATTTTCTTTTTGATTGATTATTTAATTTGGAAGATAGCGCTGTACTAAGTTAAGTGCGATTTGTTTTCTGACTGTGGTGCTTCATGATCCTGTTCCAGTTTAGAATCTGATTAGAAAGAAGAGCTGTATTTTCCTCAGTCCTGCTGTGTTAATTCAAGCAACTGTTTAAAGAAGCAGTTCAGTGGCACAGAAAGGATGGGAGTTTTTGTGGGAAGGCTGAATGAGCAAACCTGAAGTTATCTGCACTAATAATTATGATCAATTTCTGTGCCTGCTAAAATGACAGGGGTTAGATAAGCGTTGGGTTCTGTCACGAATTGAGGCTTTGCAGTGAGGCTTAGTAATGTGTGTGTGTGTGTCTGTCACAGTAGTTGATATGCGTCAGGCTCTTGCATAATCTTGAATAAATGGGACACTTCAAAATGTGCCAGAGAGAATAGGTACTCTGTACACAGGCAGAGTGATGGGCTTGATGATTTATTAGCCTCTTTCAATTGCTGGTTTTATTAGAGTATGATTTGCCCTATAGATACATAGCTTTACTGTCAAAATAAGTCACTATAATATGCAGGCCCAAGAAAAACGATTTACAAGAGAAGGAACCTTTTTATATGTCTGCATTTCACCAGATACCATTATAAAATACTGCTGTATTCGGTTTTTCAACTTTTTTTGTTTTCCAGATACTAGACTGTATTTCCATATCTTAAAATATTTTCTTCCCTTGTGGACAACAATTCTGCTTTTAAATTTCCATTGTTGCAATTCACACGCAATTAGAGTTGAGTGACTTAATAATATCCCTGTACAAAAGCTATTTGTCTTCCCTGCTCTATAAAAAGAAACTTTCAGACTAGATGGAAACTGTTTTCTTACATATAACAATACTTCTAGCTCATTTTAACACATGCTTAGTTTTAAATAGGTTTCTGCTTGAGGATGTCAGGAGGCTTCAGTCCTGAGAAAGAGTTTTGCTGGCTACAGAGTCCAGTGAAGATTGGTTGCTTAAGGCCCTTTTCACTCTACAAGTCACGTTCCCTTTTGCAAGCCTCATTGCAAATCAGTTCATTCAAGTGACACAGTAACAAACCTCCAGCTCCTAATTACAGTTCTGTCAGCCAAAGGGGTGATTTTTGAGAAGAGTAGGATGCAAGTGGTGTACCCTGTTGTGTGCATAGCCACCACCACAGGCTTTTATGCTCGTGCAATTGTAGTGTTTGTCAATCTGTGCCCATGTGTATGCAGAAATGGATCAGTTGCATTTTCTGGTTTTAAAAAAAAAAAATACAGGGCTCCAACATGAATCATATTTTATGGATGAAGTTCTCATTTGCATTAGGTTTAATTTTTGTTCATTTACCTACAATTATCATTGCAATTTCCTGAAAATTACAGTTTAGTCAAGAGGGACTTGAGGATGAATAATAAAAGGGGGGAATGAATGCAGCATGTACGGTGCAGTTCCAGCCATCTGCTATATGTTTGTCCTGGGAATTTCTACTCCGATTGAATCAGCACTGGCAACTTTGTGATCCTGTACAGTCTCTGACTACAGAAGGACAGAGAGAAATTCTTTTTTACATATACCTATGCTTTTTGGGGTTAGGAGCTTTGATTGGTGTCAAGTCGCATACCGGTCTGAACTCTGAGGCTACCCTGTGTGCATTAGGCCTGTCATTTAGCATGGCTTTTTTAATCTTTTTTTAATGAGATTTTCAAATTTCAGTGGTCATTCATCTCTTTGGTAAGGTTTGACATTGGGCTACTGTGCCCTTCAGAAAAAGAAATGTGCTGATATTATAGAGGAGAAACAGGCTTTGAACTCTGCTTGTGTCAGGGTACACCAGGAAACTGCTATCTGTTCTAGTGCTCCTCAGTTTGCTTGAAGGAAAAGTCTTGTAGCTGAATAAAATATGGAATTGTTTATGAATGTCATATTCGCTGCAATAGTGTCATGCATTTTTACAAGGAAAACTCGCTAGGGAGCAATTTTGTCCACAATGTTATGCCCACAGATTCTTTTATTGCTCTGCTAGAGCTTTTGCCAAAACTTGCATGCCACAGTTGAAGTGCAAGTCTGGTCTTCTGGAAGCAACTTCATAGAATCATAGAATGGTCTGGGTTGGAAGGGAACCCAAAGATCATAGAGTTCCAACCCGCCTGCCACAGGCAGGGCCACCAACCTCCAGGCCTGGATCTACACAAGGTTGCCCAGGGCCCCATCCAACCTGGCCTTGAACACCACCAGGGACGGGGCATCCACCACCTCTCTGGGCAGCCTGTTCCAGCACCTCACCACTCTCTCTGTAAAGAACTTCCCCCTAATATCTGACCTAAACCTTCCCTCCTTCAGCTTTAATCCATTCCCCCTTGTCCTGCCATTGTCTGTCCTTTTAAAAAGTTGATTCCCCTCCTGTTTGTATGCTCCCTTCCATCTCTAAAGGGGGATGAAGCAGAAATTCAGCCATAATAGCATTATCCTAAGGGGTAGAGGGGAAGTTCTTCAAAACCAGGAAGCTCACTGATGTACCTAAATGCCTGTAAATATTGAGTATTTCAACTTTGAGTCCAGAAGTGTGTAATTATGTTTGGACTGTGAGTTTATCTCTATAGTTAGTTGTGTAGCTGGCATATACTTAGAAGTTATTTTACTGTCACATTCATTGAGAAGTGTGCTTGGTAATTTTGTTTATTCTAGCAAATGTTTAGACAGGACACTAACACAATGAAGCTGGTGACTTCATAAACCATGATAGTGCGGGGTTTTGCTGTTGGTTACTGTTATGGCTGTCCCATTCTTATGCTGTGAAGAATTTACTCTTTTTTTTTTTTTTCTGCTGAGGACTTTTCTCACAGATTATTAGTGTTTTCTTAGTGTAGTTAAATGCTTTCAAAGTCACATAATTGAATTCTGTCATAATAGAAAATTATCTTAGAACATCACATGGTCAGATATTCTTGGCCTTCCAGTGTGTCTGATTTTTCACTGCTACGGACTTCCATGACTTTCTCGATCCTCTTTTGACACGTTAAGTCTTCTCTTGTATGTGGTACAGACACTGTAGGTAATATAACAACTGAGAGCAAATACATATTTTGCATTGAAACGCAATATTTTATGGCTTTTAATTAGAAGAAGATACCAAATAGTCTATTTTATATCTACATTAAAAAAAAAAGTGAAGTGTTTCAACTTCTTAATCTTTGCAGTGTCATTTGCCAAATGGAGCTTCTTTTACTTTTATTTTCATAATAAAACTAAGATCATATGCTGTTTCCGTAGTACTTCAATATGAATTCTGAATGTCACACCTGTTTTTTGTTTGGTCCTATAAAAATCCTTACTGCTTCTAGCAAATACACTGTGAATTCCAAATAAATGCTGCCATAAAAAGGACTTACATGATCAAATATAATCAAAAATCTAGGTGGCCAAGAAAGCATTGAATCAACAAAGAAACAACTTTTGAAAACTTGAAACAAAAGCATACCAAAGCAATTATTAGATCTTTGCTTGAATAGTCACCAAATTGCTTAGGTCCAAATTTCTCAGTGTAAGAATTGCATCCTAATCGTCTGTCACTATTTTCTAAAATTTGCCTTACTTTAACTCCCCTCCCTCTCCCCGCCCCAATTCTCCTTCATTTAAGTAGTTTGCAACTGTGAAGCCCTTCTTAGCACTGTCTTGCTTCAGATCTTCTGCTGGTTAAGGTGCAGAGTAATGATTCAAACCCCAGTCAAAAAGTGTTGACCCGTGTTAACAGAAACTAATTCTCCTGTTGACTACATGTTTTTCTTTTAGTGTGGTCACAAATGAGAGCACTAGTACATTTTCAGGGAATTATGTATTCGTGCAAATATAGAGATAAACACTAGCATAAGATACAGGGGCTTTTACCTCATTTACTAGTATGAAGAATATTCCTTAATTGGCAGAACTACGTGCTGAGAGATGCACGTATGCCTTCTCTTTAGCCCACTTTCCTGATTTTTGCCTTTGAGAATTATTTTTTCCATTTCATTAACATTTTGTCTGTCTCCTTGGCAGCTTTTAAAAAAATGTAAATATATAAATTTAAAAAAAAAAATATAAGGGGAAAATAACAGAAAGCTTATGAAAAATTATTAATACCAGATCTACCCCTACAGCAGCACAAAGTTACAGGAACCAAGCAGGATGTGTAATCTATCTGGAGATGGACTTGTATTTCACGCTTTAGCCTGACTCCTGGTTGGTCTCTTAATACTCTTGCAAACGTTAGACCAGAAAAGACCCTGGCTCTAGCACAGGGCCTGTTGGTGTGCATCCTAGCTTAGAATCATCTGTGCAATCTGGATGCCTGGTTTTGGTGGTTTTGTTGTGTGGGGTTTTTTTTTTTGGGGGGGGGGGGGGTGGTGGTGTTTGGGTTTGTTTTCAGGGGTTTGTTTTAAGGACATTTTGGGAATGACATTCTGATGGGACAGATTGAGCTGATGGCAACAGGAGCCACTCAGGAAGTACATCTTTTTTTTTTTCAGTCTTCAACAATGAGGCAGTTAAAGCTCCTTTCTCATAATCATTTAACAACATTGAATCCCTGTTCTGTCTGGCAAGTCTGAGGAGCGGGGGTAAGTCAGCAGTGTGGTCTATCAAACACTTCTCCACATAACTGGTTTGCACACGGAGAAAAATCTATCTACTTTCAGCTTTGCCAATTGGTCAGTGCCCTCCTGCCAGCTGCAGAGGTTTCAGTAACACCACCTTGGTGAGGGGAAAGTAGCTTTCCAGTGATACCATTCTGGTAGTGCCACTTCATTACCACCCTCTTCAACCACTATGCTTTCCCTGCTCATTCATGTATTTCTGAGTATGTGGTGTTGAAAACTGCCTCAGACCATCCTTTCCCCAAGATAGATAAGTCTTATGAAGAGGTGTTAACACTTTCTACAGCACTTTCTTGTAATCTTCCTTTCTATAAATGAATCCTCTTGCATTGTAAGATTTATTTGTCCAAGACACTTGTAGATTTACACTGTTCTCTTTGTGGGGATTTTCCTTTCCCAAAGAAAGCAGCAGTGCCTTGGCTTTGTGAGCATCTCAGAGCTCCACTGCAGAGAGCAATGTCTGGGCTTGTGCAAGTTTGCTTCATGGCACAGAAATGCCATTGCCTTTCTGTTTAGCAACCTGTAATCTGTGCTCATGTTTGTAGTCACAATATTTCACAGAATCATAGAATCTCCTGAGTTCAATGGGACCCATAAAGGTCATCCAGTCCAACTCCTGGCTCCACACAGGGCCAGACAAGTCAGAGCATGGCACTGAGTGCATCGTCCAGATGCTTCTTGAACTCAGCCAAGCTCGGTGCTGTGACCACTTCCCTGGGGAGCCTGTGCCAGTGCCCGATCACCCTCTCAGGAAAGAACCTCTTTCTGATGTCCAACCTAAACCTTCCCTGTTGCAGCATCATGCTGTTCCCTGGGGTTCTATGACTGGTCCCCAAAGAGAGGAGATCAGTGCCTGCCCCTTTGCTCCCCCTCGTCAGGAAGCCACAGACCGTGATGAGGTCTCCCCTCAGCCTCCTTTTCTCCAGGCTGAACAAACCAATGGACTTCAGCCTCTCCTTGTAAGACTTGAAATCTCAGATTAAAACTGAGTTTCATTTAAGTTTATTAATGAAAAAATAATTTTAAAATAAATCTATGGAATTAAAAGCGTAAGAAAGAAATCTTCTGTGTTAACATGTATGCTTTTTTAGATTTCTCTTGCTTAGTACTGTTCTCATTGAGTTAATGTTTTCTTAATCACTTAAGCTTGTGTTTGCACCCTAACTTTATTATGTGGATGAGGCCACTACAATTGCAGTGTTTATTTTTGCTTCTAGCACTGTTATTTTGGATGCTGCAGCCTCTTCCTGTTTTTCATAGTCATTAGTGTCATTCACTACTCAAATATACTTTACTTAAGCCTGTTTAACATAAACAAAGCCTGTTGTGGGTGCTCAAATAAAAGATTTACAGCCATCCAGTATGGACCACTTCTAGTTCTCAATTTTCTAACTGCTGTTGGGTATTAATCGTGACTCTCTTGTATGACTGACTTCCATATGTTATCAGATCTTTATAAAAGTCTCCAGCCTGCAAGGTAGTAATGGTCTCTTCCCCTCAGTGTCAGTACATTCACTAGCAGTCAATCTGACAAGTTTGAATGTATCTCGTTTGGTTGGGTTTTTTCCTGTGGTGGTTTGTAATTTCTGTTGTTTTGCTTTAGTGGTCAGTTGTACATATTCTGCAGTGTTTGCAAAACTGATGCTAAGTGGTTTCTTGAATTTAGCTTCTTTGCTTGTGATTTGGGAGCAATGTACAGTCATAGAAGCTTGCTTTCATAATTAGACACTGGCAGTATATGTCTATGTGTGGGGTATTTGTTTGGTTTTTTTTAAACACACACTAGGTAGTTTTCCATAAATAATTTGACAAAAAATACACAAACTGTTTTCTGGAGCTTCATCCAAAATCCATTAACTTCTTTGTTGTATGGCATTGTATTTAATTGTCAGAAAATGTGGAAGAAATTCAGTTCTGAGGCTAAGCTGCTACTTTGTCTGCTCAGCACTATGGAGAAATACACTCTCTTTCCACTTGACTGATAACATTTTTATATGCCTTTATATTTGCAGGCACAGATTTACACTTTAAACCTGTATGGGTTCTATTCTCACTTCAGAATATATGCTTTTGATTATGGGTCTGTTTCTTGTTGGAACTGTTTGGTCCTGGAAATGTCTCTTTTTAATGCTTCCAAAATTCTTTAAGAAAAGCAATTCTGTTAAAATCGAAAGAGATAATGTTTTTCTGATTAAATTAAAAGATTAAAAAATGCAGTGTTTTTCCCAGAGTTATAATGTTTTTCTTTTCTTCTTTTCCAGGGGGTTAATCCTCCAAGTGTTACAACATGTGCAAGTTCTGAATGTTTTAAAGCAACTGTCATGCAGTAGGGCATTACATATACATGAAATGAAGATGGCAATGCAGAAGAATCTGGGAGTTTCTTTACACCCTTATTTTCAGATGATTGTTGGACCTGTTACTTTTCGTGCTCCATATCCCTGGGAACTGTAAAGAAGTCCTCCTAAACTCCAAACTTGTTTCTCTTTCCCAGGCATACATGTGTGTATGTATGTGTGTACATTGTACATACAACATATAGAGATTTCTTTCCCCCCTTGGATAACAGAGTAATATCTTCTGGCAGTAATTGCTGTGTATGGTTGTTTATAAAAGCAGACGAAATAAGTGTTGCCCCCTCCTTGGCGGTGTTCAAGGCCAGGCTGGATGGAGCTTTGGGCAACCTGGTCTAACAAAGGGTGTCCCTGCCCATGGCAGGGGGTTGGAACTGGATGGTTTTTGAGGTCCCTTCCAACCCAGACCAGGCTGTGATTCTACGAAATAAGTCCTTGGTTTATATGTTTAATTGCATAATAGTAAGATGTTGGAAAGTGTGGATTTTTCTCAAGCCATAGTTTGTAGCTGAAGTATGTGGCTGGTAGAAAAATATAGTAATAGTTAGAAGGAATGTGTTACTAATAAATCTGAAGGTCTGTAAAAACATTCTTGCAAACAAATCAATTTCTGTTGTGAATTTTGTTTTAATTTTTGTTCTTGGATTCTTCTCTAGGAGACATCATGTGAAAATGTGCTGGTTTACCCAGGCATGAAAACCAGACTGAGTACATAAATGCAGCTTTATGCTTATCTGAAATTAAAGGAACAACTCAGCATTATGCTCAGATAGTTCACGGCACAATTAGTATGAATTTTTAAACTATTAATATCTTTCTTGTAAGAGTATAAACAGATATTCTTCTCCTTTGGAGCTATCAAACATCATCCAGCCAGTGTGTAATGGACAGTAAATGAATAACCTCTTTGTCAGCCTGTAGGATGATGCCATTATTAATAACTTTGTCATGTAGTACATGTTTCTTGAATCCCAACTAAGCTCTGACAGGCTGCCTATGAAAAATTACTCTTTCCCTATTACATGAATATACGTTCTGAGAAGACACAACTCTATCCTGACAACACAATTTCATTGCTAGCAGTAATGTTCTGAACATTTGTGGCTACATAGAGCTGTCACAATCTTAATTTTCTCTGCTATTTTTATTTGAGGAGCCTCTGAAAATAGTAGTGGTGTATCCCTTATATATTCTTCACTAGGCACGGTGATATAAATTGCTCTGTGATGATATTCTCAAAAGTATTAACATCTGTGATGCTGCATTGTGTCTGACTTTTCTTGAAAATAATTTTCCTTAATTTTATATCCCTTCCCTGGAGGAGATGGGGGATGGGAGGTGGGGTGGGGAGAAGAGCAGGAACTATACAGATAGACATTCAGGGATTCTCAGTCTGGAAAACGGTAGGCTTTTAATTAATTTCCCAAGACAAGGATACAGCAGAAAGGATAGGAGAGAAATGCTGCTCATGGCCCTAGTTGTGACTCAGGGGCATGTAGTGCTGAACTTAAAACCTGCAAACAAAACATGGGTCTTTTGTTAGGGATGAACTACTTCTTGGTAGCTAAATTTTGAGTTTCTTACAACTGAGATCTGGAATAGGCAAACCCACATTCCAGCCTGGGGCTGGCTACACTATCAAAAGAGCAGATTGACTACATATGCACAGCAGCTAGTGTCCAAGCAGTAGAGGTTTTGTACATCATGAGAGGAGGACCTGTAATCCGTTGGTGTAGTCATGGGAGCAGTGTGCAGGGAGCAGTCCTTGGATGCCTCCACAGAAAAGTGGACATGGTGCTGTATTTGCAGAGTTGTGTCAGGTAGACTTTTGTGCTGCTACTTTTTTTGCCTGTGGTCATGTTGCAGGGCTTGATTTTCTGTTTTTCTCTTTGTTGTTTTTAAGCCTTACAGGAATAAACATGCTAAAGCCCCTTGGTTCAGCTTTTCACATAATGGCACTCAGAGAGACAATGTGAATCATGTTTGATTTAGTCAAGACTAAACAGTACCAGTCCTTTAAGCTCTATGTTGTGCATTGTGCTGCTTAATTTTATGTTATATATAAATACTTCAGTTAGTTACAGCTAAAATGGCAGCTTTCACTTCCTCCTGTGACCTTGACATCCTAATCAAGTTCAGTTTTCTTTCTCAAATTCATCTAGATGTTGGAGTCTCCGGGATGTTTATGTTCTGCAGGCTGTTTGGTAAAACCCCATTTGTGGTAATGTCTAATATTAAACACTTTGAGAAGAATAACTCACAACATTAGAAGTCTCTAAAAGTATAACTATGCCATAGTCCAGGCTGACAGTGTGAGCTTTTGAAAGAAAGAAGCTGCAAGGATGATAGAGAAAGACAGGATGGTGTGAACGACTCTCAGCCTTTGCAGTGTAAGGGTGGATATGTGTGCTCCTGTGTAGGTTAGGCAGAGCTTTCATGGACTTTCTAATAAGGCTCATCAACTGAAAATGAAACAATTTTGCATGTTTTCCTAAAGAAGGCTGTTGGCTGTATTCGGGGCGGAGGGGAGGGAAAGACGACTCTAACACTGTATGAGGTACTGGAAGAAATGCTCATCTTTTTCTATGGTACTTGGGGGTTTTATTATTATTAATATTAACATAAACATATATTAACATACTAATATATGTTTATTAATATCTCAAGTGTGGGACACAGGGGGAAATGGCCAGCCCCTTTTCAGTGGTCTGTGGGGACAGGACAAGGGGCAATGGCTCCAAGTTGGGGCACAGGAAGTTCCGCACCAACATGCGGAAGAACTTTTACACAGTGAGGGTGACAGAGCCCTGGGACAGGCTGCCCAGGGAGGTGGTGGAGTCTCCTTCACTGGAGATATTCAAGACTCGTCTGGACGCCTATCTGTGCAATATGAGCTAGGGAGCTGCTTTGGCAGGGGGGTTGGACCCGATGATCTCTCAAGGTCCCTTCCAACCCCTAGGATTCTGTGATTTCTGCTCATAGGACCTTCAGTCATCTGTTTGTAGTACATGAATGAGGACCTTGAGAAGCTCTACCAGATGTGTTGTGTTTTTCCATTTCCTGAAGCATGAGGAGACTGATTGCCAAGCAGGACATTGCTGATAATTTAACTCACTCATCCACGTGTACTGTACGCTTGGGCACGCAAGTCACATACCATGTGATCTGATAGTGGCAGTAGCAGTGTGGTGATGTGAAAAGAAACTTCTGTGCTATAAAATGATCAGTCCTCTGCTAACATAGGACATGAAATGACCAAAGAGACAGGTATAAAGTGGTTCAATCAGTAACTCAAACTAAAAAATGTTGACTGAATATTTCAGCATTTTTCATCTGAAGTTTTCTTGAATGGTGTCCTATCCTCAGGTGCGTGCATTGACACAGGCAAATAGCACGATGGGTCTTTACATATGCTTAGACTATTAAAAAGATCTGTTTATGGGTATTCAGCAATCATACCTGCATGATGAAAACAAACTGCCTTGGAGGAGACACGGATGGCACCAGAGAATTACTGAGTCAAAAAGAGCAGCTGGAAGAGTAATCTGTTCTGTGCAGGTGAATAGGGCTCTGGTGATGAAACATTGTAGAAATATGGAGCAGAGCAAAGAATAGTAAAACCTTGTTTCCCAGGGACAGCCTGCAACTCATCAAGTCAGACTTGATTAGTTTTCCATGCGGCAATAAACCTGACTGTCACATCATCGTAACAGTGTCTTTTCTCACCTTTTCTGAAGAAGCAACATTTGAGACTGAGAATGAAACAAAAGCATGTTAAATATGCACATACCACTTTTATGTAGTATGTGTAAATACTTATATGTAAGTGTGTAATGACACTAGTCCAAAAATCCCAGTCCTCTATAATGTCTAATTTGCTTAATTTTGTCTGTTTTGGTGTATTCATGTCTTTGCTGTCAGCAGCTGTATTTTCTCATTTTCCATTAGTGATTTGTGTTTCTTTTGGCCTTGATTAGATGTTAACTACAATATATGCAAGTACTTCTTCCTTTGCCTTATTAAAAGCTAAACATTCAGTAATCCAGAGAGGCAGGACGTTTTTAATTGCCATAGTCTTCTTCAGGATAATTTATAGAATCGGTACTTAAAGCAACAGCAGAAGCCTGCTGGTGATAGAGATGCTAATTAAGTATTTTAAACCGAATTCTAACTCAGTTAGTGGTCTTCTGCTAGTAAGAACTTCAGAAACCTTGTCAAATGATTTAGGAATTGATTTAGTGGCAACTAACTACAGCTATGTTAAAATGGTATTTCTAAAGGCAGTGAAAGTGATGCCTAGTTGTCAAAAGTGGGAGCTTTTGGTTTTGACATTTTTACTGTAACTAATTTTCCCTCTTTCTCTTTTTTCTTTTTTTTTTTTTGTGTATGCTGTATTACTAGATGGCTCAGTTCTTCATCTTTTATTTCTGCTGGTATAGCTTGTTTGTTTTCTTCTCTTGGGAAGTTTCTGATGTACTGAAGTTTTATTTAGCCATGGCAGCCTGCTTTGATGCACTGCTTTCATATTAGATAGTGAAACCTTTCTGTTCTCAAACAACTCTTCTCCTGTCTATTTGCACTACAGCACACTCCAAAAATAGTCCAGTGCAAGTATATTTCCAGTAATGCCACTTAATTTTTTAGTCAGAGATCAACTTTTTTTAATAGCTTTCATTCCTTCAATTACAATAATTAAAAAGTTACTTGTATATTCTGGACTTCTTTAATTTTCAGTAAGAATCTGTTGTGGCCAATGCACTGCCTATAAATTTGGCTTTTTATGCTTTTTCCTCTGTTTGTGCTGGACTAGGCTGCATGATTTAGTCTTTAATGTAGGGAGGTCAGAATTTTAAGCATCTGTTTTGAAGTGGCCATTGGTTTGAAAGGGCCATTTACAGTGTTGCCAACTGGCCAACACATTTGGGATGTTTTGAGCCAATTTCTGAACTTTCAGTGTTAACTCTTTGAAACACAGATTGTTAAGTGCAACGGGGCGACTATAAGTGAATATAAGGACAAATTAAGCCAGCTATTATGGTGCTCAAAAAACATCTGCTAAAGAAAGTCGACAGAAAAGATGTGGCAGTTGTTGTATGACCCAGCAGTTAAAGAACCATCAGAGTGACCTGTGCATTAGTACCCAATTTGTGAGCCTTTCGGAAAACAATTTCTGAGGCTTTAGTAATAACTTTCAGACAGCTTTCTAATCTCCTGTTACTTACTTATTTTCCTGCAAATACAGTGTTATGAAACCTGTCTGGCATTTGTTGGCCTGGCTGGAGTGCAGTAGTGCATCACACAGATTTTTGTCTCCATGGTGGAGTTTCAGCAGGCAGCAATAACTGGAATGTAAACCTCATAGGTCTGCCTCTTCAGCATGCACTTTTAATCATCAAAGAGCAGATTATATGGAAGAAGGCATAATAAATGGGTTACAGCATTGTCTGTGATTTATTTGCAGATTTTGATGCAGAGGGTGGTAAAATCTTTTCTCAGTAGCACACAACAGTCTGGAATGCAGTTGTGTCGTCCTTAAGTAGAAGTGTGTAACAAGATACAAGGATTAAAAAAGTGTTTAAATAAAACACTCCAACACAGTAAGACTTATGAATTTGATAATATTATGTATTAGAAATATAGCGTAGAGATGAAATTAATTTATAGAAGAGAAAAAAGCTATAAACAAAGGTGATAAATAGGCACTGGGTGTGTTAGTTCATTTGTTTGTTTTTTGCGGTTCACAAGAAAACTATAGGGACAGATTGGGTCATTTAATCCTTTATTTTAGTTATGTTCCCTCATTTTTAGTAGTCAGGTTAGTTGACTCATATTTAGGAAATAAATTGCATGTATCCAATGGGATCATTCAATGAAGCAGCATAGTGGAGCTTGGTGGAGGAAGAGGAGGAAGGCAGCGTAACAGCAGATTGGTTGACTAGTTTATATGAGTGCACTTATTGTTCCTTGATGTGATTTGAATATAGCAGTACTAAGATACCAAAGTAACAATAGTTTCTTTATCCAAAGCTCATTGAGATCAACAGGCCCCCAAAAATAAAAATCACAGAATTACAAGGTTTTGGTGAGGCCAGAAAACTGCCCCCTGTAAGCTCGAAACCCAGTTATTTTTCCACTGACCTGGTGCTAATAGATCTGTCATTACAGTATCTCAGCTTCAATTACCGGGCTTGTGGGAAGTATTATTGCTTCGTTGCTACTGCGTGTGTTATTATCTCATGTCAATTGTGATGTAATCCCTGTCCTTGTGCATCGTCTGGTAAACCATGGTTATCTATGTGATGTAGGTTAATTGAAGGGAGAGGAAGTCCTGTGAATCAGTGGTAATAGGCATTAGCAGTTTATAATGTTTTATTGGCTCCTCATTACGCAGGCTTTGAAATCTGAGGAAGACTTCCTTCCAAAGCTGGGGGGCAGGGAAGAAGGATGTGGATTTCATATCAGCTGCCATACCAAGCCACCCTCAGGCTAGCATATTTCTCTGTCGGTTTTTGCATGTGTTCTGTATCTCTCTGTCTTAAAATCTGGTTTATTTCTTCCTGTGGTGTAGTGCTATTAATTTTTTTGTTTTGGAACAGTTTGAATCCCAAGTGCTTTAAGGTAAGACAATGAGAGCCTGGTTTTATTTCAGCTAAAAAACTGTAACTGTTAGGGGATGCTGGAAGAAAGGACATTACATAAAAGAATTAGGATGCATCATTTTTAGCAACTGATGTGTATCTTAATAACCCTTTGCTCTAATTGGCATTTTAATTAAAGATGACATTTTAATTGGTTATTTTACCAATTTAACTTGGTTATTAGCATAAGCTACTCCTTTCATTATGGATAATTCATCTATGCAATCTCCATACCCATACTAGATGTTGTCAAGTAGTATTTTGCTGTCTTGAAGAGTCTGAAATCTTTTTTTCTGTTGCTCTTCCAATGCACTTCTTGGTGCATATGCTCATCTTAGCAGTGTTTACCACTTTAAAAAGTAGATTTACTGTATTACAGTATCACAGGTGTACAGCAAAAAAGTCTTAATAGCAAGTAATAAATTAATTATCAGTGTGGGTACATTAAGCCTTTTAAATGCAAACCAGCTGTGCTATATTACTTACAGTTTACCTGACAGGTATTGTTTGGCTGTGCAGCTTGCAGACATTTGAAATGCCGTCTCTCAGATTTTTCCTTCATTACTCTTTATCCGTCCTGGTTTCATGTAAGATCTTAATTTCATATTTTGAATTTTACATGAAGGGAAACCAGAAAAAAAATCCTGTTAAGTCTGAGGTGTAGTAATAGGCTACCCTTCTAGAAAGTACGAGAGTGACAAATATTCATGGGGAACAAAGAAAGCATAAGTACTACAGAAAAAACCAAAACCCCATACAAACCAAAACACAAGGTGAGACAAAGGTATGTGCTTAATAGGGTTTAATAAAACTGAGGGTGGGTTTTGGTTTTGGGTTTTTTTAAATTAAAAAAAAGAGCCTTGGGTTCATTAGGAAAGCTGGAATCTTCAAAGCAGCCCATGGGAGCCCAGCTGGGACCTTGAATGGGGCTTTGAAAATCTGAGCTTAAGAAAATTTACCCGCAGCAGCTTTAGGTTCTCCATTATTATATTTTGCTTTTCAGGAGGCTGTCACTTTGTGCCACAGAGGATAGAAGTGTGGGTGAAATGTTTGTGTCTGTTCTTAAAATGCTTCATAGGAGCCTTTTGGGAGCTAATTGATATTAACTATTTGAAAACTGCCCGGTGAAAGGCATGATATAAGTGGAATGTATAGGGAAAGTTATGTACCATGAAAGCATGAGCTATTTTTAACTACCTGTGCAAGAGAACTTAGGGTTCCTCCGAGGTGCCAGATTGACGGTGCTGCCTGATCCGTTACTCACGGAACATATGCACCGTGGGCAGCAGTACTGGAAGTTGTCCCGCCAGTGCTTCTGCCCTGTCCTAGATGGCTCGCCTCCAGCTCAGCTCTTGGCTCTGCAAAAGCTACCAGTTAATAATACCTGCTTTTGTGGTGGTAGCCTTTTTTAAAATTGTGGATGATTGCCTGCTCTCAACAGGATGGGCACTATCTTTGTCCATTTAATTTCTCATTCTGTGCTAATGAAGAACACAGTGTTAAATGGCTTACCCAGCTCAACAGCAATTTTATGTAAAGAAAGAGCTCACAAATCAAGGTGTTGAAATGTGAATCCCATGGTCACTGTTGTTAATCTTTCACCACTTCATATGGAGATACATAACTGTGTTTCTCTAAGTGTAAATGGGTGCTGAGATACTTCTTAGCCTCATTATAGAAGCTGGTTTGCTTATAAAACATTGGCATTGTTTTGATTATGTTTTGTTCTTGAAAATAATATTCAGAGAGATGTCACTGTAGGTACTTAATGGAAATAATTTCAGATCATGAATTATAATATGGGTCTTTGCATTTTGACTTTGTTATGCTACTAACATTTGTGGTTAAACACACAGATAAACTGTCTTTGTTACTACTGCTATTTTTATGAAGCAGTCATGGAAATGGGCTCTGTTTATTTGTTTTATCTTATTTCATTAAGAGGCAAGAAGAAAAAGGGATGGGGGGGAGGTGTCATGACATTCTTTTCTTTGCTTTTACAAATGAATACGCATGCTCAGGGTAAACAAGTGCATTTAGAATACAGAGGCCCTAGCAGTTCAACCAGATTTTTTGTTAAATTGCATTAAACATTACTTTTTTTTTTTCTTTTCCCTTCTGAATAACAGTTCCTTTTATGGCTCTTCAGGATGAGAGCCTGATACTGCTCTCAGTGATGTTTGCTTTGTGTATTAGGTGAGATAAAGTAAAAGCAGAAGGTAACTGTTCCAATGATGGTATTGTTAGTTGTCCAGCCCTGCAGTGGAGTGCTAATAGCATCTTACGCAGTAGAGCTAAATCTTGAGTGAATTAACGCTTATCTTACAGGAATAAGAATTGCTTCCTGCAGACTGTAAATACTAGACTAGAATATGAACTTCTCAAGAAGTTATTCATAGAAATGTGAATATTTGTTTACAGTACAGTGGAGTATGTTGATAGATTGCAAAACTTGGTTACCCATCTCTTTCTCAAGGTGTTATGTAGCACATAGCCTTTTGCTTGCTTCAGTTACATTGACTGACCAGGTCATGAATTTTCATGATGATTCTTACGCAAAAGACTTTGTTCTGCTTCCTATTATCTGGGAATGTTGTGTGCACAAATGCAGAGTTGCTGAGTTACACTGGTTTTCTTCCTGCTCTTGTTTCAGAGAAAGCTTATTCAAATGCTTCAGTAACCCCAGATATTTCACAGCTTTCCCTTTTATTTCTGTACTTGAGTGTATGATATTAGATATCCACCTTCTATCAGCAGACGTCTGTGCAAAAACAGCCTTGCAGCCAATCAATTCCACTCCTAATCTGGCAGGATAAAGCTGTGTATT
Source organism: Porphyrio hochstetteri (assembly GCA_020800305.1). Lineage (NCBI taxonomy): Eukaryota > Metazoa > Chordata > Aves > Gruiformes > Rallidae > Porphyrio > Porphyrio hochstetteri. Next base: position 64,641,500 of record CM036905.1, on the reverse strand, counting down.
CCCCTCTGCTCCAGGGGGCTGCCTTCTCTGCCTGCGCAACTCCCCACCACCTGCCTGGAAAAGACCAGGCTTGGCTTTGTGATACAGTGGTATGGGGAACCAGTCAGTGGGCTGCCCAGCTAGTGAAGGCAAACAGGCTCAGATTAAACAGGGATATTCTTGATTTGCATTGCTGAAAATACGAGAAGGGTTTCTTTGTGTGACTTGCAGTATCTGAGCTAGCTTGGTAGGCTGCGTGGCTATACTTGTCTCTGATGACAGCAGGCATCTAACATGCCATAGGTTTAACGCTCTCAGGCAGCGCACTCTCCTCCTGGTATTGGTTCTGGGAAGGATGAGCTGTCACCACTCTTGATGTGTGTAGAGAACAGAGGTCTCCTGAGATAAGGTTGTTCATTATGCTTCCTGAAGATCCATTAAATTTCTATCAGTGCAATGTGATCCACTCCTTGGGTAGAGACATTGTTTTCTGAGCTGTTTCTTTTATCTGAACCTCCACTTCTGTGATTTTCTTTTTTTAATTTTCTTTTTTTAATCTACAAACAGCAAGGATGTAGAAATATGTAAGTAGTAATAATGCAGTATTTTCGTGCAGAATCTCACAGTGACAAGATGAAAAATTATGTGTTCTTACTGCATTATCTGGTATGTATAAGCCTTTATAAAATGAGACATCATTCATATCATGCTGCTTTGTATAAATTTGCTGGATTTTGGATGCAGTGCTCTATTTTTAAAAACACATCAATATTGTACCAGTATTTCAAGGTGGTAGTTAGTATTATACAGTAATAATTGTAATAGTCTTTATTTTGGTTGAGGTTGCTTCATCTAAATTAAAAGGAAAAAGTTGGTTTCAGTTATGGAAAAACAATTGAAGTAAATATAAACGTTGAGCTATTGTATCTGAAATCTGTGTGCATGCTATGTAACAGCAGTCATTGAATTTGCGAATTTGTAAAAAAAACATGAACTATGTGTGCATAACAGTAATAATTCTGTGTATATTGGCTACTTTTTAGATACAGTGATACGGTGAGAATTACCCTTTTACTCTGAAGTGTTATTTACTGTCAAAAATGAACGGAACTGGGGTATCTGTTTTAGAGGGAAACTTTTTAATATTTGTAGACAATTAAGGTGATCAATTGCAGAAGGGTCTTCAGGCTAGATATTGTTTCTGTGACAGTACGTTTTACAGAACTGAATCTTCTTTTTGTGAGTCTCAGCATCTGTCCAACAAATTAATTTGAGTTTATGATTTAAGAAACCAGATTTTCTTCAAATGCATACTCAACCCAGCTGCTGAATCTCCCTTTTTGGAGTTATTTCACACGTGCTTTTTGATTAATAGTAGTGCTATTGGTGAGTTTAGATGATTACACAGATGAGAAGCAGATATTACCCAGCTAAGCACTGCTCACAGTCCTTGATAGACTCAGCCCGTGTGTGTTTGATCACATGAAGTAATTGCACTTATTTTGTCAGTGTGGCTGATCTCTGACCTTCACATTTGTTTATCTTTTGAATGATACATGTTCTGTGTGGTGATTATCAGTGGTGTCTGGGAGCCTGGCAATATTTAGATGTAAATACAGCAGCGCAAGCAGTGCACGTTTGTGGTCTAATTCAGCAGCGTGTTTGTGACATGAGTCACGTTTTAATAATCGGGAGGGCAAATTACATGACAGCTGTCTCAACAGAGAAAATAAGAATTGTTTGCGTTGTTAATTAGCATTTCTTTTTTCTTTAATTACTGCATGTTTCAAACATACTTAGTTAATTTTTTGGCACTTCTCGAAGGAAGGGCTGGAACGTGTTTGTTTAAAAAGAGGAACGTACCCTCTGGTACGCCTTCACACTGGCTGAACTGTATATAGCCTTATATGTGTAGCCATTGTGGTACCAAGAGGGAAAGGAGATTTAGTAGTCTTGTTCTCTGACTTACAGAGTTGAGGAAAGGCTGGTAAGGGTAATATTTGTTGCTCTATACGTGTTAGTGCCTATATTTGTAAGTATTTTTATTGGCTTTGGGCTAAACTGGAGTAATCTGTTAATTAGAAACTTCTGTAACGGTAATGCAAGGACAAGCTCTTTATGATACTTTTAAGGGAGGATTAAAGCATTGTTCCTACACTGCTGAACATCAGCAGAGCTGATGAGGTGTCTGAAATAGCCGGACTATAGACCGTGTAAGTATATTTCTTGAAGTCCAAAGTGATGCAAGGGTATTAATCAGACCTTTATGGGCAAGCTAAAGTTATCATCAGTGATGCGGAGATGGGCTGCTGCTCCTTTTCACAGGGTGAACTTCACCCTAAAGTAATCCCTGATGTAAATGAAAGTAGTTGTGCTAGTGGCAAGAAACAGTGCCCTTTTCACAGTTTTTAAGAGCGGTCTAAAAACACTGATGTTTCAAGTTTGGCCATATCCTTTTCAGGGGGAAAAAGTAGGGGAGGTAATATTTTCTAAATAATAATTATCTTGGGCAAAGGTGGATTAACACCAAGTGGTGATTCACTGTTACAGTTTCGCTTTCGGGATCTGAGGAAAATCTGTGGTACTGTATGTTTGTCTGAAGTTAAAACCGGCTTAGAAATGAGGAACAAAACCCAAAGTGCTACAGATGATGTTCATGTAATTCATGCAGCAAATAGTAGAAGATACCACAAATAGTATTTTAAACCATGTTGTAAACAGAGCTTTTGATTTAAATTTCTTCAATCTCACCGTGTGACAAAGAATCCCAGAACCTCTAAATATAAACACAGGATATGGGTGAGGAGAGAACTTGTAGCTAGGTGATTGATCCATATTACTGAGATGTAAAGAGTGGTATCTACAGAGTTTTAGATGTCATAGGTTTGTCACAGTTGTTATTGGCTTTTTTCCAGGGCAGGTGAGTTGTGTGATGCAAAAAAAGAGATTGTCTTCATAGCATTATGTTACAGAAATGGGACAAGCAAAGACTATCAAAAGAAATCTGAATCAAAAGCGTTTTGTGTATTAAGAGGCAAAACAACTCTTAAAACTGTTCCCAAGGTTGAAAAGAAAATAGTGAAAGGCCTGGGTTTTGCCTTCATGAGGTTTATCATTGATTTGAATAGCAATGCAATACGTTTTCTTTAAAATAAGTAAAAACAGCGTAGGGTTTGGAGTACTTAAGAGGTGCTTATGCTTTTCATACTGAAAAGGAATCATCTGAAAAGGAATGAGAGAAATTTTTGTGAGACTCTTGAAATACTGTGCCCACGTTTTCATCTGTGACAAACCAGAGAAGTTGATATGTTCCTGCAGTAAGACACATCGCTCTCCACTATGAGTGAAGAGATGCTAATGGCTAGTAGGCTATTTGAATGGAATTATTTCAGTAGGACTTGATCCATCTGTATTAGTGTGTTTAGGCTTTTTTTTTTTAATGGCTTCATAAGACTGGGATTTGCTTGAATGTATCAACTGTCTGTATTCAGTCCCTTAACAAGTATGGTCTGAAGGAGAGATTCCTCTCACTAGATTTCATTCATCGGTCACGTTTATGCCTTGCATAGTCACCATGTTGTGTTTCTGCAGGCAGTAGAAAGAGGTAGGGATTTTTAGGTCGTGGTTTATCTGAGCTTTTTTGCATGAGAAGAATCCCTTCTAAAAGTGCCCAAGTATTTCCCCAAGCTAGAGGCTGCTTAGCCATTAGCTCAGACCTGTGCATCTGTGTTTGCTCTGATGAATCCCACCCGAGACAGCCTCTCAGATACTGAGATACTAAGGTACTTTGTTCTTCCTGGAGATGTAAATCTGTTTACAAGTGAAGTGTGACTTGGAGTGTGATTTTTTTGTGTACCTGTTACTGTATTGAGTACAGCAAAAGTAACTCAAGTGTTTAGGACAGTCAAGAGCGGATGTGTGCTTTGTTTGAAGTAGACACAAAGCCAGATACCTCCTTGTTGCTATGGAAAGTAATATGTAGTTGGGGCTAATCATATGCCAAACAGCTATAGAAGATTTTTAGGATAATTTCCTAGGCATTACTTCAAATCCTTTGCAGTTCTACATTTTCAGTAAGCTTAGGGCTTTCTAGATATTCCAGTGTTTCCAGTCCTACGTTATTTTTAGTTAAAGCTCTTTTAAGGTAACCCTTGAATGGACTTTCAGCTTTGAGCTTCTCAGGAACAAGTGACAAAGTGCTTTGACATTTTGAAATACAGTTATATTCTCAAGGTCTGTGAATGGATTGAGAACTAGAGAAGCCAAACCTGAGCTTAAATAAGAGTTTGATTAGCTACTCGTGTTAATGTAAGAAACTTCTGGATGTGTTAAAATTTGTGAAGATACAGTCAATATATGGAGTGAGCAGTTGCCTGTGCTGGCAGAGATTGATGCAGACTGCTTGAAGAATGTAAAATTCAGCTTAAATTTTAACTCAATATACCTAGTCTTTAATAATGTCCTAGAGGATTCAGATCTATTGGGTTGTTTAATATTCTCCTGTGAGAAGCACTCTGAGCTATATCACTTGGGAATTTAAAGTAATGCCAGAATATAGCATTAGAAAAAACACTATAATAATTTATTCTGCACTGGCAGATCGGGAAGCTAACTTAGATGGTCTTTCCCAGCTCAAATTTATACAGGTTTGCGATCCTGTGATTGTGAAAACTAATAAATTTCCACCATTAAAGGTCATCTTTTTACTTCATAGTTAAAATGCACCAGCTACTGCTGCTTTTTTGTCTTCAAATATTTGAATACAGTTTTTTTTTCCCCCTTGACTCTGTTTCTATAAAACATATTTGTAATCCCCTTGCATCCTTTTTTTTTTTCCCCCCTCTCAAACAGCTGTCTCATTTGCTCAGCTATCTCTCTGCTCTGCTGTCTCTAGGAGCTGTTTGTTTTTTCAGCTATGTATTTGTTTGAATCAATTGAATTAATTGCAGGAGACTAGTCTGGACATGGATAGAATACTGAGGCAGCAGGCTTAGTGGAGCATTGCTTGCACTGTTTGATCAGCATCCATGTGTAATTTCTTGAGGTAAGCATAGGGTCCACCTGAGAAGGCTGCCACTAAACAAATATCGAAAGAATTAATTGGCAGCTTTTGAAGCACCCGTGAAATTGTCAAATACTTGTTCTGTGAAGATAGGTATGGTTTCTTGCTCTATCACTTTTACCAGGTGTAGAGTTAAAAATGTTCTCAAAAAGCAGCTGGCTTTTTGATCCTCTAGAGTTATTTAGGAAGTCATGGTAGACCATGAGAGGCTGTGTGATTTAAGGGATTTAGATTATCAAACTGGGAAGTGTTAGCCCTCATTTCCAGTAGGGTAGGGAAAGTAGATTTAACTCTTTCATGTAAGAACTGGTGAACCTTCAGTATGTTCTTTCTGTTTCTGAAGAGATAAATTGCTCAAAACAGTAATATCTCTGAAACTTCAGTCTGTGCTCCTGTTTCCCTTACTTGTAGCCTGTTAACCAGAAAGAACATACTTTCCCTTGGACAGCGTTGCCATTCACAGAGTGATAGCAAAGTTTTAACATAGGTGGGGTATTGGAAAATATAATAGTTTCCATAGAGCTACCATATATCTAGGTATTTCTCAAAACAAATTGCCTTTTTCTTCCTGGAAATTTTGTAAAGTTGACGAAAATAAGTGTATAAAAAAATTTGTCTGGGATTTCTGGTGTCTTGGCAATCTGACTTGAGCAATAGCCGTAGATGACCAGAAGTTTCATAAGAATGGCACATCCAGGTGCATCTTTTTTCAGCCTGCAAATCAAAACTTAAATCAACAGAAAGAAAGGCTTAACAGTTTCCTAGGACACAAAATTTCAAAGGTATGCAAGCTCTTTACTATATTCAATTAGCCTTATAAATTTCACTGTCCCATTACCTAAAACAGTCTCTTTATGTAGGAAAACTATTCAAGATCCATATAGGTGTACTTGCATTTTTTTATTAAACTGTATTTTCTTTCCATAGCATACCTAAAGTATGATAATAAGCTTTTTATTTCCCCTTTATTTACAGCTTAGTGCTATCCTTTTTACTTATATCCCATCTGTATTGTTGGTAGGTTCTGCAGAGTGACTTTTTTTTCAAGGTAGCTCTTTCATTGCACATACAGTGTTACAAATAATAATACAAATATTGTAAACTATTTAACGTATGCACAAATAGGGTATATTCATTCTTCCTATTGGTTCCCAAAGATTATAAATGTAAAAATGACACCATACTGTTTTCATGAAGAGACACGATTATCAATTTCAGCAGTACAGAGGAACATTGAAAAGAAATTTGGACAACAGTGGAGAAATAGTCAACTGAAATTAGATACAGAATTGAAATAACTATTGAAGCTAGAACCTGTCTGGTGCAGCACCTCTGCAGAAGTGCCGTAGGGCCCATTAAAATGTAGATGCTCAAAAGATTGCAGGGCAGTTTTGGGTAAGAACCAAATTTCACCTGGGTCTAATGCTCAGTTATGTATCCTGACACAGAGTACTGTGCATGCAACAAAACTTTCAGCCCTCACATCAGATCTTTAGGAGAGACCATAGTAAAAGGCTGAACTGGACTCTAAAAACTTACTTTGTATACACTTTCTTTATTTCTGATGCTCAGTGACCAAAGAATTGGATGATGAAAGAGAGAAAGCATTTCTGTCTGGTACTGGTTCCAAGTTTGAAATAAAATTGACACGTAATAGCAGCTCTAAATTCTGTGCATAGCATCCAGCCTGTTTGCTGAAGGTTGCTGTGAAAAGATAAAAAAGGTTTGAAAAAGCCAAAAGGATTTGAGGAAGCCAAAAGGATTTGAGTCACTGTGCCAGTTATAGCAGTGATTTCTGAGAATATCACATCTAGAACAGTCTTTTAACTTCGCTTGCTAAATCGCTTTGCGAACCAGCATTCGCTTGTACATTCAGTCTGATGATGGTGTAGAGACAGTCGGCGTCCTGCTTTGCAGAACAGTGTTGCGAGTATTAGATTCCCCTGTATACACATTAAAGAAAATAAACCCCTGAAAATACATGTTTTAATTTGCATTATCTAGAGCCAGGAAAAGTGCAAACAAACGTAATTCAGGCTTCACTGGTAATGTGATGACTCCATCGGAGCATTCTGTGGCTCAAGAGTTTTGCCCTATGATGAAATGTAGAGGATAAAATGACACCACTTACAGAAACAACACAAAATATTTCAGCCACACATGCACTTAACAAAGGAAGTATTTTCTCTGGACTTGGCCATGTATGTTTGCTTTTAATCTGAGTAAACACCATTGCATTGATTAGGCATAGCTGTATACACTGCAGGTTTTTTTATTACTGTGGATCAGGAATGTATTTGGGAGAGTTTTACTGCTGTTTGGGTCAGAATTCATTTTAGTTTTAGAAGAAACAATTCTGTAGTCAAGCCTCGCTGTTTAGAAATACTCTGTTGGCTTGCCAGCTGCCTTCCCAGGCTGCTTTTTCTCAGGTGCTGACAAGACTTTCTATGGTACTTCTGTCATATGTATTTGAGGAGAACAGATAGCAGTTTTTCATTGTGAATGCTGGCTAAAAGTAGTGTTCTTTGGCATTGCTCTCAAATCCTCTGAGAATCATCAACATCATCTTTTTCTGATAACTCTTTTGTGCCTAATCATTCTAGTTGCAGTTAGACCCATACAGATACCCTAAATGCTTTTTCCCTGGGAGAAAAGACTCCAGAGAAAGCTAAGAAGCTTTCATGATTATAGGTAACCTTTTTTGAAGCTATTGCTATGAGTAAGTTATTAGAACTGTACTGGGGGGTCACATCACCTAGAGGTTTTGTAGGAGCAATTGCCTACAATTACATGAAAGGAGGTTGTAGAGAGATGGGCGATGGTCTCTTCAGCCAAGTGACAGGAGAATAGGACAAGGGGAAATGGCACAAAGCTGCACCAGGGCAGGGTCAGATTAGATGTTAGGAAAAAAAAAAAAATCACTGGAAGAGTTGTCAGGACCTGGAACAGGCTGCCCAGGGAGGGGGTTGATTGACCATCCCTCAACGTGTTGAAAAAAAAGGGTAGATGAGGTACTTAAGGATATGGTTTAGCATAGGATGGGAACAGTTGGACTCGATGATCTTAATTGTAAGATTTGTATATGACCTTGTGATTCTGTGATTAAGGATGGAAGTTACATTTCTGGTATCCTTGAGCTACCTGTCTTCAATGTAGAGCTGAATAATTTTGCAAAACTTTGGTGTTTTTTTTGTAATGGCCTGAATAATCAACCCCAAGGACAGTGTGACAGAGGACACAAGAATGTGCCCCACCGCTCATCTTAAGCAAGTCATAGGGCCTTGATGCTTTCCCACCTCTTCTCCCAGCTGTGCCACCATCCCTGGCAAAACTACTGGCCAGGAACTAAGTCTGGTTTGGATCTTGCATTTGCTTTAGCTGTATACTGAGATTTACAGCTGATGCTTGCTTTTGGTTCTGGCAGAAACCCTATGATTCTGTTGTGTTTGAAAGAGGTGAGCAGGTATCAGTTCAATATCTGCTGTCCATGTGGGCAATGCAATAAAGTTCTGGAAAAAGAGAGTAATCTCTGGGGACTCTAATGTACTCCTTGTTCTTGTGGATGATGACTGGTCTTGGTGTGGGACCTCCTAGCTAGTCATCAAAATGCACCTTATGAAGTCATGGAGTTCTAATACATCAGAAGGCCACTGAAAATGGAAAAAAAAAATCTCATTATCTAGATTTTCTTAAGGTCGTAGAACATGTTTTTCTTTGTAGAGCCATGAAAACTGACCAAGCTGCAGTGATTGCTTACAGCTCCTTGTCTATACTACTGCTCTCGGCCAGGTTGACTTTGTGACATCCAGAGAGAGGATTCTGATTACTGACAGGATTTACAGGAAGCAAACTTTTCAAGAACTGCCTCTGTTGATTCTAAGGGTGGTATAGAAGGCATCACTCTGGTTAATTCTCAGAATATAATGTGGGTTGTTCCCCACCAGTCTGTGAATAACCTGTAGCTCATAGTGGAATAAAAGGAAGTACTTTCAGGTGTGTTTCACCAGAATTAAGACCACCTGAATTTAGGCAGGTAATAGAGGTACCTAATCCAGAAGTTTAATTACCCTCAGTGCCTTCCATAGTATGTCTCTAGAGGAGCAATTCAGCGATCCCCAGTCAGAAACACCACAGTGAAATATTTTCCTCTTTATGTTGTTAAACAAGAAAATCTAGGGATGCTCCCAGCTTGGATAGCTTGCCCGTGTCCCCCAGGCCTGTGTGTGCAGTGCTAAACGCTTAATCCACCAGACTATTTTATTACAAGTCTCTGTAAATGATTAGAGATTTTTATTGAATGACTGTTATGTGTGTGTTAAGGGACTAAAATTGTAACAAAGCTCTAGTTCACGGTGCCATTCTTATTTGTTGGTGACCTAGTGAAATCTGTGCTTTGTAGTGTTTGATCATTAGGATTTCTAGGACTCTTTGGATATTTCCTCCTGTGATAGTGTACACACTAAATATCAGTGTAAAATGGCGAATAATAAATCATGTGCCACAGTAGGAAAAAAGAAATATATATATAAAAAAACAGATTACCAGCCAAGAGCATTTAATTACAGCTGTTTGTGTGGAGAAGGCTGAAGACCATGGAACAATGGGCTGAATGGAATGAGCAAGAATTGCCACCCTGTGCTTTGCATGTTAAAAGTAATGAGGGCAGTCCAAACAAAATTATTTGCATTCTGTCCAACTCCGGCTTGAAAACACCATACGGTTCCACAGAATAGCTTAATTGCTTAGCATAGCATAATTGCCAGGCATGGGGAGTAATATAATTTACATGTCTGACCATGAAATGAACCAGGGAAACTGCTGGCTTGTAACAGCTTGGTTTGACTTATCTGAGCTTTAGAACTGCTACGAGTGCAAATCCAGATGTCAGTGGCTGCAGCGGTACCTCACGTTTCATCTCCCTGCATCCTGGCATGAGGAACGATTCTGTGGCTCCCCAGAACTGCCAAAGGGGGTATTTCGTGGGGTGTGCCTGTGAGGCACTGGGTAAGGGTGGGAGTGGTGGGTGCCTGAGAACAATTGCTTCTTGGCTCTGTCCTACAGCTGCTGCTTAGTCTCTGTGAAATGGTGTAAGAAAAGCTGCGTGTGCTTGGGGATGTTATAGCATACTACTGAAGCTGATCTGCTACTTAAACCAATAAAATCCTAAGTTATGGAGGTTTTTAACAGTGCCATTTTAATGACTGCATTCTATTTTCTGGTCAGTTAACATGCATTACAGTCTTGATATTTATTTCACTGACTTCCTCAGGATGCTCTAAGTAATGAATAGAAAGATGCCCTCCCAGCGCTTGGGTCTACTTTGGGTGTATTTGTAATACAATGCTTACCTGTGTCATTTGTAGAAAGAGATGATTCTCAAAAGTTAGAATAGCAGATAAAATCAGTTGTGTGCTTTGGTGAGCTGAATCAGGCTAAATCTGTGTTTCCAAAACAGGCTTTTGTCTGGGCGTGTGTTCTGTCATGTAGGAGCTTCATATGCAATTGTTTATATTCCTGTGATTTCACCAGGCAGATGCATCTCCTGTTTGCTTCTAGGTATTTTTGGTACAGACTTGTCCTTATTGCATTATTAGTCCTTTGTTAATACCGTGTTCAAATGTATGTGAAGATAAATTAGGGGTAAGAAGTAGGGGCCTTACATTGTACTGTTGAGAATAACTATAACTTTACTCCTTGTTTGAACGCTCTTTGGTCTGAAGGAGGAATTACATCTCAATATGGTAATATGCTGTCAGTGTTTCTTTGTATCAATATTAAGCCCTTGATTTTGTCTCGCCCTTGGATGTATCCCATCCCTTTGGAACCACCCCTGTGGTAACTAGCTTAAGTCTGTCTCCTGTTTGTAACTGGATCAGAAAAAGAAAGCTGGCTATATTAGCGGTGGGAGTGTTTTGGGGTTTTTTTTAATCAGTTCAGTGTTACCAGAAAAAGAGACACCTCCATGAACCACAACATGTTTTGCCTTTAAGTCCTAGGGGAAAAATGCAAATGTGAGAATAGTCAGAGAAATCCACGATACCATCAACAACCAACCCAAAACCTAAGCAGTACGAGTTGTTTGGCATGGCATAAGCTTAGTGGCATCTTCCATTAAAAAACTTCAGTGGCTTCCATTGCAAGTACAGAAGGTTCAGGTCCTCCTAGAGACAGCTGTCAGACTTGACTGTCAGTACACACTCTTGGTTTCTGAACCTCAGGTTTAGGCACTGAGGGAAAAAACCCAACCCACAAAAAACCAGCAAAACACCACAGGTACATAAATATGAATCTCTTTCCCTGGAAGCAAACTTCAGCCATTATGTTTACAATTATTGGCCTAAGTATAAATCAGTTACAGTAGAGTAACATTTGCAGCTTAGGTTTGATTAAAAGGCAATTTAAGCTGACAGTAATATTGCCTGTCTGAGGTGTGAGCAGGTCGAGGTGGTACAACTAAAGGAAGAGGTTGAAAGACTGCGGGTGATCAGGGACTGCGAGCGAGAGATTGACTGGTGGAGTAGCTCCCTGGCGTCCCAAAAGGAAGACAGTCGGGATGACACCTCACACCTGAAGACGGTCCCCCCTCACTGCCCGTGCCAGGTTAATGGGAGTGACCCAAACCCCGAGGAGGCCTGGAAGACAGTCCCGACTCGGTGTCGTAGGCACTCCCCCTGCCTACCTACCCCACCCCCTCAGGTGTCCCTGAGCAACAGGTTTGGGGCCCTGACAGTTGAGGAGGAGGTACCTGAGGAGATGAATGGAGCCCCTCTGCCTCAGAGAAAGCGGAGGCCTAGAGTGAGGCGGTCATCTGCACGCCTTGAGACTGCCTCTGTTAGGCAAGAGAGGAAGGTAGTCGTAGTAGGAGATTCCCTTCTCAGAGGGACAGAAGGGCCTATATGTAGGCCAGACCCTACACGCAGGGAGGTATGTTGCCTCCCTGGAGCCCGGGTCAGGGATATTACCAGAAGGCTACCAGGCCTGGTAAGATCCACTGACTATTATCCCTTACTGATAGTTCAAGCAGGCAGGGACGCAATCACAAAGTGTAGCCTGCAAGCTGTCAAAAGGGAATTCCGGGACCTGGGGCGCTCTGTTGAGGGGGGGGGAGCCCAAATAATATTCTGCTCTATCCCCACTTGTGGGAGAAGGGGCTCAGAGCAGGACAGGATAACCCACGAGTTGAATGTGTGGTTAAAAGGCTGGTGCCGGCGCAAGAACTTTGGATTCTTTAACCAAGGGATGGTGTACTCTGCTCCTGGCATGAGTACTGCTAATGGGGCTCACCTGTCCTATAAAGGAAAGCGGATCCTCGCCCAGGAGATAGCAGGGCTCATCGATCGTGCTTTAAACTAGTTAGGAAGGGGGAAGGGGATATTAAGGCGGCTGCCAGGGTTAGGCTTCGGGAGACACAATGGGAGTTGACGGTGGGAAGAGGTAAATACCAACAGCACAGTCGTGGACTTGGGGACGTTTTTCCACGTGAGAGTAGGGAAAATTCTGTGGACTGCCCTGAGTACTCCTCCGTGGAGCCACTTTTGCCAGTCCCCTGTCAGAAATCTCGCTGTGGGCCGTTGAGGATACCTACATCTGCTTCACCACTGAACTGTCTTTACACAAATGCACGTAGCATGGGGAACAAACAAGAAGAACTAGAGATCTTTGTGCGGTCGCAGGGCCATGATCTCATCGCAATCACAGAGACGTGGTGGGACAACCTGGACGACTGGCACACTGTCATGGATGGCTATGTGCTTTTTAGGAAAGACAGGCTAGGGAAGCGAGGTGGAGGAGTTGCTCTTTATGTGAGAGAGCACCTAGAATGTGTTGAGCTCCACCTGGGGAAGGATGAACCTTCTGTCGAGTGCTTGTGGGTTAAAATCAAGGGGCAAACCGGTATGGGGGACATTGTTGTGGGAGTGTGCTATAGGCCCCCTGATCAAGAGGAGCAGGTAGATAACGCATTCCATAAACAGTTAGAAGCAGCCTCAAGTTCCCGGGCACTGATCCTTATGGGGGACTTCAACTACCCAGATATTTGCTGGGCAAGCAATACGGCCAGTCGTATGCAGTCCAGACAATTTCTGCAGTGTGTTGAAGACAATTTCCTGCTACAGATGGTGCAGGAGCCCACAAGGGGAGGGCGGCTGCTGGACCTTGTTTTCACTAACAAGGATGGACTTGTTAGGGAAGTGAAGGTTGGGGGCAGCTTAGGGCAAAGCGACCATGAAATGGTTCAGTTCATGATCCTGGGTGGAAGAAGCAAGCCAAAAAGTAGGATAGCTACCCTGAATTTTGGTAGAGCTAACTTTGATCTCCTCCGCCACTTAATGGGGGCTATCCCGTGGGCTACGCTGTTTGAAGGAATGGGAGCCTGCGAGAGCTGGCTAGCATTCAAACAGCACTTCTTCCAAGCACAGGAACGATGCATCCCTTTGAGGAGGAAATGGGGAAAGAGAGGCAGAAGACCTGCATGGATGAACAGGGAGCTATTGAGCAAACTCAAAGAGAAGCAGAAGATCTATGAATCGTGGAAAAAGGGTCTGAGCACCTGGGAAGAATACAGGAATGTGGTCAGGGCCTGTAGGGATGCAACTAGGAAGGCTAAAGCCCTCTTGGAAATTAAGCTGGCAAGGGACATAAAGGATAATAAAAAGGGGTTTTTTAGATACGTGAACAGTAAGAGGATGTCCAGGGATAATGTAGGTCCCTTGCTGAATAAGGAGGGTGTCCTGGTTACGGGGGATGCTGAGAAAGTGGAGATATTGAATGCCGCCTTTGCTTCGGTCTTCACTTCAAAGGCCCCCCGGGACCCACAGACACTGGATGAGAGTAGGACTGATTGGGAAATGAAGAATTTCCCTCTGGTTCAAGTAGGGGAGGTCCAGGAGCGGCTCAAAGGGATTAATGCACACAAATCCATGGGCCCAGATGGGTTACATCCACGTGTGCTGAGGGAGCTGGCGGAGGTGATTGCTGAGCCGCTCTCTATCATCTTCGACAGGTCTTGGAGGACAGGAGAAGTGCCTGAAGACTGGAGGATAGCCAATGTCACTCCAGTCTTTAAAAAGGGCAAGAAGGAGGAACCTAGTAACTATAGGCCAGTCAGCCTCACCTCTGCCCCTGGAAAGGTAATGGAACAGCTTGTTCTGGATGCCATCTCCAAGCAATTGGAAGAGAAGAAGGTCATGAGGAGTAGTCAGCATGGATTCACTAAGGGGAAATCATGCTCGACCAACCTCATAGCCTTCTACGATCTCATGACAGGCTGGGTAGATGGAGGGAGAGCAGTGGATGTCATCTACCTTGACTTCAGCAAGGCCTTTGATACTGTCTCCCATGACATCCTGATAGCAAAGCTGAGAAAGCATGGGATAGATGAGTGGACAGTGAGGTGGGTTGAGAATTGGCTGTCGGACCGAACCCAGAGGGTTGTGATTCGTGGAGTAGAATCTGACTGGAGGCCTGTTACCAGCGGTGTTCCCCAGGGCTCAGTGTTGGGTCCAGTCCTGTTTAATATCTTCATTGACGATCTTGATGAGGGAATAACATCCACCCTCAGCAAGTACGCCGATGATACAAAGCTGGGAGGAGTGGCTGACACGCAGGAGCACTGCGCTGCCATCCAGAGAGACCTGGACAGGCTGGAGAGCTGGGCAGTGAGAAACCAGATGAAGTTCAACAAAAGCAAGTGTAAAGTCTTGCACCTGGGAAGGAACAACTGTTTGTATCAGTACAGGCTGGGGGATGACCTGCTGGAGAAGAGCTCAGTGGAGAAGGACCTGGGGGTCCTGGTAGATGACAGGTTGGCCATGAGCCAGCAGTGTGCCTCGGTGGCCAAGAGAGCCAATGGGATCCTGGGATGCATCAGGAGGAGTGTAGCCAGCAGGTCAAAGGAGGTGATCCTCCCTCTCTACTCTGCCCTGGTCAGGCCCCACCTGGAGTATTGTGTCCAGTTCTGGGCTCCTTGGTATAAAAAGGACAGGGATCTCCTGGAAAGAGTCCAAAGAAGGGCTACGAAGATGATTAAGGGCCTAGAGCATCTCCCCTATGAGGAAAGGCTGAGTAAGCTGGGACTGTTCAGCCTTGAGAAGAGAAGACTAAGGGGGGACCTAATCAAAGTTTATAATTATCTGAAGCAGGGGATGCAGGGGGAATCGGCCAGCCCCTTTTCAGTGGTCTGTGGGGATAGGACAAGGGGCAATGGCTGCAAGTTGGAGCATAGGAAGTTCCGCACCAACATGCGGAAGAACTTTTTCACAGTGAGGGTGACAGAGCCCTGGGACAGGCTGCCCAGGGAGGTGGTGGAGTCTCCTTCTCTGGAGATATTCAAGACCCGCCTGGACGCCTATCTGTGCAATATGTGCTAGGGAGCCTGCTTTGGCAGGGGGGTTGGACCCGATGATCTCTCGAGGTCCCTTCCAACCCCTACAATTCTGTGATTCTGTGATTCTGTGATGACTCCACTGAATTTAGGATTTATTTATTTTGGTACAAGGAAAATAACCTTCTCAATGTCCTTTCATTAGCAACAGACTGCATGACCTAGCATGTACCATTCAGTACACAATTTAGACATATTTCTTATTCCATATGCATTACTGAAGGCACGTTGTGAGCATAGGCATTTAAAATTAATTGAAATGCATTCCAATTATTTTTCATGTAGGCTTCATCTACTCAGTTAATTCATTTTAAACACACTTGGCTTTTGATTGCACTGAAGGCATGAATACTCTATAATTTTATTGTCAAAGATGACAGAAGAGACACTGGCTCTTTCTCTTGCTGTTAGTAGAAATTTAACTTTCTGGCAAACAAATGTTGTTTGAAGTTTGGTTTGTTTTGTTGCCCCCTGCAATTTGCAGCCTTCAAGAGAACTTTTGGGTGGGGGGTAAAGTTGTGGTGAAGTTGTCATATTGGCTAGGACTTCATGTTCTGACTTTCGGGTCTTCCCTGTCTGACCCTGTCAGTGTTATACTGGCTTTTACTTTTTGAAGACACTGAGTAGGAAATACATGATGTTGATTAAAAAAATGTATCTATGCTTCCATTAGTCAAATGGCCCTGGCTCTTGTCTTTCCTTTAACTTTTCCTTGATTGCTGCTCTCAGTGAATACTGTGAGGCCCCTGTGATGTTAAGAGGGATGACTGGGATCATGCATAGGTTTGTCCTGCCAAATATTAAATAAAAAATCAGTATGAGTTACACTTTAAAAAAATAATTAAATAAAACAACCACCACCAAGACAAACAACCTTCCCCCCACATACCTAAGGAAGACAGATAATGAGTTCCAAAGAGTGACAGCAAATTGCTAATCAATCTTTTTTTCTTTTTCTCCTCCACAGGTTCACAGTCAGCATGTAACCTGTAAAATGGAAACCTGTGAAGAAAGATACAGATAGCAGTTGGGAGTTAAAAGTAGTGGATGAAGATTTCTCCTCTTAAGCATCAACTTTTTAAAACGCTATGGTGATTTGGAAAGTCCCAAGAGTGAACTGCAGAGTTTTCCTCAGCTCAATTGATGGGTTTCTTAGTCGTTTCTCCAAGTCATTGATGTTCAGAGATGGCGTGTGATGGAAAAACCACCATGTCTGTGTGTTTGTAGCCCCTGTTTTTCGGATTAGTTTGCTGTATTGCTGAACCGATTTCGTTTTGAAAGGCGAGGAGTGAATGTGATGGATTTATCTTCAGAGATGAACAAACATGGAAGGAATCCAGTAAGTCACAAACTAGAAGATCAAAAGAAGGTAAGATTATTTTTAATTATCCTTAATTATATTTGAACCACTTGCAAACTCTTTGATGATGTTTTAGTAAACTGGAAATGAATGCGCTTTTAAGGGTAGTCTGCTGTGCTCACACACAGTTGCCATACAGTGAACTGCTCTTACGGGATTCAATTTCTTCATCATCTAGTAATTTTCTTTCTAATACTGCTCAATTGCCTGGTAATTGTGTGTCAAAAGTTCCCTGAATTTGTCTAGCAAATTGTTTGGCAAAACCTTTATTCACTGCTGATGCTGAGTTCACTACAGAGACCTACTGATCCAAAGTATAAATATCTGACATCTGCCTGAGACCAACATCTTTGTCCTTTACAGTGGGTGTGTTGGTTAGACCCTTCCTATTGTATCCTACCAGTAATTTGGTTTTCTGATAAATTGTTGTTGCACTTTCACCCTTCAGTACCTAAGGCAGTATAAGCATGTAAATCCACGCTTCCACAATATGGGAAATCCTTTTGAAAATCTCACTTCTGCAACAGACGATCTCAAAAGGCTCACCTTCCCAGTTCATCTCCTTCACTTACTTATACTGTGGTCTGGAAATTTTTCTAATGCTTATTTCCTAAACCTCCACTTGATGCTTTCCAATATCTTTGGGTCCTTCCTCGATTTTCCCATGCTTTATTTGTCATTTGATATCACATTCACAGATTTTTTTTTTTGTTTGTTTCCTGAAAGAGTTTTGTGGTGGTTTTATTGTGGGCTTGGTGGGTGTTTTGTTTTGTTTTTTAAATCTCTAGGTTGTTAAAATTTCAAAACTTTAATACATTTTGTGCTTGGCCTGTAAGAAAGGGTCTGCACTGAATGGCAGCCTGCAGAGAGAGTGTATTCTGGTCTAACGTTCTGTGGCTGCAGGGCCTTAAAATGAGATTTACTGGTCTCTTGGAATTATTGCATAGCTTCAGTGTGGATGTTAATGCCCAAATAATGTATTAGAGTGCAAGTTATGCACTTTATTATTACACAGGCTTTTTATACTAAGTGCTGCTGGGTTTGGTCTTTTTTGAATTGTGATATGAAAGCTGCCTGGAAATGTTTTGAATAATTTTGATCTTGTTTGAGAAAATATAAGTTGGGGGGATTTACAGGCAACATAAATGAAACAATTTTAAGACCTATAAAATAAAAGACATCGTTTTACTGCCTCTGAGATTTGTATCTGTTAATCTAAGTCATTCGCTCACAGCCAATAGCCTGTTAATGAACAGAGAATTGTAGAAAATGTGCCATGATAACACTTGTGATGAAATTATTGCAAAAATATATTCAGCCTTTGAGCAGGCTTGGGGGGGTGGGGTGGGTGTGGGTGTGTTGTTTGTTTGGTTTTTTTGTTTTGCAATGGAAAAGACACCAGAGGTATGTGACTGGACGTAACTCGTTTCAAGCATAGGATTTTCTCCAACTCGTATTTCCCACCCTTCTGTGGCACAAAAGTAAACCTGAGAACTGTTAGAATAAATCTCACCATCCGGTGAACTGTTTTCTGAACCATTATTGTCTGACCTGGAATCGACTCTGCTCAAGTTCCCTCTTCCCCCAACCCTCCTCTTACTTCAAAAGGAATTTTTTTCCCCTTCATGTCTGATACCTGCAGATTCACTTCTAGAGACTGACTCTTTAGATTGCTTAGGAGGAGGAAGTTTGTTTCAAAGAGGATCTGTTGTACCTCAAGGTCAAATGTTTTCTTTGAGCCAGCCTGTAGATATTTTATCCAGCTGCAGAACTATGCAAGGACCACGGAAGGCTCTGCAGATGCTAAAAGACAGCTTCTGTGGCATGATTGATGCTGAAGAAGTAAATGTGTGTACATTCAAGGATCCTTACTAGTAATGTAATATCATTGATATGCTTGTGTCAGGTTCGTTATAGAAGGCTAATATCTTAATCAAGTAAGGCTTTAAAAGTGATAGAGAACCACAAGAAGCAGTAGTACTTGGGCACACACTCTATTGCATTAGTAGTAGAGCAGATTTTGAAGTATGTTAGATAGAAATGAGGGGGGAAAAAAACCCTGTAGCCTTTTAGGGAAATATTGGCTGACTCACAGACTGTCATGGATTCCTTAATGGTGCTCTCCCGGGGTCAGACCAGGCAGAAGTCAAGCTGCATCTCTTGCATAGGTCATGTTTCATGAATGCATGATAAAAATACTGTGTTTTGGAAAGACCTAACTGTTGTGTTACTGCAGAATGTGTTGTCACTGGACTGTTTTCTGCGTGGGGAATTGAGGAAAAAAAATAAATGGAGGAAAAAAGCTCCATGTTAATTAAGGATATAAAACTTCTTGGGTAGTTATAGAAATGCAGACTGTGCTTTATCATCTAGCTTTTCTAATAATTTCATAGCTATATTATATATATGCTCTATAGTTACTTTCCTGTGATCTGCATTCAGGTCGGCAAAACTATGTTTATGTCATTTACATGTTGTTATATGAGCCACAGGACACTCAGATCTCAAAACCCATCAAATGCTGTCACACACATTTTAAATAGGTGTGTACTCCTTCTGTGACTGCAGAACTATCAGGCTCCTTCGCCTTTCTGTAACTGCAAGGTGTAATGACAGTTGTATTGATTTCTGGCAATAGTCTGTTTGTGGGACTGGCAGGTGTCTCTGGGCTGATACACAGGTGTTTGACCCTCCTGAGTATGAAATGAGGCTCAGGCAAGAAGTGAGAGCTTTTGGTAGCTGCGTGGAAGCAGAAATACAGTTTCTGCGGCTGAATTGTTGAGGAAAGGAGGGAGGAGGGCTAAGAAGGCAGTGCAGAGAGGTAAAAGGCTTAGAAGGGTAACTTTAATTATCCTTCTGAGGATAAATTAATTATTTTAATTGTCTTTCTAAGGTCAGGCATAGGACTTTGCTCTACAAATTCTTCTAGCAGAGTGTGTAGCCTTGGGAAACTGGTAATGAGCTGGAATTGGCAGCTCAGGGATGTCCATCAGCTTTATCTGCTTGAGGACCACGTGTCCATGGTATCTCTGTCCAAAACACATCCTTCCTTTCTTCAAGCTGGAAGTATAAGATACACAGCTCTGTCTATCTAGAGATTTCAGGTTACATGTTGTGCTTCTGCCTCTATTGCCATTCCCACAGTGTGCTGTAATTTCTTATTTCAAAAGCATGGTAATATTCAAGGCTTTAGGGCATAAATACCAATAAGTAGCGAATGTGTTGTGGGTTCATGATTTTAGCACCGGGTAAGTGGTAGCACTGTGAACTAGCCATGTGATTAACAGGCTTCTATAGCTATCATGTTGCAAATAACCATTATAAAAGTCAGAAAAGACTGCTTTATCTATCTGGATTTCATAATTCAGCAGGATTCTTCTGTTTTCAAAATTAAAATTTGTAATTTGCTGCCATGTGCAGGGTTTATGCCAGTCGAATCCCTAAAATAAATGCCCCAAATTTCCCGAGTGTGCCAGTTATATAATTCTAACATTTTCCCCTAAAGAAAGTCCCATTGTGACCATCTCTGTGACAGACCGTCCAGGTTACTTGGTATCTTGGAAGAACACCTGCTTGCTGCAGGCAGGCAAAGCCAAGCCTTTGAATGATGCTGCACCTGTGGCCTTGTTACAGTCTGGAGACTGGGGGTGGGAGCCCGCAAGTGTGCTTCACTGGGGCGTGTGAGGCAACACACAGAAACATAACACAGGTTGTAATACCCTTGAGTATCCTTTCTGTACTTGACCTTGTGTAAACCTATAAAACTGTTTCAGAACGTGGTAATGTACAAAATGCTTCTCAGTAACAGTAGTGCTCCATCTCTTAAAGGTTCAGCATTGTCTGCTTTGTCTGCTAAGTAAGCCACTGCTTTCTGTTCCACAATGTCTAGGGTGTTTCGGACAAGCCCCTAGAGCCCCCACCCTGACTTGCACAAAAGATACATACCTAGATTTGAAATCCATAATGCAGAATATGGTAGTTATGATATTCTTGCAAAATTGCTAGCTTCCAAAAGAGGAACCTTTGCACCTCCTCTGACACATGGCTTTGGATTTCTGCACACTCAGAATGCTTGCTGTGGTCATCACGTTTGCTTTCAAAGTCTCTTGACCAAACACCTTTATCTGTCTCTTTAGAAGCTGATCCAAACCAAATGCAAACAAAGGAAATTTTTTAGCACTTCATCCTCCTCCCCCCACCCCCCAGTAAATTTTGAAGTTAAATATGACAAAGGGCAAGAATCTCGGTTGCTTTCAGAACAAATTTCATTATTTACTTCAGTATTTTTTTTTGTAGGCAGATGAGTCACTGAGCTCAGAGGGATTTTTAATAGACATCAAGACTCTGTTACTGGCCAATAAGAAAATATAATTAATAAGCAGGAATATTGAACAAGCCTTGTCTACAGTTGGGTGTTTTGCTTGTCTCCCTGGTAGCCATTTGGAGATTAACTAAATGTCCAATAATCAGTCAGTTTTTGCCTGAGAGGGTAAAACAATACCATCAAAATCATTATGCGATCTTGACATACAATCCATTTAAAATTGAATCAACAGAAAAGGTTTAGAAGGGACAGATGAAATGAGGGGTAATCAGTATGTGCATTATAGTTTTCCTCTATCCCTTACTGCTTCATCTTAGTCAATATCTGGCACATGGAACAACATTTTGGGGAAACGAGATGCCATTACCATGAGGCAGTTTGTACTCACGAACATGCTCATACCGCTGTGTCTGTGCTTGCCATTTCCACATCTCAGTTCTCATTTTTATGACTAATGCTCTAGTCACCCATTGACTGTTTTTAAAAATAATGGCATTAAATATTGAATATGCATGGGTTGTTGCTATTCTTACTTAATAGCTCATTTTCATTTGAGGACCTGGGATCTGGATGATGTTGTTTATCTCAACAAAGAAGTTAATTTCTCCCATCCTGGTTTTGCTTCTCCCTCTAAGGCAGCTTGAACTGAACTTATTCTCCTACCCCCCTCTCCTCACCCCAGTCCCTCCTACACAGACATATATATATATATATGTATGTATGTATGCGTATATGTTCTGCATGCTTTCATCCATCTGCCCATCTGTGTGTCTGTCGGGGGATGCTTTGCAAACAACTGGAGGTCTGAAGATCTGGTGAAGAGTCAGAGACTCAATGTTCACTGTTAACCCCTATCTCAACAGCTGGCAGGGTGTTTCATTTTTTTTTTTTCCCAGGAATAAAACAGCAAGCACAGTGAGGGGAGGGAATAGTGAGAGGTCTTCATGGCTGAGGGGGGAGGTTTGTTCTCTTTGGTTTGCTGCTGTTTGTTTTTTTTTCTTCAATACCTTTGAATTAGGCAGAGATAGGAAGGGCCCGCCCAGCTGATCAGAAGAATGGGCGATGAGAAAAGTAGAGTTTCTTTCCAAATTCTTTGCTATATCAGCCTGTTGTATAGTACCTTCATCTTTCTCTTAAACTGTCTCCCTCTGTACTCCATGAGTTTTCTGTTTCAAAATTTATGCTAGAAAGACTTGAATTCCTTCCCTGTCAAACCTCCTTGCCCACCCCCCCT
The DNA here is from genome assembly GCA_020800305.1 of Porphyrio hochstetteri. NCBI lineage: Eukaryota > Metazoa > Chordata > Aves > Gruiformes > Rallidae > Porphyrio > Porphyrio hochstetteri. The sequence continues at coordinate 64,619,160 of CM036905.1, read as the reverse complement.
CCGACTCTCCTCTCTTACTGAAACTGTTCTGTGCACTGTGCTAGTGCAGTTGTTCAGTTAAACCCCTCCAGTCATTACAGGCTCAATAAATGGTGTTAAATATCATTTTTATAAAATATGAAACCCATCTTTAATAATTCATAAAGTAAGAGAATGTCCTCTGCTGCATGTTTACAGGGTTTTTTCTTCCTATTAGAGAGAGGCATGATGTAAATAAGATAGTACACACGTCCTTTTTTTTATGCTTTTTCACTGCCTTCCCGAAGCCCCTGTCTGGAACTAAGTCTCAATTACAGAGCAGTATTTTGACTCAGTGCTGCACCAAAACAGCTGTGAAATTAAATACAGGCTAATTAATTCCTGTCTTAAAAAGATACTGGCTGCCTATCTTTTATATTTCAGTAGAATGCCTTGGTTTCTTACTGGATTGGTTTTCTTCCCATTCGGTGTTACTGTTAGGCTGTTGCTCTTAAGGCATTGCCTGTTGAGGGAATCAAACTTGTTTAAGAATACCAGGTAAAAACTGTACAGGACATTATCGCTGCCTTGGTGGCAGGAGTTCAGCTGCTTTGCAGTTGTTTGTGCTGGCAGATTTTTACGTAATCAGATAGCTGAAATGGATACTATTTAGCACGAACACATACAGCATGATTTTGGCCATGCGCTGCAGTGTAGAGTGAGAGGAAGAAGGTAGCTTTTCATTTGGGTTGGTTACTCTTCCCCCTGCCACATCCAGCAAAAAGTTCCTTACTGGCCTTGGTCTTCCCTTACTACTAAAGGCACAATGTCCCTTTTTTACCAATTACAAATATATATACAGAAGTAGATTTAAGCGTCTTGTCTCAAATGGTCTTATCTCATTTGGTATAAGCTACAATGGCCAAGAAACAGTGACATTTGTGGAGGTAATATCCAAAGATTATACAATTTGCTCTTAGTCTCTAACCATCAAGGTGTCCTATCTGTAAGGTTTTCATTTGTCAAGTATAAAAGAAAAAAAGGCTAGAGTCTTTTATGATAAATCCTGTTTTTTGATTGCTGTTGCTCCTAGATTTTTCAAAGAAAGCTTTTGTCAGCCTCAGGACAAAGAACAACTTAAGTGATAATAAACAGCTAAACTAGTTGTGGTGGTTTGCCTCTGGCAGGATGCCAGATGCCCACTAAAGCTGCTCTATCACTCCCTTTTTCTGCTGGACAGGAGAGTAAATGTATATTGAGAGGCTTAGGAGTCGAGATAAGGACAGGGAGAGATCATCCCGTAATCAGTGTCACGGGTAAAACAGACTCAACATAGAGTAAAGGAAAGAAAACTCTAATTTATTACACTACACTACACACCCAGTGACACCAGAGTTGAGTAATGAGAGGTGTGACCAGATCTTAAAGCACCTTCCCCCACCCCTCCCTTCTTATCAGACTTTAGCCATGATTTTGCTCCCTTCTTCCTCCCCTTGGTCCTGTCTGGTGTCACAGGGGGAGATGGGGATGGGGGTTTTGCTCAGTTCCTCATGAGCTGTTTTCCTCCTTAGCGAGAATGGGGGTGGGGGGAGAGCATTCCTTACACCCTTCCCGTGCTCCAGCATGGGGTCCCACCCACAGGACACAGTCCTCCACAAATTTATCCATGAGTCCTTTCAGCTTTCCTTTCAACGGGGCTTCAGCTCTTCACCAATTGCCTCAGCGTGGGTCACTTCTATGGGGTACAGTCATAGACTCATACAATGTTTAAGTCTCTCAGACCCAGACTGCTCCAGCCTGGTCTCTCATGGAGTCACAACCTCCCCTCAGCAAACCTGCTCTGCTCTGGGTGTCTCTCTCTCTATGAATCTGAATGGAGTCTTCTAGGTGATCTTGCATTGTCACATTGTTTTGGGTTTTTTCTCACCCAGCTTCATGAAGATAAATCCCTTTGAAAAGGCCTTTTTGAGGTTTTTGGAGTTTGATATCTGATCCTTGAAATAGAGGTGATCCCATAATAAGCTCATTAGGGGTCAGCTATCGCTTTTTTCTCTTGAGTAATTCTTTATATGAATGATCCTGTATCAAAGTCTGCATTCAGGGTAAATACCTGGTTTCTCGTCTCCCTTTGAATTTAAAACTTTCCATGGGATTTTTTTTTTGTACTCTGAACAGGCTGTGTAAACAATGACTAAAAAAAGTATAGCCAGGATTCCTCTCAAAATGTTGGGAACGGTAAGTAAAAATAATCTGAACCTCCTGCTTAGTCCAGTTCCAGACTAAAATCTGAAAGATTAGAACATTGATCAGAGTAGTTTTGATACAGATGTAACTGAAAGCACTTTTTTCGTGCTTTGATAATTCTAGTTCTAAGTTAAGTGAAAGGCACTGCTGCGCTTACAAAGGGGTTGGGAAGACTTTTTGTTGTTCTTACCGCATTTGTGTTGGGCAAGTTTCCCTAAACCATTCTGTATTGTTTCCTTGAGATTTTGACTGGATCTCAAACTCAGGTGAAGGACACTGCATCTTCCTGGTTCCCTCTGCATTCTTGCAGTGCAAGCAAAGCATTTTTGAATCTGTGTGTTGTGGATGGAAGTCTTACCTATTTGCTTCTCTAATTTCCCCCAGAACAGTAATTAATTGTTGAAAACAGAAGGAAGAAGCAGCTGCTGCTGCTCTCTCAGAAGTAGCAATCCAGCAAGGGACTGTACTGCAGCCTGCCTTTGTGGGAGGGACAGAAAGACCTTTTTAAGACTGCATTGTGTATATGCTAAAGCAAGAAGTCTCTCCTGAGACTGTATTGCGTGCCTGCTTCTAAAACAAAGTTAACCTTTTAAACTCATTCTAGGTAGGTTTAGCCTTAAGCAACACGGGAGAGGACAACCTTGCCTGGTACTGTGGCTTTTAACTTCTGAATAGAAACATCTGGTGGAATCAGAGTGATTACCAACAGCAATTAATAGTGCCCAATTAAACCTGATCTCATTTTCCAGTGTGCAGTATGTAAATATGCACTCTGAATAGAGGGAATGAGAAAGAGTGTACAAAGCTTAGTACTAATGCAGAAATGGTGCACAGAAAAGTTGGAAGCAAAGGTTCTGCAAGTAAGTTTTCTAGGATTTTTACATGCTTACTAAAGGAAAAAAAATAATCCCAAAGTGTGTAGAATTAGGGTCAAGGGATATTGCTGAGGTCACATTAGTTTGTCACATCAGTTTCATGATGCAGGCAGCCTTTAAGTGTGCATCTCTGCAGTCAGGGCTATTGTATAGGAATAGAAGTTAGTGCTTTGTTACACCTTAAACTGAAGTGCTCAGGGTGCATTCATGCTGTGTTCCAATGAAAGAATGCTGCTAGGTGATGCTTCATTTTTATTTTTTAATGCCTAGGTACTAGCATTAGCCTTTCTGCAGTGCTGAAGTAAGAAAGAAGGTAAAGGCAAGGAAACACTCTGGAAATGGTTATCACTTTCTTTTTAGTGCAAGCTTACTTCCTTTCACAGTTGGATACTGGTGAGCACATGCATATTCACTTTGAGTTGAATGTAAATAAGTTTATATATACAACTTAACGTAGTTACATTGTAGATTTTAAGCAGGTAAATGAGCAAAGCTTCTTAGCAACACTGGTAGAGTTACTGAGTTCTACAGTATGTTTCCTGTGTTTCACCGCTGTGTTTTTTGTATTGCTTGGGTTGTTTTGGTTTGTAGGTTTTTTGTTTGGGTTTTTTTTTTTTACTTTGTTTCATTGAGTTTTGGGCTTTTTTCTAGACTTTGGGGTACTCTAGTGTTAATAAAGTAAACTTTAGAATGCTATAATTTTTTAGTTCTCTCTTTGTAGCATGTTAAGATGTAATAATGTTGTATCTCAGTAGGCACTCCGGTATGCAAAATCCATACTTTAAAAAAATATTAAAAATCCTTGATGTCTTCTAGAACTGTCAGTATCAGGCACAGAAATTTCCCTTAATTGCAGTTTTACCTGAGTGACTGAATGTCGGCTTTGCCAAGGAAAGGGACAGCCTCTGGCATCCAGGGCTTTATCTGAAGGTACGTAGCAAAGCAACTGCTGCCCCAGTTTAACGATTATTATTCTTGAAGGAAAAATAAACCTGCAGTTGAAATGCAAGGCAGCAGGCTGTCTTTGTTAGTTGGGCTCTTGATATTATTTTTTTTGTCTGCTCCTCCTTTCTTTATGTTATTGTTGCTGTTGTTTTCTCCTTTCCCTGTCAGGTGTATTCTCTTTAACTGTCATGTTCCCTCTATCCTTGCTGCATGTTTGTTCCCCTCTATATGTTTGTTTTCATTTTCCTTCTCTCTTGCTCAAATTACCTTGGTTTATCCTTTTATAGTATCCTTAGCTCAGGGTCTTTGTCATCCTGTGTGTGTGTGGTGCTTAAAACAGGAGTCACCTGTGTGTAGCTATGGCCCTTATATCTTTTAAAACAAGAGTGTTATAATGATATGATTTAAAAGTTTTGTTTTGTTCCAAATTAGGACTTTATATATTTTTAAATTGTTTTTCTTAAATTTTGTTGGTGAGATATTTGTGTTTTCACTTGTTTCCTCTTGTAGAGCCTGTCCGTGCTCTCCAGCTCAGTCAGAAATGTGCCAGTTACTCTTAGTTCTCAAGAGGCAACCTTAAAATACTGTCAGTGCCTGTGTCATCTGATGGACATACAGAACAGGGGCAGCAAATGTTCCTCTTTATCTGGGTCCCTAAATTGATGCCAGTAGTAAATTGTATAGTAAGTCCATGACAGAGGGTGTAGTTATTCATAAGTATGGTGGAGGCATTGTATCAATAAGAAAGGACTAGGGGGAAGCTGCCAATAATCTTTTTTTCTTCTTCTTTTTAATTGTGTGATGTAAACACTGTGTCCCTAATTTGTCATTGGGAAGGAATAATTTTCTGCAGGTGCTCTTTTTGGCTCGATTCCAGAGGTCAGATGACTTTAGATTTATTGTTGGCATGGTAAATGAGAACCAAAGGAGACTACAATACACAAACACACAGTGATTCAACATCACAACCTCTAGAATGCTAGCAAGTATCTATAAAGTAGTAATACACGTGGCTCCCAACAGTGGGCATCATTTAAAACCAGCTTCTGTCTTTGTTTACTACAAAATATGCTCTGATATCTTGAAGCTATTTCCTACTTACTTGATGTGTAGTGATTGAGGTACATATTGACTTCTTGATGGTGATCTCTATTTTTAAGTGTGCTGACTTCTTAAACACAGATTGCATTGGACACCTGTCATTTTTAATGCTGTTGAGGTAGAGATCAATCTTAAAGCCAAATTTCTGGAAGGTGGCCATGCATTTTTCCTGAACCTACCCTGTATTCAGAGTGAACAAAGTTACTGTTCTATATTTAAGTGTTACGCAGTACATATTGTTACAGTAATGTTATTGTTAATAATCTAAATATGCCTATTGCTATATTAGAGTTGCTGCTGTATCACTTTTAGGAAGAATGATTTAAGTAAAAGTTCAGGCAGAAGGGGTAAAGGTCTCTTCTCTTCTAGCTTTGTCAATTTTCATTGTACCCCAAGGGAAGTTGCTTAAACTCGGATTTATCCGTCTGTAAAATTAAAAGATCTTCTGAATCATTGATCACTGAATTCTCCCAGAGCATTAAGATCCTCAGATTGAAAGCCAAGTATATTTGTGTAGCATTTAAAATAAATGAGCTGCGCTCGTGGCTATTTATTTGCATTGTGGCAGAGGGCAGGAGTCAGAGTCGTGCATCAGGATTCAGTTGTGCTGCTGCTGTATGAGCACAGCAAACAAAGACTGGCTGGCTTAAACACCGTACAGTTTGCTTGTCATTTCCCTTGATTCCACTCTTGTATTTCACCCCTAAGAGTGGAATATGCTTTTTTCTTGGTAGAATGACATCGCCTATGTAAAACCAGCTAGCACTTAGGAACTGAGTTGTACTGTAGGTGAGAGAGGAGGGGGAAGTTTGTGTACACAAAGAAAGGAATACACAGGCTTTTTCTTTGCCAATGCTCACCAAAAACTTAGTGCTTTAGCTGGGTTGTACCTATATTTTTCTTCTAATTTCCCAGTTTTTCTCCATCAGAGTAATCTAAACATGCTCTCAGGACTACAGCACGTTTGGCTGTGCATTAGACAGGGGAACGTGTTCTTAATTTGTTCCGTTTAGGTGGCAGCTAAAGTAAATGGCACTTTCTTGTCATTGTCAGCTGCTGCATGACTACTTCTTACAATGCCACATACCCTTTCTATATATTTCCAAAGGGTCATTTAAAGAAATCATTGCGAGAGGAGCAAATGGGTCAGTCGGGGAGATAGAAGGAAGACATAATAGAAGAAAATGGCAGAATTTTCCAAACATTTTCCTATGCCAGTTTAGATAAATGGGATTTTGTTCTTTTTCTGAAAGCAGATGGAACTGCTTACAACGTGCTCTGGAGTAGCATCAGTCCTCATGTAAACTGAGCTTTCTGGCTCAAAATCTAAAGGTATTGGTAATGCAAGTTGATTTGCAGGATGGAAAAAAAATAATAAAATGATGCATAAATAGAACACTCATGAGTGGAAAACTGCCTGTTAAGAGTTAACATTACATCAAGATTAATTTACACCTCTTGCAGAAAAAGACTTCAATATTCCATGCTATCCCATGCTCAACAATGAGCTAAAATGGTATGTAAACATTATAAACAAAGGTCATCTCAAGAGCAAAATTCCTAAGTGGATCTGTAATTCAGAAGTGCCAAAGAGTGATTATGGAGTTCTGAGAGTTGATTTTAGCCCATCATATGCAGAAATAGCGAATGCCTTCTGCTTTGCTCTCTCTTCCTCTCCCTTAGTGTTTTTGTTCATTTCTGGTTAGCATTGGTATAAACGAACTATAAATCATAAAGAGATGCAAAATGCCTTTAACAGTAGTTAGCCTTTTCCTTCTCCTTTACTTATCTGTATATGCCCATCTCATGATTAAAGCCAATAAAGTCACTCCTCCATGATGTGTGTCTAATAATTGTGGCCAATGCAAATTTGATCTGTCAAAAATCCTGTGTGAACTTGGTATGTCAGTTCACAGCACAGCTAGAAAGAAAGGGGGAGTTGTCATTTGTTAGCAGAACAGCTGGCGTAACAGACTTGAAGTTGTGTTCTCCAGGAATTAGCCTTTTACCAAGGTAAGTTCAGTCGTGGATTTTAAACTGTTAAATTAGCAGCTCAGGCTGTGCTGCCTGCTTGGGTAACAAGAGAATTTCAGAGTAGATAAAAGGGAAACAGTGGAACATGTGTTTTTTGGGGGTGCTGGTCTTAATTTTTATTTCCCTTCCCTGTAAAGGAGGTTTATGTGACTGAAGTTGATTACTCTGACAGCTGTCCAGGGAAACCAGAGACTCTCCTGTGTGGGAGTCAGAATATGTATGCTCTATAATTGTCTGTTTTGTATATTTCTTTTTATTCTCAGTAAGATTTTTCTTAAAACAACTGAAACCTCATTAAGGAGGAAAAGCAAATCCAATATTGCCATTTAATATTTTCAAAAAGTACTTGGTTCTCCCTGTTGAGATACTCTTTATGACAGTGTATTTTGAATACACTGAACTCCCATTTTTTCCTTCCCTGTTTACTGCAGCATGTGTTTAGGAACGCTATGGGCACGTTATTCCTAGAAGTACACTATTTGAATCAGAGAGGGTTCAAATAAAGGAAAAAAAAAGTTGTAACTCCACCATGGCATAAAACTTTTTATAGATTTGAATATTTATTTCTTCATCATTTTTTAATGATGTTTAAAATTTTCAGCCTTTAATACCGTACATGGTGATTGAAGGCAGCATTTGTTATAGTTGCAAGATACTCTGTGACTGTCTTGGTCCTGTATCTACAAATGCATCCTGGTAAGTGTTCCAGGCATGTGCTGTGACTGCTTATAACATCACTCTTTTCCTAGTAAATTATGCTATGAACCAGTTCTCAAAATCAAATCAGTAGCTGTGCATGAGGGTTTTTTGTTGGGTTTTTTTGAGGTGTAGTATTGGTGGAAATCTCATGGTTAAGGTTGTGTTTAGATTTACGCTAAAATACTTCACAGTTATACTCTAAAGGTGTAATTACCCAGACCTCTCAGATAACAGTGGGAATCTTTCCAGTGATTTTTTTGGCAGGCTTTCTGTAGAGCCTTTCAATTTTTAATGTCATATCTTTTTGCAGAATGCCTTTACTCTAAAATTTTAAAGAAAAACCAATTAATATAGTTGTCTTTAAAAACACAACAAAGCAACAAGAAACAAAAACATCCAACAAGACCCAAATGTGGCTACTTGCACCAGGTGAGAATTATATTCACCATTTGCTGCCAATATATGTTTATTTTTTGTGTGTGCATGCAGGTTGTGACAAAACTCAGGCCCCGAGATCACATTTGAGAAGTTACAGTTAAAATATCTGTAGCTGTTGACCTTGTGGAGAACAACCTAAAATCAGGTTGCTAGATGAAGCCATGTCCTTTTCCCAAAGCCACTGCAGGCCCAGTGATGTCCACAGTCTTTTCTGTCACCTCTCAGTGTTATTTAAACACAATAAAAATTAAGTCCTAATAACGAATAAACCCCCCTAAAACATCCATGTACTAACACGGAGGGGTTCCTTCATGACTTTGTTTTTAAGGCAAGAGTGCAGATTGGTTTTAAAGACTGAAACTCCTCTTTTAATGAGGCCTCTGCATGAGACTGATTCTTCAGATGAGGCTGTTAATTTGGATCACTCTTATGGAGAGAACATCAAAAACGTCCCTTAAAATTCTTCACTGAATGTAGCTTTTAGATTTCTTTAACAGAAGGGCCAGAAAACATAAGCTGAGCTGGTACCTGAGACATGGGATGATACTTGGATTTTACTCAAATGTTATTTTTCATGCAGTGACTTTGCTTCTGGAAATCGGACAGATTTCTCCAGGTCCACTGGCTGTTACAATCCGAAAGCTTCCCGACTCATGCTGTAATGTAGCTTTCACTGCTTTCACACAGTACACCCAACCTGCCTTGATACAACAGAAATTAAACTGAAAGGGGTTGAGGTAGGTCCAGGTTGTAGAAACATTCTTGCAAATGCTGTGAGCTGGGGGAAGAGACTGCTTAGGAGGTACCTGTGCTTCATGTGCCCCAACCAGTCCATCTCTCTGGTCCTAGCTACTGGTGAATAAACACCTACTTAAAAAGAAGGGTGTAGATAACAGGAAGATAGAGGAACAGCTTTCCTGGTCATTCTGTTATAATCCCCATCTTTTGTTTCCATAGGCAAAGGTAGCTCAACTATAAGGTGGAGAATGAGAAAGATGGATGAGAAATTTATGTGTATGAGATCTTTAAAATTTATGTGAAAAGACTGAGGAGAGGCTGGGAGAGCTGGGTCTGTTTAGCCTGGAGAAGACGCTTCTAAATAAAGGGTGTCAAGAGGATGGGGCCAGGTTCTTTTCAATGGTGCCCGGTGACAGGACAAGGGGAAACAGGCACAAACTGGAACACAGGAAGTTCCACCGAAGATAAGGAACAACTTCTTCACTGTGAGGGTGCCCAAGCACTGGGACAGGCTACCCAGAGAGTCTGTGGAGTCTCCTCTGGAGATACTCAGAACCCACCTAGACGCGATCCTGTGCAGCCAGCTGTAGGTGACCCTGCTTGAACAGAGGGGTTGGACTAGGTGATCTCCAGAGTTCCCTTCCAACCCTGACCAGTCTAATTCTGTCACTGTTGGAAAAGTGCTTATATGAAGTTCAGGGTACCACAGTGAAGTTTGTGTCCTTAGAGACAACTATAATCATTCCTGATTTTCTCCATATTAGATAAAACTTTACTTGTACGGTATTTTTATTTGGTTCCTACTTTGTGGCACTTATGGTGCTTGTTTTATATCACATTCATTAACTTCTCATAAAAGTATCAGCTTTTAGCAGTGTAGGTAGTACCTCAGCTTCTGAGTAGTATTGAAATTACCTTGAAAGAGCTCACGGCACCAGTATAGTATCAGCTACTGCCTTGTTTGTCACAAGCATTACATGCTAGTTTTGAAAACCCAGCTACAGTAAACGTCAGAGCTGAGGTAATATAAACTACTCTCTATGTGGAAAGATACTGGCATATTCATATTTCTGGTAATTTCAGATGCATGCAAATGCTAAGCTATTTTTTTCCCATTTTTGGGGAATTCAGGCTTTTAAAAGTTGTTTCTTTTTCTTTTTCCTTTTGGTGAGTTGCAAGAGTCCTGGTTTCCATTCATATGGAAATAAATACAGAAGATGAGAGTATTTGTTCTACAGTTTCATGAGGCCAACTTCTAGTGAGGATGAAATTAGACTCTTCAGAAAGTGTGGCTCTGAGGACTGCTAAAAAGAAAATCAAGCAGTAGTGATCAGGGAAAAAGAGCAGATTGTCTTCTTTAAATGAAAGTCTAGAAAAACTGTCATTTAACATGTATTTAATGTCTTTGCAACCTGGAATTTTCAAATGAGCTTTTAACTTTTTTAAAAAAAAAATAGTCAGATGCTTCTTTATTCGTGCCAAGATTATCTGGTTTGAGTAAACTCTTCAATAGACTGGATTGTGAAAAGGAAGTCGGTTGTATTAAGCAACAGTGTATACTTGCCTTTCATTGCAGCTTACTAATTTTTATGGATAATAGATGCCTATGAAAGGTCTTGTTGTACTAATTTTAATCAGATATGCTGATGTTGGTTACTTATTTGGTACCCAGTATCCCTATTGTTCAATATTTGGACTGGTGATTTGAAAAATAAAGGGTTTGGCTTTCATAGAGGATGGAAAGAAATGTATTGGAGGGAGGAAAAGATGTTTTTCTGTGCATAGAATCAAGGAATGGATTAATGAAAAATCAGAATAATAGGGATAAAAGTAGCATCTCTGTACGTGGTGCAGTGTCATGTGTGACTGTGGACACTCACAAAATGGGGAAAACCAGCAGTGCCTGTGTGCTCGCCATCATAGCACAAACTCCTTGAAAACTGCTGTAATTATGGAGATCTAAAGCTTGTCAGTTGACTGTTGCTCATCTCAGGAGTTATGGTCCCTTTGTTACTGCATTCTGTTTTCTTTCTCTCTTTTTTCTTTCCTCATTTTCCTCTGAGCCCCACTTCCCATGGTATCGTGTCGGAAACTGAAGGTGCAGGCGCTTTGGGATGGTGACTTCCTTTTTATGGCATGTCTTTGTAGTGCTTGGTTAAACTAAGCCTTCAACCTAATGTTCACTTCCAGGTTAGTTATCTTAAAGTTTGCAAACTATGATTTATGTAGGGTTTTTAAATGCTGTTAAGAGAATACAAATGGATCTGGCTCATTCATTATCATAACACAGGGTGGAGATCCACCTATTTTAGTGCTGTCATTTTGCAGGTAGGCACCCGCTGGATGTTTGCCTGCCTCATGCAAATACCTGTCTTTGGCTTGGCCTTGACAGCAACTGCCTCAGGAAAGAATGAGTAATTACTACCATTATTGTTAGCTCGTAGTAATTTATATTCAGGAAGCTCTTTGGAGGAAAGAGTCAGGGCCGGCAGGAGTCCCATGGTGATAGGCACTCCTCGTATACATACAAATGGTAGGTTGAATTGAAAAATTGAAGTCTAAACAAAGATAAGCAGCATATTGTGAACAGCTAGTCTACTTTAAGAGCTTTCCATTACCAAACACCTTTTTCTTGACGCTATTACACATGCCCCCACTGTACATAGACACATATGCTTGTAAATGTCCTGAATAAAATGTAATACTTGAAGGCTATAAATCTAACCACAAAATGGGGAGGTTCTAGCGTATATTTAGTGTAGAACCATCTGACAATTAACATCATGTCAGTAATTTACAATGCTGCAGAATTACATTGTTTTGTGATGCTCGTTACTGCACGCGTAGCTGCTCTTTCATTTAGAGACATGGTCACAGTAGTGCAGTTGAAGTGTCAGCTTTCTCTGGGGAAGGTAAGATCCCATGTCCAAGACTTGTGCTTACCAGATTAATTTTCAGTGATACCTTTTTTGGGGTTTGCATTACTCCAGCAGTATTGGTGCTACAGTAATATCTAGCCATGCCAATCTAAAGCCAGACGTCATTGTGCTTGTTGCCATACAGCATTACATGAAATTTCTGCACTGAAACCAATGTATGAAGGCCAAAAATCTATGTATGCAGATTGGGAATTATAATTCATGTCTATGATTCCTCAGTATCTTTGCAATTTTTTTTTTAATGAATGGACTCTTTCAGTCATGATGCAAAGGATAGTTGTAGTTACAGAAATGAAAAAGTGCAGGGCTTGAGGCATCTTACTTTAAAACTAGTAACCATGAGATGCTTGAGCTAGCAGGGAGGGGAGGAGGGAACGAAAACTCTCACATACTGTGAAGCCAGCATATCTGAATCTACTGAAAAGGACCTTTTCATTTATCCTCTGGAGTACCACCTATTGTTTGACGACCTGTATTCTCATGACATTGTGATACAATTAAAGTGACATCAGCTAGAATACCAACAGGTTTGATGAACTTCCTCCTGCATAAATAGGCAGCACTTTGTCTGAAGGGAGATGATCTCTGAATTAAAAGCATATATAGAAGTTTCTCAAGAAATCCAAGTGAAGCAGAGCTTTTTATAATTAATAGGAAAACATAGCAATGATGTTTTATGTTCTCAGCGTTAGAGTCTGTGTAGCAAGAGAGGATCATCTTGGCATCAACTATATTATTCTCATAGATGTGTCTAATAAAGGTTTCTTTTTTTTGTGATTTTTTTTTTTTTAATGGAACATGTAGTTTTAAAACCCTTAATTTAATTTCCTTTCCTTTAAGGAAACACTTTGGTGGTTTGGAACTTACATAGCAGATTCTGCAAGTAAATGCTTCTTGCATAATTTTTACCATGTTTTCGTCTCAGTGTTCTAAAATAAAGTCATGTTGAATAAGAAATCATGTGAAGTTGAATTTAGAAGAGGTCAGCACTGATGAGAATGAAAAAAAGTTTCTGTAGGTTAGGTGACTGTACAGTTTGGATGATCAACTGCCCTCATAACAGAAGACAGAGGCACCATTATTACCCTTGTCTGCAAGTGCCTGCATCTTTGCTACTGTGCATTTTTTGTGATTATTTACGGTTGTACAGATACAGATGAAACCATCTTTAATTTTTTGGCTTAACTATTATTATACAGTATCTCCTAAATCAATGTAGTCTATAGAAGTGTTGGTTCTGCTTTGAGAAAACTTTGCCTATAGCTAAATCTGTGTGATTGGCCTGGAAGGTAAGAGCCTGTTGTCTGAGAACAGCTGAAGTCAAAATGTAAAGACCTTTAAGTCATGCATATGCCACTGAGAATAAAATTTGATCTGCAGAAGTTATCTTCTGCAGTTGCTGTTACACAAGCTGAAAACAAAAAAATGGTTGATTTTCAGTTTCAAGGTGGAGTGTAGAACTCTCCTCCTCCCCCCCAAGTACATTTGATGTGGATATCATGGAAGAAGTCCAAAATGGCTTTCCATTATGCTTTCAGAAGTGCCAGTAAGCACTGCCATCACATCCAGCAACAGAAACATGCCATACAGCATTTCCAGCCCTCCCCGGTGTATGTGGTCAGCCTCTGCCCTGCTACCATAACTGAACACACGGACATTGTTGATTACAGAGCCTGTCCATGTACTGTATAAAAGTTCAATTTCTGAACAACCTTTTGGGTTGCTCCGTTTCTCTCCCCAGTCAGGAAGGTCTGTCATATGTATGTATAAAAATTGTTGATAATCATTTATCTAAATGGTTACTGAATTAAAATATATTTTTTATAGTTCCACTGGCTCCCATCCCAAGAAAGGAGAGGATAAAAGGGAAATAGGAGCTTTAAACACCTTTCTAGTGTAGGCACCCAACTCTTAGAATAGTGGCTTTTTGACCTTTGAGCAAAAGCAGCAGGTTATTGATATGTATGCACACTCCACTATCCTAATAGGATTTCCTTCTGATCCAAGTGAATTTGTGAAATAGCCCTGAGAGTGGGCTCTGTGCACTCAGAGTAAAAGTTTACGTGGTTTTTTTCAGCTAGAGATGTTATTTTCATCATTCTTCACAAAATTCAGTCTTTTGGTTTGGAAGAGTTTTATGTTCTCAGTTTGTTTTTTCCCCTGGGGCTTGACAGCTACAGTATAATTTTTCTTTTATTAAATGAATTTAATTATAAATTTTTAATTTTCCATGCTTTGTACTTTATTTGAAACTCATCTGTACTTTCAATGACAATTCATCTACACTGTCTCTTTCTAAGAAAGATATGATGTTAGCAGTCTCCTTGCTCTACTCCTAATCTCTTTATGTATGGCTGGAGTCTCAATGAAAAAGATAGATTGTTTTTTTTCCTGCTCTTGCTTTTTGCTGATAGCCTTTATCATCTGATACTTTAAACTTTACTATTAGCTTAAAAATGAGATAAATGTGGAAATAGAGATTAATTTCCAACCATTTAAATATTAATTTAATCTTTCTAGAAAAATAACTTCTATCTTTAAAAATGCAGTAATTGCTATAGTACTGGCCAAATAATTAAAGTATAATAAGGTTTTGAAATCAACATTAGCAGGTTTGTGCTAACCCTTTTTTTATCTTATTCTGTTATATCCACGTATATTTATGTGTGTATATATACACTTTGATTTGTATGTGTGTATATGTAAATCTGTGTAATATTTCTTTCATTAGTACTGCCATAAGATCTAGAAGTCAGTCAGCATAACTGCTTTCACTTGTGATGCCAGGTGTACCTAGTACAGTACAAGGGGGTTTTTATTTAATTTAAAAGTACTCTTTGGAAACAATTCAGTCAGTCCTCAAAAATAAAATGAATACATACAAAGAACAAGAACTGACAGGAAAAGAGACATTTGGAAGGCATTGAAGGAGAATGACTCAATTTGCTTGTGCTTTACTGCTATTTTTATCATGGGGTTTTCTTTGGTTTTTTAATGACTTCCAAGCAAGTAGCTGATACAGTGGGTAATTCATATGGGTGTATTACATTAGGCCTGTTTGCAATGTAGTCATAAAATTCATAAATATGATAAGAGTCCTGAATTATGCCGTTCAGTCAGCATACTTTATTTTAACAGACATGCAAATAGGACTAGAGATGTTCAGGATCATTACTGTTTAACATCTCTGAGCTGCTGTAAATAGTGAGAGCATCCTTGGCTGTTACAAGGTTGTCAAACCTACTGCCTCAAGTCATGTGGAGAAAGGCCATACTGGAAAGAATTGCAGTGTTGCCTGTGTTGGCCCTCTGTCTGCCTCTGTGATGGAATAGAGACGGGGAATCTCATATACCAAAACCAGCAGAACTTTATCTTAATCTGTATGAAAAGTAACTGCACAATGAGGTCTATCTCAGAAATACTATGTCCATAACCTTGTATGAGTAGCCATGACAGTCCAGAAGGAGGAAACCCTGAAGGTTCTGTCACATTTGACAGCGAACAAAAAGGATAGCATTGGTTAAGATG
This sequence comes from Porphyrio hochstetteri, assembly GCA_020800305.1. NCBI lineage: Eukaryota > Metazoa > Chordata > Aves > Gruiformes > Rallidae > Porphyrio > Porphyrio hochstetteri. The sequence continues at coordinate 64,603,661 of CM036905.1, read as the reverse complement.
TTTCTGAGAAAAATACTAACAATTTTGCACTTATTTTAACTGTTCAACTGACATGTTTTGGTTTTGAACCCATGTTCTCTAGGTGCTTGTGGCTAGATGCAGCATTTGGACAGAAATTCAGGGACTCGCATCAGTAATGAATCCAAAAGTATGACAGAAAACTGAGTTTGTCAAATGTGTCCCACTCTGCAACACAACTGTGAGGTATCAGTTGTGATCTCTCTTGACATGGTCTACCCTAAAAAGAAATCTGTACCGCAACCTGTCCTGAAAGCAGCAAATCAAATCTGAGCCAGCAGATCCCATAAAGGGATAGATTATAAAGCTGTTGTGTTTGCAAAGTGAAAATTCTGTGGAGATAAAAGATGTTCAGTTTTGGTAGTGCAAGTTGGGAAGAGAATTAGAAAGGGGCTGAGGGACTCTAAACCAGGGGAGGTTTTGTAGCTAATCCTTATGTCTTTGAATTCCAGATATAAATCTTCCAGGAAATAGGGTTATTTTTTTCCAGCCTTGGTTTTCAAAATTGTAAGCACTGTAGGAAATGTGTTGTGCCAATGTAACATGTATTCTGGATTGTGGTCACAAAAGGGTTGCAATCAAGGAGCAAGAGGTAAAAATCAGAGCGCTCTCTTACTGGGTACTCAGTGTCTGGGGAAGATCTAATCAAGCCAACCTAGAAGTGCCATGCTTTCTAAGAGAGCTGATATAGTACTCATAGGCACTGAGTCTTTTCTTAGGTTGGCGGTGTGGTTGAACCCAGCAGGCAGCTTAAAACCACCATACAGCCATTCACTGCTGCTTCCGTCTGCCCCCACCAGTGGTCTCTGGTACTAGTTCTTCCACTTAAGTGTTTTACATTTTTGTTGCAAATATTTTTCAGCAGTGAATAAACCTTCATGTAAATTTATTCTAAATGAAGATTTGGCAGACTCTTGTCCTGGAATGGGTTGAGTCGGGGGATTGCTTTAGACAACACAGCTAAACTCTTATGTTTGCTGTTTAAATACTAAAAATAACTAGCTTTTTATTATCAAGTGCCAAATATGCACACTAGTCTATGAAGTGGTGTAATATGTATCCCTCATCTGGAAAAGTGTATGATTTCATATACATTACTTCCAGCACAATCAGCTTAACTGACTGGAATGTCCACATCAGGAGTCTGAGTTACTTTTGACCTCACTCATGTTTCTGAAAGATTGCCTTTGATCACATTGTTCTTTTGGTTGATCTTGTCTCATATTTGTACCTCTTATTTAGGTAGAAGTTCTCACATTCCTTTTCCCTGCCTTCCTGCATCTGTACTGATGTATTTCAGTATTTATACTGTGAGAAGTTCATCACTTGGGCCTGAGTAGGTAACGCTGGGCCTTGTAGTGAGGCAGTTAGTCTGCTGCCGGCGCTGTGCACCTGAGCAAAAACAAGGGCTTTTCACATTCAAATTCCAAGATCTTCAGCTGTTAAGGACAGTGTCACCTGCGATGCTGGCAGCTCACTGATGCCTACAGCCACGTACACAGTTGTGTTGTGGCACAGCTTCCCTGTGTTTTTTGCAGCCAGCTTTCTGAAGGCATAGCTACATTTTTTATTGCTGTTACGCTTTGATCTGGCAAGATATATAGCTCTGGATTAGCATGGCACTGTGCCTGTGTGATTATATCCTGCAGGTATAACTAGGCTCCTAAATGCCATCTGGCTGTGTGAAGGGGCCAAATTATATCAGAGCATCCAGACAATGAAAGGAATAATGTTTCACAGTAAACTTGCTTCACCTGTTTTGGGGTCCTTTGTATGCAGACACCAAATAGATTGTCTAACATGACTGTAAGCATTAAAAATAAGTGCATGGTGAGCTGCTTACCCAGTTGAGGTAGCCTTTAGCTTAAGATTGTCTCAATTCTGTGGTTATAGTCACAATTTAATGCTGCAGTTACATGGATTTATGCATTTAATTCCTAATTATTTTTTGAAAGTATTGCCTGCCTGAAGACCTAAAACCTCTAGTTTCTGCTGAAGCTGGTACGTTAAGATTCATCTAAAACCTGAGGTATGGCATGTGCTTTTTGAAGTCTTTGAACTGAATATAGCTTTAGTGGGAGCTCTGCCTACCTCAGAGGGAAAGGAAACACTTTCCTATTCTGCTCACAGAGAGCCTGTGCTGGAGGGCTGCTGCCTCTGTTCTCACAATGACTGCAGCAGCTAATCATGTGTAATCCCTGTGTTACTGCTCACAAAGAAAATCTTTAGGCATTGGAAAAGCATAAATTGGTGCATATGCACATTTTACATGGGTAGATCCTTATATTTTGGTTTATAACCCATATCCTTTTGGATCTGCCGTTATTCTGCTTTTTATGTGGCAGATGTCGTGAATTAATTTGTCCTGCCTTATTGTTGTGGGTTCCTAAAACACAGAATTTGTAATGTTTGATGAGATGTGATGCTTTTTCTTTAATTAGATGCAAATGCTTTAGGGGACTTTTCAGTTTCATTCTTAAAGGATAAAATGCTGAACTGTTACAAACTGTTGAATAATAGAGATGTTACGTGTCTGGGTCTTTCAGACATGTCTTCCCCACTACCATCCCCACTGTATGGAAATACCATTCCTGGTTATGTCTTTGCTGGGCTGCCAAACATCTGGATACCTTGGCCAGATAGCCATTGCAAATGGTCTGACTGATTTTCTATTGCAGTGAGTCCAGCACAACAGGGGTTGTCAGAGTTGCTGTATATGAGTTACACAATGCATGTTTCCACCTCAATTTCCAATATTTGCCAGACAGAATTGTGAGTCCTATTGAGTGTGATGGATTGCACTTTAACTTATAATATCAAGGATCTGGATGATTTTATGCTCCTAAGGAAATCTAGGTGCAAATTTTCAACATTTTCAGATGGTGATTTAGATGAAATTGCCTGTTTCCATAATTGTACTCCAAATTGGGCAGAGCACAATATTTTTTTCTTGATTGCTTGATAATTTAGCTCCCTGATGGTATGAAAACACTGGCTACAAGTCGGCATTTAGACATACACCCCTGCTCCCTGCAGAAAAATTAAAATAGGTTTTCTTCAAAAGATGCAGGCAATTTGTTTGCTTAAGTGTTCTGGGAATTGTTTTGAGTTTATTGGGGTTTTTTTTATTGATTCATTTTGGCATTAATTTTAGTCTGTCCTTTTGCTGTTGCGTGCAGTCAGGTTTGTCGAGAGTGTCCTATGAATTCCAAGTAGGTTATTAAAGGACTCAGATCTCTCTCCAAGACAGAGATATTCACAGAAAGATACTTAGATCCTGTACCAAAAAGTCTGGGACTATATACATTCAGAATAAATATTATGTTTTCGTGTTGTGAACATTAACAGTAAAGTCTGGTCTGTGCATGCAGATGTGTACATGTGCTGTTCTCCAGGAGCAGGATGGGAGAGCTGCCAACTTGCAGTTCATTACTGCTGTGGTTTATGAATACTTCCATAAGTCCAGTAGGTCTAATTTCTCTCCTCCATGAAAGATGTCAACTGCCTTTGTAATCACAGGTATTTTTAAAATTCAGGTTTTATTTGTGATTTTGGGTTTTAGCAAGGGGTAGTTGAGTTGTGATTTAATCTTTCTACTCTCTCTCTTTGAAGGACTTGAAAGTCAATGACTTTTCTGTCCAACAAGCACTCCTAGGGCAATTCAAGATTTAAATTTTCACATCTTTTAATGAAAACTTCAGGTCAAGCATGTTTCTACCCTATGATTACATCTGTAAAGCCATTCTTGGAAGGATTTGGGGTATAGCTGAGAGTCTGTTTGAGTCCAAAGCTCCTTTTGCCAACAGCAGACTTCACCGAATTTTCTATTATCTAAGTGAAACAAGGCCAAAGTGAAGATTGTTTGAGCTTTAGTCTAAATCATGTTAGAAGTATTTTTGACAGGCAAACAAGAGTATTTGCAAATGGCAGAAGAGTTAGGTTTGTTCTCTTGAAAGATTTTTACCAACCGCTTTCCATAAGCTGAGCAGTTTTTAAGTTTCGATGAATACTCTCCATACTTTTTCTAAAATAGATCCTTTAAATATATCCATCTGTAAGGGTGACCTTATTCTTCCAGATTGGCCTTTACAATGTTTATCTTTGTCATAGCCAGATTGGATTATGATGTTCTAGCCTGGTTTAGCAACATCTAAAGGCCATTCGGAAGTTCTCTTAATAAAGAACAAGTTATCTTCCTTGCTCGATCGTGTCTCATATATATCTGTGCTCTGCAGGTAATGTAGCTGATAATTCATTTACAGCCTTTTGAATCTCCTATTAAAAGGGAGAGAAATCGGGTTTGCTGAGATTCACTCTAGCAGCAACTCAAACCACTGAAAATAAAATAAAATAGAAGTACACTTGGCATGAGTCTATTTAGAACCAAGCTTGCTATTCTGGATAATAAAGGATGTGGGATAAGGAAGATAAAGCAAACCCACAAATTTAAAACATATGTAAAATAGCTCCACAAGCATTCTGTACATAATTTAGGTTTAAATATGAAATGAAAATGTGGAGTGAGGTTAAAAATGAAAATCAAGACTTTTAGGGTCTTTTCTGCATGTATTAAGGTTAGTCTAAAACCTGGATAGTTTTTCCATGGCTAATTGAAAATTGACTATTTCACATCTGTTTTGGCTTTAACTAAAATACGCCAACTACTACTTGCACTCAGCGCACAAGTTACTTGTATCTTGTTCACAGGTGTCCTTTACCTATGCCGTATTCGTTACGTTCTGCAGATTGGAGTCCAGCCCCTCTCTCCTCACTCCTCCCCCATCATCTTTCTCCTTTTCTCTACCTATAATGCATAACCAAAATGACTTTTTAAACTTCTGTCTTCAATCCATACTCCTATTTTTGCCTACTATAGTTCTAGTACCTGTTACAAGGTACTAAAGGAATGCTGGTTTTTCTATTAAGACTATCTTTACACTACAGACAGACTGTTATGAACACATGTAAGGAAGTCATCCGTAATCTGCATCACCAATTAGGTCATGCAAGTTGGTTTTATTAATTTACTCCTGTCTAAAATCACTCTGTCTGCTTGATCTTTAGAAGCTGCAAATAAGACTGAAAGGCAAATGATCTTACAGAGTTAGACGAGGATGTTTTGTGTTAGATTCTTGATGTGATCTAATTTGATTTGTGCTTTTCAGATGCTTCAATCATAGTCACAATAAATTGTGTTATTGTTTGCTGTTCAGGCAAGATGTACTTGCTTTGTAATACAAAAATCAAGCTGTTCTGTGGATGCTCTTCAGAACAGACCAAGTATCAGATAAAAAAAATAGGTTTTGGGGATGTTTTAGGTTGAATCTCACTTCTGTTTTAGGAAGAGCCTTAGGTTTTATGGGAAGTTTCAGAATTTGCTGAAAAGTAATGAACCACAAGCCTGGTTCTGCAACTTGTGCTCAGAGCAGAGGTGCAGTGCTGTGTTTTGCATGGAGGGAGGTTGAGGAATTTTTGGCTGTTGAGGGGATAATGTCATGGATTTCTGACTGCTGTCTGATTAAAACTGTAATTGCTCTACTTAAATATTTCTTGCTGAGATTGATGTTCTTTTATGTATATTAATCAGCTTTGATATTTAACTGTATTCGTTACTTTTTTAAACTCTTACATAGTTATCTGGTACTCTGTTAAGCTACGTGAGCTTCTTTGCTTACTGGTACATCATTTGCCAGAAATGGTCCTACCTCTGCTTGCTAGGGAAGATGTCCACACATGCATATACATGTCTGTGACTTCAAGCTAACTCTGTGGGGAAATGTGAAGGAGCTGTCTAAATTAATCATCTCTCAGCAACTGTTATATCTCAGACAGATAAAATGTTCCTGGAAAGGTCTGGAGGAAGTAGGCGGGGGAGATTGAGACACTAATTGCCTTTGCTGTGTCTTTAAGCAAGGAGCAAAATCAGCATCTGTGTTCCAAACCCACTTCAAAGAATCGAGGACTACTGCAGTTCACTGGTGTTGTAAGGTTAGGAAAGAAAAAAAAAAGGAAACTTAGTTCAGAGGCAAAATTAGAAGGTGGGTGTTTTGCTCTTCAGTTCTCCTGTGATGTCAGATTGAGCGCAGCCAGACCCACGATGCCCAGAACATATGCTGTCCTCACCATCTGGGCAGGACTCAGGAGTGCTTAACCCTGGGATGGGGCAGGTGCCTTTCCAGTGAATGGCATGTGAGCAGTCTGCCTGTATCACAGACTGAAATCAGCAGTGTGACAAGACAGAAGAGAGGTAAAGACTCTCTGTTCTTCCCAACAACCTTGGCAATAGGTCATGACTGCAGGTGAATGAAATACACCACCCTGTACTCTCTGAAATGCCTCAGTGCCCTCCTCATTTTGGGTGCTGGGAGCTTTGTGCATATTTGTCTCTGCCTCTTGTAAGGTCCCAGTTCAGCCCCATCCTCTTGTTACAGCTGTGCCATCATCAGCTCTGGGATCTCTGAAGTGATCTGCATACACTTCCTTCTACAATCCAGAACTTTGTTTGAAATACACAGTGAAGAGAAGACAAAGATGCAGGCAGGTTTCAGCATCTGCACTTGTGTGTAAAATATTAGGAACCCTCAGACACAAATAGCTGGGCAATAGTTCAGCTTTCTACAAAACACAGGAATCATCAATCATTCTTCCACTGTGAAAACAGTATTAATGTTAAAGGTCTTCCTGGATCAGAACAATGGAAATCAAAATGCCTCTCAACTTGAGTTCTTAATTTTTACTCTTAATGCCAGACTGTGGCTTTAATTTTGGTCTGACTTCACTGGGAAGTATTAATGTGCCTCCATTATGTGGCACGTAGAGCTTAGGTGATACCTTAAATGAGGATGGCCCTGTCTGGAACGATGTCATGGTTCAATTAAAAGAGTATTTGTCTTGGGCAATCTATAGATTTATCAGCTGCTGTTCTGTCTTATTGTAGCCATCATCTTCCCCACATGCAGATCTCCTTTCTGAAAGGTTTACTCAGAAGGCTGGAAGGGAGTAAGCTCACAATGTTATTAATCTTTAGAAATTTAAGACATGTTTTCTACTTCTTAAAAATAACCTTTCCTGTTTACATGACAAATCTGTGCACACGGTAAGTTAAATTAAGCTTTCTAAAGTTTATGTTGTGAGGCCTTTCTAATGTTGCCTCAGTGGAGAGAAGCAGAAGTCACTTTGGCAAGTGGTGAGATTGCATGGGGTGTGATTTCCAGATCTTTAAGCAGAATCTTAGAATCGTTTTGGATGATCTTAAAGGTCTTTTTTAACAGAACCAACCATTAACCTAACACTGCTAAGTCCATGCACTACATAAGCAGAAAAAAATTGCAAGGAAACAAGAGGCTCTCTCCTGATCCAGCAGTAAATTTAGATTTCCAGAGATCCAGATGAAGCCGACTACTCTACTGCCTGGGAAGTTCAGACCACTTCTTGGAAACTCAGACAACATCACACCAATGTAAAAATCAACGCAAATATATTTTGATTCAGCCAAGTGCATATGCAGTACTGACAGTAGCTGTACAAATATAATTTTTTAGCTAGAATTGCTCTGATGAAAATGGAACAATTATTTACTCTTTTTCAGGGACCCTTTCTCAGTGAGATTAGATGCTCAGGGAAATTGGTTTTTAGTTCTTTTGATAATGCAGGGAACAGTTTTGTGGAAAGCCAAGGTTATTCATAGTCCTGTAATTTGCCAAGAGGAATTCCAGCATGGAAACTGGACCACAACGCCAGCTGAAATAGCACAAGAGAAAATGCCATTTTGCAAGTGACAGCTGGAAAAAAATCCAGGATGCAGAGTCAACAGCTGTCTTCAGTTGTCCCAGTGCTATATTTCATCACTGGTTCAGAGTGAGACTTGTGATTTTTTTCCCAGAGTCCCCTAGTTTGGGAGAAAATGGCTATTTGTAGGAATGCTGTATGTTTTTGGGTCCCAGGGAAAATCAGAAAGTTGAGAGTAGATTTTTGGCAAGGCATTTGATAGTATCTCACACAGCCTTCCTGTGTGAGGCTGTTTGTGGTCTGGCTTGTGGTATGATGAACAAAAAAGTGGTCTGGATCATTTGGCCCAAAGAGCAAGGTCATGCTTTGCCTGGAGGGCAGTAGCAAATGGAGTACTAAAGGGGTCTGTTCTGGTTGTGTTTCAGTATCTTCATCAATTACTTGGAGAGGAAAACGAAGTTCTTATAAGATTTGGGTGGGGTGCCCTGTCAATACAGTCAAGGACCTGGATGCAATCCAAGGGGACCTAGACAGGCTGGAGTGATGGGCCAACAAGATCTTTATGAAATTCAGCAGGGAAAAAATACAAAGCCTTGCTCCTGGAACAACCCCCAGCAAAGGCACAGGCTGAGGAATGCCTTTCTGGGGAGCAACTCTGGAAAAAGACACCAGGGCTGTGGTAGGCAGCAAGGCAAGTGTGGGTCAGCAGTATCTGTTTGGCAGCAAAGGTGGCCAAAGATCAAGTGAGGTGATTATCCCCTTTTCTCAGCAGTCCTTACATTCCATTTAATTCTGGTTTAGGGCCCCTCTGTACAGAAAAGGGATCAAGAAATTGTAGTGACTTCAGTGGAGTGCTGCCATAATGGTTGATGCTGGACTACTGACCCCTGTCATGAGAGGCCAAAGAGCCAAGGCCTCTTCAGTCTGGAGAAGGGATGGTTTTTGGAGGACACAACAGCAGTCCCTCAGCACTGGGTGCTCAGGAGGTCATCAAGAAGATGAAACCAGGCTCTTTGTCTTTTGTTTTCTCACCATGTTCAACAGAAGTAAATTGAGAAAAGAGAAGTTGCACTGGAGCAAGAAAAAGCTCTTTCACCATGAGGACAGTACAAGTACTAGAAGAGATGGTGACTGCACAGGCTGTGCAGGCAGTCCTTGGAGATTTTCCAGACCTATCTGGGAACAGCCCTGAGCAACCTGATTTGAGCAGACCCTGCTTGGAGAAGGAGATTGGACTAGAGCTCTCTTGAGGTCTTTTCCAGCCTGAATCATTCTGTGATTGTCTGGAGGGGACACTTTATGGAACAAATGGAACAGCTGTGTCCTGTTCTCACCATTTTAAAAAAAAAAAACCAAAACCAGAACCAACCCAAAACCAACAAAAAACTCCCCCAGAAATCCCCTATGGAAAGGCAGGGTCATGAATAGATCTATACATCCTCAGAACAGAATGAAGAGCCCATTCCCCCGAAGGGTACTTCTCCATCCTGTTGCCAGCCATGCGAAATGAGAAACATAGAAGAGCTCTGTTTGCAGCATCTGAAGAAACTCTTAACAGAGCCCCTCACCCCACTAACTATTCCACAGGCATATCCCTCACTCTGCATTGAGGGGGTTTTTCCCTTTGGTTTGGCCTCTTATTTTTTTAATAACTTTGATCACTGCCATTTGATCTGACAAGAGCTCCTCCAGGGCCTTTTCTAGGGCCATGATAATGTATTAATGTCAGCCCTAAGGAAGAAGGAAATTAATGTGTGTACGTATGCGTATATATGTCTGTATTTCTTGATTGGGGCTCTGCAAGGGGGGATGCAAGGAACAGCATGTAGTCACTGCAGAGTGACTGAAGAAAACGGACACAGAGTGATGGGGAAGTCATTCACAGGCACTAAGGATCCATGTTCAGTCTCATCTCATTGCAAAAGAATCTTAACTGAAGGTGACCATAAGAAAAGACAAGCAATGCCACAGAAACCAAGACCCAGCTCTCTTTGAAGCTTATTGGGAATGCTGATCTCATAGACGGTCATGTGCTATTGAATCAGATTTCCTATGCACACCTTCCTGGTCTTCCTGCTACCCCTTGTGCAGTTCAAACGATTGCATCTCTTGGCAAGGTCAGGGTCCCATCATCTGTACTTGTGGGCTGCTAACTGCAAACCCGGGAACTCCATTTATTAGTGAGTAAGAGAAGGCAATTTGTCTGTCAGAAGCTTGCTGCACATCGTAGAGCCGGGGTAATGAAGGTGATAGCAAACTTTCATGGCAGGGGCAGAGTACCAGTTAAAGAGAGTGCATCGTGTGCAATAGGGAACATTATTTTCTAAGAATTGCATCTTTGTCCTGGTGTGGGAACAGTTAGGAGACAGAAGCAATGCAGTGTGGAAGGGGTATGATCAGACTTTCCAAATTAAAAGAAAAAAACCCAACAAACAACCCAAGTACTTCTTGCCAGAATCGAACTAAATTCCTTATCATGGTGTTTTGTTCATCAGTTATTTGATGAACACAAGTACCTACACAATGGATTGCAGTGGCATCTGGACCTAGAATTTTCCTCACTTCATCATAAGTCATTTTTATAGTTCTCTCTATATGGCAATGACAGTAGAGTGTCTCGTGGCCTTCTCCAGCTCTCAGCACTGAGAATACAAAATGATGGATCATTTTCTGCTGATCTCCAGCAGCATACAGAAGATCGAATACAAATCATGCTTTCAGGCCTTTTCACATTACTGGGGCGAGCTTCTGGGGCCAAACTCATTCAAAACAAAGTGACTACCACTTCACAAAACCTAAAAAAAAATTAACCAGTGAGATGATTATATTTTTTTACTTGAAGCAGTGTCTGACTTCCCCCAGCAAAGTTCTCAGTGTTAAAATCAAAACAGTCAGTATGAAAACCACCAAGGAAGAGATACACAGCTATCTGCTAAATATTTCTGTGGTCTCTACAGCAGTCCCAGCTTTCCAGTCTCACAGAGAACAGCCTTTCAACCTGTGCTATTGTTCTCCCTGCTTTGTACTGGAGATGGAGGTGGTGACACTGTTTATCTATTGCAGCTACTCTCTGATAACAGCCTCTCCAGTAAGATGAAATTGTCAAACTGGGAATTATTCCTGGCTTAGGTCCAATGTTATGCCATCAATTCGACAAAGTGAGTCCTGCCATAGGCGAAGGTCACTTCCCAAGATCAATTCAATGTGTATTTTTACTTTTGCTAGGTATGAGTTATCTATGTAGGAGTACTGTTGATTTCAAAGAGAAATGGCCATGTCTCCTGGATGAGATCCTACTAACTTATTTTTTATCTGCTTAAATAAATTCATCAGAGTCCCATTTAGGTCCCTTGATACCGACCCGTAGGCATGGTTTGTGGCAGATACCCTTTCTTTCCATCATTACTGGCATTTTGGGTATCTCATGTGAACTCTTAATTTCATCCTCCAATTGGGAAGTGCCCAGCTATGCAAGTCCTGTTGTAACAGTTCCCTGGACTGTAACAGGGTGAATGGTGCATTGTATCTGCATTAATCTCTGAGTAATAAATCCCATTGATGTGACCAACCCCTGTAACAAAATCTTTATTAAGAATTGATACCTGAGTAATGTGTTTGATCAAACAAATTTGTTTTGTATTCTGCTGCAGGAGAGACATGGATTACATGAACTGGAAACACTGTGGTATTTTCCAAACCAGGGAAAAAATCGACTCAAATTTTACATACATCATAGAATCACAAGGTTGGAAAAGACCTTTAAGATCACTGAGTCCCACTGTTCCTGTCCTATGCTAAACCAGATCCTTAAGTAACTGATCTACCCATCTTTTAAACACATCCAGGGATGGTGACTCAACATCCTCCCTGATGGTTCAAATCATTCCTGTTATTGACAGACTGATTGCTGACCCCGAGGCTCAAGGTAGCCAGTGGGTCCTCTGAACTTTGTGTTGAGAGTTTGGAACTTGAGGAAAGAATTTTCAGGTGTTCACATCTAAATGCTGCTGTTCTGTCTGTGTGTAAACCTCAAAAATGTCTGGCTTATTAAAGCCACAACAACAACATATGAAACAAAAGATCTGTTTTCATCACTTTCATATGTTTTCTAAAATCCTGAATATTTTTTGTGTTTATCTGGGTTGCTGTGGTATTTGCCTTACATCATTATCCCAAAATCCTTAATGAGAACATGAAAGGATAATTTTATCTCCTGCACTACTTTTTGTGCTGTATTTCCCAAGGCTTCTATTGATTAATTTTTTTAAATGCAAATAACTTAAAAGGATTTCATTTTAGTTGTTGCAAAGCTATTACCTTTGGTTTGAAGGGGTTTAACCGTGATTTTTCTTAAATGCTATATTGGCATTTCTTCTAGTAGTTCATGATGTTTCTATGTTTTAGATGAATTAATTATGTGTGCTTAAAAGTATTAAAAGGTTTTTATTAGATATTCTTTATTTTAAGAATACCAGGACTGTGTAAAGATTGCCAAACTGTCAAGTGCTTTTTGATGACATTTTTAGCAGATGTGTTTCATATTTGTATACTGATTTATTTTTTCATGGTAGCCTTCCACAAACACACTTCTGAATTAATTTATTGATAATAATAGTAATTAGTATTAAGTAGTCTGAGGATAATGTTTAGTGATATGGGGATGTGGGGGTGGTTTTTTGGTTGCCTTTTTTTTTTTTTAAATGTATCAATTTTCATAGACTCCTGAGACAACTGGTCATGTCCTGCAGCCATATGGAGAAGTGTATAGTGTCTGAATTGCAGAGTGATGTTTTATAACTACTGACATAACTGGTTTTAATGGTAGGAGTACTTTTTAAAGCTGTACAGAAAGCTTTCAATGCTCCTGCATAAGGATCACATTTCTTGACCAATTTATGTTCCAGCAACTGTGGGATATTTTCATGAGTGGTCCTCTTTTGCCTTTTCAGCTAGATCTAATTCTCTCAAGTTACTCTGTTGTTCTGCAAAATCCTTGTTCCTACAGGGTAAGAAAGCGTGGACTTCATCTAGGACACCAGAGAGTTTTAAAGCTTTTCACTTATGTTTGCATAGCCTGAACATTATCAAATGCAGCTTTACTGTGGTTTCAGGTATTTCAGATTTTTCTGTGTGATTTACCTCTGAGATAAGATAAGATTACAGCAAGCAATGTCACTGAGATGTGTTCTGCCAGGTTGAGAAAATGCTGGTAGGGCTTGTTTCTTCTCATGCACCCAAGTCACCAGAGAACGCCCCTCCCTCTCTAGTGTTGAGGCGATCTGAATCTCACACAGGCAAAGGAAATGTGTTGAGTGGCAGGACAAAGCACAGGGTGTGCAGACAGGATGGCTGTCCTGTGCAAACAGCCAAAGGTGGGATTACACCCATGCTAGTAAATGGAGAGTGGGAGCAGAACGCAGAGCAGCAGTGGTGTGGGATCAGCTGCTGCAGTTAGCTGTCTGCATGGGGCTGTGCTACTGGTGTGGGGACAGGGCAGCCAAGTGTGAACCCATGGGCTGTGCTCAGCTGCCCCAGGTGGAAGAGTGGCTATCTACAGGAAAGGAGAGAGAGTGTCCTTAGCTGAAAGCTCTCACACATGAGATCATCTCTTCCATTGATCACCCCTCAGTTGATATCAGTATCTCTGCCACACATTCAGCTGCCTTGGATGAGGCGCTGGGGACAGGCAACCTACGGTATAGAGGTACAGATATGTGGGGTTGTGTCCAAAGCCAATGACAACTGCTCTGAGAGATGGGTGATTTCTAGCAGATGATTGGCGTGGGAGAAGGGGACTGCAAGTGGGACTAATGTGGGAGGGAAGCAAACAACCCAACCCTCTTCCCACCCCCAACTCTAAGGTTTTACCTCTGTAAGAGAATTAAGAGCTTTGCAGCCACCCTCTTTGTTGCATCCCTTATCCATACAGCAGCTGTGCATAAAAGGTACTAGGGAAGTATTTAAAGGCAGTACAACCCTCTTCAGAAATCCTGTTTCTCTGTAGTGACCACAGGTAATCAAGGCCTTATTTTATTGCTCACTGTGAAAATGGAACACCTTGGTAAGGCTTCCTAGACTGGTCTGGAGATCCTCTGTGCTGAATGGACAGTGCAGAAATACAGCTTTTCCAGTGTTCCCAGTCAGGGAATCCTGTGTAAAGGAAAAGGGGGTTTTCCAGTGCAAAGCTCCCGTTGCAGGCAGTGGTGGTGGTGCTGCTCCCCCATCTGCTCCAGCAGAAAGGCAGCAGCTGAATCAGAGGTCCAGTACAGACTCTTTCTATCCTAGTAGAAGGCTGGAAAGTTGAGGCAGGGGACTTTTTTCTGGTGACAAAATCTCATCAAATACTACTTTGATCTGAGCACTTGTGTCCATGGTGAATCAACCGTCTCTCCTAAAAGCCACTTTTCCTTCAAGACTGTGATTTTTACTTTGTAGGACCATTTTGTTGCACTTTGCCAGCCATTGCCATTTTCCTGCATGTAAAGTTTTGACAGTATCTGAGGGCTCACTGTTGTTTCAAAGGCAGCACCTTACTATTTCTGAAGAGCAAGGTACCATGCTATCTGTAGCTACTGTTTACTTTCCTCCTTAAATGCAGTTAGTCTCATTTTGAAATGACCCCGTGTTTTCATGTGACAATCTTCTTGACAAGAATGAATGCACAGCATGTATGGGATTTATATATTCCTACAGAGCAGGACCTCATCCCTCAAACAAATAACCTCCTCCTTCACCAAATACAAGCAAGGAAAGGTTGAAAATTCATCTGTCTCTTCTGCTTGTTACTGCATTCATCTTCTGCTAGGTAGAGTGTACCATAAAGAAACTGTATGAGTTTAAATAGGGGTTTGCAGCAGACCTCTTGATCCCAGAGAGGAACTTCTCTTTTTTTTTTTTTTTTTCTTTTTTCCATACTTCTTATCCTTGATTATGAAAGTGAAATGTGGGTAGAGTAGGACAATCTCAAACTTTTAGGAAGCCTTTGGGATGCAAAGTGTTAGTGCATAGGAAATGCTATCGCTTCTCTTGTATGTTCATTGTGTTATTTGTGCATCATGAATTAATAGTGTTTAGTGGATTTTTTTTTTTTGCCAGTGCATGTATCTTCAGTAACTTAAACTCCTGTTGTGTCTGGACTTGCATGTGGTGATAATGATCTCATGGAGAGAGGATAACAAGTTCTTCCCTTCTTTTCTGCAGGCTCATTGACTAACACAGAGGTAGAAATTGCTTTTCTCATCTTTAACTCTTCAGACTCTCCACTGATAGTATTTAACCTTTTCTTAGTAAAGAGATTCAATTCTCAGGATATGCACTTGCTGGAATATAGGTATATTTTAGGCATGTACTTGCTTTATGCACATTTGTATACCAGTAGCTCTGACAGGCTGCCCAGAGAGGTGGTAGATGCCCCATCCCTGGAGGTGTTCAAGGCCAGGTTGGATGGGGCCCTGGGCATCCTTGTGTAAATCCAGGCCTGGAGGTTGGTGGCCCTGCCTGTGGCAGGGGGCTGGAACTCTCTGATCCTTGGGGTCCCTTCCAACCCATGCCCTTCTATGATTCTATAAGAAGTACCCTTACTTAGACTCGTTGGGGTTTCGCTATTTAAATAAATGTGTACACATGCATGCATAAAGGTCTTGATTATGAACACTACGCGTGTCCAATGTGGCAAGCTAGTATGTGCATTTTGGCACAAAACTGTCCATGATGTTACAGTAAAGCATGAGAACTAGTGTGTTTGATGTTGCTCACTTTACAGTTTTATTTGTTTTCCTCAAGATTGAATGTACTATAGCACGTGGGATTTTTAGAAGTGGTTACATTAGCGTAAACTTTGCTCCTGACAAAATACTGCCTGTTGAATTTAAAAAACCATCCATGTTGCTCAGTATTATTTGATGGCTTAAACTTCTGGGGGGAAAAATAAGAAAGAAACAGGAGGGGTAAATTCAACAAAGTTTATGTTAGAAAAAAACCAGATGTTTGTTCCTTTCATCAATACTGGCCAGTTTCTGCCAAGGGGGAAAGAGTTCTGTAGGAAGTAGGGCAAGTTTCTGCTAAGTTTGAAGCCCATTTGATTCAAAAAACCCCTTGTCAATACAACTGTCCTTCCCACTATGCTGCCCCAGAGACCAAAAGCCAGTTGTAACTGAATGGCCATTCTTCCTCTACTGCCCTGTCTGCTTTTGGTTTTTGAATGAACACTTGTAGCATCTTTGGAGGCCTACACTTCTGTCAGGCTAGAGCAAATTTTGGGGGATCTGGACACTTGCCAGCGTGTCCTAGCTTTGGAAACACTTGAGAAAGTGAATGTTCTTTGATCTTGATGACAAATGCCTTGTTTTTAGCCAGATAGCTTAAGTCAGTGCTCATTCAAGCCCTGTTGAGGTAAAATACCAAGTTAAAAAAAAAGTGTTTTTCTAGAATATCAGAACAGATAATTAGATTAAAATATATGATCCAGATATGAATAAATTAAAGAAAATAACCTTTATAAATCTACAGTTATCCATATATTCTGAGATGATCTAAAGATGGCACTTCAGATTAGGAATGGGCGTGCATTGCTTTTGCTTCAGATGAGCGTGTGAGGACAATGTGGAGTTCATTAATTTATGCTAGTTATGGCAAGACAGTCAGTATCTGTTTTGATGAAGACCCTGCTAGTACAAAGCTGAAAGTCCACGCTGAGTTCTGATGAGTGTCAGTCGCTCTAACAGAAAGGGAATTTTGAGGTTGCACAGACACAAATCTGATTTTGGGGACCTTCCTCCTCTTCCTTCTCCTGTCAATGAAGTCCTGACCACTGTGTGACATTGTTTTTTCTCTCACGGTGCGATTCCTGTTCAAAGAAACAGAATTATTCAAAAAAGTTTGCCTGAGACACTGACAGTAAATTTAGTCAGAATACTCTCAAGAGGCAGTTAATGAATAATTTTTATTCACAGCTCTACCATCATTTTCTAGCCAACTGTGCTCTTTAAACCGAGGGGGTTTTTTTTAAAAAATAAAATCTTTAATGAAGATTTATGAAGAAAGTAAATTCCTACATTGTTTGCTCACAATTTATGAGCAGCAGAAAATGCAGTATAAGACCCTTTCCTGGTGTAAATAAATATACTTCTCTGTGTTTAGCAAGCAGATTGCTATCAGTGATTTTTCTCTTAAAGTAAGTGTTTAGATAATTTATTTTATGCAGGCTGTCTGGATTTGATAGATAGCAGCTGTATCACAGTTTCTCAAAAGCATAATAGAACGCCTCTCCCAGCTGGGATGTTTGCTTTGGGAATAAGTTCTGGGAGGTCAGTGTGCAGAGTGATTTTACAGATCATGTGTCAGTAACTGTGTTTTTGGTGAAACCCTGGTAAATATTTGCACTTATTCTGTTGTTTTAGTAAAATCATTTATGTGAGAAAACCATATATTTGTGCAATTCAAGACAAAAACTCCAGGCTGCTCTACCACTAGTTGCGCAAACTACGACTAGGTGAGAAAAGGATGGAGACAATTCAAGCTGGTAGCTGATATAAGACCACTGGTTTCAGAGCAGTAAATCTGAATGGTGCCTCTCTGAAAGATCAGAATATAATAATTTAGCCATTTTTATAGCAGTAACAACTTCATCTTCTGAGAAATGATTACACTGAGGTAGAAACTCTGCACCGTTCTTTAAAATTATTTCTTGCTTGTTTATGAAATGTTACTTATGTTCTACATTAGAATTCAACTCATCATCTGCCTTTCTGAGTGGC
This sequence comes from Porphyrio hochstetteri, assembly GCA_020800305.1. Classification (NCBI taxonomy): domain Eukaryota; kingdom Metazoa; phylum Chordata; class Aves; order Gruiformes; family Rallidae; genus Porphyrio; species Porphyrio hochstetteri. The sequence goes on along the minus strand of CM036905.1, from coordinate 64,586,160 downwards.
TGTGGCTTAATCATTAAATACACAGAACAACAGCAACCAACTATTATAATTTGCCTGAGGAAGGAGTCTGCAATGAAGAGTATTTGGAGCCAAAAACTGTCTCCACTGACATCATGGGAATTGCAGTCTAGGCTAGAAAATGCCACCGATCACAAGGTCACGTAATAGAGATTACTTATCTGAAATGTAGTCCTTAAATCTCCTTAACTCCCTGGCCAGCTTTAGAACCACAAATTACATTATTTTGCTTTAAAATCTGAGCAAATGGTTTCCTACAAGCCTGCAGATAAAAATTTTGTGTGTGGAAAAAAAGAGCAGCTGCAGCTAATCTCTACTTAATAAACTAAACAAGTCCTGGTGAGATGGAAAGTCATCCTGGGATATAAAGATGTATATACACAGAACTCAACCTGATAGGAAGATTCTGTGACCTGGATATTGGAGAAAGTTGGGAAATGTGCTAATCTCTGACTACCAATCTTGTTTCTAGTTTGCTATTTTGTTTGTTGGGGTTTTTTTCCCCCTTCAGCATCTCAAAATACAGCCGATAAAACTTAATTGCTCCTCCTCCCACACCCCATTTGTGTACACATCCACACCTTACGCTATCTAGAAGCTTATTGTTTTATGATGATATATGAGGAGTATAATAATAAAATCAGGCTCCTCTTTGTCAACTTACTAACTTACTGTTTTACAGTGCTGGATGTAGCAGCTGATGGTTGCATCCATGGAGTCTTACTACTTTTGTGGTAGCTCTGTGCTCCCTTAATCTTCTTCATATTGCTTAGCACTTAAGAGTTTTCCTTGTTTCTTCAGACTCTCCAGAGTTTTACCTATGTTTCGTAGAATGCTGATATTACTGTGGGACAGCAATTCTTGATTTGGTCTCTTGAGGCTGTTTGAAGAGCCAGAGTCTCTGTGCAGGCTTCATGGTCAATCACACCCACGAGAGGCAGATTTTCTTCTTGATGTAGCAGTGGCTGTAAAGATAGATCAGGGCTGCATGAAGTTTCAGCTTTAATTTCTGGTTTTGGAATTGTGCCTCATCATCCCTAAGATCCTGATAAGGAAATTTAGGATATAATCCTGTGGATTCATAATTTTAAGCATGTGCTGTGTGTTCAGGTTGTGACTACTTTGACAGACCTTTCAAAAATTCTTTGAATAATCATACCTTAATTTTCTGTTGAGACAGAAGGCAGGTTACACTACTATGTTCATGTAAGCTGTAAGACATACATTGGTCACTGCCAGTGTTGGTGGACAGAAATCTGTTTTCAGGTCTTTTTAGGTAAAAATGGGAGCTGCTGTACTCTGTGAAAATAGGGACAGTTTCAAATTACTTGCTGGTATGTTGAAAGTGGGTGAAAGAACAGGTCTCCAGGCTCCTGGAGTTTAAAGGGCAGTCAAGTTGGGGTGGAAGGTAGGGAGTTTAAATGTGAACAGACTTTATTTTTTTTTTCTTAATACATTAACTTAAAACAAATATTGCAGATTCTGAAGTGTGCATGGAATAAATAAGATATAAAGTCACGGAGGTCATAAGATCATAATTTTCTCAGTATTTATTTATTTTTTACTATCAGTCCAGGAAGAACGTTGCCTTGTGGGTAGAGGCTGGAAAAAGGAGAATGGAGGCAGAAGGGCCTTTTTTAGGCATTGCTAAATTCCTGGTTGTTTTTAAGACCAGGTGACCTGCTTAGTGGATGAGGGGAAGGCTGTGGCTGTTGTCTACCTGGCCTTCAGTAAAGCCTTCGACTCTTTAGCCACAGCATCATCCTGGAGACACTAGCCACTCACAGATTAGATGGGTATACTCTTCACTGGGTTAAAAACTGGCTGGATGGCCAGACCTAGATAGTTGGGGTGAATGGAGCTAAATCCAGCTGGCAGCAGGTCACAAGTGGTGTTCCCCAGGGTTGGTGCTGGGACCAGTCCTGTTTAACATCTTCATTAATGATCTGGACAAGGGGATTGAGTGTACCCTTGGTAAGTTTGCAGAGGACACCAAATTGTGTGGGAGTGTCGATCTGCTGGAAGGCAGGACGGCTCTGCAGAGGGACCTGGACAGGCGGGATTGATGGGCAGAGGCCAACTTTATGGGGTTCAACATGGCTAAGTGCCTGGTCCTACACTTTGGTCACAACAACCCCAGGCAGTGTTACAGGCTTGAGGCAGAGTGGCTGGAGAGCTCCCTGGAGGAGAAGGACCTGGGAGTGTTAGTGGACAGATGGCTGAATGTGAGCTGGCAGTGTGCCCAGGTGGCCAATGACATCCTGGCCTGTATCAGGAATAGTGTAGCCAGCAGGAGTAGGGAAGTGATAGTTCTGTTATACTCAGCCCCAGTGAGGCTGCACCTTGAGTACTGTGTTCAGTTTTGGGCCCCTCACTACAGGAAGGATGTTGAGATGCTGGAGCACATCCAGAGGAGGGCAGTGAAGCTGGTGAAGGGTCTTGAGCATAAGTCCTTTGAGGAGCAGCTGAGGGAACAAGGAGGCTGAGGGGAGACTTTATTGCTCTCTACAGCTACCTGCAAGGATGGTGTAGAAGGGAGGAGGTTGGTCTCTTCTGTCATCTAACAAGCTATAGAAGGAGAGGAAATGGTTTCGAATTGCACCAGGGGAGATTTAGGTTAGATCTCAGGAAGAATTTATTTACTGAAAGGGTTGTCAAGTATTGTAACAGGCTGCCCAGGGAGGTGGTGGAGTCACCGTCCCTGGAGGTATTTAAAAGGGGTGTAGATGTTGTTCTTGAAAACATGATCTAGAGGTGGACTAGGCAGGGTTAGGCTGTGGTTGTACTTGATGATCTAAAGGTGTCTTCCAATCTGAGTGATTCTATGCTTCTATATTCTGTTGGTGTCTGTCCCTTTCAGTACAGGAGATGTTATTAGGGCAGTCTGACCTTCTGAGGGAAAATAAGAGCACAAAGGGTTTTTGCAATAACACTGACAGTGTATTTTACTGCATATTGTCTGTTGAAACCCTAAGGAGAAAGGTAGATGTTGTATGTTCTTTATGGCTGCTTGGGATTCATGATGTGAAGGTAATCTTAATTTCAGATTGAAAGCAAAATTGAGACACCTTTTTTTCACCCTATGGATTGCATCTGGTGCACCCAACTGCTGAACTCAGGACTGTCATCCTGACATCATTATAATCTTGTCAGTGTTGTTTGAAAATATGTAATTCCTACAGGCTTTGCGCAGTGACGTATTCTGACTCCCTTTTAGTAGGAGATGAGGCAATAGTCCTTTCAGCTGGTTTTTATTCCACCTTTGTAGAAAGTCACAAATCCATTCATTAGCTAACCGAACATTGAAAAGATACCATATACAAAAAGCGAAAGTACCATTTGCTTGGTGATAATTACTAGTGTTCATTTTCTCACTTAAGTGATAGGGCACATCACACCGTTGCCATAGCAACCCTGATTCTGTCCCATTAACTGCCTAATGTGAATTTATGAATGCGAGTTTCAGCGTGTGGAAAGCGGCTCAAAATAGGGAGTGATTCATCATGTACAGCACAGACAGCTGAGTTGCAGGCAAAGTCAGGGCTGTCTGATTTGGTTTTCAGTGTTAAAGTGGTACGCTGTGATGTAGGCATCCAACTAAAGGTGAACCAATTTGATCTTTGAGGTTTAAAATAATGGTTGAATAGCTGGTTTAATTTTTGAAATGTTCTGTGCTGCGTTACAACATTACAAAAATATGATTTTTTTAAAAGTCAGTACTGGAAAAGACACTGGCTCGCTCTTAATGATTTGATTGAGATTTGAGACATTTCCAAGGAGAAACCCATTTCAAGTTATGTTGCTAATGCTGAATACGCTCCTGAATCCAGTGCTGTAATGGGTTTACTGCCATACGTGAATTAGTATTCCCTCCTCATATACACATCAAGAAAACAAGCCTTTGAATAAGGAACTGGAAAGAACTCTGGGTTCAAATCTTGGCTATTCCATAGGTCACCTGTGTGTTTAGGGGGAATGTTTAAATGTGTTTCTGTGTATGCTTTTCTCCTCTAAAAAGGGGTGGGGGTGGAAGGTTACACCAAACAGAAAAACCCCACACCTTTCTAGTCTGTGTGTCATAGCTATTTAGACTCGGTTCTTGTGCCTACTTGCAATTTCACACTTGTCATGAGACTTAATAAATGTTTCTGTAGTTGGAGGAGTAGCTGTCTATGTACAGTGGAAACTGTGTCTCTCCTTACAGCCTGCCTGCTCAGTGCCCGACATCCTGTGGCTGTACCGTTCGTTGGCAGGGTTCAGTTCTGGGGGCTGGGTAGTATCGAATGCAGAAAAGTCACATTAAGGAAATGGTATCACAAATACACCGCCAGTCATTTAGACATGGACTTAAGGTAGCTCATGCAGTTTTACTTTGCATCTGTGCAGCTGCATGATCCTTTATTACATGATTATATGCTATGTTTAGCAAGTTTTTTGGAGATACAGAAGTGCTTTAAGTTTCTGGAAAGCATGTTAGACCTTTCATTGCCAAGTATAAAAGGACAAGATAAACGTTTACGCTTACTTGGAATAGAAGAAATACACTTCCTTTTACCTTGGCTACCTTTCAGAATTAAATTTCTATTACAGGGATATGCTCCATGTTTTTTGAATAACACAGAGGTGGAGTCAGACTCCAGACTTCACTTTCATGCTTTGCTTTTCTGTGTATTATTACATTACACTGAATCGCTCAGTTCCAGGGGAAGACTTCTGCTTTATTGTAGTCAAGAAGTTTGCCTGCTGGGGTTGTTGTGTATGGAAGTAAAACATGTTATCTCTGCTGTCATGTCACTAATACATTTGGTCAAATACAACTTGTTCCCTTCCTCTCACTGTTGTTTCATGGCAAGTTTCTATTGTGCTGCTCCTGCGTGTACCTACTCAGCTCTTCCAACCACCACTGGCTACTGATAACACCTTCTAGGGAGGATGATCCCCTCCCAGTCATTACTAGTCTTTGAGCCAGAAAGGCTAGTTTTGCTTTTAAAACCTTAAACACAAACATTATTTTGAAGTTAGCAGGATCTGTATTGGGAATGAAGGATTAAAGACACTTTGGGAGCTGATGATCATATATGATTTCAAAAATACGCGGTGTCCCCATTAAAGAAAAATAGAACAAAACCCAAACCCAAACTAACCTTTTTAAATTGATATCAAGTGTTTACATGACCGATGCAACCATTAAAATTCTGACATGAAACATGCTTGTAAATTACTAAGATCCCAGCAGTAGTAGATTTTTATCAGAACAGATGTCCATCCTGTAAATCTTTCTTAACAAACACAAGAGAGAGTTAATTGCAACTACAAAACTTAATCTGCTTATGTATAAATAAATGGGGGCTAAAGTAGACTGGGAACAACTGTTTACTGATGTTCATCTCCATGCGGAAAGAAATCTGGAAGAGATGAAAATCCATCTTTGTAGCATTAACCTCATCATCTGAAACTTGACTATGTGCACTTCATGTATTTAAAAAATCTAACCTTACTCAGATCTCCAGCTGTCTTGAAAGATAATGGTCTATGGGTCTTTGTTCATTCAGGTGGGAACCTGTAAATTGAAAAACAACATTTCTTTTTAAGCAATCATTTGACAGAGAAAGAGGAGAAAGCAAAAGTTTGACAACTGTACTAGCAATAATCTGGTAGGAAAGTTGCTATGTTGGTGCTCTTTGCTGGTTGACTGAGGCAGGTGAGTCATCAAGTTGTTAGAGAATAGAAAATTTGACTTATGAAAATGATTATCTGGATTGATAAGAGAGATATGAGCATGTTAATAGCAAAAGAAAATACTACTTGAGGAGTTTCTTTATCCATGGTACAGCTTTACAGTGCAATTGAATGGGAGACTTCCTGCTTCCATGTACTGTACAGGATGGAGTCCCCCTAACTCCCAGCAACGCAGTATGTCTGGATGTTGGTCTGGATTCTTACTGTCCAAGAGTGAAATGCTGCATTCTGGGGTGGTCACATAACTGACACCTTTACAGGGCTTGTAGATGGAAGCGGTCAACCCTTCAGTGAGTAGTAAGCTAAGGGAAAACTGAAATTTTATCGATGCTGGAGCTACATATGGATCTGGTTTGGATTTTGGTCAAAAGTTTAAAGTTGATAAAGAGGATTTCTTTTTAAAATTTGCTAATTCTGGAAAAGTCAAAGCATTTCATTTCAGAAATACCAGAACAGTTCATACTAGTTGACTTTTAATAAAGTGTTTAAAGTTGGTCTCAGAAATACAGTTCTGCTAACACAATTAAGAGAAATAATTAGTTCACAGTCATCCCTGAAGTAGACCTCCCATAGTTTTTTTGTTTTACATTTTGCAGCAAACAAGCACGAACACATAGTCACTTTGAAGAAATCAGTTTGACAGATCCATTTTTAATCTCTTTACTTGTTCAACCACATATTGAAAACAGGATCTGTGTTTTGTTTTCCCCTTTATGTCAGTGTCCTGAATCATCCAGAGATGTTCTGATGTAGATGTTCCTAGACCTTCTACAGTGAATGCCGAAAAGATGTGAAAAAAGACAAGTTTTAGGGCCACAAAGATGATTAGAGGACTGGAGCACCTCCCCTATGAAGAGAGGCTGGGGGAGCTGGGCTTGTTCAGCCTGGAGAAGAGAAGGCTGCAGGGGGACCTCATTGCAGCCTTCCAGTACCTGAAGGGAGCAGAGAAACAGGAGGGGAATCAACTTTTTAAAAGGGCAGACAATGACAGGACAAGGGGGAATGGACTAAAGCTAAAGGAAGGAAGGTTTAGATTAGATATTAGGGGGAAGTTTTTTACAGAAAGAGTGGTGAGGTGCTGGAACAGGCTGCCCAGAGAGGTGCTGGATGCCCTGACCCTGGAGGTGTTCAAGGCCAGGTTGGATGGGGCCCTGGGCAACCTTGTGTAGATCCAGGCCTGGAGGTTGGTGGCCCTGCCTGTGGGAGGGGGGTTGGAACTCTATGATCCTTGGTGTCCCTTCCAACCCATGCCCTTCTATGATTCTAATGAAATAGAAAGTTAAAAAAAAAAAAAAAAAAAGTAGCTTTCAGAATAGAGTTCCAAGTGAGTATGTCATAGAGTTGGGGAAAAAACCCCAAAAGCAAAAACCCTCCTCAAAACCATCTCAGTCATTTTTGTTGTTCTAGGGTTCAGCTTGCAAAGTTGTTTTCAGTTTACTTCGTGCTTTTTTGAGATTTAGCAAAGCAGGCCAGGTTTCTGTGGCCATAAGAACTTTCTTCCCCACCTCTGGAGCCTGCCTGCCTGTTTGTAGCAGTTCTTACTCTTGCAGCTTCTCACTTCAGCTGTGATGTTTGTCTGTGTTTACACCTACTTCTTCATGAAATACATACCTTGGGGTTTATCACAATTAATTTTCACAAATAAACTATTATCTACAAGATACAATTTCCATCTCTCATGCTGTCTTGTACCTCCCAATCAGCATTGGGGAGCACTGATGGAAAGCATTTCTGAAGGATTGGCTCCCTGGTGATATGAGGGGTGGGAGGATTACTTAAGAAGAGAAGCAATTATGGCAAGTTCAGCTCGTTTCAATAGTGGTGTCTTGGGAAGATTTTCAATTTATTTTTTCCCCCTAGTTATGTAGAAAAGGTCTCGTTTTTCTTTAACTCGTGAACTAGGAATTGTGGCAAGTGCTTTGAAACCTCCTCTTGCTGTCAGGATGTGCAGTGAAAACGTGTCACTGCTTGAAGGATCAGAAAGTCACATTGTCTTAGGTGGCTGTTCAGGTTTCCAGATGATCATTAGGAAGAGATACTTTTATCTTTGGAAAACCTTTGCACAAGAGTCATGATATTATGGTGCATAAACATGTACGGCATGTTTAGGCGTGTACATTAACATGATTAGGCATATACATTGACATGATTGCTGATATAGGGGATTTGTGCTTCTCTAACAGAGAGAAAACAAATCTATGTAACTGCATTGACTTCTTTGGAGTGTGAGATGTTGAAGTTTAATCCCAGAACACAGATGGACATTCAAAATATTTCAAAGGTTAGCAAAGATATTAGAGAAACCCACTATTTATTCAAAGAAAACGTAGCCTTCTACCGCTAACTGGGTGGCCTCCTGCAATGTGTTGACCTCATAGCTAACATCTTGACTGCAGACAGTTTATAACACAGCAACACACAGAGTTGTTGAAAGTATACTGGAGTTGAAGAGGTGAGAGGGGAAGGAAGTAGGGCACGTTGTAAGAAATGCCAGAGAATTTCCTGCATTTCGGTAACTGGATATTTTGTAGAGTTGGTTAGCAAGAATGTCTGCTAAGGATATAGGCTTGTTGGGGCTTTTATTCCTTTTTATTATTGGAATTGACATCAGGAATAAAAAAAGTCTAGCCCTTTGAAGGTTGGCAAATGAATTTATAAGTTTTAAAGAGCGTAATTTCTACTAAATGCTGCTGTATGTGCAGTATGAAAGCTCATGAAAGGTATTGCAACTGACTGACAAACATTTAGAAAATGGTTTATGGCATATGGAAAACTGGACAGGAGATGACTTGTGTAATTAAGAATTTGAAGTTTGATGTTTAGGGCCCATAAATAGTAATAACTTAAGTGTGGTGAAGTCTTAAATAATTAATACAAGCTGAAGCATTTTAAAACTTAGATATGTTAAATACTATCTGTGTACCTAAGGACTCTGCTTACTGAGACTGCAATAATTTGTCACTAATCAAGAATATATTAGAGGCACACTTTTCTTTTATGTGGAAAACTACATCTGTGTTTACCAATGTGTTTGCTTTGAAAGTACTATGAATACCACCTAATAAGAGAGCTGCCAGTTACAATTTCATAGGTTGTGCTGGGCTTTACCTCGATTCGTCTTTTACAGGCAAATAATGTTTTGGCTGCTGCACATGCCTGGTCTTTGACAAATGCTGAGAATTTATGTTTCCATTTGATTTAAAATCAATATCTAGTTCTGTATCTTAAAAGAAAAAGTAAATATGAGCATATTTTGTTCCAAATACTCTTGATGAGAGAATGGCACATATCATTTATATTTCCATTAAATTCTCTTACTGAAATCTAACAATCCCTTACACTTAGAGAATTTTTATGAGGATTGTTTCCTTACCCATTCTTCTTCATAACATAGACATTTTTTTCAGTAGGAGCTAAACAAGATGCTTCCACAAACAAGTACCATAAAGACCGTGACCACTTGTAGTCATAATTTAAATGCTCCGTAAGTTTTTAAATAGCATATTATTTTTCTCCTGCTCTTGAGCAAGGTACTTTCTATTATCTGTAAAAATGACTGAAGATAGCCTACAAATAGTTCTACAGGTTTCAAAGGTTTCTGCTGTAAATGGTCAACTTGCTGGTGTACAGGGAAATGAGAAGAGCAAGTGGAAGGAAGGGAGGGAAATTCAGAAGCTGAGATGGGGAGGCAGGATAAAACAGCAAGGACCTGCATGTGTGGTCCATGTGAGAGGTTCCCAAAGCACCTTTCCAGTAAATGACATACTCAGAATTACATTTAAGGAGTAATCATGAAGGTTTTTATACAAGGTAGCAATGATGACACCCCAAGCAAGACCTGCTGTGACAAATGTGGAATCTGAAGCCTAAGACTTGGTGAACATGAGGCCACAAAGGAGGGAAGTGCCAGCTGATTTGCACTGAAGCTCTGAAACCTTATGACCACCTTCTCCATCAACCAGCTCACTCAGTTCTTCCCTGGCCACCTTTTCCACCTGCAATTTTGTTTAGAGCTGCCTGGGTAAAAGCAATAGTTGATTTTAAAACTTACTTCTGAGCCCAGTTGACATTAACAATAATTAGAAGTAATAGGATTGCTTGGGACATTATGCTAAAGCACGTGGGTGAATCTCAGTGCTTGCAGAGACCAGGAATATAGCTCAGCATTACTCTGGCTCTCTGAGGATGCTGAATTGAAGTTGCACCCAGGCACGGCATGTGGGAAAGGGATTATACTTAGGGGTCATCTCCATATTCAGTGCTCACTACAGGGCTGTACAGAGAAGGACCACAGCTGTTCGCTTTTGTTCATCTCCTCCCATGCCTCTTCTGTCAGCCTTGGATGCTAATGTGATGCTGTTATAGGTTTTGTGTGGCAACAAGCCCCTTATTTGCAGGCTCAAATTGAAACTTTAGAGGAGCCTGTAAAACTCAATGTACTAGGAAGTAGCCATGTATCCTGCAGATAATTATCTTTATTGAAAAGATTGTATAATGTTTTTAAGTTACAATTGGTAAATAAAAGATTTTCACAGATAATGGGCTTCCTTTGATAAACCAAGGAGAACCTTTGTCTCACTGCTTTTCAGCTCTTGCCAAATTTATTTGTGTAGTATAGTGTAACATAGACTAAGATCTCCTTAGGGCTTTATTCAGCTAGTGACCATTAATTGAAAAAGTAATTTCAGATAATCCCTGCCAGTGAAATTAATCTCCTGGTTTCGATGAAGTCATACATTACCAATTTCATTAAGAAAAGATATTTTACGTTTATTTTTAAATGTCAGGTTACGATGCTTTTTTTCAGTAGCTACTAGGCTATTAAATTCTTGATACTTTAAAAAAATGTTATTATTCTTCCTTTGAAATAAAAACCAGAATATAATTTTCTGTGCTCTTAAAGCATCACAAGCTTTGCAAAGACTATAACTGCAGTTGCTTATTTTCTGTCCCAGCAAAACCCTTCCTAAAACTGATAGATGTATTTCTCAATCTGTTTTAATCTCAATGTAAATGTTATTCAACTAGCAAGTATTTAGAGTGAAATCTAGAGAGGCACTCCAAACAACTTCAGCATAGGAAGAGAGTAGTGTTACTTCAGAGGCTCACTCTAAAATCTGTACAGAGAGCTGGTTCCTGGAGCAGTTCAAGGGCACGTTGTTATTTTGTAAATGTGAGCAGCAGTGCTTTTGTCTTCTCCTGCCATTTTTAAATGTTTTAAATGCTGTACTTTATGCTTACTCCAGTCCTGTATGCATGGATGTAGTCTTCAGTGTGGTGTTAGAGGACTGCTCTTTGGTACCCTGTGGGTGAGAGACCAAAGTTCAGAGATTCCCAGATTGACAGAATCGTAGGGGTTGGAAGGGACCTCCATAGATTATTGAGTCCAACCCCCCTGGCCAAAGCAGGTTCCCTAGGACAGGTCGCACAGGTAGGTGTCCAGATGGGTCTTGAATATCTCCAGAGAAGGAGACTCCACCACCCCCCTGGGCAGCCTGTCCCAGGGCTCTGTCACCCCCACTGTGAAAAGTTCTTCCGCATGTTGGTGTGGAACTTCCTGTGCTCCAATTTGCAGCCATTGCCCCTTGTCCTGTCCCCACAGACCACTGAAAAGAAGCTGGCTATTTCCCTTTGTCTCCCACACTTCAGATATTTATAAACACTGATCAGATCCCCTCTCAGTCGTCTTTTCTCAAGGCTGAACTGTCCCAGTTCATTCAGCCTTTCCTGATACTATGTGTAATGTATAAACCAGTAGCATTCTAGTTCACATACATTTTCTATATAGAATCATTTTTTTATATATATATGTTGTCATATTAAAAGACTGTTGTCCAAATAGCATTACCAAATAATCAGTTGATAGCAAAGATAACAGTTAAAGCTGCTGATTCCTCTGGAATTCATTGCCTAGGCTTCCATGCAGCTGGCTGTGCTCTCTGGGTACATGGTTGCATGGTCCTTTCCCCAGTGTCCCATATCACCTAAGGCACAAAATGAAATGACTACATTTCTTGTGACCTGTTCTCTGATATTTATCATTACAGCATCTGAATATTTGCCCTTGCAACCTACCTTCATTAGTGTAGTGAGGGGATGGGATTTTTTTGTTTCTTTGTTCTTAATGTGTTATGGATTAGTACCTGAGGGGCTTCAAGGTCAGTGTTTGCTAATTGTAGAAGAACAACTGGAGATGCTATGGCCCAGATTGTTCTTATTATTTAGTTTTAGTTGTTACATTCTGAGCATAGATCTTATTGTCTTCCATGTCAGCTGTGCCAGCTCAGCACTTCTCCAGACCAGGCCTTTAGCATGTTCATTGAGAAAATGCAATTAGTGAGCATATGCAAAGAGGTTGGTTTATTTTACATTACTACCAACATACAGGAATCTTGTGGCACAAAGAGAAAGGAAAGCACATTCTCCAGGCGACACTGAACTCCTGTGACCAAGAGACTGTATTTTCTCTTCCTGCAACTCTTTGCTTTATTCTTTACCAGCTCCCAATTCAGTCATCACATGACAGCAGGGAATGTGAAAATCAGTTTATCTCAAAGCCCACGTGTGCTCTGTGCTTCATACTTGACTATGCATTCAGCACTTTCCATCCTGAGTTGGTGTTTGCACTTCTTAGAGCTCCCCCACAGTGCAGTCACAGGTCAAGCTGATTAGTTTATATGTAGCAGATTATTAAGCACAACCATTTTTCCCTCATGTCCTTCACCGTATCTGTAAGTGCTGATTACACTGGAGAGTCAATTTTAACCTCTGGTGTTGTAATACAAAGCATGCTCTTCTTTTTTTTTTTTTTTTTTAGTAGACAGTATGCTATTTTCTCCTGTACTGGTGTTATGAGAAGGTAGCTCTTGGTAGGACTGATATGGTCCAGAAAAGCTGAGAGTTCAGGAGAATATTACTGTGTAGTCCTTGGACCTCTCAAGGCATGAGGCTGCTCAGCAAAAATGGGACTTACTAGCAGTATCAAAATTGGTTCTGGTGTGCAAAACCTGATTTACCTCATTGACTTTGAATAGCAAATTTGGGCAAGTTTTCAAGTATACCTGAAATTTTCACATGTGCCAGCTTTTATGTCCGTGCTCAGAATTACGAACACTACGGAGATCTTTACCTAAATGAGAAATTTTTTATCTCAAATTATTCTAACTGGGGAAAACAAATTTATCACTTAGTGCAAAAACTAGTGAGGAAATTTTCAAGCCAAACAGCTGAATTTTGGCAAAAGTACACACTATTAAAATACATATTTTGTAACAAAATCCAGGCAACATTAGTACTGTTTGCTGAAATCCCCATTGTTTGTATCAAGTTCTGTTTCAACCATAAACTCCTGATAGCAAGATTATATAAGAATAAAGAATTTACAAAGCCGTCTTAGGTCACTTTAATCAGTTGTTATATTGGTATATAACAATATGCTGCAACCTCTGAATCAGGGGCCGAAGGATCATTCACAACCAGGTCCTTAGTGGCGGGTGCTGCTGCCTGCACAGAACCATCTAGATATCAGAATTTCCACCTGAATTCAAGCATTGGCTTCAAGTTGGAGCACAGGAAGTTCCTCACCAGTATGCAGAACTTTTACACAGTGAGGGTGACAGAGCCCTGGGACAGGCTGCCCAGGAGGGTATTGCAGTCTCCTTCTCTGGAGATATTCAAGACCCATCTGGACGCCTCCCTGTGTTATCTGTCCTAGGGAACCTGCTTTGGCAGGGGGTTGGACCCGATGTTCTCTGGAGGTCCCTTCCAACCCCTAAAATTCTGTGATTCTATTAGCATGCATCAATATCGTCATAGGATATAGGGATGAAATGGTTTGACACTGTATGCTGTTAGCATGATTTGTAGATAAAAATGCACAGAATGAGTCCTTTTAATTTTATTATCCTCATGGAGAGAAGAGACTGAAATAGGAGGGGATGCAGTGGTCTCTCTGGAAATATTTCGTCTGTGTGTACATTGCAATAGGAAGCAGTTTTGCTTATGTATAAACACAGCGTGACCCCCTAGCAAGGAAGACTTGAACCAGAGGCAAGAGGAAAATCTAGTAAAATATTATCAAGTAGATTACTATTGTCGGTGATGTACATCTGTCTTACCTAAAGCTTACCTTCAGCAACTTCAAGGCTGGTCAAAAGTCATACTGAAGTGACTACCCATTCTCCATGAATGACCAGAGGAAGTGACTGAGATGTTCCTGACACACGATTGTTTAGTAGGGAGTCAGGAAGACCTCTCATTTCCCTTCACTGCAGAAGGTCGCTGTGTTCCCAACTTGCTAATGCTGAGAAGACAATACAGGCCCCTAGTCAGTAAACCTAATTAGAGAGCTGTTCTGCTCCCCTATCAACTGCAACTACGAGAGGCAATCTCATTAGCGTGTGGCCTGCTGAATGCAGGCGATGGTTGTGCCTTTTCAAGCTGTAATGCATTTTTTGCTGATAACATACCCCTAGCAATTATCCTTTTCTTCATCAATTTTGTGGGTGTCTAGGGCTTTGGAATATTAGCTCTTCTTCATGTCTGTCGCTGTTAAAACCGTTTTAAAGAAATATAGCATGGCAGCCTTGGGCTCATAGGCAGCTGATGGCAAATCCGCTGTGGTTATCTAGTGCTGGCAGTGCAAATGGTCCTGCATTGATAAATACAGGATTAGGGGTGTGTTTAAGTTTTGCAGTGTTGAGAGTGAAATTCAAATGTTGTGAACTCCCTCCGGCAGCTTGTCTTTGGACATCTGAGGTAGAAGCACCTTCTTAGAATCACGGGGCACCGTGACTGCTATTGAAAATTGTGACATTGTTTTTAGTTTTGACTTCAGAAATAACAGGTACCATTCGCTAAATGCAGCTGATTTCTTTAAAAAACACCACTAAAACAAAAAAAATCCCCCCAACCCAAAAATACACTAGAAAAATAATTGGTTTATACACTTTTAAACTTTCCTTTAATACTAGCAGAGCTGGGTTGGTGGTTTTTTTTTTTTTTAAAATTGCAGAACATTGTTGACACAGCAAGAATTGATGCTTGCAAAATGAAAAGGAAAGAAAATACAAATTCCTCTCCTGCTATTAGCTATTCTAAGCTTTTCTCAGTGTAGATTTTCTAAAGAAGTTTTTTTGCAAGTGAGACGACAAATTCTTTTGTTTCTATTATTTGATGTAGTGTGCTCTTTAGTGAAGTGACAGAAACTGGTATTTACAGAGCTAATTCAATTAAATAATAAGTCCTTCTTAGTGGATTAGAGAATAGCAAAACATTGAGGATTTCAGTGGGAAAAAAAGTAATGCATAAACCAAAGGCAGTTTTGTAACTAAACTGTATGCAATTGTAAGAGCCATATGTAATTACATTACAGGGAACAAAACCCAGTTTCTTCTTCTGAAGATTATTTGCATAGTAGGAGTAGTCCATTTCCTGAGGACCCGATTTGGTAAGGTGTGCTAAATTCACCATGGTTTCTCCTGTAGTAGAAACTTCCTAGTAGCTTACAACAGTTACACACTAAAAAATAAAAATGGGAAATTTCAGAATTGATTTTTCCCTGCCGATGTTTCCCTCTGGTAATTTATTTGTAAACAGACATTTTGAGGAAAATACCCTCTACATTTCCAATCAAAACATACATTATAATTTAAAATCTTGTTAATTTGACAACACTGCTATTGGTTGTCAGTGACAATGGAAGAAATATTATCAATAGTAATTCTTGATTACTATTTCTCCTTAATTAAATCTGGTCCTTTTATAAAATTGATTTTGATAGATGCCTCAGGTTCATCAGTGAGCTTTTTATTGCATGGTGGAGAACAGGCCTCTTAAACCTTGAGTTCCTTCAGGTTTATTATATTATTTTTGTACTTAGGTGGAGACATGGCTAACCTAAACTTGACTGTTGCAGAAGTTAGGTTTCTAGTCTGTGTGTGTTGTCTGGCATCGCTGCAAGGCAAACACAGAAAGATGGGAAGGCTCAGGGGGTGAGTCACTCCACCTCCCTCTTTCCATTAATTATACAAGAAGCTCAAGTATGGATGCTAAATTTTTAAGTGACTGAAATTTGATAAAATGATGCTGTAATTAGTTCTGGGCTCTCCATATTGATATTTTCTGCTTTTCCTACTCAGCCTGAATAAACACTGACTTAGAAGTAGCACGGTTTGCTTTATCTTTCCAGAGCAGACTGCTTCCCATGATGATTTCAGGGCAGTCACACAGAGCAGCTCCTGAGTTCAGTTCTCAGGCTTTCTTGTGATGCTCAGTCTTCTTTCAAATTTTGCTTGGTCTGTTTTGGCTTGTGTAGTGGAGCTGATGATACAAGCTGCGATGGTTTACAGCCTGCATTTTTCTTCACTTCATCTAGTATCAGTGTGAATGCCATTTAAAAAAGAAAAAAGTGGGTTGGTAAAATAATTTTAAACAATGCTGTTGGCTCAACAAGAGCAAGAAGACAGCACCTAAGGTTTCTGGAAACACAGAAATTTTTTTTTTCCAAATTTTTGACTGAAAAATATACTTGGGATCAGGCAGATTTGCTTGGGAGTGCTGTTTGTAGAAAGTCAGCCTGCTGCTCTGCTGTGGTATCTCATGGTGGATCGTAATGTAAGGCTGGTTTTATATGGCTTTACCTGTTGTGGAGCTTGTTAACAAAACCATACAAATTTAAGGAATTAAGCAATGACTCTTTTAATAAACAGGCCAAGCTTATCTTTAGGAAAATGGCGTTTACCTTTCTTTTCCTCCCATTCTTGGTTCAAAATGTTACCGGATGGCCTAAGACACTTGCTGAATAGGGAGCATGTTCCCCACTCAGACCCCTAAAAGGGGAAACTTTTGGGTGGCCTGATATTAATCAGTTTGAGAAGTTTTCTGCTGAACATGTCTTCTGAAAAAATCATTGGCAAGAGCAAAGTTCTTTCTGAGAAAATATTCCCTTTGCCGTGTAGGAGGGACAAAAATGTGCCTTTCCAGGGAGCTGCTGGTTGGTGGGGGTTTGCAGAGTACTGTCTGGTATTTCTTCTGCCTCCTTTCTGGGAGGCAGAGAGCAATCCCTGAAGGTAACAGTGCCATCTTGGGCTCCAGCACTGTAAAAGCACAAGTAGGAAGTTCTGCCAAGAAGGTTCCTTTTTTAATGCTGGAGAGATGCTTGTTGTTACCTTAGGGCAGGAAGACACAAACCATGATGTTTCTTCTCAAGCACAGAGATTCAGCCCTTCTCACAAACCATTGAACTATGTCTACTTACAATGAGAATCTTTTTGCTCCTAATTTAGTGCTTTCTTCTGAATTCTTTACAGTGCCTTTAAGAAATCCTCAGTGGATGCCTACAAAGAAGTTCTAAAAGCTGTTTTATTTCCAATATCTCTGTAATTTGAATCTTTTTTTTTTCTCTAGACTTTGTATAAACTCGTTTTACTTGTTACAAGGAGGAAACTACAGTTTTTAACACATAGGTAGATTCTTGGCCTTCAGTTTGCATGAATTGATGTTACTCACAGCACATGGCATATGTACAGGAAGAGGTTTAATTCTGAGCAGAGCCTGGTGCTTTCTGAAAGTTTCACCACATGAAAAAAAAAATCTTTTCCAGATGAATTGTCCAACATATACTTTGGGTGATATATTTCTATGTTCATCCCATAAAATATAAAGAAGAAATAAAAAAAACCAAGCCAGCACATCAAGATTCTGAAATTATGCTGGGTTTTTTCCTGGAGTCTAAATTAGGTCTCATGAAAATATCTCAATAGCTAAGGGTACATCTACAGGATCTCTAATTATTAAGAAGATAAGTAAAGATAAGCACCTTCCTCTTACCCTGCCAGAAAAACCCCACGTGCATGACTTGTGTAGAAAGAGGTGCATCACCTCAGCTCCATATTTAAGATACTGAAACATCAAATTGACTGCAATAGCGTCATTCCTCTAAATTTTGCATGCCTATTATCTGACCATTTGCTGCTTGCCATGTTCTGGTAGTGATTTGTAGCCGTGAATGGTCAAGGACATAAGACGAGCTGTCTGTGGGGAAAAGTAATTATGGGGCAGGGAGAGCACCTGATGCACTTGGGGAAAAGAAAGAAAATTTAAAAGGTCAGATAGCTAATTAAAGATTCTAATTGCCTCCAAAAAAAGGGGGGTGAGGGGAACCACATTTCCTCTGCATGGTGAAGCATTCTCTTCAACTGCTCTAGGAAAAAAAAACAGGAACGAGTTCCTTTCATAAAATAAATATGGTTTTCATACACTGTGTATAAATGGTCTTTGGAAATTGCCTCATCTTATTTAAAAGGATATATGCATAGCTCCTCTATTTAGTTAAATCATACCCATAATCTTTATTCGTGTTCTACAGAAATAAATAATACAATATAAATAGTATAAAGAACTCCTGCACAAGTCTTATGAAATCTATTTGATGGGTTGATTATGCCTAATTGCACACTTGTAAAGCAAGTGAGCTTTGCTATTGTAGCTACTATGATACGATAAGAATATGTATCAGACATGAGAGATCTTAAATCTGTTTTAAAGACATAGTAAAGTGCTAACAATGGAATAAGAATAAGATAAGCGTTTGTTGTTCTCTATTTTGGGATAACTACAAAAAAAAATCTGAATCAGTAATGTGGAGTTGTGACTGATGGCTTGAAAAGCACTCATGAGGGAGTTAATAAACCATTAATGTGATGTTCATTTTTCTTATGATGGTCATCTTTTCACTTGAGTGCCTGAGACAGTCTGTCCCTATGTCACTTAAATAAGCCATATGTTTTATTCATTCTCTTAAAGAACAGACATTACGGTTACTCTCATATGTAAAAGGAAGGAAGGGAGTAGTGACATTTAAACAGTTTTTTACGATGATGGAGATGTTTAGTCACATTTACATGGTTAGGCAGATACTAGGAGACATCCATCCTATAGCTTGAGATAAGTTATATTCATGTGTGGAATAGCCAGCTGTTTCAGCTATAGTTTTGATTGGCTTCACTTACTGTATTTATGGGAGATCATTGCAGAATTCTTATTTATTTTTCCTGTTTTAGAGGACACTGATCTATGGTTATGGCTGTTGACTTTGTTTACCAAATTGAAGAATTACCTTCCTGCCCACTGTTTCAAAAAATGATTAGCTGTACTACAAATACTAGAATTAATCCTCTGTCCTTTGAAAAAACTGTAGTAAACTGGCTTTGAGAATGGCTTTGCTTTGTGGACAGAGGGAAAGGGGTGCTCCCCAATGCTGTCTGCAGCAAGGAAATCTGCTCTATAGTTGCTGTTACGCGCCAAGAGCTTTTGCATCCCTTGCTGTGGCCTCAGGTCAGCCAGGAGTGCTTACATCTAGTTTCAGCAAGGCATTTAATTGTGTGCTTAACATTAAATTCAGCAAAGCCTATACATGTACTTAACTTCCACACTTGTTTGCTGTTTTTTGGAAGAGTGCTTTGCTCAATTGGGATTACAGGAAGGAAAAACAGATTATCCTGGTGAGGTAGATAACCATGGATGCCTGTGTCTGTACCAACATCAAAGGCATCTTTTTTCAGCTTAGAAGCACTCACATCAAAACCACGATGCTTCCTTTGCAATGATGTGGTTAGCAGAGGAAAGGGTGCAAGCTCTATCCTCTCTGTAAGAACAAGCCTTTATGACTCCACAGCCTGTCTGTTCCATCAGAACAAGAGAGGGCACTTGGAGTTGCCTTTCCCTGCTCACTAGTTTCCCTCCAGAGTGGCTGGCATTGAGAAATGCTTTCCCATATTGCTACCTGCCTCCTTCCCTTTGATACTGCCAAAGATGAGTGTGGAGGGAAGGGTTACAGCTGTGCAAGAAAGGCACTGGGGACCCACCAGTACTGCTCTACAAATTACCTTATTTCTGTGGTTCTCTCAGAAAGTGTCAGGTCCTAACACAGTACCTGGGCTCTTCTCCACAGCATCACAGCTTCCCAGATGCTCACCAAGGGCCTGTTCATTTCTGTATGTGGCATTTCTAGGACAGAGCCTACCCACGTTTAGTAGGTGAGAGGAGAGGAGTGAGTTTTGGTAGGTGAGAAGAAAAAAAGGGGGGTACAGTTCTGTTGGTAATTGTTAAGGCATACTTCCAGTACCTTACACCACCCCTTCGTTCATTAACACAGAATTCAAGTTAACAGCAGCCAACCTGCACTGACTTACAGTCTAATGCTGCTCCAGCTCAGCTGCCTGCACATTTTCCCTTGGGATCCACCAGAGATACTGCTTTTAGTCAGCTCCCTGTGGAGCTCGGGAGACCATAGCCATGTAGACTTCTAACATGGTATCTCATTAAAGGCTACAAAAGAAGATGCAGCATAAGGGATGCAGGACAGATCTGTTGGTGAATTTACAGTTGGGATGGAAGCATATGGTCATTCTTTATCATAGGCACATCTCTCCATCTGATTCCTTTAAGGATCTGTGCTGATCATGTTCAAGTTAGGTCTGAAAGTGAATTAGTAATAATCAGAAGCCTGTATGCGATAACAGCAACAACTCACAGTATGTAATGTTGTTTTCTTTTTATTTACTGTTGCTGTAAGTGGAATATTTGAATGCACCAGGTGTATTCTTACTAGACAATATTGTTTGCCATTCTGGCTTGTAAATGTCCTTAGATTGGAGCCAGGGAAGCCTCATATTTTCTAAGTAGAGGGTTTATATATTAGAATTCAAATGTAAGTTACAGTCCATATTTTGGTGGCTGGTTCTTCAGAGATGACAGGCAGTCTAACATCTTTCCTGCTGGATCACACTGTATTACTGCATACAGATTTTGGGAGCAAATTGGCCTTTCATTTTGCAGTGCCATGAGTAGTGGATTTGAGTCCTGGACATGCTGGCACCAGAAAGTTGGGAGGAATTCATCAATGATGATTACAGTTTTAGATTTCATGAGGACCTATTAAAAACTAATTATATAGAATTTGTCTAAATGGTGAAATAACAATATGCCATTGCAGAAATATTCTCACAGGAGAAAGCTGAGAATTGCTAATGAAGAAAAGATGATCAATTCAAGCCCCTGTGTGCTAGACTACTGCTTTGCTACTTAACAGAAACTGTGTGCTAGAGGGCAGTGTGACTTGTAGCAGGCTAGATCCTTGTGTATGTTACTTTGTATAATCAGCTTAATGTTACTTAATTTATAGTTGTGCTCTGATGCCAACTGCTGTTTCAGATTTCTCTCTCAAGTCCTGTGAGTGAAGTTGGTGGTCAATCAGCCAGTCAGGATGCAATGTGATTGCCCACGGCATACCTCAGAAGTGTCAAATGATTAGACACTTAATTTAGTAGTTTTAAGCAATCAGTTGGAAAGTGGAAGCTGGAGTTACACAAACCTTGTAACCCTCTATTAGGGGGGGAAAAAAACCACTCTGTGTAGTTGTTAAACACCTCCAGCATAATAGAGCTTGATTTCGATGAGGTGCTGAGGTGCCTGAGCCCTCAGAATCAAGTAGTGTGGGTTTGTGCAGGTTAATTTTTTTTTTTGGTGGATTAGCCCAATCACATCGGGTCTTGAAAGTCATAGTGTAAGCACAAGCTCAGTAAATAAGAAAATGATGTTTGGTTTTGACAGAAAGCCTGTAGAGAATAGATGGAAGGTCCTCTAGGTTTCTGCTTTTATGGACCAAGCTTCCCAGGGACATGCTGTACACTCTATCTAGGGATTTTCCAACCTGAAAATGTAATGTACAGTGAAGGGATTCTCCATCGGTGTTTCAAGATATACCCATGGCCCAAATCAGCACATTAGTACCTTTTAAAATCTTTCTTAATTAAAACTAAAGTCCCTGAGTTTATTTTAAGTTTTGTCAATAGATGGGTGCCATTGTAGTATCTGAGAACTGTGGAAAAACTTGCATGATTCTGCCTGTGTGAAGGCTCATTCCGTTTTCATGCATACGCATATCCACTTCCCAAGGGGTAACTCTTTAATATTTATATTACAGTGTTGATCATGAGCCCTAGTCAGGACCAGGGACCTGGTTTTTGTTCTCTTTTTAAGAAGATGGTCCCAGGAAATGTAGCAAATGAAAGATGGGTGATGAAAATGGAAATTAGTCTTAGTGTCTTTGCTGATGAAGGATCTGGCAAAAATGACAAGTCTTAGGTTTGGAAAGGTAGCATCTTACACTATGGATAATAGCTGCCATTGAAAATGAAGACATCTTTGTGTGCACTAAGTAAGATGTACAAGTTTCCTCACTGGGTTGTATTATATCCAGCCAGCCTCCTCCAACAGTTGTGTCAGGAATACGGACCTTCATTTCTTCTTCTTAAACTTGTTAAATGTGAAGCATGCTCTGTAAGAAACTGATAATCAAACAACAGGGGGAAATGAAAAATCTCAACATTGAACTTGATGACAGAACAAAAAATTATTTGAAATGCAAAAAAAAAAAATGCAGTGAGAAAAGGACACAGTCATAAGCAAGCATCCCAGCAGTGTCACAGGTATTCTCAGAAACCTGTTAGGAATTGCCAGACTCCTGCATACATGTACCAAATTCCCTCTTGAGCACTGTGTGGAACCCCATGGAAACAGATGTGACTGGAAAACAAAAGCCAATGAGGTGCTATAAAGAGAGCATGGACAATTCAGTTTTTACTAGTTCAGTGAGTCAAGAGGGAGCTGAAACTATAATAAGGTCAGAGATACACACAAAATAGTAAGGAATATTTTATAATACTAACAGTAATGAGTGGGCTAGATATTTGCATAGTTCAAATAACAAAACAACTAACCTTTAAAAATCTTCCTGTTTAACATGGTTTGCTGTATTTTTTTTAATCTGACCAAGATAATCTACTCAGCAAGTGCTCAAGAAATTGCAGAAATTGCAAAAATAACAAGTCTTAGGTTTGGAAAGGTAGCATCTTACACTATGGATAATAGCTGCCATTGAAAATGAAGGCTTGAGTCATTATTTTTTTCACACTTTTTCCTATGAAAATGCTGTGACATACTTTGAATTTTGTTTTTTCTAGCTGTCATGATAGCCAACCATGCCACCAGTGGCTCTGGAAATTCATTAATTGTTTACTCAAAGTGTATAATGCTTCAGAAAGAGTATTTGTTGCAAGCTCTGGAAACTATTTTGACAATATACAGTGAGACAAAATCAGCATCCAGTGATTTGAAATAGCATTGTTGAAAAATGAAAAAAAGAAAAAATAATCAAAAATTATACATCACACATAACTTACTTCCCTTTGTCCTCTTATAACTTTCCAAAGACAAAGAAACAACCACGCCAAGCAATCCACTTGCAGTGACGAAATGCCTGATTACAACCTTAATATGTAATTCACTTTGTGAGAGAGGGAGAAACTAACAAATAAGCCAGGTTTCTGAGTCTTTAGATCTCCAGATCAGTGCTTAGCTGTCACTGTGAGCTGCATCTTAAATAGACGGGGAGGATTTGATCTATCTACAGTGTCGGCTTTGTATGATAAAAGAGATCATTTGACCTAGCTAGAATGTGTTCCTGAGCCACAGAAGATGAATATTGCTTTAATGGCCTTCAAATTTAAAAATGAAGTACAAGTGATGTGAGAATTACTATAGTCTTTGCTGTGAGTAAGCTCTCAGAATCGTTATATTAGCTGGCTTTACTTAAAAAAGAAGAGAATACTGGTAAGCTAGGGTCACAACAACAGCAAGGGAATTTACAAGTCCAATGTCTGATGATGGAGATCGTAACTGCAGCATCTGAAGGTTCAGTCAGCAGTGCAGGCTAATGGAATCTTCAGAGACATAAACTGCTAAGTAACAAGAATACCAAGTGGAAGCTTGGTGCACTGCCTGTCCTGTCGTCTAGAAAAGTCACAGTGTTGCATTTAGGATAAAATAATTTGCTTTTTATGTGTTATATTTTGAAAAATTGGAGATTTGCATAACCTTTCCTCTTGACTATTTCTATGGATGATAATCTCTTTGGCGGAAAGCTGACACAGGAGGTTCCTGACTTCTCCCCTGCAGCATGTTTTGCTTGCTGCCTTCTTTCAGGACTAACAGCAGCTTCTTTACAGAAAGATGTGCATAGGTGGTGTGTCAGCTGCTTTCAGCCCTCATAGAGTATAACCATCCTTGGGTCAATCTTTCTCTTTGTAGCTCAAACTCATTTACCAGAGGTATAGTCCCTAAACATAGGGATCCCGATGGGTGTCCTTTGGTCAAGTCATAGGTAGTGACACGTGAGCGTTCCTAATACTCAGAATTGTGTGTATCACCCTATGCAGTGGGACGTGGTGCCCTCATATGCCATGGTCATTAAAGAACTTCAGTGCTTGACAGACATAGAAATAATACTTGTATGTGTTAGATCTGTTCAACGTGGTTATTTTTAAATGTGTGTGCTCTCTGAACGATTTGCGGCTTTTATCATGTACCCTCTGTGTTTTGCTTTTCACATCTGCTGTGGAAAAAAAGAAATATTTTTATTTTCCTTCCCCTTATTTTCTGTTTTTTGCTCATTTTGTCCCTTTTTATCTAAAGACAGCAATTCTGAACATAACTGCAGGCACTGCATTTGAACACTTAAAATGTGACAGTTCTTCTGAGAATTGTCTTATTTTCACCTCTCTCCTCCATTCACTAATTCATATTAGAAAACTTCATTTGATAGTCTTTTCTTTTCCATTTCTTCTTTTTATATCTTGTCCCAATATCTGCCATGATTTACCATCCCGATGGGTCCTCCTCAGGCATGGACTTTGAGTTATTAGACTGGAAGAGTGAATTTTAGCTGGCGAATGCATAGGTTGTGCTAAGAATTTCAGCTGTCATATTCACTTCTCTTTTAGCACCTAAAGAGCTTAACTTCCACTGCAGAAGTTTGGGCAGTCTCTCACTATTGCCTACTACCCTAAAAGCTATGAAAGATAGGAGATAATCTGTGTGATGTTTCTATCAATACTGTTGATTAGACCTGGCCTCAAACTACAAGTCAACAGTACTGAGTGTTGTAGCAGCAGAAAGCAATATGGGATACTTGAAAAAATCAGGGTAAAGCTATTTTTGGGTTATAAATCCTCAGCTGTAATGCACAATTTACATAGCAGATAGTCCTCTCTAACTGTGGCTTTGGATTATAGATGTGGCTGTGGAGAAACTGTGCCTCCAAAACATGGATAATTGGAATAAAATGCTCTCCCTCTCCAAGGTCATTATTCTGACATAAAAGTTCTTACTGAGACAGCCTTGCTTTAATGTCCTTCCTTTTATGAAGAGTGCATTGATTAATCCATAAATGCATAACTTAATTTTCGGGGTGTCAGCTCTATATCACTTCCTACCTTTATTTCTCTTGTCTTCGAGTGACAATTTACACTTCTGAGAGGTTGATAGGTTTTTATTGAATTAAGCTTATTTACAGCGTTACGGTGATGAGGCATTCCAAGGCAAACCTCCGGGCAGAGAGGTGCTCTGCTCTGTTCTGCCGGTGTCTGCCTCCTTGTGTTCTATAGCGAGCGCTCAGCCAGGCCTCCCACTTTCCGTTTCCTAACACATAGCTTGGTGTTTGCATTGCACAAAGCACTTCTGACATCAGCAGTCAGTGTCAACCGGTAGGAATGAAACAAGGGGGGAGGAAAAATATAGCAGGTGGCCCCTCAGGCCTTGCAGGTGCTGAAGTGTAGTTGTTCATATGACCTTTCTATGCACACTGAAACCACATATGGCTGGCCATCTACTCCAGTGATGACAAAGCAGAAGCAAGAAAGAACTTGGTAGGCCACAAATACTTATTTTGCTCTAGCAATAATTTTTCCTTATTCAACCTGGTACTGATGAACCTGATACTGATGAACCTCATTCTCTTAACAGAGAACTGAGAGAGATTGTGGAGAGCTAGAGCAGGCAGAATTTTGGCATGAAGTCAGGTGATTTGAGGTTTTTTTAATTGATGATTTTCAGTCCAATCTGCAGAACAGTGCTTGCATTAAGTGCAGAACCACACATGGTCCTAAAAATTGGAAAGAAGTAACAGAAGAGTGAGGTTAGTTGATGCAGTTTTAATGAACAGACACTGGCCTAATAAATATCACTTAAAACACTCGTTGATTTCGTTGTCGAAGATCAAATTAAGTTCTGTGGGGTTTTAAAAATTATTTCTCATGAAAATATCTAGTCATACATGAATCAAAATGATGTGTATGTGTATATGAAGAAATTAGGTTATATGTACCTTGTGCTTCCTCAGTTACTATGATGAATGTGGATAAAACTAAAATACAGATTCACAGTGAAAACCATCGATCTAGGTAATGTGATGACAACATCTTTTTGGTACAGTGGTGCACAAAGTCAAATTAAGATTGAAGGGCAGTGCAAACAGAAGACAGGAGTGCTGTCTGCAAATGAGAGACTTATGGGTTATTTTGGAAGATCCATAATCAAAAGAAAGAGTTGACAAGGCACAAGACAAGCAGAGTCAAGAGCAGCAATGGTGTTCCAGGCTATAGATACCCTATAGGGCTTCTGACGGGAAGGATTTAGGGGGAACTGCAACACCAAAAAGTAGATAAAACTAAGGTAATCTCCCAAACTGCTTCCTTCATACAATCCTTATGGTATGAGTCTGATTGAGACTAAGCATCAATCAACATGCTTTTCTTGTAGCTTCTCAATTAGCTGGCAGGTCACTGTCCCGCGCTTGTCGCAGCTTTTGCAATTCTTATCTTGTGTGCTTAGACTCTCACTGCATGATCTCAGTGAATAAATAGAAGGGAATAACTTAGCCCTTCTACAGGGTATCAGAAAAGGAAGGACAGGTTGGAAATAAGAGTTTTAAGATAGGTTAAGAACAGGTTACAAGCAAACAGAAATGGCTTTTGCCTTTTCTTTTATGTAAGCTATTCTTTACTGGTGTTCCTTTACTTTAGCCCATTATTGTTCTTTCTATTTCATTCCTGTTGTTCTTTTGAGAAAGGCATTTGTTTCACCTTGAACAATGATAAATAGTGATACGTTTTAAGAGTGGAAATGTGTGTGGCAATTGCTAGAAGCACCTCATTTACTGTGTACCAGTCACTAACGAGTAGTATTGATTGACGTGGGGGAAATTATCGCTTAATTTATAGATGTGAATGCTGTAGTTTGACCTGATGATTATAAAATTCAGAGTCAAGTGTCAGACATATTACTAATGAGATAAAATGCCCCACAGGAAGATTTTGATGATAGTCACAACTTAATATGCTCGTGCAAATGAATTCTTAGACTGTGGAGTAATTAACTTGTCAATGTATAAGCTTTTACACTTATTGTTTAGAGTATTATCTGGAATTGTGAAATAAAGTCCTATTATTGTTGGGCAGGAATTCTGCATATTGGAAGTATTGCCTAGATGGATTCACCATTCATATCTTTGAAGTACAGCATTGTAAGGTCACAAGCTAATTCAATATCTCAAGAGTAACCTCGATTTAAAAAAAAAAAAGGAATGAACTGCTAAGGCTATGAAATTTAGTACCTTGTGAGTTCCTTTCACCTTTCATGTAAGAAATCCTGACCAATCAGATATAAACAACTCAGAAATGACGATTTTTTTTTTTCCCCCTGTCTTTTGGGGACATCTACATTAAATAATAATTTCCCTGTATGTTAAATATGCCTATAATATGGAATACTTTGTCATATTCTACCATTTTTAAAAAGTCTAAACAGTACTATATTAAATACATATGTACTGTATAACAGCCTCTGTAATGTAATATGTATGTTTCCCCTTACATGAGTTTGAGAAACTCAGTTTCTACCTGAAGATGTCTTCATATTCAGATGAAATACCACATTTTTTTTTTGCATACACAGCTGGATTTCATTCTGTAAGCTATATTTAATTATGAAAACATGGTTGCCAGTTTACTAGTGTCTCAATTTTCTCTTGCCCTCTTGGTTTGTTTTTGGCTCTCCCATCCCTCCTCCCCCACATTGCGAAAATAAATAAAGGATGAGCTTCTGGTGTTTTCTAAAGAAAGTTAAGCTTCACTGACATTGAGTAATTTCTTTTACAGCTCACATGCACTTTGAATTTAAAATTTAATCTGTTCAAATCAGCTTGCATTACCAGGGAATTGTGCTTAGCATGTTCCATGAATGATTCAGTAGATCTTAATAGCTACCTTAGTAATTTCTTATGAATCATTGAAAGGGATCACATTAGTAAACAGTAAGTGCTAAGCACATTTTTCATTAAATCGTATTTCTCAAATATTGTTGATTCCAGATCTGTTGTGTAGATGTCATGTGAAGAACTATGTTTCATCTTGGATTTATTGTGCATGAAGAAAAGGGTATTTGATTTGGTTGGGTTTTTTTTAACTCTCCACAACTGATATAACGAGCGCACCACCACAACCACTGTGGCACAATCCAGTGGGGTTCCCAGCCCATAGTGTTCTCCTCTATGGACCAACCGTAAAAGTGATATAAACATACCGCTGGCTTGCACATAAAGCCCTCTCTGTATTGTACTTGCTTATCACATGTACTACTTATGAATTTCTTGGAAGGCAAATAGTGCTATTAGCAACTGGAGGAATCAAAATTGCTCATGGTAGTAGTAATTATTAAGGGAGGTTGATGTTTTGTAAACTTTATGTCCCAAAGACTTTGAAGTAGCTCTGAATTTAGCAGTAAGAAAGTAGAGTGCTTTTTCTTAATTGCGGTTCCCTTGAAAGTTTAAATTATGAATGAAGAATGCCATTCTTCACTGAAAGATGGTAATATGTATTTAAATTCAGTTCCATTAACAAAAAAGAAAATATAAATATCTTCCCATTCAGAAGCTTCATTCAACTGTATAGTTGCAGTTATCGTCTATTGCTAGTATTTACATTTTCCCCTTTTACTTGGAATTTAGAATACTCCCAATAAAGGAAATTTTTAAAAAGTTGTATTTATTTAAGAAAGGCATATGCCACTAAAGAAGAATATGTAGGATTTAATATCATATAGTATTTTGATGTATTCAGTGAACTGTTTCAGGTGTGATTGTTACTTTAACATTGTTATTGCTGCAACTGAATACATAGGCCACAGAGCTGCAAGAACAAAGAGTGGATAATTATAAACTTGGGAGCGCCGGTGTAACTGCTTACTTAGCTTTTGTGCATTTTTAACTGAGAAAAATTGCAATATAAATTAGGTAAACAAGCCAGTCACTTTTCTTTTTGAAGTGTGGGATGGAGGGACAGCGATACCCAGGCCCTGGGCTGAAGCAGGAGGTGTGTGCAGACCTCTCTCGGGGAGCTGCTGGGCACTCAGCCTTCCGTGTGGTCAGTGGTGAGCCCTGTCAGAACATCACTACAGAGCACTTTGAACCGCTCTCCACAGTACTACAGAGCAACTGTATATGAATGTATGTCACTCCTTTTGCAGTTGCTTAAATATCCACCTTTCAGAACAATTCTACTTTGCATTTTCATAGCTCTTTTGATTTCATAGCACCCCAGAGTGCGATGCAAAGACAGTGTGCAGAAACGGGTGCGCAAATGATTCCAACACATACACACCTCTGGTGTACCACAACCTGGACAAATATGAAGAGAAAATCAAATCTGGCAAGCAGTTTTGCTAAACTTCTGCAGAAACAGCAGGGAGAACATGCACATATGTTGTGAAGTGTGATTCCCTCCTCCTCCTCCCTGTGGAAAGATGTTCCATGAGTAGAGGCTGCGTGGCTTTGCGGTAGCTCTGCTCCACGGGACTCTCACTGAGTGTTTGCTTGTGTAAAAATGCTGGTTTTGTCCTTGTGATGATGCCTGTGTTCTGGGGTTTGTAAGTGGAATTACATATCCTTTTTTTAAGTACTGTGCCTATGGCTTACAGTTTGGAAGATCTTAGTCTAATGCACATGAGCAAGGTGGATTCAGGTGGGGCAAAAGGCTATAATTCTGACATTTACAAAAAATTTTAGAGCTTGACTTTGCAACTACAATATTTCTAATTAGTTTAGCCTTTGGCATGGCATATTATGAATAACCTTAAACAAAAGAAAAGTCGTCTTCTAAAAATGTTTGGAAGCTGTTAGGTGACACTTCTGCATGTCAGGCGCTAACTTTCTTCATGAATGGGAGCTCAAAGTAAATGACAAGAATCAAATTTGGCCATAATTTTGAGATGTAAATAGAAAGTTGAGTAAAATAAACCATGTGTCAGTTGTCATTCAGGCAAGCGTGTGTTTCACTGAAACAGCTCCATTGTACTTAGCTAGAGAACAGGTGCTATATTTCATCTTTATTCAGGAATTTCCTGCTTTTTTTTAGTTTCTATTGTAATTCCAGCATTAATAAAATTAGCATGCTTTTCAAGTAAAATTTATCATCTGGCTTTATAAACAGGATTAGATTTAACTTTGTCTTCGGAAGGGTTATGTTGGGGACCATTGATTTATATAAGCATAATAAAGGTTAACATAAGCAGCAACAAGATTTATCTCTGACCATAAGGAGTCATCACTTTTGTTAATAACACAATAGACACCCATATTGTTGACACAGTAATAAATCAAAGACTTCAGTAGGGATTGGATTGGAAAGGAGAGCAGCACCAGAATTAAGGTGATATTTTACCATAACGATGAGATTTAATAAGCATAGCAGAGCAAAATTTGATACTTTGGGGAGAAGATACATGAAAGTATATAGGTACAAAATAATACGTGACCAGATCTTTTGTCTTCTGTTCCTATTAGCCATGACAAAAGTGCTTCTGCATAGAAAAGTACAGATTATCAGGGTTTTTTTGTTTGGAGACTGTAATGAGGAAAAAGAGTGTATCATTTGTTTTACTTGAACAAATTTGATCTCAGTTCAGTAATATTTCCTACAGCTTTTTTTAAATAAATGGGTCAGTCCTGAAATTAAAATCCCTTTTCAAAATGAAAGGTCGAAATAATTTGTTTAGAAAATTGTCTCTAAAAAGTCCAAGAAGCTATCCCGGGATTTTCATCCAGCCAGAATTCGTTGCCAAATCTGGCTTGAAGCTGTGGGTAATTTGGCCATGTCCAGAAAGGGCATTTTTAGTCAGAGTTACTCTCTGCCAATAAACCCTTTCCAGCTCTGTTACTGGGTCCTGACTGTTAGCAAAATGAAGACTTTTAAGGCCAAGAAAAATGCATCTTTCTGTATTCTTCTAGGCCACTTAAAACATGTGGGGCACCACAGCCTACAAAAATAACTTAATAATGTTGTTTAAGGAACAGTTAGGATTCGTTTTGATTATTGTATGTAAGTATCCAGAAGCAGTGCCAAGCGAGCACTTAGACATGCACAGACCTCTTCAGTGTTTCAAACATGCTGAAGTAGGCATGAAAAGCGTGAAAGATAAAGGAGAATTTGGGGAATTTTAAAACCACATTAGTTTTCAGAGCAGATGCAGGGGTTTTCTGTTTGGTGAAGATGTTTCATCTACAATAAAAGAGCTGATTTTGCAAATGACACTTTTGCAGGTAATTAATGTGCAGCATTTCTATAGTTCTTGTTGATATTTTGGAAATATTTTGAAAGAATCCAGCATTTCTTGTTTTCAAAGTGCTAAGTGTAGTTTTTTTCCTGAATCTATTTCACAGTAGTAATTTACATGTGTTACGTTATCAGCATATAAATTCTGATTCATTTAATTGGGATGATTACAAACAATGCAGAACTGAACGCACCTGCTAATTTTTCTCTTTCACACTCCATTGCATGTGTGCTCATAAATTGCACATTGTTATCATTCAGGATGTCATTCAGCAACCAGTACCTTAGATTGGTTTTAAATTTGCAGTGCAGACTGCCATGTATGCTGTGAGAAGAGGATAAGAGGCTACAGCCTTTGTGTTGTGATGATTGAAATATCAAAGTAAGAGGGACTGAACAGAAGGGTTATGTGTAATCCTTGGTTCTCATTACCCTGGCCTGTTACCCAAGTACTTCATTACGGTCGGTGTAGCTCCTGCAGTGCTCAGAGGCGAGTAGGAGTCATGTCCCACTGCGTGCTTTGGCTTTGCCTGACTGTAGGGTGCCAGAGAAACATGAGGGATGTCTAACTGTATGGACCACATGTCACCAGAGCATTTCCACATGTACTTTTTTTTTTTAAATTGAGAATGAGAGTCTTTCTGTCCACTGATGCCTTGAGGCTTAATCCCTTCATCTTCGAGATATTGTGTTGCCCTGAGGAGCAACAGTGACGCAGGAGTGGCTCTCCTCCTGATGGGGTCTATGGTACAGAACCCTTCGGTGCTCGGCTTTGGTGGTGGGTGCCTGAATCAGGTAATGCTGGCAACCAGAATGTGTCTTTTATCATTTTTATCTTGCTTTTGTATCACCTAGCGTGTGTTTTGACTAGGCTTGTGCTTCCCCTTTTCAGTCAGATAGCCTGAGGATTACCATAGCAAGAGGAGCACCACCGGATACTTCAATGAATCTCTTTTAGAGAGAAGGGTATGTAGCTATCAGACTGAACTGCAGTCTGGCAGAAAACGTTACAGAGTCTGACCCTGGGAAAGTAGATTCTCACGTATCAGGTCTGAGATTGGTGTTACTGAGAGGTAATGAGCTGTGTGCTGTGTTTTCAGAGGAACAACTCTCATTGTAGGCATTTACCTAAAAAATGTCACAAGTCACAGAGTTCAGAGATAAGAGAGGAGGTGTAGGGCTTGGAGAATAGTCCTTTATTTGTGGTTGTCATCTCTTCCCTTCTTGTTGGGAGGAACACCGAACTCTTAGCTACTGAAAATTAATTATTGTCAACTGTTTATTGTGTATGAGCTAAGTTGGTAATTGTGCATCAGTTCTCAGTGGCCATGTATCCCCACTACATGTACCGTAATGCCAGTTGTACAAATTGCCTATATAGTTTGGAATTGCAGAGAGGAGAAAACACTGGGAAAGAGCTGACCTAGGAACAACATCATGTTTGTCATCTCTCTTCAGCAGAGAAGCAACAAGATGCTTTTGAGGAACACTAAGCCATTATTCTCCTTGGATTTCTTTCAACTTAGCAGCAAAGAGCTTCTAAGTTTTCATAATTTCTTTAACAATTTTGGTTAAGTTCCTTGACTACTCCTTTTTATTCAAAAAATGCTTTTTGCTTGCAACACTAGATGTTTATGAAATGTCAGTTCCCCAGAAGACACTACGCTACTTTGTTGCTGGACTAATTATTTACAGTCGTGTTGAAAATAAGGACACCTAGTTATTAAAAATAAATGAGATTTATCATTGACTTCTGTTTGCTGAGCAAAGAGATCATATCATTGTATTTTCCAAGGAAAACACATACTTTATTCAAACTTGACTTTTATTAACCTGTAGCAGCTAAGAAACATCAAAAGCTCTGTTCTTGAAAATGAAAAAGTTGTTTCTATGAAAAATGGTTTTATGTAGGTCTGAAAGAATATTTAGAAGCAGAAAGAAGGGGAAAAAAGATTGGGACAATTATTTTTAGGCCTCTCCTTCAAAAACCCTGAGGCTTATGGAAGTCTAATGTATTTTATTCTTTCATTACCTGCAACCACAATAGCTCTTCTGTACCGTAAATAGAGCAAGGTGAGCCTGTGCAGAGTAACACATAATTTCTGATTTCAAGCCCTGTTAAGAGTTATGAATTTTGTATTCTGGTACATAAAAGTAGATCTTTGAAGACTCTTGATAAAGACAGTATGAGAAACCTAACTCATAATCTGATCTACGCAAATTCATAGACTAAAGAGCAGTTTTGTTCTCCTGAACGATAACAGACTCAGTAGGGTACTTCAAGCTGGAATAATTGGATTAGTGTAAATAGAAGCCATAAACTACATTACCTGGAAAAAGGTAAAGAAACCTGCTTTCTTAGTACTAACTTGTTAGATAATTTTTCTTCACAAAGAATTTTGCTTACGTTACTACAGGCTCAGAAACATTGGCAAATCAGTTAATTTCTTACAGTCTGATATTTTAATACACATCCAGAAATTCAGGATTCAAAAGTGCTTTTGAAAGGTTCTAAAGTATAAGAAAGAAGGGCTTCATCCTGTCATTCCAGTCGGGAATATGGACAGGTGGTACAGAGAGTCAAGTGGGATTTGAGAATTATGAAGCCTGATCACACAAGGCCATTAAAAACTCAATTATGTCATGAGTCATGGTTGGACAATTCAGTTACAGTCTGTGACCTTCCCCTCTTAATTTCATCAGTTACTTCCGCCCACGCTAGCAGAGTCTACGTCTCCAGCTATTAAAGAATGGTTATGTTTCCATTTTAAATGCAGAATTTTGTGACAGACATCCCATTTTGGCACATTCCGTAAGACTGTGTGCCTCTTTTTACAAAGCCAGCTGTATAAAATACTAACCTTTATACTTACATACCTATGAAGATTAGTGAATTTATAATTGGAAGAAAATTGCAGCTTTTTTTTCTTTAAACAATCTCTGTGTTTCATTATGCTTGCTAAATAAATGTTACAGGATCCTGACAATGAGTATTAGGTTTTATAAAATCATTATAATGTCAATTTTAAAAAAAATTTCATTAAACTCATCCTTGAAACCAGGGTAGCACACCATGAATTGTGACTTCAACTGAAAGCAGTTCTATATTAACAAAGTACCAGAAAAATGGTTTCCATTGTTTGAAACATCTCCTAGGTTTGTGTTTTAGCGTTGCGTGGTAATCACTTTGAGATTCTGGCTTCAGTGCTTTGCGTAATTAGGAATGATATATAAAGACATGTTAACTTTTCTTAAAGATTATCACAGGGCCTTAAATATTTTTCAGAGGACCTTTCTGCATTTGTGCAATTTCACTGTATTGCATGTGTCACATGCCACCTTCTGGATGTTGCCAGAATTGCCAGATGTTTAAATAATTAAAAAAAAAAAAATGGGAAAAAGTGGTTTCATCCTCTGTGTACGTGTTACAGAAATGAATGGGGAAATGATATCCATGAACAGCCTATTGTTTCGGAGGAAGGAGCCCACAGTTCTCAACCAGACAGTGTAGTGGCGCGCAGTGGTTTTAGCCTGAGGTCTGGGTAAGTCCCAAGCACTGGTCCTGTGTCCTGCAGAATTCTAACAAATGGATTATTGCTCTACCATAGTTACGTGTTTTGCCCAGGCAGTCAGAAGCAACACTGGAAATAGAAGAGTAAACTATTTTTAAAAAAATTAAATAAATCCAAAATAAGAAAGGTTTAGAAACATACCCAGAGCTGTTCAGGTGGGAAACATGCTGCTGTTACAGAAGAACCGGTGATGTGCAGTGAAATCTTTTGGGGGTTAGCTGGTTGTAAGCAATTAAATATTCTGGAAGGAATTCTTAGGTTATGTGGCCAAAGGGAAGTGGGGTTGGATTTATTTGGTCTGTGAAAGAGTTGGAGTGCCTTCTCAAGGCCCTGTAATTTCAGTGCCCTTTAATGCCTGTCACAATTCAGTCTGTCTTCTACATGTATTAATTTGAAATAGCCTTTACCCAACTAGAAATATGTCCAGGCTTGTCTGCTGCCCTTCACTTCACAGTCCTCTGCTGACCTTGGAGGAGACTCGTTGCTCTTGTTCTACCTCTTAGTTTCTTGCCTACAAAATGACCACGTGCTGCCTTATTGACTTCAAATGGCAAACAGGATGGATTTCTTTTGTGCAAGAAGACTTGGACCTGGCCTTGAAATGAAGCTGCTACCTGTTTATGACCTACAGTTTAGAAAATTAAAATTCCAGCTTTCCTAGTCTGCTGGATTCCCATCCGTATTTCATGTGATGTAAATAACCTCTCTTGTTACTACTTCTTTTTTTTTGCTTATTTTCACTTGTTGTTATTAACAGGCTTAATTTTGTCTTTTGTCTGTTTTCTATTATCAGCTGTTCCCTTTAATAAGATTTGAGTTCTAAATAGGATTTTAGATTTTATTCATGAATTACACAGAAGCTTAAAGATAATTGGAAGATAAGCTTCTTCAGGTCTGATGGGTACCAGGAAGGCTGTGTCTGGAGGTTGCAGCAAAGCTTGCAGCTTGACATGATGCAGCAGAAATTTCAGGCAGAAATGCGAGATGATTATGTCAAATCTGAAAACTGTCCCTTCAGATATTCTGTTTCCCACTGCCATTTCTCTTCAGGAGATGCTCTTTGTGGGCTGTCAAAGTCCTGGTGGCGGCCAGCAATCACTTTTTAAATCTTTTCCAAAATACATCTCCCATGGGGAATTACACCTTCCAGTTCAGAAAGGCAAAATGTTGGCTTTTTTCCCCTCAGATTTCCTGGTGGCAGCTTGCTGGCTGATCAGTGGAACAATTTTTATGCGCTATTAAATGCAAAAGAAGGAAAAAAAACCCCACCAACCCTGCCCTTGAGATTTGCCTAAGTGAACTCAATTTAATTTTTTTTTTTAAATGCAAAATAGGGAGCTAATGAAAGAGCAAGTGCCTTAAAGCCAGGCTCTGCCTGCCTGTGGCAGCTTAACCTTTTAAAGCTCCTACATGTACATTCCGAATGAAGCATGAGATAGAAGGAGCAGGATGAAAAAGAAAAAAAATAAAAAGTATTATAAAGAGTAGTAGTTTTAAAGTGATTGGGGTGTAATTGGAGCAGAACAAGTAAACTCTATGAAAAAAGAGCCATGCTTGATACTTAGCAGTTCATTTCAGGCCATGCAGTCAGCGCTGCTGCACTTGGAGAGATTCTAACCTGAGTCCACAAGAAAATCAAGCACTGCTCCATGAACACAGGGTTGCAGTAAATGTCATCAGGCAAAGCAGCATTCAGGTCAGGTTATAAAGCACATCCTACACCAAATACTCCTGGAAGTTCATGCTCTTCAACTTCAAACGTGTGCTCCCTAGGGAAGATCTTCCCTGCTCGTTCTTTGGGTAGAGTTCTTGTATGCTTTAAGCTAAATAGAAGGTAAAAAGATCCTTACTCAACGGATTAGAAAAGTCTGCAGCACATCCCCGCTTTCTAACGTGCGATTTGTTTATGTGGCAGCTCCTCAAATGCGAAAGTTGGTTTGAGTATGAGTCTTCCAGGAGGTTTGGTTACATTCTTTGCTCAAATGCAAAGCAGAATTCATCCCCAAACATTGTTAGCCAAGAGCTGCAGAACCATGAAATGCAAACAGTTTAAAACATAGAAGTTAGGGGTCGAAACCAGCAACATGTCAATTCCCAAACCACATAAATAGTCTTCTCATCCCAGGAGGGTAAAACAATCGCTCAGAATTGTATTTTGAAATCCTCTGGAATAAAAAAGCAACTCTAGAAAAAACAAAAACACTCCCCAAAACCTGATCTCGGAGGAGTAGCCAGTAAATATATTTTTACATAGAGACAACTCACTTGCCATTAACACTTTTGATGTACCACATTAAAGCAAGCATATGGAATTAGGTTCACTTTCATGTTATATTTAACTGGTATTTGCTTTAATAGGAATGTTTTCCTTCTTATCCTGTCAAAGTTAAAGGAGTCCATTCTTGTCTCCACTTTAACTCTTTCTCCATGTTGCAAACATTAAATACAATGACTAAAAGGGTTTGATTCATACTCCAGTATCATGTAATGAGCATTTACAGTTAACCTTTTAGTAAAGATTTGCAACACTGTAAGTTGTTCGTATTTAATGGTTTGATGAAAGGGACTGTTGTGTTTGATCTGTGGAAATGGGCACTGGGAGAGATACCAATGTAGGGCAGAGAAACCTGCTGCTAGTAGAGTACATGTATTTGTTGCTTATACTTGCTATTTTTTTTTGCTTCATCTGAATTAGCTGCAGCATCATAGGAATAGATTGTATCTGATGTAGCTCAGATAAAAATGTCAAGGTAATGTCAATTGAAA
Organism: Porphyrio hochstetteri; assembly: GCA_020800305.1. NCBI lineage: Eukaryota > Metazoa > Chordata > Aves > Gruiformes > Rallidae > Porphyrio > Porphyrio hochstetteri. Next base: position 64,548,560 of record CM036905.1, on the reverse strand, counting down.
TTGGTTTATGTAGTGATTGTGGTACATTCACGATTACCAGTTAGGCAAGCTTAGATTGCAGAATAGAAATAGGTCCCTTCACTGTGGATTGACTAGAATACTGGCTTTGGCATGTATAATAGCTTTAAAAGAAAGGGAGGGAAGGAACTCATGTAGTCTCCTTATCTATTTTCAGTAAGTAGAAAGGAGACAATCACATGAAAGAGTGATAGGTTTGACAGCAAGCAGCAACACAAGTAAAGAAAACAAACATTTATGGGGCTTTGCAGGTAAATGATGTCGATAACGAAAGGACCATAGTTAACGTGGCCCAGAACTGTCAGTGCTTCAGAAACTATAGCTCAAAGGTTTCTGCCTAAATGTGGAAAAAATGGGACTTATGCTATATTTTGAAACTGGGTATTGTCGGGTTAACAGAAATATGGTTGAGTACCTAATACAGCTGGCGCAGATACCGAAGGGTTCAGTGTATGCTAACCACCTTACAGGCAGCGAAGGGTGTAGATAAAACAATTTTATTTGGATCAGTGTCACATACATGAAAGAGTTTCAGTTGGAATAATGACAAGATACAGATTTTTAATGTAGAAAGTGGTATCTTTAAAGTTGTTAGAGAGAAAAATAGTTCTGAAATGTGGGTTGTTACAGGAGACCAGTTCCTAGTTACAAATTTGAGAACAAATGTTGCTTACAAAGGTAAAGCCCAATTTTCTCAGCAATGATAGCAGCCTTTTTTCACCTCAGTGCCACTGAACTAGCAAGAAGAGATTTCTTTTACATTTGATTTGTAAGTTGAGAAGATATTATAGGAGATCTACTAGCAGAAAAATACCTTGGCTAATGTGGTTCTACACTGATTCCATTGAAATGAAGTGTAGATTTGTAACAGCTCTCTTTTTTAAAATTGCAAATTTTCAGGAATTAAGGCAGCTTGATAGCAAAGTCGGCTAGACTTGAAAGTCAGAGAACTTGGGGTTTTTTAAGTCAAAACTACAAAAGAATTTAGGACTTTAATCACACGAACACCCACCCCTTCCACCCCCCCACCGCCCCCCCAAAAATAAAGGCAAAAAAAAAGCTTTATGTCTTAACTGGGCAATTTGATAGTTCAAAAGGGATATCAAGATATGCAGAGAACTTAGAATTGAGTAGGCAGCAACGAAAGTCCATTCTGAAAGTAAGAAAACACTATGAAAAATTGAGCTTCCTAAAGTGAAGCCAAGTGAAGCATTTGTCAAGGTCTTGTGAAACTGTGGTAGGTCCTTTAGTCACTTGGAGGAAAGGGGGGGGGGTGGAGGGAAGAGAAAAAAAGGAGATCATGACACCATGACTGTAACATCAAGATTAAAGGTAAAGTCAGGGTGACCTCAGAACAAAAGGAAAGCTTTGGGTCAATTTTCAGTAAAGATTTTGATGTTGAACATGGGGCCAAAGTCTAGGTGACTAAATGACTAGAATGAGTGCATAAATTAGAAATTAACATGTCTCGAGACAGAGAGGACAATGTTTTCAGTAAATGGACTGGAATTTTTTGGTCATAAGGTACAGGATGGAGGAAAAAAGAAGTCTGGCATATAACAGACTGCAAGCCATGAGTTTTACTGACTATCAAACTAGGAATAGTACTGGATGAAGAGAGAATAGCAAGTGTTTTCTGAATAAAGAAAAAAATTAATCCCAGGAAGTATAGAAATTTATAAAATGTTTTATGATCTTCTTCAGAAGATTGAGGAGGTAAATGAATGATGAAAGTTGTCCCTCTTGCTGAAAGAAAAATAATAGATGGTAAAAAGTCAGTAATATTCAATTGGGGAAATATATTTTAAGGCAGAGCAAGTAAGAATCGATACACAATTAGAAAGCTTTGTAAGGAACATGAATGAGGAAATGCCAGGCTAGGGTTGGAAACAAATTGCTTGTAGACTTGCTCTAGGTTAGGTTTGAGGGTGGATCTTAGTTAATACTCGCATTAATGACTGTGGCTCAACAAGCCATTTGCAGATCACAGAGTTCAGGTGCAGGAGTTCAGGAGGACCAAAACATCATGAAAATATATCTCTGAGGTCCACAGAGTAAAATAAATTCAGGGAAAGATAAAAGTCATCCTGCTCTGTGACTCTGCATTTGTAATATATGGAATGCTTCATCTGAAAATGACAGAAGAGAAAATGATATCCTGTTGACCAGAAGATGAATTAGTTCAAAGTGGGTTGAAAAGCTAAATGTGATCCCAGAGTTGTTGGATAAAGTATGTTCTGTGGAGATAGTGGCATGAAAACTTCTCTGTCTGTGGCGCTGGTACGGTGTCATCCAGAATATCCTGTTCTGGCCTCCATAGCACAGCAAGATTAATATAAACATACTGGAATACAAATAGAGGGTTGCTAGGATGGTCGGGAGAATGGTTGGTTTATCTTGTATATTACATGACAGCTTGGCTAGCTAAGTGAATTAGAAGTTTAGAGGGGATATAATTTCTCTTTATGAATGCACTGTGAATGACAGGGAGGAATGAGCATTAGGTGAACGGCTGTAACAAGGAAAATATCCATGTAAAATGTCTCTGAAAAACATCAGGTATGAAAATTGGAACCATCAGAGAACTGAAGTTATGGAACAGCTTTCAATGGAAGTGCTTGGGGAAAAAAAATTACTTATTTCACAATGGAGCATGGTAGGAATCTATGAAGGGGATGATGTGATGTGATTTACTGTCATAGCAGAAGACTGAAAATAATGACCTGTGTCTAATATATCACCCTCTTAATAAAAAAAGAAATAGAATGTTGATTTTCTTGAATCATTGTTAGATACATGTAAAAAAACCCTGTTATGTTTCTTTGAGTAGGATTCTATTTATATCTACGCATGCAGTCCTTTTTTTTCTTTCTTTCTTTCCTGCTGCTTCTCTAAATGAGCTTCTGCTTGAAATATTAAAATATTGTATCATCTTTTCCAAAGAACTTTGAAGCTGCTTTCAGATTCTGTAATCCAACATATGACCATAATCCTGTTTGTTTTTGGAAATTCCATTTCTGTTGTTGGAGTGTTTATAACTTCATTGGTAACTCAAGAACTGAGTTATCATACACTCTGACACTGAAGGAGGATGTAAACACCAAGAAGAGAAGGGAGTTACTTCATGTTGCCCTATGACAAAGCTGGTAATACTAGGATAAAACTAAGCAAAGGAAGAGAGGTGAATACCAGGAAGCTGAAAGATCTCCATCACAGAGCCAAGTAAAACTCCACTGGAAAAATCCTTAACATAAAGTGCAAAAATGAGAAAGATTTAGTCCTGTGGAAGTGAAAAATAATGCCACCTCACTTTTCAGTGTAATCCTGATTTTTTTTTTTTTTTCCATATTATTTTCTTCCTTCCTCTTATTATTGCATTGCTATGGTATTACAGTGTACATTGCTGCACAGTGAGTGTTCATAACAATGTGAGCCCTATGATGACTAAACACGACCTGTGCATAAGAAAATGTGGCAGGAAGGGGGGAGTCACAGTGTAAGGTCATCAGTCAAGCTACAAGCAGGCCTACTGTTTCGACCACCCTGGCTGCTGATACATACTTGAGGCATTTGGCTGAGCTATAAATGAAACAGTTTCTCTTAAAATCTCCAACTGAATGGGTCCAATACAAAGTCAGCAGTTCATTGTTTTGCCCCAAAACCTTCATTACTTGCTTTTCAGAGCCGTTACTAGGGAATGCCACTGTGCTTTGCTCCTGTCTACACCCTGCCTGGTCCTTCACTCTGCTTTATTTCCTTCCCTTGGCCTAAGTCAGAATGGATGAACCTAAGCTTAGTGGATTTTTGTTTTGTATTGATGTGGATTCTTCTGGCAGCTATTTCCATCTTATTTGAAATATCTTGGCTTCCTTTTTATTTGGATTTTCTGTCTTGGCATGAACGTTGTACTATTATGCTGGTTAGTTGATTTCCAAATCAAATGGCTTATGAAATAACTGAAGTAAAGTACTGCTATAATGCTGAAGGACTTTGTACTGCACAATGAAATTTGGAATGAGCATAATTACCATTTCTGGAGGCTCCTTTGTTTTGGGAGTAATTGTTTTTTTCACTATAATTATTATAAAGCAAATTAAAGTTACTGGGATGCTGGGCATTTTTAACTAAGCGTTGGCTACTGAAAAGAAACTTGTATGGCAACAACCTCAGCTTCCTGGGGTTATTCTGGTTTGGAGCATAAGCTCTGGGATCCAGATTTCACTGGCGTTCCCAATGAGACTGTTTCTGAAGATCCTACTGGCAGTCAGTGTTCTCCCCACCTAAGTATGTTATTAATCTCAGGATATTACTGCTTCTTAACAATTTAGGAACCAAGCTGAGGACAGCCAGCAGTAGCAGTTCAGTTCCATCTTAGCACTCATCCAAATCCCAGCAGGAGAAAATACAGAGTAGAGAAGAAATAGCGTGAATGAAGCCATGCAGACACGGCGCTTGGAGGAGAGGTGCAGGAAATCCTCAGAGTGCTGGCCTTTGCCTTCTGGGCTTTTTTGGTGTTCCTGTCTGGTGGAGGTCTCATGTATAATGTGGGCAGTTTCCAGGGAGCTGGGTGTGTATTCTCACAGTTGCGCATCCTAATTGGTGGTGTCAGGTTTTATTTCATCTGCTCTTCAGCTGACCGCGCTGTTTTTGACTGCACAGAACCACAGGTGGACTAGAAGAACAGAGTGTGCCATCAACTAGAACATCTATTTATGAATGGCCTAGTAGTTTGGGGTGGTCCTCTGCATTACATTACAAAGCCTACACCTTTCTACTTCAGGGATGAGAGCTTTAGACAGTGTTGATCTTGCCTGTTTTGGAGGGATATTTCTGAGAGAGTGGGGCACAACTCATGTGCTTATCTGAATGCTGCAGGAAGGCAGCAAAGGCTGGAGGAGGCACTTGTCCTCTTGGGACAGAGACTCTTGAGAAGGAGCAGGTGTACGTACGTAGGGAAGTATGGTTACATGATGGTGGGTTTCCAGTCCAGCAAGCAGTCCCTGGAAACAAGAAGTTGCTCTAGGACTATGTAGGTTTTAGGTCCCTAAACCATGGAGTAGACCTTAAATGCCACTTCTTTTGCCTATAATTGCACTAAAATGTTGCTCTTAGAATCACAGAATCATAGAATATCTTGAGTTGGAAGGGGCCCACAAGGATCATCAAGTCCAACTCCTGGCTCCACACAGGGACAGCCAAGTCAGAGCACGGCACTGAGTGCATCGTCCAGAGGCTTCTTAAACTTAGCCAGGCTCGGTGCCATGACCAATTCCAAGGGAAGCCTGTTCCAGTACCCAACCACCCTCTCAGTAAGGAACCTCTTCATAATATCCAACCTAAACCTCCCCTGTTGCAGCTTCATACCGTTGTTGTTCTTCTTCTCTGATTCCTTTTTTCATTATCCCCCACCCCATTAAGAAATAATGTTGCTCTTCACTGTCATGGCTAGTGAACAGAGATATCCTGCCACTAAAATTCACTTTGACCATTTTCCAGTTGTTTGTCAACAAGTTTAGTTGAAATTTTTAAAAAATGCATATATGAATTTCTTTCCTTTTTCACAAACTAACTAGTGCAACACAGCATTTTATGCCTTTTACATACTTGGAAGGTGGAGAAACTATTATCCTTAATGTTAAGTAAATACTATGCAGAATGCATCCAAGCTGGCCAGTTTCTAGCAAACTGAGGTCTGTATTCTTAAGGGTATCTGGATTTGACACAAAATGAAATTGCTCTTCTAAGAAAATTACCCAAAAAAACCCCAAAAACCCCAACCAACCCCCTCCCCTCTCCATGAGTAGCTGTTACACCATTTTGTACGACTTTAAAAACTCAATTTTGCATTAAAAATGTTGTATTTTAATATGCTAGCGTCATTTTACAGTATCATATGACTTTCTCAAAAAGCCCTGTAGGATTAATGCTGGTAAAGGATAACAATAAAAATTAAAATGCTACAATTATGATACAATTACTTTGTAACTTTGCATTTTAGCCCTGTGCTGGTTTTAAAAAAAATAATGCTGGTTTCATAAAAACATATTTCTTTTCAATGCCCAGTGCTGCAGGTGGTTTTGAGTTCATTGACATTTATGTTTTCATCAGATATGTTTCTCCTTCATGCTGCTTATGTTTCTCTGTGGGAATGGCAAAAAAAAAGTCTGGCAGAAAATGAAAGGAAATGTGCCCTAAAAGCTTCACCGGGTGTGGTATTAGTTTAGATGTCTCAAATAACATAATCTTTTGGATGGAAATATGGCATGGAATCAGCTGTGCTCTTCTCTTCTAGGACAGAGCTTGTGTGATTTTCCTGTCACCTCCCACCTGATGGCTTTTGTCACTGTCCTTTGGGTTAGTACGCTCGTGGATGGGTGCAGATGTCTCATGATGTGTCACCTGCTTGCAACTCTACATATTTACTGTGTATGAGTGTTAGTAAAAAAAGGGTGTAAACTCAAGACAGCAATTACCATTTAAGTAGTAATCAAAGGGAATAGAAGCAATTAGGCATCACAAAAGGATAATTAGCAATTCGAATTAATTTTTACCACAGTCATCTACAATGAGGCTGGAAACGAACAAAAAGATATTAAAGGAGAGGTGCAGCCATTCTGATGTATTGCCCTTGATGTAAATAGTCAAGGCATAGTGAATTAAAAAGAAAAAAAAAGCATAGCTCAGATTTATGATAAAGTTTCATCACAACAGCAAACATGAAGGAAAATGACATAAGCTAAGAAAAAAACCCAACAACAAAACCTACAAAAAATCCAAACAGACCAAAAACCCCAGAACACTCAGCCCGCTGCCCCCCAGTGCATGTTATGTCAAGGTGTGTACAAATGTACCAACACGTAACAGGTCTTGGAAAAAACCCTACTTCTTTGTTTAGCTTAGTTAAAGCTCATTAGCAAAATAACAACTATGACCTGTTGTCATGGAAGCATCACAACCCTTGATCAAGAATTGAATAGCTGAGTATAATGAGCCGTGACTTTTTCCCTTAATAAAAGGAGAAAGAATAGGATTCTTACAGCCCAGCAAAAAGAGGTATATTGTGATAAGTGAAATAAAACTTGCTTTTGCCAGGATTTTTTTTTAAATATACAAATTATTGATGAGCTTCGATATGACATTCATTTTTCCATTAGGTTTTGTTAATATACCTCAGAGTATATCATTAACCAAGCTCAGAACATATGGTCTGAATATCCCATATTTGCTGACATGGTTCTATTCATTTCAAGTATTTTTGTTAACAGCCATGTGCCAATTCTGCTGAGAATGAAGAAGTGAATTATGATAAAGTTCAGTTGATGTTCCTGGAGGCCTCAGCTTGTTTACATCCTGAGAATGTTAGTTATACCAGGCAACTTTTGTCTTAAAGGCTCTTTCCAAACTCCACAAAGCAGAATAGCAAGTAAGAAAATAGTGCAAAGTTTAGTAAGGGAGAATAAAGTTAATGTGTATTTGCAAGACATAAATGCAACAAGTATTTATAGTGTTTTCTAGCACAGCGTTAGAATACTGGGTTTAAACTCTTCACATTTTTAAACACTTGACACTTTTCAGTGGAGGTACAAATCTCTGCATAACATATTTATCTTACTTTTTGATTGTTGTTGCCCCTTCAAGGCTCTTTAGAAGTAGTGCAGAGTTCCCAAGTTCATGGACTCGCTGTTGAAAGCCACTGCTTGGAAAACTAAGCCAAACCATTTAGAAAGAAAAAGATGTCTGCCAGGAACTAAAGACATTCTCTGTCCTATAAACAATGCTAATATTGGCATTTATATAATTACAAAAGGAAGTGAAGGTTTTAGGCTCAGATTACATGGTCACATTAAAATATTGAAGCTTACAAAAGTGATTTTCAAGTGACCTGAAGTATTATGACCAGATAGAGGCCCAAACACAGAGTAATTTAGCGCTTGCATAAGTGATACGGTATGTTGAAAGCAAAAGGATGGGTCTTCTCTTAGGCAATACCTTCAGAGACTGTTAAGGCACAAGGTGTACACCTCTTGCTTAGCTGAATCTCAGCAACTCTACAACTGACTGTGAGACCAAGTTACAGGTTAACAAGAGATTGAGCAAGTTAGCAAGGATTGGAAAACCTGGTTGAAACAACAAATACCACATTGCAAAAGATATTTCGCTCACATTGAGAAGTGTAGTAAGTTGTTTATTTATGTCAGGACTTCAAAGCATGGCAGTGAAAAACCTGTTGTCAGATGGGATGAAGTCTTTGTGGTATGACCTCTGGCTAGAAATCTGCCTGGCAGAGAAGGACCTGGGAGTACTGGTTGACTGCCTACTGAGTATGAGGCAGCAGTGTGCCCAGGTGGCCAATGGCATCTTGGCTTGTATCAGAAACAGTGTGGCCAGCAGGTCCAGGGAAGTGACTGGCATTGGTGAGGCCACACCTTGAGTACTGGGTTCAGTCTTGTGCCCCTCACTACAAGAAAGATATCAAGGTCCTGGAGCATGTCCAGAGAAGGGCAACAAGGCTGGTGAAGATGCTGGAGGGCAAACCTTATGAGGATTGGCTGAGGGACCTGGGGTTGTTTAGCCTGCAGAAGAGGAGGCTGAGGGGAGACCTTACTGTTCTCTACAATTACCTAAAAGGAGGTTGTAGAGATGCGTGTTGCTCTCTTCACTCAAGCAACAGGTGATAGGACAAGGGGCAATGGCCTCAAGCTGCACCAGGGAAAGTTTAGATTAGACATTAGGAAAAAGTTCTTCACCAAAAGGGTTATCGGGCATTGGAACAGGCTGCCCAGAGAGGTGGCTGTGCCACTGACCCTGGATGTATTTAAAAGACAGGTAGATGAGGTGCCCAGAGATATGGTTTAGTAGAGGACAGGTATGGTTGGACTTGATGATCTCAAAGGTCTTTTCCAACCTGGTGATTCTGTGGTGAGAAACTGGCATGATTTTTCTGTTGAGTTTACTGATGGTGGGATTAAAAAAAAAATAACAACTCTTTTATTTTTTTTTTCTTTTAAATGGCCATAAACTCTATGGAGAAACTACTACTTCTTACATTCTGTGGCTCTTGAGAGTTTCAGTGATGCCACTACAGTCTGGGAAGAGTGGGAGGGCAAATTGCTCAGAAATAAGATACATTTTCCTGCAGAAACAATTTCCATTGCTCTTCAATACAAACCAGATGGAGTCTCCATAGGGAAATTATTTTGCGACTAATTATTGACTTCACCTATATGAATGCTATTGTATTTTACTTAATTACTTATGTTGGTACAAGTGATATGTGACTGGGTTATAAAGAACTAGAGACCTCTTAATTAATGGAATTTACATGAGAAGATGAATGAATCTGATATGACAGTCTGTACCAAAATTTTTGCTGATTGTACTAAATAGATAAATATCTTATATATACTTCATATTAATGGTGTATTACATTAGGTTTTGATTAGGCTTAATGAGATTTACTTTGTCTGCAGCACTGCTCAAATTGCATAAAAAATACAGAAATGGAATAAAATGAAAATGCTCTCCTTCAATTTGGTTGAAATGGCCTTAATTTATATTATTATGCAGCCCATTGAGCTCTTTGAAGAACATCCAAGCTGTTTCCACACTTATTTTTACAAGGGTATGGTTTAAATAAAAGAACTATCAGAACTGTTCTTGTATCCAGCCACATACATTGTCATTACTGGCAAAATATCATCCCATTCCTTTGAAATTAGAAATGTTTGTCAGATATCACAGGTTTCAGCCACGTTTCTGTGTGAATTCTAATTATCATGCTATATGTAATGAGCTGCCCTGATATTTTTTGCCCCATATTTATACTGAATATTTCCAGTACCTGCTTTCGCATTTAAAACCATCATATAGGGGGTTTACTCAAATCCTTTACTGATTTATCAGCATCAGCCCTCACTTTTTGCTATTTTAGTTTGGTGTTGCAGTGACCCATGAAGCTCCAGCCAGTCAGTGCCTCTCTGCCAGATACAGTCCAGTCCAGTGAGGACAAAATTGTAGCCCAGTCTTATCTCCAGAATCAGAATCAAAAAGGAAAAAACCAAAACCCTAAGAAAGCTCCCCACAAAAAATCCCAACAAAACCCAGCAGCCAAGCAGTAGGCAAACATTAATGTCTGGAGTCCCATGGCAGCCTTACCGCAAAATCAGCAAGAGACTCTGCTCTCCTGCCTGGCAGATTGGATCCAGCTAACTGGGATACGTTTTCGGAGAGGCCCTGCAGGCATTGGCAGGGAGCAAGCTGTGAGCAGGCTGGTTGTGGTTCTGGTACCCCAATTTCTTTCTGCATCACGTTGTTTTTTCATTTCACACAATTAAACTCCTGCCCTGCCTCTTGGCCAGGGTATCTGCTTTGATACTGGATGTCAAAAGAATCTCAGGTCCCTGACTGACACTCTTTTGTCAGAGGAGAGGGGTTGTTTGTGCTTAGCGGCCTGACAGATGCACACACAAGGTGTGATGCTGAAAGTACTGTGATACCTTAGAACTGAGTCTTGGAGGCATCCGGTCTGTGAAAGTCTGGTGGTTGTGGGCCATGAAACAGTCTTTTTGAGGACATTTCCAGGCAGCTACTTCAAGGTTGCTTTAATATATAGATCAGGCTGGAAGGGTGATTGAGATTCTCTTCTCAGTTGCCCAGTGCTCTCCGTAACTTGTACACCTTTGGTATTTAGCTGGGGTGTAAGTTTCTCTGTCTATGAGAAGTTACTTTTCCATTCAAATTAATTCGGATTTTGGTTTATTTCTTCAAACCCCAGCTAAAAGCATTTTCAGTAGAAGTAGGAATACGTTTGATACAGTTATATTTCTGTTTAACTGAAAAACTGATGTAAAACTGCATTTCTCAGACTAAAAGCAAACGTTTTCAGCAACAATCACATTCTCCTTAGAATTCTGCCTTAAATTAAACCATATTTTTAGCTCTGAAAGCTTTTGTAAAGAAACTGTTTCCATCAGCTTTCCTTGTGCAGAGAAATTTCTGAAGAACAGAGCATGGTTTGCTCTGAAAGGAACATCTGCATCCACACGGAGGATGGCAACCTGTGAGCCCGCGCTGGCGCCGATTTAGCCAGCATGCTGGTGAAGATTACAGATGCGCCTGTATGAAGATGTTGATCCAGATTGCCTGCTGAGGGGCAACAGTCACTATTTCAGTCATTTAGCCAGCAATAACTGTGGTCTTTTAGTTAAGTATAAACCAATTAATTTGTCTTTTGATAAGGAAGGATGAATTTCAGCCACAGTATATTCCTTGGATGTTAATAAAACCCCAACCTCTTATTTTATTTACATATAATACTCAGTTAATTTCACTTCCTACACTAGAACCACTAAATACTCTTCTTTAAAATTCACAGGCTTGTAGATTTTCTTGCTGTTATGATGTATACTAATTAAACTTCTATGAAGACTGGACTGCAGCCTGGGAAGTTCACTGGACTGATACAGGAAATTTACCCATAGCAGAGGGATCTATTGCCAATATGGAACTATTGGATTTTTGCTGCTAAAAAGCAAATCCTGGTCCATTCAACACAAAGTTTATTCAGAAATCCTTTATATCATGGGTATTACCCAAGCCCAAAAGATTATTCACTGTAATACCATTGGCTCTCTGTGCCTATCCGATCTTAAGATACTACTACTGTAGTTTTTAACATTGTCCAATAATTATCTGCAATTTTGCTATCTTAAGGTCCTCTTTTGTGGTAATTATGATGCAGCACACCTCTGTGTGGTTGATAACCAAATAAAAATGTGACCAGTAACCACTACAGCTTGCATCATTTACTGATGTTTTAATCCCATTTAAATATAAAGTAACATTTTATGCTATGAGTATGGTCAAGCACTGGAGTAGGATTCCCAAAGAAGTTCTAGAGTCACCGTCCTTGGAGATATTCAAAACCTGAGTGTTCATGGCCCTGAGCTACCTGCTTTAGGTCACCCCGCTTTGGGCAGGGAGTTGGACTAGATGATCTCCAGTCCCTTCCTACCTCAATCATTCAGTGATTCTCTGAAATTTTTAGTAACCGTAGGCCATTGACTGTTGCAGTTCCCTTCATTCACCAGTATGATTCTTCATGATGAAAGCTCTACCAAGTTTGTAACTAGCAAAGAAAATCCATGTGTGTGTTAGCTCAGTAATTTCATGCCCTATCTCCTCCTCATGGCTGTCTTGGCATGTTTAGTCAGTTCAATTTAATTTTTGAATAGCACGATTTATTACCTGGTGCTAAAACATGGTACCTTTCTGTTCCCTGTTTTCAACTTGTCTGTCTCAGTGTTCATCCCAAGGTGAATCTTCGTATAAATGTTCGGGAGAACGGAGCTGTTTTTAAATGTTGTTGAAAGACACCAAATTACTAGTCTTTCAGTACATGAAGTCTTTTGGGAATTAATAATACTTGTCTTTTGTCTGTGATTTTTTAGAATAGAGTATTTCACCCATCCTTCTTGTTACCAATAATCTGAAAGATGCATATTTTAGATAAACTCAAAGCCAGGGCCTTAATTTCCAAGTTTTGTTGATGTGAATGATGCTTTCCTGTAAATAGCAAGATTTCTGCTTTTAAACAGGTCATGTTGGTGCTCTTCCCTTGCAGCTATTACTACTAGGCAGGCATTGATAAATGAATGTGTGAAACTAGCATAACCTCTTTACCTTCCTGCTTAGAGTGTAATAGCTGGTTCTACATGTTTCCTGCTGATGAGAGCATATCTTCTCTTTTGAACTTTTAACAAGTAGAACAGGGAGAAAGAGGGAAAGGCGACAGATACCAAAGGCAGAATATTCTTCATTAGAGCAGTGCATGTTTTCAAGACTCCAGACATCCAGGTACTTGGTGGGGAACGCTGAAATACTATTGAGGTCGGATTTAACAAAGTTGTGCTTAACTTGAATCAAATTTTACCTGATGGCCTTCACTCTGATGCTGGTTTTGAAAGTTTTGGTCAAGGCAGCTCATGTGTTTAGAATAAACGTGGGGAAAAAAAATGTTCTTTTGTACTGTTGAAATAATTTTGGTGATGTTTCATTTTAAGTAATTGAAAATATGGCAGCAACGTGACCTCTGTGTCAAATATATAAATTTTTTTGTCCTTGTGAAAACCTGCCCAGATCTGGGAGATTAATAGGCTTTTGAAGATTGTCATCCATCATACACGTTCAGGAAAGACTCAGTGACCTTTGCTGGTACAGATTGTTCTCTGAAAGACTTGCATGTGTCCAGGCTGTGCATAAACTGATTGGCAGGGTGACTGTTTTTTAGTCTAGTCAGGTGAGGCAGGATTTTCCTTTTTTGTGGGGGCCAGGAAGGACAAAGTACTATCCAAGACCAGGCAACCTGTCATTTCTGAACTCACAGCGGATGGCCCCACTCCTCCCTTTGCTAAAGGAGGACTTTGCTTTAGGTAGAAGGCCGGATGGGGGATGAGAGAGCAGACTTGGGTTGGGAACATGAAGAGAATGGGATCAGAAGTTTGGAAACAAAATGTGTCAGGAAATTATGAGAGGCAGGTGTGGAAATCAGTGGAAGACATTGGAAGAGATTGGACTGTATGTGAGTAGGAAGCAGGGAGCTGTGAGCCAGCCACTGGTGGGGGATGTGGAGATCAGAGCAGTCTAGAGAAAGAGATGAGCTAGACAGACAGGCAGAAGTAATGAAGTTACCTATACTTGAAATATGCCTGTACAGAAATAACGTGTTTCTTACTCCCTAGTTCCCTGTGCACTGCATATGTACATCACCAAAGAAAACTACGGACACCAAGGATGGTTTTTTTCCCATCCACTGCATTGCACATGTACATTTGTAGTGTTTTGTTTTCAGAATTGCAGTATGCTTTTGTTCTCATTGTTTGTTTAATAGACAGCAATTTTAGGTTCAAAAACCCTAAAATTAGGTTAGACTCTCTTTGGATACGGGGAGAAATCATTAAAAATGATTGCACTGTATACAACTTTTTCAGGTCTCTCTGTGTTTTTGCCTCTAGAGAAAACTCTGTCAATATTTCTGCAAGATGAGATTTGTATGTTTGCTGTGGTTTTTATGGGTACTTACTTTTCTGATGCATCTTTCAAATGTCATTACTTTGCAGAGGCAACCATTGCCCTTTTAAATGGTTCTATTAAAATACACTTTAAGTCCCCTGCAGGTTTCTCAAACAAATCCCAACAATAACAAATCATGCCCTTAGTGAATGACTGACTTGTAGACCTACCTTTCAGTAACAGATTTTTTTTTCTATTTTTCCTTCTGTTTTAAGCAACATAAGTAAATATCTGTCTTGGTTTTTTTTTCTTGGTTTTCTCCTCATTCCAGAGGGAAAAAAAAAAAATGGAAATAGGTAATGTCATCAAAGAGGTTGCCTTAGTAGTAACTCTACGTAAAGGAACCTTTTTGTTTCTAGCAAGTTACAGTAATAGCAGTGAGTCAGAATCTGATTTGATTGAACAAGGGAGCTTTAGCAACAGCTTTATTCATGGTTCTGCATCGTTAAGATGTAGGACTACTTGTAATTACTTGCATTACTTCCCCTTCTATTCCATGAACAATAGTTATTCTAAGAAAATTTATAGGGAAGCCATCCTTCTCTCAAGTCAGGGAATTTTAAGAGCTGACAAAGGTCACAGAGACATTCTGATCTCATAGGCAATCTGTTATTTCCTTTTTTTGGGGGGGATACTGATGGAAATACAGAAAAACACAAGGCATTCAGTTGGATTCTAACCATATGAAAATCAATATAATTGAAGACAAAACCGTATTTTTTAAAAACTGTTGACATTAATAGAAGCAAAGAATGCTGGGGTTTTTTTTTTTACTCAGAAAAGCTGTATCCAATTTCCTTTTCCTTATTAAAAAAAAAAATTTGGTTTTCAGATAGTTGATCTTGCACAGTTATAAACCGTAAGTATAGACAATTTTAACACCCTTAAAATCAGGCCATTTGCTGCCAAAGTATTCAGATTTATTCTGATATTTTTCACCTAACCTTCGTGTTAGTAAGATATTTAATTCCATATCTTTAAGTAAATAAGTAATTTAATACCATTGTATAACAATCTAACTAGCACCTTCACTAAGAAAAGTACCCATATGTGGACTCGTGTACATAGGAGTTAAGTTCTGATCTGACTATAAAGTTCAGTCTTTTCTTGACTTATGTGATAACTGTGGAAAGTAAAATACATTTGGCATGAAATGTCAATAGTCTCACTTAAAATATTGTTGGAAGAAATACCGTGGCACCAAATATTATGCATTTTATTTATGTGCAAGGGAAACTCACAGAAGCCATCAAGCAAAGCATATTTTTTCTGCAAAATGATTGTTCAGTACTTAGTATATTTGAGGACCTATTAACTTTTGATAGATTTTAGGGAAAGGCATCCCAACCAAGTCTGGAAGACTTAGAAGTGTTGAGGAGTTCTCTTTTTCCCCTTTTTATTTTGCGACACTGAATTTAGATTTAAGGTTTGAACAGAAGTAGTGGCTAATTACAGTCATAGTTTGAAGATGATTACAAAGCTAGTCATTCACCTGCTAAAACCATCATTTCTTTCATCTTTGTTGCAGCAGCTTTTTGATGTCTATTACAGACTTTTAAATGATTTTTTAAAAATACCACATCTCCCTTTGTATCCCCTTGCTCACAAGAAAGCTTTAGCAGTGTTGCATGGCTGCAGAGAAGATTCAAATTTCTCTTTTTAGTTCATGCTTATGTTTACTTAAAACTAAGGTGTTAATGCCAATATTTTGAAAGGAAAAATATTGGCTTAGCTGAAGCCTGCCTCTGCTTATTCAAGTGCATGAGATGAATCTGGCTCCATCTGGTAAACGTCAAGGCTGTCACGGAGTAGTGACAATTCAAAGGAGAGTGAAAGAAGCAGCCATGCTCCCTCTCTCCCTGCAATCCTAATAGCATGTCTGTGCATCTTTTCATTTTTAAGCATCTCCCTCAAGGCTGACATGACAAGAATGCTGCTTCCACCTTACCTACCTTCATAAAAATAGATTGTTGGTTTTGGAAGGTTTGTTTTTTTTTTTGTTAAGATAACATTCCTGTCATAAGAAGGACATAAACATTTTAAAATCAGCTACATCTGTTAACTCTTACTGCACTGCATAGATCCCAGTGGGAGGAGCTGATGAAAAACAGAGAGAAAATTGGCAATGAATTTACAAGCCAAATGTGATGAAGGGTATATACATAGTCTATTACAGGAGAAGACTTGGGCATGGCAGGCTGCCCATTACACTGTTGTTCCTCCTCCCTTATCCCACCTCTGGTTTAACGTTCAGTGAAGGCCTGAGAGTGAAATTTTGAATTTTGTCATCTGTGAAACAGGCTGTGTGAAGACCAGGGTGCCTTCTCTCTGTACGTCTTTAAACCCAACAGAAAAATATTGCTGGAGAATATATAAAGTCACTACTTGCTTCGGTAGTCTGCATAGGAGTGGTAAGAAAGAATGACTTCTTCCCCACTTCTTTTTACAATAGCCCTTTATACCTTTGTTGAATATGAACCCAGCTGTGTATTCTTCTTGTGGGTTTGCATGGCAGGATTCTAGTGGAGAAGGGGGTGGTGTAAGAAGCAGCTAGAAGATTCCCCCTAGGCCTGACAGAGTAAATACCACTAGAACCTTGCCGCGCAAAGCCATGGTTCTGAATGAGCTTTCTGGAAGAAGGTGCACAGACCTCTGCGACCTTAAATTGTAACAAGCCTTTTGATGACAGCCTGCTGCTATAGCTGCTGGAGTATGTCTGTGTAGGCACCTTTTTCTTTCTATACAGTAACGCAGAAAAGTATTTCAGTACACTATCTATCTCCTAAGAGGGGATTCAGTGGCTGGTACTGCACATTTCATGTCTCCTTTCCTCTCACAGGATTTCCCTGTTTGAATATTACACTCACTGCTAAAAGTAGCTGTCTTATCAGATATGGTTTTGATGGCAAGATTGAGATCTGTAATGCCAAGTCCCAGTCACTGTTTGTATACAGGGTGTTAACTCTTGCTCAGTTAACTGAAACCTTGAATAGCTCTGTGTGGTGATAAACTGGCCCAGCCCTTACTGCAGAGTGTTAAAGGTGAGTCCATAGACCAGTGTAGAGAATGAGAATGTGATACCTTACAGTAAAAGAAAGAAAAAATACCTTCAAGAGCTCCTCTGTTTATCTGTGCAATATTCTCTCCTTACTGAGACTGCTAGCAAGGAAGAAATGGAATATTTTAACCAAAAGTGTATTCTTCTACTACTAGCAAACCCCATATTTTTCTGTCACCATTATTGACTATAGCCTTGTGAGATTTAGCTGTGTGATCTCTACACTTGTTGAGACTTTAAAATATTATGCAAAATAAATTTTTTAACGCAGTTCAGAGAAAAATGCAATGGTGTGATGTGTACAGCAGAGCTGACCCCCACCAGGGCTTGCTGGTGCTGGCAGAAGGGTTAAAAATACAAGGGTACATGGCAACACAAATGACCCTTCTTCCTAAGCTATTGCCCTTGGTAGGAGTAATCTTTACCCTCGGTTTACACTTCTGCAGAGTGTGAGCAAGTATGTAAGCATAGAATCCTTGGAACAGTATTTATTCTGTGAATGAAATTCAGTAGAGAAGAGGACAAAATGGGAGGTTCCTTCTGCCTGATACTCTCCCCTGACATTAAGCACCAATTTTCTTGTCATGGAATATCATCTTCGAAATATATTTAGTAGTCTTTGTTTTGACAACTTTTTACTAACTTGACTTCAGCAAGGCTTTTGACACTGTGTCACATAACATCCTCATAAAGAGGCTAAGGAAGTCTATGTTAGAGGAGTGGACAGTGAGGTGGGTTGAGAACTGGCTGGATGGCAGGGCTCGGAGGATTGTGGTAAGCGGTGTAGAGCCCAGTCAGGGGCCTGCAGCTAGTGGTGTGCCCCAGGGGTCAGTGCTGGGTCCAGTCTTGTTCAACATATTTATCAGTGACCTGGATGGGGGGGCAGAGTGTACCCTCAGTGGGTTTATTGATGATACAAAACTGGGAGGAGTGGTTGACACATCAGAAGGCTGCACTGCCATTGAGTGAGACCTGGACAGGCTGGAGAGCAACCTAATGAAGTTCAACAAAGGAAATGTGTAGGGTCCTGCCCTCGGAGATGAATAACCCTAAGCACCAGTACAGGTTAGGGGCTGCCATTCTCCATGAGCCAGCAATGTGCCCTCATGGCCAAGAAGGCTTGTGATATCCTGGGTTGTGTTAAGAACAGCGTGGTCAGCAGTTTGAGGGAGGTTATCCTCCCCCTCCACTCTGCCCTGGTGAGGCCACATTTGGAGTACTGTGTCCACTTCCGGGCTCCCCAGTTCAAGACAGACAAGAAAGTACTGAGGAGAGTCCGTGGAGGGCTGCAAGGATGATTAGAGGACTAGAGCATCTCTCTTGTGAGGAAAGGCTGACAGAGCTGAGTCTGGAAAAGACTGAGAGGGGATCTCATCTATGCTTCTTAATATCAAAAGGGTGGGTATCAAGAGGAAGGGGCCAGGCTCTTTTCATTTGGAGCCCAGTGAGAGGACAAAGGGCAATAGGCACAAACTGGATCACAGGAAGTTCCATCTCAGCACGAGGAAAAACTTTTTTGCTTTGAGGGTGCCTGAGCACTGGGACAGGCGGCCCAGAGAGGTTGTGGAGTCTCCTTTTCTGGAGATACTCAAAACACACCTGTATGCGATCCTGTGCAACCTGCTGTAGGTGATACTGCTTTAGCGGGGTGTGTGTGTGTGTGTATGTGGACTAAATGATCTCCAGAAGTCTATTCCAACCCCTGTCAGTCTGTGATCCTGTGTTCTTCTGACTGGAGAGGTGGTTGTATGTTGCTTTACCTGGGAGATTTTCGTAGTTGTGTTTCTTCTCCCATGTGTCAATAGGTGGTGGCTCTGAAACCCAACAGGGAATGCTCCTGCTGTAGCAAGTGGTATAAGAAAGGAGGCAACAAAGTGTATGGATTCAGCACAGTGGGGCTCTAGGGATCAGCAACCCAGCAAGTAGCACACCTCTAGGGACATTACAGCACTTAGCCAATTCCTTATCTGGTACGTGTAGCTGCTCAGCAGATCAAAGGTGCCCCAGACCACCAGGGCAGTCCACAAACCAGACTGGGGCCATGATACCAACCTGGCACTTACTGGTGGATTTAGAGAATGAAAAGGAAATGACACAGAGGGGTTTTTTGCCTACTCCCCCCCCCCCCCCCCCCACTTCCCATTTTCTGAAAATAGAAGTGTCAAGGCTTTTTGAAAACCCTTTTGGCTCTTTTTACCTCTGAAGCTATTCCAAACTATTTAGGAGTTGGTACTTATATTTTCTGTCCTGCTTTGTTGTCAGAGCAGTGAGAGAGAACTTTGACGTGTGCATGCTCACTGCACTGTACAAAACCGTTGTGAATCATGGCATATATTTTTGCTCCCCAGGGTACAAAAATCTTACTCAGCCTATTTCATATCAATATATACTATTACTCACACGTTCAGCTGACACCTAAAGCCCAGGCTAATATGAATCATAGATCCTCTACTAAAAAGTGACAGAGCTGCTTCTATAAGCAGGTGTAAAGGGGTTTGTAAATCTCTTTTTCATTTGGTAGCCATGTGGGTTATTTAATTGCAGATTTCTTTTTCACTCAGCAGTAAAATCCATTTAGCAAGTGTTGGTTTTATGAGTGACGGTGAATGAGAAGATATTCTTGAGACACAAACAAATCATTACTTCAGCTATATATGTGCTATTTACAGGTAAATTCTACCTGCTTCCCCCCATCCCCCCCTTTGCAGAATCACTGTGAGTTCTCAGAATTTTGGTGAAATAAGTCACCATATTACTAGATGAGTAGGAATTTATTTAAGAGAGTCCTAACTTAAATATAGAGAAATATTTTTCACAGCATCTCTAAATTTAGCCCAGTGAGAAGAATCTTCCAAATGAGTAGACTCTTATAGGTAGTTTTGAGTTTACTGGGGTATAGAGGAGAGCATAGAAATTTTAAGTAAGACTCAGACATCATCTAATTCTTTCATTCTTTGGAACAGAATTGCTGCTTAAGTCTTTAAAGCAGTTATTCTCCATCAGAACACTTCCACTTCTGCCCACGAGCCATTGCAGCTCACTCTCCCCGCTTTTGCTCACGGTTCAGCTGCTGCACCTACCTGTGAACTGGGATAGCTGAGATGCAGGTGCATGTCTGTTTCTGCCTGTTCTCCCACAGGTGTGATAACCTCTGGGAAAGGGATGAGGAAGGCAGCAGCACTATAATGGGGGTTATATACTTGGGAATACATAACAATAAATTACCACAAGATCTGCCAGGTCTTTCAGAGGTGTAAAGACTGTTGGAGGTGGGAGGCAGGATGTGTTGGTTTCACTTCTCCTGACCTGGTTTATAAGTAAATGACTTTCTTCTTACTGTTGAATTTGATGAGATTGCACTCCTTCCAAACAAATAAGTAACGGTGTTTATAAATAACGCCTTAAATGCAAAATATCAGGAAGAAAATCTTCCATGAGAAAAATAAAGACAGTGAAAGCAGACAAAGATTTTTAAAATTCTCTGGAAGAGGTGATTTCATTTGGCATTGTTACTTTGCTAGTAAGGAACTTGGTAGCTCATGTACTTAGAAATTATTTGCAACCTTCCCTTCCCCTCCCCTCCCTTTTCCTTTCTTCATTTTTCTTCTTTCCTCTTCTTCCTCCCTCCTTTCCTCCCTTTCTCCCTCCCCTCCCCTCTGGTCACTCATTTTTTATATATTCTAATAATACAATCTAAAATGCATATTGCAGCTCAAGGCCTGCCATTTTCCTACTGTTCACCAAGCAGTCAGCTATTCCATGACATCAACTCCTTTAAATGATCCTTCTGCCTGATTATTTGGTTGGTTATTTAGGGGTAATATTGGAAATATTAGACTTACTTGAGAATATAAATCATATAGTGCCAGACAGATGGAAGCTTGCCTTGTCCAAAAATATAAAATACATGACTCATTTTTATCTTTGGTTTTCCACTGTAAAGAATGAGTGTCAGCTTCCTGTGTAATTTTGATTTGTTTATCCAGCAGTTTTGTTTGTCCATGCAGTTTTCTCCTTGCCAGTTGTGGTCTATATTTGGTTTCCATAAAAGGTATGTTTTCTTTGAGTCTATCTTTTTTTTTTTTCTTTTCCTTACCACTGGAAAACCACAAGTGATGCACCATTACTTGGACTTTTGTTCTTAATTTAAACTTGGCATAATGTCTCCCTCTGGTGTAAAACATGAAACAAAATCCATTTAGACATAAAAGCTAGGAGGTGACCCCTTCATTTGGGATTGTGTAGGCTCTGTTGTATGGAGTGAGCTTTTCTGCTCTCTTTCTTTTGGGAAGGGGGGAAGTAAGGGATGACTCTAGAATATTGTCGTGGTTTAACCTCAGCTGGCAGCCAAACACCAGGCAGCCACTCGCTCACTCCCTCCTGGCAGGATGGGGGAGAGAATTGGAGGGGTAAAGGTGAGAAAACTCATGGGCTGAGACAAAGATCCTTCGGTAGGTAAAGCAAAATCAGTGCACACAGGCAAAGCAAGACAAGGAGTTCATTCCCCACTTCCCCCGGGCAGGCAAGTGTCCAGCCATCACCAGCACAGCAGGGCTCCATCACTTATGATGACAGTTACCTGGGAAGACAAATGCCATCACTCTGAATGTCCCCCTTGCCCCCTTCTTCTTCCCCCATCTTTATATGCTGGGCATGACATCATATGGTATGGAACATCCCTTTGGTCAGTTGGGGTCAGCTGTCCTGGCGTTGTCCCCTCCCAGCTTCTTGTGCACCCCCAAGCTACTGGCTGGCGGGGCAGGGGGTGAGGAGCAGAAAAGTCCTTGGCTCTTTGTAAACACTGCTCGGCAACACTGTTTCCAGCACAAATCCAAAACACAGCCTGGTTTACCTTGAAGAAAATGAACTCTATACCAGCTGAAACCAACTCAAGTATTTACCTAATGGTTGAATATTTACTGGGGTCTGTCCATCTTATGGAGTATACTGGGAAGTATATATCAGGTATATAAAAGTTAAAAGTTGGGGAAGCAGCAGTTTGTTTGGAAGAGGATGTTCCATCAGAGATATGTACCAACCCTTTTTTACTCTTTTTTCCTAATATGAATGGTTTTAGTGTCTTTTAGCAAACTGGGAATATGTGAAAGTGGAAAAAAATCAGTTCCAGTTGCTAAAACATAATCACATGTGGGCCTGCCCAGTAGCAATGGTAATAACAAGTTCTGATGTAAATACTCATTAGATTGTGATGACTGCAGTTGTGGAGGTTTCTTTTCCTTTCTCCCCTTTTCCTCTCCCCTCCCCTTTTCTCTCTTCTTTGCTTTCTTCTTATTTAGCTCCTTCTTTTCTTTATTTTCCCCCTTCTAAGAAAAAACTTGGGATGCCAAATCAGTGTGAACCTTAGCAGGTTTGAAAGAGGGATCACAGGGAACTGAAAGTCTTAGAAACCAGAGAAAAGCTCCCTATGTTTTACCCTGTACTGTAAATATAGTTTATTTATTCACCCTGGAGAGAAAGGAAATTACTATAGAAAATTTTACCTTACGCAGTCTCAGAGATTGATATCAAAAGCCGTCTGTGAAGGAAATAGACAAAATTTCTTGGTGGATGAAACTGTGAGCTTGCTTACCTCCTGTGGGCCATGGGGATGGTTGTCTGGTCATGGTTGTACAGTCTGTTTGTAGTCGGTGTCACTACAATCTCAGGCAGCATCTTCTAAAGTTCCTCTGATAAGAGGCTGAGAAAGCAGCATCCTTTGGCTTTTCACAGCTCTTCACCATTACTGAAAGTCAGTAGGAGTTCACTGACCATTCATTGTTTTGTAGAGCATCACAAGCTAGTCCTTAAGCGGCTGCCTTTCTCTTTCTTACTTTTATTTACTCATTTTTGTCCTGGGGGAAGTAGCAGCAAGTTACAGGCAGCACAAGGCTGTTGTTTTACCTCATAACTGTCCTTTCCATACAGAGGTAAGTTGCTGTGCTTAGGCTCTTTAGTGGCACGTGTTATCTCAGTGTGGATGAGAGAGGTAGAACGTGGACAAAAGAGGAGGCTTGAGTTCTGCAGCCTGTGCTGCTTTATCACAGAGCCTCTTCCCCTTCCTTTCCTTGCCTGGATCTGAAGTGGAAAATGTTGCTACCTCCACATTTAGACAGCGGGAGAAAGCACAGGGACCATACCTTTCTGTTTGCTAGAGCCACTCAGTCTCTACAGTAATGCAGAATGTCAGCTTGGGATTTAAGGCAGATGGTTCTGCATTTGGTAAATAAAAATCAGTAGTTCAATCAAACAATTTGACCAACCAACCTAAACCTCCCCTCACCCCAAAGAGGTAGATCAAGTCCTCCACTATTTGAGCCCTTTACCGGGCTCAGAGGGTCGTGATCAGTGGAGCAGAATCTGACTGGAGGGCTGTGACTAGCGGTGTTCCCCAGGGCTCGGTGTTGGGTCCAGTCCTGTTTAATATCTTCATCGACGACCTTGATGAGGGAATAGCATCCACCCTCAGCAAGTACCTGATGATACAAAGCTGGGAGGGGTGGCTGACACGCAGGAACACTGCGCTGCCTTCCAGCGAGACCTGGACAGGCTGGAAAGCTGGGCAGGGAGAAACCAGATCAGGTTTAATAAAAGCAAGTGTAGAGTCTTGCACCTGGGGAGGAATAACCGTCTGTATCAATACAGGCTGGGGGATGACCTGCTGGAGAAGAGCTCTGTGGAGAAGGACCTGGGGGTCCTGGTTGATGACAGGTTGGCTATGAGCCAGCAGTGTGCCCTGGTGGCTAAGAGGGCCAATGGGATCCTGGGATGCATCAGGAAGAGTGTGGCCAGCAGGTCGAAGGAGGTGATCCTCCCCCTCTACTCTGCCCTGGTCAGGCCCCACCTGGAGTATTGTGTCCAGTTCTGGGCTCCCTGGTATAAAAAAGACAGGGATGTCCTGGAGAGAGTCCAGAGAAGGGCTACGAAGATGATTAAGGGCCTGGAACATCTCCCGTATGAGGAAAGGCTAAGTGAGCTGGGGCAGTTCAGCCTGGGGAAAAGAAGACTGAGGGGGGACCTAATTAATGTTTATAAATATCTTAAGTATGGGATGCAGGGGGAATTGGCCAACCCCTTTTCAGTAGTCTGTGGAGACAGGACAAGGGGCAATGGCTGTAAATTGGAGCACAGGAAGTTCCGCACCAACATGTGGAAGAACTTTTACACAGTGAGGGTGACAGAGCCCTGGGACAGGCTGCCCAGGGAGGTGGTGGAGTCTCCATCTCTGGAGATATTCAAGACTCATCTGGACGCCTATCTGTGCAATATGAGCTAGGGAGCTGCTTTGGCAGGGGGGTTGGACCCAATGATCTCTCAAGGTCCCTTCCAACCCCTACGATTCTGTGATTTTGTGATTCTGTGACATGAAAATATGGGTCTCTGTCTCCTTGCTGCTGTGACATTTGATGGTGAAAGTCATGCCAACTTGGTTTCTACTGGCACTTTGAACTAGATCTTTTCCGAAATGTTCAAAGCAGAACACACAAGAGATCCCAGTACTGGCTGTACCAGATTTAGTATCCGGATATGAATATAACAGCAGGGATTGGATCTGCCGGAGAAGCAAAACTTCATTTAGCAGTGCACCAATTTTTTCCCTAATTTTATCACAATTTTCAGTCGGGTACAGTCTGCACTACAAATAAAGGAGAGAGGTCTCCCTTTTAGTAAGAACACATCTTAATAATGCTTATCACCCATGGGGAGTGATTTTCCAGCATTTGAATCAGGGTGATAAAGAATACACTTGAAAATCCTTATTTCTCTGCACTGCATGCCCGAAAGCCTGAGGAAAGAAACCCAGAAGGCAACACTCTTGTTAATTATAACTCTGGCTCTGGTATTCTCACATTTGGTATCAGTAATGTCTGTTGCTTTACGGTTTTCATCTGTAAAAGCAGTGATTTATTGCCTGCATCCAAAAGTACTGAAACGGCTGATTTTTGTAATGATACCCAACAATAAAAAGGGATAATACAAATTGTTATTATGTTAATATTGATAGAGACTGACATATATGAAATAGTAATTAGATTTTTTTTTTCCCCAAGAAAAAGACCCACAAGTAAATGATTTGCCACTGTGATTTCTTTAGGATTAGCATGTACAGTTCATTGCAAAAATCACATACAAGCCATAGTTGGGTAGCATAATTTATTAAAGCATTTCCTTTTTTGACATATTTGTTTCTGTAAGGTTTCCATATATGACCTAAACAGCAGATTTATGATAGCCACATGATATCACTAGGCATCTCCATCATCACTTGTGAGAATAAGAAAATTTCGTTTTCCTTAAGAAGGATTAATTACAAAAATAAAGAGTGTAAGACTTTAAGCACAAGTCAGATGATGCTGAAGTCAAGTGAATTCCCCAATGTGCTAGATGTCTGCCTTGTTGCTCTTAACTTCCTTGAATTTTTTTCTCTTAATCCCATCCAAGATGATCTTCAGCTATATAAAATGAACTTTTGTTTTTATGCTGTTCTCAGGGCTTAGTTGAGAAACAGGAGTGCAGCTGTGATGGCCTTGGCCATAGACTCTTTTTTCACTGAGACACATTCCTTTCTCCTTGCCTGAATCACTGGGCTCTCGTCCAAAACCAGCTAGATTGTGTTTATATTGTGTCCTCCTTTGCCTTAGCCTTCGTTAGGATCCTGTCATGCTCAGCCCTCACACTATGTCACATTCATTATGGTGACTCCTTTATTCCCCTTTCCCCAGACTTTGTCGTGAGAACTGTGTCACATTACTTTGTGCTGAGCACATTTAACATTTTTTTTGTTAGAAAAAGGACAGACAAATGGTTCCAGGGGTACCAGGAGATCAAAATGTCTTCATCAGTTCTTAATACCCTTGGTAATTTTAGCCTCAACTTGATTTTTCTGAGAATGCTCAAGTTCTGTCAATCAGAATTTCAGAAAGATCTAAAGCATCAAATGCCGGACTCTCACCCGAGATTTTTCTTTCTGATTGCTCCATTCCCTTTGCCACTCTTCTGCATATGATGTTTCAGTCCCCTCTGTTCAATGTTCTTCAGATTAAGCCGTTTGTTTCTTACTCTCAGCATGAAGCATATGGTTGCGAATGCAGGGGCTTTTTACTGCCCAACAAATCAGTGAATACAAATCTACAGGCAATTCCATCTTCAGGTGCCTCAAAAACATTCTCAGACACCTTATCCTTAAAATGGAAGATATTTTCTGGAAGAAATGTGCAAAACTTTCTTGTCAATTTTCCCAGATGTGGAATTTTTGCTTTGGATTTTTCTCGCTGAAAAAATGAACCTAGTCTAATTTTCATTAAAGAATGGATCTTTCTTGGAAGATTAATTTTTTTTAATAATTATTGTAGTTCAGTTTTTTAGTGCTGTGAAAACTGACTTTTTTCTATATATAAAACAGGAGAAGATAAAACTGCTGACCATTTCTGGAAGAAATGCATATAATTTTCACAGCCCTACCATTTAATAAGGGAATGCTTATGTGCAGGTGATTAAGAGTTTGATCCTTTCCTTCCCTTTCTGATCCCCTTCTCCTCTTCCACTCCCTTTCCTTTTGATCAAGTAAAACCTACAGATATACATTAAAATCTAAGTGTCCCTAGAGTATTGGGTCACGTCAAACCATGGGAGCCAATGATATGCTGAAGGGATACATGGATCTGCCCGAGGCCCCTTGTTACAATTTCATATCCAGAGTTTATCAGGATGATTTATTTGTCTGTTACCCAGTTCTCCATCTCTAGATGCTGCAAGTATCCTTTCCACAGCTGACATGACTCTTGGCTCATAAAAATTTCTCTAAATGAAAAATATTGCAGATCTGGCCACACTAAATAGCAGGAAAAGAATTTCATAGTGGAGGTTATCCATAAACAAGTTATGTACCACGTCTTCCATCAAGTAACACAAACTGAGCAGTGCATTATCCTATCTACATATTCTATGTGTTTTGTCAGCAGCATATAAACACAGCCAAATGCAACTTAATGAACCATCTCTTTTTTATTTTTAGTTTGGAAAGAAAAATATTTCCTCCAGTCTCTGCTGATGATAAATCACAAAACATGGGAGAAGTATTTTTTCTTCTTTGTGTAGGGGAAGAAGAGCATGTAAAGTTGAAAATTCAGTGACACGGTACAGCATGTGTATTTACGAGAGGCTTTTATGATAAATGTGTCTCTGCACGTGTATCTCCTTTTGAAAAAACCTTGAGATACAAATGTGGGGACTCTGAAAGTATCAGGTTTTAAGCTTCTAAGTATGAAGCAAAGTGAGTTCACCTGAAGGTTTTTGGCAACTAGAGGGAAGATTTTTCAAAGCACAGCTAGCAGGTAGGTGCCTATACTTGTGTAAAAGCCCCTTGTGGAAACCATCTACGGTGTTCTCTGCCTAGGTGATCCAGCCACTTCAGAACAGTTGTGTGGATGTGTCTGCGCGTAGTTTAGATAAAGGTTCTTGATCCAAGCTCAATCTGTATATCAACACCCAGAAATTTGAATGGAGGGTTCACACAAATATTTAAAATGAGAATTGGACAAAGTAGTAAAATACTATTTAACAAAGAACCTTAGCCATGCAGTACTTTCCTGGTTCTTTCCGATGTCCTTTGCTATGACGCCTATGTCACTGTATTAGTTTCACTAATAAACTGAATGAAATCTCATGTTCTCCTGGGTACAATTCTACCTCTCCTCTTCGCGTGACTTCTGCTTCTCATTCCAGCTGTACACGATGATGCAGTCATCTATTCAAGCAGGCTTTTAGCACTTCTAAATTGACATCCTCATGGGGGCTCACAAGATGGAAATTAAAGAGAGAGAGAATGAAGAGGGTAAAGCTTGAATGAGATATTTTGGAAAACAGTCTTGAGTCCCTGAAAATTTATCCAGGGCACCAATTTACACAAGCTGTTATAAAATATTCTGTTGGGAAGCTTCTGGGCATAAGGAACCCTATTAGATACAAACCTCAGCACCTTATTAAATACAGACTTCTATTAAATATTGCACTTAGTTATTCTCTTGATAACTGCACGGAAGGCACAAAGCTGGACCATCCTGCCTATCCTCCCATTGGAGTGCTCCAACCGGACCTACAGACAGCTGTAGCATGTGTTCACAAGCTGAAGCATCAGTCACAGAGCCAGGAAGGTTCAGACTCGGGGTAGGAAATAACAGGAATTTCCTAGACCTAAGCTTTAGCCATGGGATTATCGCTACCTGTAGAGGCCAGTTTGTAATGGTGTTATTTGATTTAAACTTAGGTAATATTCAGGAATTAAAGTAACTTCCTCTTGCACATAAACAGCGCTCACAGCCCTCTGCATCCGTACATGCACATGTACACATGTTTTTGTTATTTTCATGTGCATGGGCTAGCGCAATTTTCCAGGAAATTCCCAGCTGAGAAATGACTTCAGGCTGCAGATCATTCTTCTGATCTTTCTTCTTCTCATGAATTTTAAACCTGCAGGAGATGCATTCTGATACAGCTGAGGGCACAGAAGTAATTATAGGTTTTCTTTGCTTTGGACACACTTATTTCTCAGGGGGTTGCTCTCCTAAACGGGGAGTGTAAGAAGCGCCTATATAAACCAGGTGTCAGGAATTGATTCGCACAATCGTTTTTATAGTGAACTGAGCAGCTGAGCCTTCTAGACTCCTGAACTCTGCTAAAGCCATAAGGATTCTCCTGTGTAAAATTAGGATATAAGGCATTTAGCATTTAAAAATCTTTTTTTTTTTTTCTTTTCATGAAGTTAGGCCCAAGAATTGCAGGGGAAGTTCATGTGTATTAGGAAAACTTTGTTTCAACTTGCTGTGATTATGTAGATGAGTAAAACATTTATTTTTTCATTTTACCTGCTCTGTTGATGACCATTAATTAGATGTTCAGGTGGAGTTTTGTTTTTTTCATTAATGAGCAATTGCTGAACATCTACCCTAAATCTGTACCAGGTTTTGGCATTATCACTGAGGGAGAATAAAAAATTAAAAAATAATTGCTCCATGCCAGGAAATACTGCATCGTTCTTATCCCATGAGATAGCTGCTGTCTTATCAAAACCCAGTATATTGCATTTTACACATAAATGGCTATATTTTATTAAACAAGGATTAAGATGATCCTTATGGGCATTTTGAACAATGCTGCACTTCCATACGTACAAAGACTTTTCCTGCTGCTTTTGAGAGCAGTGGGACCATCATTTGGACTTGGAAAAGTAATTTAGGGTCCTTTTGACTCTTTCATGGATATTATTTCCATTATTACCCATAAAAGAAAGAACCTTGATACGAAATACTCCTTCACTGAGGTGATGTCTCAGGTTGAAATAAATAGGTAGAAAATGCTAAAAAGCAGACAAAACGATTTTCACTTGTTTTATAGTTTGAATGGGAGTTTTAGAGGAGAGGACTTTCTTGCCAAAAAGCACACTGCTGGGAACAGAGCTAATGGGTTGAGTGGGTGGGCAGGATGGGAAATGTTTTTTGGGATACATTTCTGAATTTCCAGTCCGCTCCTCTGAAAGAAGGCTCTGATCCTTCAATTCCATCCTGTTTTTCCCACTTCAGGGTAGCGACAATCACACTGAAACGTTTAACATCACACTGCTGGGCGATGCTGCTTTTCAAGAGCATTAGCATAGCAGCACCCGATTACAGCCCATTTAAAACTATTTTCATTTCTTGGTTTTTAAAATCTAAATTGAAGTCCTACACTTGCCAGCAGGAGCTGGCAAAAATCTCCCAGTGTTGTTACCAGTGGTTCAGCTTCCTTGGCAGAAACAGCACCGAGCCCCAGTGTAGGCCTGGTGTGGCACTACGCGGGAGCGGCCTATGCTGGCTGCGTGCTTATAGCATCTGTTAATGGAAAGGTATTGAAACTCCAAGGAGTAAAATAACAACGTGTGTACATCAAAGCACTTGAAAACACTTTACTGTTGCTCAAAGAACAGTGGTGCTACTGGGAATTTTATTTTCTCTGAAGCGTTTTGCTTCTGAAGCAGGATGTGTGTTGTATTAAGTAGTAGACTTCAAAATTATATCTTACGAAATAGCTCATCCTGGGTTCTTCTCTCCACATTGAACGGTGCTGGTATTAGACTTTCTTAGAGGCACTATGAGAACTATAAAGGGATGCTGATTGTCTGAGCTCTTACTTTCTACTAAAAGCTCCAATGAGTTCATAATGCTTCCTTCTCCTTATTAAAAAAGCAATTGTATAGTGCATAGGGCTTTAGCCCTAGAAGTAGGACATCGAATATTACTCCATTATTAGAAACTTTTTTATTATTTAAGAAGCAGGAGTAGCAAGTTCTTATTGTAAATTATGCATGGGAATTAGAAAATTTCCTAAGTGTCTGGGGGTACAAATCCAATTAAAAGCCCAAACTGTTGAGGTAGTTTGAACATCTTCTCTTAAATGAAGTACAGAAGACAGTGATGACCTTGTGGTAAAGATCATGAAATAAGCTGCGGGGCTTTGAAATCTCTGGCTCTGCCATAAGGTGTCATGTTTGATTTCAGAGAATCAGTTTTCTCTGTGCCCACGTTCCACACCCCTGAAGTGGGGATAGCACTGCAGAGACAGGCAATGATGATAAATCAGTTGGATTTTAAAAAACATTTCTGTGCTGAGTGCAATATAAATTATTAGAAGTCCTATCAGAAATACACAGTACAATGACATCTCATTATCTCTCTTTTTAAAATCAGTCTTGACATAATGCTGCTGTATGTTGGCTTTAATTGTTGGGGCATTTTTTTAAAATCTCCTTGGCACATACAGAATGCTTGATTGCCAAGAACAATCAATTTATAGAGAAGCAAATGGTTTCCAGAACTGTGAATATTAAATGATGTCTCAAGCATTTTCTATAAAAACATATTGGTGGTTATGTTTGAATGTGTGAATACTGCCTGCTGCAGTCATTCCTTCAAAGAGTTATTTAGTAATGTAAAACTCCTCTTCCTTAGTTCTTTCACTGTTGAAAGACCAACTCCAGTTCTCATTAGCGAAGTGTTAGTGTAGCTATTTTCAACAACTTCAGTGGAGGTCAGTGAGGACCCTAAGTAAAAATAAAATTGCTAAGTTGCAAATATGAAATCACAGATTGTACTTAACTCTTTGGTAAAAATCAATAAAACATGAGAAACTTTCAGGAAACCCTATGGGCAAGATCCTCACAATAGTCAGAGCCTTCCTCTTCCCTCTTTCTATGGCAGATACACACCTTAATACTTGAGAATTTGGGTTTAATTGATATATCTAAAGCCTTGATTTGCAAATCAAGGCTAGGTTTTCAAGGTGTCTTATCATGCAAATAGGAATTCACAGAGGGTTTTTTTGAAAGTCAGTACACAAGACATTTTGAAAATACCCTTAAGCACTTGCCAGCGTATTAGTTAAGAAAAGCCTTTAAAAACTAGGCACAAGTGACTGTAAAACTAGGATTAAACCCAGATGTTCAAAATGACTGACTTTACTCCCTCCTGTTTATGTCAGTGGGAGTGAGGTGCTTAAGTACCTTCACAGATTTGGACATTGGGATGTCAGGGTGCTTTACACATCTGGGTCTGAATCAGTGTCCCTGTACCAAGTCATAAAATTATCCATCCCTAAGGATGGATAGATGCTTCATCCCGTGTGTATCCCGTGGATTCCTAGGGGTTACTTTTAAAACTGCATTTAAATCACAAGCCTCCAGTACTTTCTCTGGGAATTAGATGCCAAAATAAATTTGAAACCTTTACCCAACTGTTGTTCTGTTTTAAGCTGGATTGTAGTGTGTCTCAGTGCTAGATGAGTGATGTAGGTAAGCTATCCAGAGTGGAGAAGCAGTGGCAAGGCCAAGTCCTACGTGGGTTACATTGCTTTGCCAGAGAAAGAGCCCTGCTTTGCTTAAAGCTGCTGCAGTTGCTTTCGAAAGAGAGATTCAGTGCTTTCAAATGCTTTATTTGTTTCTTCTATTTGCTTATGCACCACAGAGATGAATGAATATGATGTAAATACCAAAGTATCTGGCATAGTAGAATGAGTCCAGTTTTACACCCTGTAAATGGGCATGTAATTATTTATCTCTCCTGGGGTAGTTAAAGGATGGGTTGAGTCAATTGAATCGTGCATACAGCATCTGCAACTGCATGGGTGAGGGTACATTAACAAGGTAAAATGGTCGAGATTCCTCCTGAAAAGCAGAAATGTGAAGAGGAAGCTATTGCTGTGCCGTTAATGGAAAATATTAAGTGTTCTAAACAAATATACATATAGTTCAGGAGCCAGAAAGCCCCCAGCTCCACCCCTAAAAACTAAAGGGATACTAAAAACCAAGGAATTGGTATTGCTCCAGAATTTCTTATGAAGGAGAAAAATTGATATATACACACACACAAAATAATTGACATAAACCAAGAAATCCTGCTTTGCTTAAGACAGAAATCTGTTGGAGGGTCCTGATTCTGCATATATTTATGGATAAGCTTAACTTAATGCAAGTGAAGGGTCCCTTTGGGTTTAATGGATTTGCAAGTGGGTTTTAGGCTGCTAGAGCATACGCGCTTGAGCTACAGGATGGAAGAAATTCCTGTTCTTGGAAAAGAGCTAATGAAAGCAATATCAAGAAATACTCTAGAGAATCACTGGGACTGTGTATGTGAGTGAGTGTACAAAGACTTGTAGGATAAGGACATGGAAAAGTAAATGATGTGGCTCTCCAGTATCTCTATGTAAACTCAATTTTTATATGAAGTTTTTTGTTTTTCTTGGCCCTTCACAAATCCTTGCTTTGTTTTTTATAGGTTTTTGAGTGTATTTATTTTGGTTTTGGGGGCAGTGGTTGAAAGTAGAGAAAACTGTAATTGTCTTTTCTTTTTTGCTTAACATTTTAAGTATACTAAATAAACCCCGTAATTATTCAGTTGGCTAATTGCATATTTTTTCTGGCTCATTGTTATCGGTGGACAATAATTTGTTGTCATAGATGGTCTGTTGGGAAAGAGATTTAGTCTAGTCCAGTGGTGACAGAACAGATGGGAAACTCTGAATTACTGAATTATTTCAGAGTGCGTTTCTTGACTGGCTTGGAGCTTCCAAGCTCGTCTCCCCATGCTGCGGAGTGGCCAGGAATAGTTTGGGGCTAAAATCGATGAGAAGTTGTCTTTCCACAGAGCCAGGTTTACTCCTGCTGTTTATGTCACAGTAGATTTGTGGCAACAAACTCAATGTGCTTAAAAAGCCTGATTTTTTAAATAAAAAGTGTGACTTTTTTTTGTATATTAATTAGAATATTTGGTGTTTGGAGAAGTTTATACTTTGGATGTTTTATGTGGTGCTACATAACTCTCCCCGATGAGGGATTTTTGGTCTGTGGCTTCTTGAGGTGGCCTCCAATATACTACACAAAGGTTGCAGTAGTGCTTCCAGGTGGTCTGTACAGAGGTCTCTGCTAGCAAAGTAGCAATGCTCAGATCTCTTGTGGCTCCATTCATAATAGTTCAAATTCCAAAACCACTTTGGGAAGTTACATTTTAAAAAAGGATTTTATTTTTTTTTTTTGCTCCCAGTTAAAATTCTTCAGCATTGAGACTATTGCAGTACCGTTAACTGTAGTCACATTTTTTGGCAAAAGTCAGGAGAGGAAAAGCATAGAAGTGGTGGATCTGTAAATGATGGTGTGACTGGTAAAGTAAAATCCCATAACCAGGGAAGGAAAAAGAAACATTATAGATACAAGAGAGAAAGATGAGTTGTAGCGAAGAAGTGTCACCCCCTGTTGATACAAGCCTATTTCATCTAGCGCTCTTCACACCATTCTAATGCTATTTTTGATGGCAATCAGGCATGCAAGCTTCCAAAGGAAAACGTGTGTTGAGATTAGGTGGCTTTAGGATAGGTTTGCAATGTGACCCCCACTGAAAAGCAGTGTTACAGGTTGTATTTGGCTGGACATTGAGTTCAACTGGAATAAGTAAGAAAAAAAACTAGTTAAAAATATAGGGAAAGGACAGAGTCTTGGATAGATCCCGGGTGGTTAGAGGTCTCAGGTGATCCTAGAATGCAGGAGCATGAGATCTATGGAGCTACTTAATCTCTTGAATGCCAACAAGGGATTCTTCATCTTCCTTCACTCGTTTTTTCTGTCTAAGCACTGGAGGGCTAACCCAAGGGTTTCTGAGCCTCTTTCTTCTTGTTTTCATGGCTTAAGTAGGACCTAAGTAGAGACTACATCTTCCACTGACCTTCTGTGCTAGAGTGAATGCCTGGTTTGGAATGAACAGCTTTTATTTCCTTAAGTCAAAACAAAAATTGCTTCTGATTTGTTGAAACTCAATAAAAGCATCCAAATCCATTCAGTTCTGTTTGTTTTGGGTTCTGAAGAAAGCCTTCCTCCCAGTTGGGTTCATACTGCAATTTATTTTATGAGGACTTTTCACATTGGGGGGAAGAAAGGGGATGTGGAAGGGGGAGATAACTATGTTAATTCAGAAGCAGCTCTTTTTAGAAAAGAGTTGAGAGTTCCATTTTCCATAATTAGCATGATTTTTACACTGCTCACAGGGCTGCGCTGCTGCTTATTATGAATAAAAGCTGGACATGGGCAAAGTTGGGTGAAATCTTGCCAAGAAAGATTTGAAAGCAGAACTATACTTTATGTTAAAATGTTATATTTTTATCTTAATTTTCTGTCCCTTTTGACTACTATTATGAGATTAAAGTTAGATGGATAAAGTCATTTGAGAAGCTGGGTTAAAGTTAAATTGCCTGAGTCAGTTCAAACAACCAGAAACAAAGCTGCATTCTTCCTGGGTTTTAAGGATTACTGCTGATGGCTAAAATGGTCTTCTGTGACATTGAGATTCAACGTTATGTGATAGCACTCAGTCTTGATCTTCCTCGTGCAGCTGGAGTACTCTTTCCTACCAGCTGTTACTATCATCAATTCATTGTTTTCAGGCCCAATCTAAGAATCTCCTCTCATAAAAGAAACCTCAAACTGATCCTTCTGGGCATTTCAGCAATATCAGGGTATCTAATAATTTAATCACTGTCGTAATAGAGAATGTTTTTTCTGTAGTCTGTCTAAGCATGAGAATAAACAGAAAGGCTGGAACCATATGGTGCTGCTGTCGGTCAGGCTTGGCATACGGTGGCACGGGGATGACGTGTACATGATTTTTATCTGAATGCTAGTGGCAGCAGTAGCAAAAAAGCCACATCTGGCAGTCTTTAGAGCTTGGGTCTGCTCTTTATTCTGCATCATCACATCACTTACCTGCAATTTGAGGCCTGAGGTAATTTGTTTTTTGTTTTGTAAGTGCATGTTTCTAGTTAATCAGAATTTGTTACCGTCAGTGCTCAGGTGTTAGTCAATATTACGTTTTTTTGTTTCTATTAAAGTTACAAATGTAGAACATTTTATTGCTGTGAAATGAGCAAAATTCATGGGAGACTTGACTGAGTATCTGAGAAAGTACTGCAGGACTTGAACACAGAAGTGTCCTGTAGACTTCCCATCAGCTCAGCAGAAGTGATTCTGGTGGTTGGGAGGTATAAGAAGTTCACTTGCAGATGGAAATACAAGAGACACTCTGTCATCCCAGTGAATCTTTATGTGCCATCTCTGCAGACATCTCCTGGGGTGGAAAACCTGAGAAATGCAAGCAAAAGGAATCCTTCCATCAGCGCCAAGCCTGGGAGAAAGTGGGTGTCGATGAGGAAACTGAGACACTCTTAGTGACCAGAAAGTGAACATGCTTTTTTGGCTGGAATAAAAAGAGTATTAGGACAACATGGGGACCATAGAAGTATTTCAGTGGTCAGGACTGCAGTCCTTTTGAAATTAATGGGAATTTAGTCACTAAATCATCTAGTTGCCAGGATTTCAACCCAAAAGTAGGTAGGCCTGGGTGCTTATGTAAAACTTTCTTAGCAGTAGGAGCCATCTTTGTCATGAATGGCCAAGAGCAGAATGGATGGGCAGTGATGTGTGTGAGCTTTAGGGATGTCCCAAAGAAAAAGGTCACCAGGCAAGGTTGCTTCTTGGTCTGCTTCTTTGCTCATGCTGGGCTCAGCTCACAGGAGGACACCACAGCTCTCTTCCCTGTTAAGTAGTCAAACACAAGAAAACATGGGGATGTTTAGCCTGAAGAAGAGGAGGCTGAGGGGAGACCTTATTGCCACCTACAATTACTTGAAAGGAGGTTGTAGAGAGGTTGGTGTTGATCTTTTCACCCAAGCAACAGGTGATAGGACGAGGGGGAATGGCCTCAAGCTGTGCCTGGGCATGTTCAGATTAGACATTAGGAAAAAATTCTTCACTGAAAGGGTTATCAGGCATTGGAACAGGCTGCCCAGGGAGGGGGTTGAATCACCGACCCTGGGTGTATTTAAAAGATGGGTAGATGAGGTGCTCAGGGATATGGTTTAGTAGTGGACTGGTACGGTTGGACTTGATCTCAAAGGTCTTTTCTAACCTAGTGATTCGATGATATGGCTAACATTTGAAGCAGTGTAGGTTAATATGTAAAATACCAAGCTGTGGCAAAGGAAGGTGTAATTTGTTTAGAATCACAGCAGGGATGGCAGAGTTTTAGCTGGAATCTGGACCTGTCTCTGAGCACAGCTCCCATGGATGACATCCTCTGCAGCAGAAGCAGGGATTTCTGGCATTTTGGTTTGCCATTTCGCTCCTGTTGGCCAACACCAAAACTGCTTCCAGGCCAGTATGGGACATTACTGATGACGTTTGAGATACTGAACTTCTTGAAGTCGGTAAGAGTTTTATTGCTATCGCTGATTCTGGGATTTCTGTCCCAAAGATGTCTGCATTGCTGATAGAGAAGTAGCATAGAAATGCAGCAAGGAAGAAACCTTAGCTAAGAAAGGAAAATGGGAGAAAGTAAGTGGTGTAAGGTTTCTTTTACTGTTTATTTGTTTCTCTGGCTATCTTTTCACTCCCTTCTAGGTTTTCTTTTTAAGGAGTCTGTGTTTTTGTTCTTTTCCCCTTCATTGCTCTTGATAACCTTTTTTTCTGACTCTCTTCTTTAGTGTATGTGGGAGCAATACTGATTCACTGGAAATTGTACATTGTAGTCCAGATGACACACATTTTCTGAGATGCTGAGGACAGATGTCACAAGCGGTTACTTGCAGTGGTTATCTTACCCAAGTCCTTAGAGCTGTCCCCCCTATGTGTTTGGCACAGCAGTGCCTCAGTGTATGCTCTTAATTGTCCTTTAGTAGGTCATCTGTCTAAAACCTGGGAGAACTGTATTCTCGGCTATCTTTGGAATGCAAGAATTTATTTCATCTATGTAACACAGAGACAATTTAAAGGGAATGCTCTTTGAAATGGTTTTATTTCACTGTAAATCTTGCCAAATGAAATACGGGTTTTGAACAGTTGGGCAGTGCATCAACAGCAACGTGGTTCAAACAATGAAGATAATTTTTTTAATGTTTTGAGGTTGCTTTTATTGAACAGCATTCTGGGTGAAGGGTAAGCATCTTAATGGGAACAATTTATTCGTATGAATCCCAAATCTTTTCTGCAACTG
This sequence comes from Porphyrio hochstetteri, assembly GCA_020800305.1. Lineage (NCBI taxonomy): Eukaryota > Metazoa > Chordata > Aves > Gruiformes > Rallidae > Porphyrio > Porphyrio hochstetteri. The sequence goes on along the minus strand of CM036905.1, from coordinate 64,510,856 downwards.
TTGCTAAGCATTCCAAACTGCCATCTTTCATCTTCTCCCAGATCATAAAAGAAAGTATTTTTTCCTGTATTACTTCTTCAGTATCGTAGAGATTTCAGTGGGGATATCACGAAATGGAAACACTCTCAGGGATTAGTGTGTAACTTGTACTTCCTTATGTCTAGCAGCTGTCAGTCTGAGGAAATCCCAAATGTAGCATCATCTTTGGGAATGCTTTTCTCAGTGGCCTCTATACTCCTTAATCAGGAAAAAAAATCACCAAAATCTTTCTCCCCCCTTTTTTTCCTGTTCTGTTTTGATTTGGTTTTATTTTGTTTTGTTTGTTGTTTGTTTTGTCTGTTTGATTTGGTTTTTGGTTGGTGCCTTGTTTTGGGTTTTGGTTTATGGTTTGTTTAGGGTTTTGTTTTAAATTATATAGCTTTCCAGGTGCAACTGGCAGTGTTCAGGAATTGCAAGACAGATTTCTGCTTCAAAGAAACCGGTGCTATGAGATGCAGTATGGAAAACAGTGCTATTGCAGATCAGAATGTGTGTTTTTTGAGTAAAGTGTCTTCTCCTACAGGCACTGAAAAATCACTAACAGCCGTCAGTGGGAGTAGGCTGGATAAATGGGGTTAGAGGATGTCATCCAGCGTGGCAGGTTATCAAGCTCTGCTAAGTCTGCTTCAAGCAGCGTGTGACATCTCAAGTCTTAATTGCAGATGTTGGGAGAGGTTGTTTTTGTCTCTCACAATAGCTAGCATTACAGTCTTACAGGTAATTTTTAGTTCCTCTTAGTATTTCTACACAGATTCAGTGATGCTTTGTATAGTGTTGGTCTGTTAATAATGAAAGTTAATTTTACTAGAGCTAATGAGTTAGGAAGGGGTGACCCATAATAACTATTCAGAAGGATATATTTTAATGTTAATGTGAGATAAAAAAAATGATTTTTGGGTCATGTGTATGCATAGGTATGAGGTCTGCAAATTTTGTTTTGGAAATATCAAAGTGTGTTCTGATTTTTTTTTATGGAAACATCATTGCCCTGGTTCTGGCCAGGCCAGAGTTACCCTCCCTGAGCAGCCAGCACAGGGGAGCTGACTCAGCCCTGGCTGTTCCCACACCACCTGGCATCACTGCCCCAGAAAAGGGGCTGGGAGTGGAATGGGGCTCCTGGGTGCCTCCAGGGTGGTGTGCCTGGCTGGGGTGTCTGGTTGGTCCTCCTGTAGGTATGGTACTCTGTGTTATGACAGGGTGTGAGTGTAATTTGCTAGGGGCTGTTACTATTCCCTTTTCAAGCTGATCTTGTCAGTAAGGTGTCTTTATCCCAACCCCCGCCCCCCCCCCCCCCCGTGCTCGGTCTGGGGCTGAATCACCACAATCCTGTATCACTGTAAAGACAACAAAGTGTTCCCTGTAGCTTTCAGCTCTGTACTGTAATGCTCTTGGTTGCACGGGAGCTTGTCAGAGAGCAAAGCGCTCTCTCTTCAAGCCAGACTCCCAGAAGGAATACAATTTCCATGGTGTGATCAGAAGCATAGGTGAAATTTAATTTTCTGCACCTAGGATACGACACTGTGTTTCTTGCCAGGAACAGACACCCTACGCTGGTACGGCTCACGGGCAGCATTGCCACAGCCAGCCTTTACAGCGGTTGTTTTGCTTCTTCCCTCCACCTCCCAATCACTTGATCTCTCCAGCTGCCTCTTCCAGCCATGGGTGAGCTCGATGCTGAGGCACGTGGCTCTGTGTGTGGTGTCGCAGGAGATGCGGGGCTGTGGCAGCAACGCCTGCCTCCTTTGAAAGTCGCAGCTCAGCCTGTTTCACTCACTGCACAGTGGGCTTGGGAAGGGCGGCTTGATGGTGTTTCAGAGGGAAGCAAGAGGCTGAGGTCGCATTTCAATGGGCTAGAGCTGAACCAGAGAAAAACAACAACAATATTTTCTTTCCATTTCATTGCAGCATACTTTTCTAAGTCATCTAGGCTGCACTGTTCCATGGAAAGTTGAAATTTTGGGGAACATACCTTCCAAAAGGCATTTGGACAGAGTGCTTCTAACTGGAAAAAGTTCTGGCGTGTCCCTTAAATTCTGCATCTCGGTAGGAGATAACTTCCTGAAGGGAGGTTGTAATGAGCTGGGGGTCGGCCTCTTCTCCCGTGTAGGCAGTGACAGAACTAGAGGGAATGGTAGCAAGCTGCGCCAGGGGAGATTCAGGCTCGACATTAGGAAGCACTACTTCTCAGAAAGGGTAGTCAGGCACTGGAATGCACTGCCCAGGGAGGTGGTGGAGTCACCAACCCTGGGGGTGTTCAAGGAAAGACTGGATGTTGTATTGAGGGATATGGTTTAGTGGGAGCTAGTAGTAATAGGTGAATGGTTGGACTGGATGATCTTCTAGGTCTTTTCCAACCTTGATAATTCTGTGATTCTGTGATTCTGAAAATAGTGGAAAAAGAAGTATTTTTGTAACAAATGAGTAAACTCCTCATTTTATTTTCATTCTACCCTGCTGCAATTGATCTTATTTGTCTTCCTAGAAGAATAGAAAGCTAAAATGGGGAGGGTGCAAAAAATATAATAAAAAAAGGAATTGGAAATTGTTCAATATTCCATTAGTGGTTTCTGATTAGTAGAAAATTAAAGAACAATATAGTAGTGATAAATTATCCCAAGAGCAGCGGAAACTTGTGCCCATACTCATGGAAAATCATGAACATAACTGTGGTAGTTCAGATTGAAGCGAATTAATTATTTACTGGTTTTCCATCAGGGTCAGGGTACTGCGGGAAAGACAGAAATTCACATGCTTGGAGAGAGGGAAGGCGTAGTTTATAGAGTCTAAGAGATATTTGTGACAGCAGGAATTTATGCGCTCTTATTCCTAAAATGGGACTTAAGTGAGACATAAGAAGTACACAAGTCTCGTGCCAGCGCTCTGCACAGGGGTGAATTTAACCCAGAATGAATAAGGGTCTTTTACTGATTTTGTTTATTTTCTGCAGTCACTCTGCCCAATTCCTAACAGTGTGTTTCTCAGACGATGTTTTTGGACAGCAGTGCACTGCCTTTAAGTCAAATACCGAGGGCAGTTTTTATAGGAAAGTTAATATATTGCTTGAATTTCAATTAACGTGTTGCTTTTATGGGTTAGTCAAATATTAAGAAACTCACTGTTAATTTTTAAATGTTACAGTTTAGAACAAGTGCTTAACGTTTATGAACTAAACCACATGAAAAAAGGAATATTTGGTAATAATTGGAACAGAACTGGATTTTTACCTCATCAGCTGTGTAGTTTGTTGTGCAGCACCTGATAATCACTGGCATTCTTTGCTTTATGAGAGCGTTTCGTAAGTGTGATATCCTGTTCAGAGCAACTCATGGCTGCAGATTTTGCCACTCTTTCGCCATTAACCTTATTTGTGAACTATGATTTCAGTGTCCTGAACTGGCAAATCAACCATTTAAACATATTAAGTCTCAGTTTTCTGAATGTTAATGGGAATAATCTGGTTTAGTTTTAATACAACAACTACTTTAAATGGTGTTAACATGGCTAATTTTTCTTCTAATATTTTAATGCTTCCTTACTAATTCAGAGCCTGTGATCAACATCTGTGTTGTTTGATGGTAATTTGCCTTTTCATCAACAATTTTTAGATGGGATGTAAGTATAAAGCACTTTGCACTAAAGACCTAGGAGGCAGGTTTGGATCTGTGTGTTCAAAATAATTTATTCATTCTTATTGTCAAGAGAAATGTAATTGCCCTTAGTTGTACAGTCAGATCAAAATATATTTGCTTTCACATACTTTTCTTTTTGGATGTTTCTTGTCTTCAGCTGAACAGTTACTGATTTTATTACTTGTATTTGTGTGTGTCTGTGTGTGTATATATATACACATATACATGAATGTGTGCATTTATAGTTTCTCTTCTAATATTATTTCTTGGTAGATACCCTTTTGTAAAGATAGTTGTTAAATAGAAGTTACTTGGGATTGGATTTTTTCCCAATGTATCAGTAGGTGCAAAGACCACAAATCTTTGTAATGTAGGTCTTGTTTTCATTTTGGCATCAGACATTTATTAATAATTCAGTCAATATGAACTCAGATTAATTCCTTGGTAGATGCTTCAAGCCAGATTCAGACCATATTTCAATATATGCAATTTGTGCAGATTGCAGGGGGAAAAATTATAGTAACATGAAAACAATCTTATCCTCTACATAAAACAAGTAGTCTTGCTGCTCAGCTCTGCAGATCAGCTTGGCAATTTTGCGAGGGAGCTCTTATCTAGGAGGTGGAGGTTTGCATCTGTGTTTTTGGTTTCTTTTTTTTTTTCTAAATAACAAAAAGCAACTTGACTTTATGAAGTTAGAAATCTTACTGTAAACATTTATCCAAGCAATGGTAAACTTTGCCTCAAGTGTTTTTCAAAAAGTGAGTTATTTTCATCCTACAAGGATACCATATGGTAAAAAAAAATCATTTGTAGAGCTGTTTGTGAGGGGGGCTGCTGTATTCAGGAGGACATTTTGTGGCATTAAGAAACTTTTAGCTTTGGGGCTACTTTCAACTCTCCTCAGTGCAAAAAGTAATGTAGTTTTTTTGCTTTCTTTCTGTACTTTACAAACAATCTGTAAAATGCCAGTATGTGGGTATGAAATACAACACTTGTCCTCAGGCTCCTTCTGGGATACTGAAATGGCCTTTAAAAAAGCCATGAACTTTGGGGATTAAACTATCATGGGTAGGTCAAAATCAGAAGGTGCAGCTCCACTCTTGTAATGGATGCTTCTTGCAATTCTTCATGCCTTTGAAGGAAAGCGTGTGATGCCTCTTCTGGTAACTTTGTTGCTGAGATGATGTCTGTGATGCATGTGATGCTTCCACATTAAGGTGGGGGTGTCTTCAATGACAGTATTTTGAAACAGTAGCTCTTTCTCCACTGCCACGTGGTTTGTGGGTTAGGTAAATAGCCAATTTATTGGCACAACCAGATTAACATTTCAGAAGGTGGTCTTTTGCTCAACCGTAGTCATCTGTCAGCCAAAGTTTGTGGACAAGTTATAAACCTCTGAATGTAGGAATTTAAAACAAAAACCCTGCAAGTCCTTAATTCTGATGGCCTTGTGTGTCATGGGGTGGCTGTGCCATGGTGGTGCTGAGCACCGTGTTTTAGGAATCAGGATAACTACTCATCAGTCACCCTTTAATAATCTTGTCTTCCTTCTGTTCACACACAAGGCACCATTTTCCTTTAGTGATCTTGTATCAGAGTTAGTGTTGGGAATAAACTTCTTGGATAAATACATGCTAAAATAAAGGAGAGTTTACCCCCTGAGTGGAATAAAATTTTATTGCTGAAATGCTAGGTTTCACACTAGGTCAAAGAAAGTTGCATAATTACATAAACTCAAGAGCAATCTCAATTCTCTCTCCTTCCTTCCTTTCTTTCTCCCATCTTCCTTGTCTGTTAAAAAAGCCTGTAAATTAAATTAAATTATTTGTGCAAATACACAACTTTTTTTTTTTTACTTTCCAAAAACATACAGTCAGACCTGCCAGATTTGATGGGATTGGTAGGTAACTGGAGCCCTCATGGGGAACAACACTGACTCAGCTAGTGACCACTTAGTGCCATAATGGTGACACTTCTCCACACCTAGTATCTCACAGGAATCCAAAAGAGATCTGTCAGTAGTGTAATACGATTTTTCTGGTAAAGTCCATAGGATGAGGGGAAATGTCTGCTTCTCCCTGTTATTACAGCCTGTCTCTAAGAAAAGCCTACAGAGACAGGTGTAAGGCTGTAACACTGCTCCTGGTGCCTTCAGTTGCACAAGGTAACTTGCTGGGACTCATGCTCCTTCGGTGCTCTGCTACTAGGAATCAACCTCCTACCAAAGAGCAAGGTGGACTCCTACCAGATGGGAACTGAGTCCCTCCCTGTACAGCCCGCAGGAAAACGAAATTGGCCACAGAATCACCCTGATTACACATCATATTTTTCACACATTTTAATATGCATGTGGCTCGGGGCCAAGGAAAGCGTCTGAAACACTGCTGTTAATATGCAGTATTTCCTGGCATTGCTGCATTAACAGGCTTTGTGACCTGGTGTCTCAATCTGCACTAAGAGCACTTTGCCGTTCAAGCACTGTGATGTTAAGAGGGGAAGAAGGTATCATCTGAAGGCCTTCATGCCTCTGGTGGCATGCTCCCACCAGTGACTTGCCCAGGGCCAGACTGCAACCAGCTCAGAGCGTGCAGAAACTGGGGCCAGACAAATCAAAGCAGGCAGTCGAGCATCAGCCTGGGTTCCTTTTTAACATATTCTCATTTGTAACAGCTTTCATTTTTTCTTCTCCTTCCAGGGTAACTGACATCTGCAGCCTTGGAGCTTTTTTGCTATTTTTTCTTTCCATGAGATCTCAACAAATGTTCAATGCCCAACACTTGGTTCTTTTCAGCTTTCTGAATTCAATATTTGCCTTTGTCAGGGGGAAAATGGTGCTTTCAGCCACAGATATTTCAGCTTCCATTGATGGAAGGAGAGCTTATGGTTTGTTGGGAGATGTGGTATCTTTTGTTACAACAGCTGATACAGCTGAAGGAAAAGACAAGCATTCGGGCACACAGCCCTAGTCAGGGATGAGTTTGTGAGAAAATCTTTTTCTCTCTACTTGATCCACATTAAATAAAATACGGATGAGTGTAAGCTAGGGAAATCTCTCAGCAGCAGCAGCTGCTTGGTGTTTTGGAGTAGTTCAATACTGAAACGTGATTTCAGTCCAAACTCTCCACTTCTGACAGATGACACGAGAAGTGGTAATCTTCTTGTGCTCACTTGGAAAACAAGTCATCTCCCTTCCACTTTCTTCTCCAAACTTGCCAGTGTACCTCTACATAAAATGGTTAAAATGTTTTACTGATACCTGTGTGGTTTTAGATTATTGGAGAGAGGTGTGTATGTAGAGATGTGTCAATGCCATGGTTACGCCGACCATCCTCAACGTTTACAAAACCAGACTCTGCAGGCAAATACCTGCCATGCATGAGCAGATTGATCTCAGTCGATAAAACTACCACTGAGTCCTGAGTTGGAAATCAGCCCTGTGGCAGCCCTTCACTATGCTAGAAATATTCAAAAAGCTTCTTAAAGCAGAACTAGCTCTTCCCTAAGTCAATCTTTTCCATGTTCGAAGCTGGAGCTGGATATTGTTCCTTTCCTATCTACCTCCAGTTATCCAGGAAAATGAATACTCAGACTCTTCCCTACCCTGTTCAGAGGATTAAGAACAGAAAATACATAGTTCTGTCTTTATTTCCGTTCTGTGATAGTTTTCAGTAGCCCAGGTCTACCTATGTTATGCCAACTGCTTTATTCTCTTCCTGTCAGAAAGCAGAGGCTGTATTTGAGTTCAGAAAGGCCTGTGCTGCCAGGGTTATTTCTGCCTGAGAACATGCTGCACGCACACCTAGGTTTTCAATCTCTCTCCTTCATGTTTAGATTTGCTGATTGGCTTTGTAGTTGTTTCCTTGGAATGAAGTGCAGCAGTTTTGAACCCTGCTGCTGCTGCTGCCATGTTTACAGAGACAAAGCATTCCTCTGGAGAAAATGTGCTTGGGTAGGCCAAATGCCTGTCTCCTGCCTGGGGCTTCTGTGCGCAGGCTTTAACAAAGCCTTCAGGCACCAAGCTCTTACTTCTTTGCCCAGGTAGCATTTTGAAAACAGTTGCAGGTGGATACAATGGGTGTGGAGGTTTCACAGTTTAACCAAGGGGTGAAATTTCTTTTTCCCTTTTTCCTCATGCCTGACTTTTTGCTCTCCTGAGCCCAAGTGTGCTACATTCTTTAGCTTACAAAATATCCTAAATCCAAATCAAATAAAGTTTCCTTGCTCTAAGTTCTTTTCTTCTTATTCTTTTTTTTTCTTTTTTTTTTTTCCCTTTCTTTCTTTTTGGACTCTGTTGCCCAAATTGGGTTGAAATGTTCAGTCCCATTTTATAGAAAAACCACAGTTTTGTAGCTTTTTCCATGGTGAATTGCAGATCAGTTTTGCTTTCAAGGATGACAGACACAGACTTGGTTAGATTGTTGTATCTCTCTTAGTTTGGGTTCCTTATGTTCCACTCTAGCAGAACTGACTTGCCAAATATTTTTATTGGCTTGTCACCTTTACTGTTATAAAAACATTAAATTCAGAATCTATTAAAACCAGATTTTAAAATGCCTGCAAATCTTAAATATGTATTACAGTAATGTGTATGGGGTCATTCTAGTGGATATCTGATTTTTCATTAAGTTTTTTTAATTCTGAAAACCAGCCTGCCTAATTTAAGAGTTCCTTAGGCACTATACATTCTGTCTTCATGAGGGAACGGATAATTAGTCTGAAATCTCTAAGAGGTTTCAGCTAAATTTTCTCTCTGAAATGTCAGGGGAGGACATGGTAGGAAGAACTGCCCTTGGAGCAAGATGATCAGCAGAGTCACGCGGAAGGCAACGCGTCTGGCAGGAGGGCTCCAGGAGTTGCTAGGGCAGGATGTCAGAATGGGAAAAAAGTTGTTTGGAACAGCAGGATCCATCCCATTTGAACTGAAATAAAAGTATAATGAAGTGCAAAATTACAAGACACCTTTGTATTTTGTGTGACATACAGTCCTAGATACTTCCTAAAGTTTCGGTGGCCTTAGCCCCATTTGTAACAGCTTACCAAAACGTTAGGGACACATACGGTTTATTAAAAGTGAACCTCAGTATAACAGAGGTGAATTTTGATTTGTAAGACTCTCCTGAAAAGCATTTGGTGACAAGGGATATGATTAAATGGGATATCCTGTTATAACAACAGAGGTGTTGGTAGTGGTTTTGCTTCCTTCCTGCCGCAGAGCTGTCTCTAGGCCTCCAGTGCCTTTTCCTACTCATCTGTTTACTGTATTTGCTATAAAGAGACTGGCCATCTTGGACCTGCAGTTATCTTTTACTGCTTCATACTAGTCTTTAGATTTAATTTTCTTCTTTTAAAATGACTTTATACAGTTTCCAGCTGAAACTCAATAAGATGTCCTGATAATCATTTCATGACACCAGATGCACGCACTTCTGTTTGCAATACATTTAGTGTCCAAGATGTTGTATATGGAAAAATAATAAAATGTGGAGTTTAAAAAAGCATTCTTTCTTGGACTTAAATACCAACTGCATCTCTGGCCCTTCTTTACAGCCTTGTTTTCTAATCTTGCTTCTTTCAGAAAAACTTCCTTTGCATTTACAAATCAATTGAACAGATTCTCGCTCCACAGTTGCCCACATTTTCCTGCTGTTCCCATGTGCAAAGAAAGAAATTGAAATCATGCATACACATCTGACTGTACTGGAAGAAAAAACAGAAGGTGTACTAAGCAATTGAAAGTTACTGGTATGTGTCAGGTGCAAAATATGTGCTTCTTACTCTTGAAATACTGGTACTCATCCATAGTTACCTCTTTTATTCTTTAAGATTATGAACATTTTTTAAAAGTGGTTATTTTTTCTGCAATTTGAAGTAATAGAAAGATATGACACTTTTGTACAGTTTGTTTTATGAATGCTGAAACGGGCTGACTTTTAAAAAATATATTCAAAGCAGGAGTTGTAATGGATTTCACAGCTAGCTGTGGATTGACACATAGTTGATTAAAGCTTTTATGTTTATATTCATATTTACTCTTTCGGTGAGTGAACATTCCACCACTGATCCTAGAAATACACTTTTCTGTTGTGTGTCTTTTCTAACTCATGTTAGGTCAGTTCTAAGCAGTGTCTAAATGTGTGCATTACTCTGGAGTTCCTGGGTGTAACTTCATGGGTGAAACCAACACAAAATTGCTAAAGAATTAAGTAAGAGGAAAACCAAAACTGAGTAAGCATTAGAGAAAATTTTTAAGTGGTGGAAGTGAAACCAATCTACATACAGGTGCATACATGCTTCTAATCTCTTGCTAAAATATGGCTTAAAGAAACAGATTAGTTTCATCTGATATTGATGGGAAACCAGGCGCGTGCAAGAAACACCCAGTAGACCTGATCTCTGTTGCAGACCAAACTGTTGACCTTGGCATGTATTAGAACAGGCTGAAGAGCCCCATGCTATTGAACAATCTGCAGATTGTCCTTCAAGTCTGCCAGATGTATTGCATCTCCACTTGATGTGAAGATAGACCGGACAGGGCGTTGCACCATAGTTATTTGTAACTAGAATGACACTCTCTGGTGCCTAAACAGTACAGAGAGGGTAAAGATAAGTGTCTGGTGCCACAATCCACTTTTTAGGTAGTATCCTAACCTCTCTGTGAATGTGTGATGATCTCAGGATCCTGTTTCCATTGTCATCTGGAGATGGGAATTGATCAAAGTGCATCTGAAGTAGGGAAGGTGAAGAAAGAAGCAGAAAGTTGACAAGAGCCTGGGACAGTGTGGAGTTGTTTCTGTCATGGGCATGGAAACTAGTGGGTATGGAAGCTCAGAGTTGCTGCCAGGTAGGGTTGGACTTGATGATCTCAAAGGTCTTTTCCAGCCTTATGATTCTGGATAGATGCAGTCTCTCTCCACAGATTTGCATTTGGAAATGTTTGCTCCTTTGGACTAAGGAATGGGAAAGGATCTTTATCTCTTCTTGTTTGAAAAAAAAGTAATGTTGTTATAAGCTAACAGTTCAGCCTGTGCTGAAGCCTGCTGAGCACTGCTGGGTACAATGTGGGCCAGCCATGCTTTGTGTGACACCAGTGTGGATCTATATGAGCTACTAAGGCACGCAAATGTTTGACAGTATTAAGCCACCAGTGTTACAGATAAAGTAATTCTATTTCTTTAAATGATTTTTGAAGTATCAACCAAGGCTCTGAGTTCTGAAGCATTTAAACATAATTAGCAATTTACACGCACTGCTGTTTATATAATCATGAAAGTTTACTTTTTTACATCACTATATAAAACTGGTGCAATCTCAAAATAGTAGCCTCATTAAATTAAACTCCTTGTTCTTTGAGATGATCCTACAGGAGAAATTCAAAGGGAATTCTATGAACCATCAGATTTAGTTACACGATTCCCGCTAATTAATTTATTTTGCTAAACTTTGCCACTTAAATTATAAGAGTTAACTATACAAATAAATGTTTACAGAATATTTAAAAGTGTTTCTCTTTGCATTTAAGCCATCTTTTTCTTCATTATATTAAAACATCTTTCTTTATTTTCCCTTTGTATTGGTAAATTATCTGTGGAAGGAAAGACCATAGTCATGTTGTATGAAAAGGAAAGGTATTAACAGTAAATGGGGTTTTTTTGCCATTCTGGCCTGAAAACCTGTGGAAAAAATGCAGTGTGAAATGTGATAAAATCTGTAGCCAAGGATTTAGACTTTTAAAAAATACGGTCAATGACAGAATAAAATTTGAGTAAACTCACTGGGGTGTTGCCCACAAGAAAGATTTTAGGGCAACTTCCCAAGTTACAAGAGCAACAACAACCCTAATACTTCCTGCTGCCAAAGGCCACCCCCGTACACTGACTCCCTTGTCATCCAGCCCTTTCCTGAGCCAGAATACATGCTGGTACCAAAACAACGTGTGCCGGGAAAAGCTTTCTAGGTGCTTTGAAGGTAAAATACTTGAACGGGTTGCTTAGCAAAGCTGTATAATCCCCTTCATGGGAGACGGTGAAGAAATGCTTGGGCAGTGATCTGATGTGTGTGGCCCATGTACTTAATCCCCTTTCATGCTTGGGGGTTGACTGGATACCCTCTGGAGAGCCCTTCTTAGGGAGCTTTGGGGTTCTTGTGATGGCAAACAGACTAATATCAAATCAGCATTGATGTTCCTTCTATTATTAGCATCAGGTGGGGCTGAACCAGTAATTGGGTTAAGTGGGAAGTTTTCCTTAGCATAGACCTGGTTTGCCATGTAAATCCATCAACATTTTGGTTAAGGCTGTACACAGTCCCGTGGTCCTTAAATACATGGAGTGACGGGAAGTGGAACCGTACTAGCTAAAGGCATTTCAGTCCTTTGGCTAGGCAAAAATGTACATATCCTATCAGCAGGTTTTGCCACAAGTCGTGTCAAGCCAGCTGAGGTCATATGAATTGCAGCCATAGCATAACAAATATTCCAGATAGTTCTGTGCTACTTCTGGGTTGATGTTCTTGGAGCTTTTGTATCCTGAGGGCACGAAATAAATCAAAGAGAGGAAATTAAAAGTGAGTTTGTGCCTTTGAGCCAAAATATTCTAAAGAACCATCCATAAGCAGCAACACTGAAGGATAAATCTGCGGTAAGAGACTTTGTAATATCATCCTATATGCCTGCATATATGCTATTCCTAGCATTTAAAAAAAAGAAAAGTTTCTCTTTTTTATATATAAATACCTTTCAAAGTGTTTTAATGAAGTTTTCTTATAGCCTGGTATTCTTCAACCACGTAAATTATAAAATATATTGATGTCCTTCTGCTATAATATACTGGAGCTGAAGTAGCCTAAAGAAATTGTAAAGGTTTGACAGATTATTACTACTTGAAATTCTGAAAATAAGGCTTTGGGCAACCAGATCTAGTGAAGGTGATCCTGCCCATGGCAGTGGGTTGGATCTAGGTGATCTTTGAAGGCCCTTCCAACCCAAAGCGTTCTGTGCCTACATTGTTACTGTGCGGCTAGCAGTAGATGGTGAAAGGTATTAAGTGTTGGATTGAAGTCCTTGGGGACCAATTTTCTATGTGAAGGAACATGAGAACTGGTGGTGACTGCCTGATCTGCAATTCATGTATGGGTGTCTTGTGTTGCACAGAAAATTGTGAGTCTTCAATGAAAGGTGGGAGTTTGTTGCAAGGGCATGACTTTGAGCTGCATTGGGACCAATTATTTACCTGGCAAAAACTGTCTTCCAAATTGGAAGTACAGTATTTGTGGGTACAAAATTTTTTGAGACTTGAGGCTGGTTTTGTCTCTATGAGACTAATTTTTCTTCCACAGGAATTTTGCAATAGTGTGATTCTCTTATCCCAGCACCATTACTTCTAATGCTATTCACCACTTGAATGGTCCCATATGTATGGTGAAGAATAAAATAATAGCACTGTCTTTTTATTGCTGTTTGGGTTTAGTGTTGTGCTTAAATGAAACAGGTCTCATTGTGCTACCTGATGCAGAACTGTAGTTCTCAGATTATCACAGAGATTACAGCAAAGCCAGGGTTGTGTTCAGCACCAGCCTTTAATATCTGTATTGTGTTCTGATTCTTAGTTTCATAATGGAGGTACAGGGAAGTTGGGGCAGTATTATAGGCTAATAATTGTCCTTAAAGTTTTGGGAGCACCACTTTAGAGATATATAACATGAACTATTGACCTAAAGAACTTGCAGTCTAAGTGTATGCAAGGGATCCCCTGTCTGTGTCAAGTGCGACTGATTACTCCTGTTTCAGATGAATGTCGTCATCGTCCATACAACTGGGACTGGTGCACAGTCCTGGTCTCAGAAAACATCTTTGATGACTGGTGGTATATGACTGAATCCTGCTCATGGCACTGGAACTTGGGTTGTGTTGGATAATTGGAATGTAACACGAAGCTCATGTTACTGAGCTTGGATTGACTTTAGATTGACTCAGAATATTCTGTTTGGGGTGGGTGATGTGGGGGGTGTGAGGGTGTGCCAATGCGAGCAAATGAAAAAGAAAGAAAGAAAAAGTTAAAAAAGATGGGTTTGCCTTTTAGAAATGTACAATTCCAGGAGTGCAAAACATTTGGTTTCAACATGGATAATTCAAACAAACAAACAAGCAGCATCATCAGGTTTGCCAAGCTGTCAGTTGTATGGGGACTTTGTTTAGAGAGAACCCAGGGTTTTAGGTCCTGGCTGGTCTAAAGTTAAGGCCATCTTCTATAAGACATCATCTGAAGATGCGCTTTCCATTCTTCACAAGAAATTGTGGGCTACACTTGGTTTTATTTAAAAATGAATCCATTCAATTCATAAATATGACTGGCGCTGTGCAGGGGCAGAGTGCTTGGACATGGAAGTGGGAATGACACTGGGGCAGGAGGAGGAAGGTAGGAAAATAGATGGATTCAGTGTTTCCAACACAGTCTTTGTAACTTGAAACTGTAACTGTGAGTGTCTGAAATGGAGTCGTATCTAAGGGAGACTCCCAGCATGATCAGTAGAAGGAAACAGGCATCTCATCTGAGGCTTGGTTAGTCTCACCCTCAAACCCGACTCTGGTTTCTCTCAGTTGAGCAGAATTACAGCTAGGGGTGGCTTGCTCAGACATAGATCTGTAAAGGTGCATGAGATGAATCCTTGCTTGTGTGTCCCCTAGAAGAGGCAAAATCCCTTCTTACTCTTTCTCTTCTTACTCCCTGGAGTGATTCCTTCCTTTCAGTGCAGATCAGTTCTTAACGGGGATTTTCAGTGGTCTTCCTAAATGCTCCCTTGCTACCTCCAGTTGATTCCCCAGTCCTACTGTCTCCCTGCCTAAAATTAAACCGCTATTCCATTGTCTAACGTTGGTCAAACAGTTGAAGAAGTTAAGTCAGCTTCATACTGCAGCCTCAGTAGTTTTTTCAATGTTATTCTTCCGCGAAGACGTCAAGCCTCTTTTGCAGGAAGGGCAGCTGTCTGGGAAGTAATTTGAGAGGTTTGCTTTGGGCAAGTTTAGACATGTGTTCTAACATAACACAAAATGTAGTTCATAATTTGATAGAGATGCCGTCCTCTCTGTAGCGGATGCAACAGACAGATGGGGGAGCACAAGTTTCAAGAGAGACAATTACGATTCGTTTGCTGAACCTGCCTTGCACAACAGCTGCCTGCCAACATCAGTTATTCTCCTTTTGCCCTACAGCTGTGCAAATCTATTTTAAAAGTTTTAAATAGTTTTAGAGGGAGACAAATATTTTGTTTGATCTAGTATGTTTTAAATGTTGGTTGGTTTTGTTGTGGCTTTTTTTTTTTTTTCTCCACATCCTGAAGTAAAACATCTGGAATGTTTTGAAATGAAACACTTTCAAAATTAAGAGTTAAATATTTGGAAGAAATGTAACGAAGACATACGTTTTTCAGTACTTTTTTGGCTGCAATTAATCACTGAAATCGATCACTGCCTGATTTAAAATATAATTTAAACAGGTCAGTTTGTAAGAAGAATTCTGAAAGAGAACAAAGCAGTTTACAGATAAAAAGTAGGACTAAAAATACTTTTAAAAGTAAGGAAGGACAAATTTGCTCTTAATAGTTTTCAGCCTGAAATCCAGATTTTCTAAATAGATTTATCTAGTTTTTACTGAAACATTTCCTTCTTTGCAATCTTTCTCCTCATATTTGTACAAATTCTCTTTGCCAAGACCTTCTTCAGACTGTGATGGTTGTATGGCTTCGGAGTTGGAGGAATACCTAAATTAATTTCTCAATGAAATTGCTATTGCCTGAAACATAACAGCCCATGCTTTTACAGTTTTTTTAAGTGCTCAGTACATGTTGTGCTGCTCAGTGGATCACAACCAAGTGTGTACTCTGCTGTTAGACTTCTAAGCGGAAAGCCCTTCTGTGACAATTTTTCTGGCTTCCTTGGAGAGCCAACTAACATATATACATTGTAGAAGTAGCTTTTAATTGTTTCAGAACCTTCTTGGAAATGTGGGATGATTTAATATTTCATGTGGGTTCCTTTCCTGCTTTCGTGCTTCAAAGGGTGGCGAAGAAATTAACAAAAACCTCA
The DNA here is from genome assembly GCA_020800305.1 of Porphyrio hochstetteri. Lineage (NCBI taxonomy): Eukaryota > Metazoa > Chordata > Aves > Gruiformes > Rallidae > Porphyrio > Porphyrio hochstetteri. The sequence goes on along the minus strand of CM036905.1, from coordinate 64,495,106 downwards.
GAGCCAGCTACTGTCCTATATCTGCACAACTCCCACCAGCTTCCACGTGCAGGCTCTGCTGGATGGCTTGAAATGGGTATGTCTTTATAGCCAGCATCTGATGAGTGAGTGACCTCCTGATGGCAACGAGAAATGAGCATGTGCTAGAGCTCCAGGATGAAACCCTTGGCAAGTACATTATGCTGAAGGCTTCTTGTATGCCTCAGCTTACTTCACTAGAATTGAACTAGTGTATTTTAATCTGTACCTCATCATCCTTGACTTAATGTGAGAAAGAAAATTAAAAATAGCTCATTAAGTACGGTAATTTATGCATATATCCAAAAAGCTCTATAGGCACAGTGATTGTTTGAAAATAGGTTTCTGCTACGAGCAGAAAAAGTATCTGGTGACTTTCAGCTCTCCTCTTTAAGAGCTGCTTGTTAATAAAACTTTGGATTTGGTATAGGATCTTTACAGTAAAAAGAAAAAAAAAGATGGCAAGTAAGGGATTTTTTTAAAGGGGAAAGAAAACCAAGTATTAATTTCAATCTGGGCACATAATAGTTATAGGTTACATTTTCAAATCTCTATAATTAAGGGCTTTAGAGGGATTAGAGGGCAGCTTAAGTCATAGGATTTTTAACTGAAATGCAGTCATGGGCTATGCATAATAATCTGGATTTTTTCCTACATTGATCAGCTGAAGGACAGTAGAATGGGTAATGATGAAACTGTCATAGAATCCAAGTCATGACTCATAAATGCCACTTACTGAAAGAATAAGAATACAGGAATACTGTTTGCTTGCTCAATTCATAGGTATGTGAATAAAATGATCACGAAAATAATGAACAGCCAGGCTCTCGTAACATTTTTGACCTGGGTGGATAGATTGATGGATGGATGGATGGATAATCTATCATTTGGCTTTTCCTACAAATGGATGCTTTTTCAGAGTACCTGCTCTGGTCCATCTGCATTCTACTGGCCTGAAAGATCATGATCGCATTTTCTTTGCATCATAGCTCTGATAGCTCATCGGTCTTCTCCTGCTTCGTAGCCCAGATCTCTTTAACCAGACCAGCATATTAGGCAATGGCAAGGAATCATCAGGAAAATCTGCAGGACTTCTTTCACCCCTACTATTCCCTAAGGGAAGCCAGAAGCTTTTTTGTCCTCTTTATAGCTCTTTGGATCCTTGTCTGTGGCTATAACTCTTATCTACTATAGATACACATAGAAAAAGAGTACTGAGGTTTGCTACTGCTTTCCATTGCTGTTACAGCACAGTCTCATCTGTATAAAATCACTAGCTATAAGAAGCCTTTTAATAGGTTTCAAAACAACTCTGGGAGCCCTGCCTTTAGGGTCAGAACTCTGGGGCACAGGAATTGGAAGTTGTAGGACATTAGGAAACAGAAGCTTTGCTCGTATAGCGGCAAAAGAGCGATGGCTTCTCTCAGCAGCATACAGGAAAGGAGAAAGCGAACATGTTTATATGGATTAATTAAAAAAGCATCTGAGGCTTTCAGATTCTAAATCCTTTCCCAGCTTCTCAGACTGCTGGTTTCTCTAGTTTCAATATAACGTTCACAGATTTAGTTCTGGGCAACAAGTCTCAGCCTTTACATAACCCACTGCCATTCAAAAGACATTTTTCCATTCACAGATGAGTTTTGACTTCAACTTGGCTGCCAGTAGAATAAGAGAATTTGAGTAAATAAATTTTTAAAACCAGCCTTGATAATTTTTTTAATCACTTCAGAAGAGCTTCTGCTAAAGCCAGATTTATTTCCAAAAGTTCACAGAAGTGATGCCGAATACTTTGGCCTGCCAATTTAAGCAAATCTCATAATGGTCCTAAAGTTTCTACCATCCCCACTAATTTCTACATTTTCTTTGAACTGATCTACGTAAATGAATAATATAACCCCAGCCTCAGAGTCCTTCAGTGAGAACTATTGAGCACATGGGGCCATCGAAGTCTATGGAAAGTTTTCTGTCTGTGGAAAGATATTTGTGGAAATTGGGCTTGGTTCTTGGGTTCCCTGAGACCACTGCAATTAGGGATAGATTTTTCCCCTTCCTTTCATTGAAATCAGTGAAAATTGATTACACAGAGACCTTTACAATTTTGGCCTTTCAACGGTCTAGCTTGAAGCCTTGTTAAGGAATAGTTAATCCATTCAAATTTTGCTTTCGTTTGTACTATGTAAATTCATATATAATTAGTGAGAACTTGAGGGTGCCCTAAGCTGAAGTCTGAAAAGACTGGGGGTATTCACACCCAGCTGAGGGTATGATCCAAAAAGTATGGCACTAAGGTTTGACTCACTTCAACTCTGTTTCCTGTTGGGAAAGTCTCCGGTTGAATGTTTTTATTTTACTTTTTTTTTTTTAATTGAAACCAACTGTCTTTCATCAAAGAGGGGGAAAGTGTGGGATTCTTGAAATCCCAGATCAAAGAAAAGCAATTCTCTAGTGCCAGTTGGACAATGTCAGAATTTCTGAGCTCCAGGTACTTTGGTGTTACGTGGCCGGACAGAGTGGGTTGAAGCCCCTAGCACGAACACAGGCATATCTCTGTGTCCTGGCTGGCTTCTGCAGACAGCAAAGGGTGGCTTTACCAGCAGAATCGTTCCAATTCAGTCTACTGGGATGAATTTTTAAACAGAAGTTATAACATAAGAAGGATTCACATTTTGTTAAATCTAACAAATTGTTGGCACATAATGTAAACAATAAATTCCTTCCTTCTGGAGGAAAACTCACTGGAATTAATTAAACATGTACCAGGGATAAAGTTTACCCAAAGCATAGAAAGTACTCTTTCTTGAAATGAGGGGGTTTTGTGATGAGTTGTGTAACAGTTGTAAAACTACAGATTTAGAGAACTTTTTGAGCTACCAGCTAACTGAACTCATAGCAATCCAGAAATTAATAAAATGATAATGATAATAAAGTTCTTCAGAACTTGAAAAAGAGCTGGACAGTCATGCCTGCTGCCTGTCTCAGCAGTGAAAAACGCTTCTTCTATATTGTTCTTCAAGGTTTTCTCAGGATGGGGGGGGAGCTTCTCTTGATATTTACATTCTCAGTAGTTACATTTTGCGTTGATTTGAAAGCAAAATATTTCCAAATATGACTTGTGTTGAAAATTCCAAATATTTATGATGTCAAGTTGTAGGATAGCCTAAAGGAAAAAAGAAGGTTAGGGTAAAGAACTGGAATGTTCACAAGTGTATTGGAGGACAGAAATCTTAAACAGTGTAATATTTATGAGCAACCAAGAAGCTACATTCTGCTCTCAATTACTCTAGCATAAATCTAGAATTACTCATTGGAAGTTCAAAGTTTTTGTTGCAGATTTACACCCATATAATGAGGAACAGAGTTCAGCTTTGTAAGGGTGGGAAAATCAATTTGGCCAGAATGTAACTAGCCTGGAACTCAAAAGTCTAATCACAGAAAGAAACCTCCTCCAGGTCAGATAGCAGGCTGCACGTTGTGCATCTCTCTCTCTTCTTCTTCTTCTTTCTCCCCCGTCTTTAGCTAATATCTTGAAGCAAGCATGTCTCCTATTCCTTGCAGTAGCATCCCATGTCCTTAGGCATTGGCCTGCTTCAGTTTTATCATGTAAGCAGAATGAAAGTGCTCAGATACTGTATAGAGTCAAGAGGCTTCACAGAAAGCCAAAAGGAAGCACGGCTCTATAAACAAAAGTTGCAGGATTATATTTGGAGGGAATGAAGTGTAGAGACTTGGAAAGGCAGTGAGAGGTCCCAAGGAGCCACAGGAGAACAGTGAGGGGGAAAAGAGAGTCAAAATCAAAATCTCATATTGTAGGAATCTGGAAAGGGTGAGGTTATTCCTAAATTAAAGTTGGTTTCAGAAATTACCAGAATCTTTTGACAGCTTGTCAGAGTGGACTTTTGAATGCTCTGATGGTTACAGATCTCAGTACTGCTCAGGTGGTTTGTTCTGAAGAAATTGCAATGCTGTGTTATGATGGTTTCTGAAAAGAAAATACAAATACCGCCTCCACATCTTGTTCTTATTCTGGAGAAGATTCTCTCACTGGGTGCAGGGAAGGGAATGGAATGAAAAATAAGACTTTCAAAGAGAGTAAAAGAAAACAATAAAGGAATAAAAAGGAGTAATGTGTGGAATCTAATTATACCTTTTCTAAATGTAGAAGAGTGTGACTGCACTAGTGCATCTCAGACTTGCCTGACAGAAATAGCTGGAATTAGGCAGTTTTGTAGCAGCCGAAAATCTTTCTGGGGCTATCAACAACATTACTGAGCTGCTGGCTGTGATGCCACATGAATTTGTAATGATGACATTTTCAGTAACTAATGGTCTCTGACTTTGTCACCAGAGAAGGTGTGCACGCTGCTGCTGCTGTTCTTGCTGGTGGCTCTTAACTTGGGATTTGCTGATTTTTAGCTAACATTATCCATTTAGCTGGATGCTCCAGCTAAGTAACCAGTTTAGTCTCCCTTCTGGTTTTGATAAAACTATGCTTTTTTCATAGCTCATCCTAGGGTTATTGTAGGTGGAACAAAATTATTTTGGCTTTCTATTCTATTTTTTAATTTGTGAATGCTGATGTTGCTTTTATGGCTGCCATATGCTTGTTACATATGTCAGTTCTAAAAGCCCCACTGATGGATGAAAGCTGGGAGAGGAGTTTTATCATTTGTCTCCCATCTAGCACTATTCTTGCACTGGAAGGTAAGTCCACTATAATAAATAACCATAGCCTAGCCTCTTTTTTTTTTGTTTTTTTAACGTGCCACATCTGTAAGGTAATATTTCTCCCCAGTATGCTGAGAAGCAGGAAGGAAGCATCTAACATCTGCAGGATTTGAAGTTATTTTTGTCAGCTGTGTGCTATTGAGTGGTGGTTTTGGGTTTTGGGTTTTTTTTTGGTGAAAGATAAAACAAGCCAGGTGAATTGCTCAAAGGGCATTAATGGCTGTCAGGCATGTTGAACACGTGTACTCATATGTACATAAAGATAGGCACAAAAGATAAAATCCTGTGTCTGTAGGCAGAGTGGCGGTGAGAAAATACAGTTTGCTGACTGGAAAAGCTGCTGTTGTGATGTACTATTAGATTTCTGCTAAGATGGCACGAGGATGATGGCGTAGTATAGGTGGGAGGTGTTTGGTAACGAGAACCAGCAGGTCATCCTTGACACCTATTGATCAAAAACCTGGAAGGTTTGCTCTAGCAACATGCAGAATCCATCTCAGCACTTGGCCCGCGGCACGCTCTGATGGCGGCAGAGCGGAGCGAGGCACACGCTTTCAAGGCTGGCTGTAGGGAATGTTCACATCTGGCCAACAGGAGGTACAGGCAGGCGGTTGACGTTTTTAGTGCGTGTGTTAGGCCAACTTTTAGCTGAAAGAGAAGAGCACCCACTTACAGCTAAATCGTACGTGGTGAAGGTTTCTCATTCACAGAATCACAGAATCACAGAATTGTAGGGGTTGGAAGGGACCTCGAGAGATCATCGGGTCCAACCCCCCTGCCAAAGCAGCTCCCTAGCTCATATTGCACTGATAGGCGTCCAGATGGGCCTTGAATATCTCCAGAGAAGGAGACTCCACCACCTCCCTGGGCAGCCTGTCCCAGGGCTCTGTCACCCTCACTGTGTAAAAGTTCTTCCACATGTTGGTGCGGAACTTCCTGTGCTCCAATTTACAGCCATTGCCCCTTGTCCTATCTCCACAGACTACTGAAAAGGGGTTGGCCAATTCCCCCTGTATCCCATACTTAAGATATTTATAAACATTAATTAGGTCCCCCCTCAGTCTTCTTTTCTCCAGGCTGAACAGTCCCAGCTCACTCAGCCTTTCCTCATACAGGAGATGTTCCAGGCCCTTAATCATCTTCATAGCCCTTCTCTGGACTCTCTCAAGGAGGTCCCTGTCTGTTTTATACCAGGGAGCTCAGAACTGGACACAAATACCAGGGAGCCCAGAACTGGCACACATGGCTTGTCTGCCTAAGACTATGCAGGTAGAGATGGGTGACCATCCCTGTCGGAGCTCTAGGCTGGCCAAGCACGAGCCAAACGCAGGAAGCCACAGTGAGTGTGGTGATAAGCCCTGGGGTAGAAACACTGCTAAAAGCTGTGTGTTCTGTATAGGTATCATCACTCCTCAGACAGAGCAGGCAAATAGCACAAAGACATGGGCAGAAAGAGCATGTCTGCTTGTCACAATGGAACAAAAATTCTCCTGCAACTCCAAGGTACTTTAAAATAACTTTTCTTCACCTAAGAACTTGAGAACCAAAATAGCAGTACTGGTCAGAGCAAGGATCCATCTCTAGGTATCCTGCTCTGACCACTGCCAGTAGAAGATGTTCAAGGAAGGTATATGGAAATGGGGCATATAAAATCACGGAATCCTTTAGGTTGGAAAAGATTCTTAAAGGTCATTGAGTCCAAGTGTAAACCTATCACTGCCATGGGGTGTGATGCTTCCCCCAGTACACCAGTCTAACATCAGAGTAAGGTAAATGCCAGATTTTCCAATGGGAATTATGGCAGGGAAGGTGATGTCACGGTGATCTTGTAAGTCCTCGACAAGAACTTCAATGATTGTCCATACTTGCATAGATGTTTGAGATGTTAAGATTGCCATAGGATTTAAAGATTGCCTTTAAAGTGCCTGCCAGTATCTCCTGAATTAGTGCAAATCACATGAAATGGAGGTTAAATATGAAATATTTATGTGGTTAAAGAAATTTAAAATAATGTGAGTATTGTAGGAAAGCTTAGTTGATAATAAAAGTAGTTACGATGACTACCTGCAAAGACCAACAAGGGGCCAAAACCACAGCTTGGATCACTGTACTGATAAGCAGTGAGGAATAATAGGCATTATTACCCAATAGTTGTGACTTAGATCAAGGTACAGGGAAGCAGATGGGTAGAGGTGGTATAGCTAGCACAGTAAGCATTATAAATTGTGGGTGATGCAAGCCGGCGTTGAATGAGTACAGTCTCAAAGCAAGAAGGAAGCAGACAGTAGTTTGTGAGTCAGAAGTGCTCCTCCATCTGGAGTGCAGCTCACACTTGTTTAAGGTCAAATATCAAAGCCAGTCCCTGAAAATCTATCCATGTTTGTTTTCATGAAGCATTCTTTAAGTATTAGTGTAGTCTTCTATTTCTTTTCGAAACACCTATTGCTGACCTTTCGCTCCTAACCATTTTCATGATTATTACAAAATTTGTTCTTTTCTTCACTGCTGCCTATGTACACTTTTGGCAGAGCAAGTTTTCTTCATATCTCCCAAACTCTGTGCAGTAATTTCCATTGACTGCAGGGGTATCTGCTGGTGATAGCAAAGCTGATTGACTTCAAAGTCTCTTACTGTTGTTGCCGCACTTGGCCAAGAGTCTGCTCATGACTGTAGCAGATGTTTCTAAGCTTTTTTTTTTATGTTTCTTTTTTTTTTTTTTTTCTTTCATTAATAGACCAATGGGAACCTTATGGAGAAGCTTTTCACTACAGTCCTGAAGTGAATGCCAGCATAGCTATGATGTTGAAACCCCCTATCGGATCCACAGGGCTCGTAAGAGGAAAGTTTCCCTTTCCAGCAGATAAAAGCATAGGTTTGCCACTCTGCCAGCTACCTGATGACAGATAATAAGCAGATTCCTATTTAGTCTCAGTTTCTTTATTATGGTTTAGTTTTCACAGTTTGTTAGAAAATTTCATACTAAGTAGTAGTTTTGGATGAAAGTTCTGAACAGTTCACACTTAGTATCAAGAGTCCGAACAGCTCTGAGTAACCCACAAATATCACCAGCTTCCTTCTCATCTAATTAGGACTTTATACATGTCTCCTTGGCATCATAAAATATTCCATCAGGATTTTAGGGTGTATGTGCACTGGAAGAATTTTGTTCTAGGGAGATCTGTGTTGAGAGAAGTAGTGAGTGGAGAGAATTTATGAGGAGCATTTTTCTGGGGGAACAAAAGATAATCTAAACCTTGGTCAAATTTTCAAATGGAACAAAGCTGTTTCCATTAATAAAAAAATGGCCAGGAATTCTGTTCCTTACCACTTCCACTGAAAGTAATGTTGTCTATTGAGAATTTAACCATGCATTCTAGAAATGTCTGGTTTTGTGGTGCCTACCTTAGATATTTCTCCAGTAACTCTACAGGGAGCTGGACCGCTCTTAAATGCCCTGCAACATGAGGGAAATGTTCCTTTGGCATTGCAGCACTGAAGTAATGTACTTGTAATGTATTCTAAGGCAGAAGTATATAGTGCAAGCAGGAGTTGAAAGGAATCATAGAATTACAGACTGGCTTGGGTTGGAAGGGACCTCGACTATCATCTAGTTCCAACGCCCTGCCTTGGGCAGGGACACCCTCCACTGCACCAGGTGGCCCAAAGCCTGGCCTTGAACACCTCCAGGGATGGGGCTTCCACAACCTCTCTGGGCAACCTGTGTCATAACTCACTGTGGCCCACCACAGGTAATACAAAGCCAGAAATCCTGTCAGAGACAGAAGCCCAATGGGGAACAGGGCAGAAACGGAACAGGGAGAAGATACCTGCCAGTGGCCAAAAGGATGCTGGAGAAGCCAGTGTGGCTGCTAGGGCACACTGTGCCCTGGAGAGGGTTTGTAAATGAGAAACCTGGAAGAAAGGAAAGGAAAGCTGGCATTTCAGTTCTTAGGATGAGTATAAACTTTCAAACCAGTTTATGCAGACTGAATAACTGGGGTTTTTTTTCCTCGTTAGCTGTGGTTAACAGCAGCTTTGAGAGGCTTCAGCATTTGCTGTGGGGTTCATTTACTTAGAAAGGAACAAATGGATTATCCCTTTTTTTCGTTGTTTTTTTTAACCTTTTCCTCTGCCGCCTCCCAAAGAGGAAAGCTGATGCTTTCATTAAGCTTTACCAGCTGGCTGTATGGTCTAGTCAGTAGGTCAGTATGTAAATACTTACACAGTGCGCTCAGTTGCTATTAGTCTTTCCTTATCCTTACAAAACTTTTGTTTACATTTCCCAATCCTATAGTATTTAAGCTTGATTCCTTTAGACCAAATACTTCATGATTAAATACACTCACTTTGTGTAACAAAGAGAAATAATTATAAATTTTAACCCACACAGATGTATAAACCAAAAAAAAAAAATTATATTGCTGCTGGAGAAGAGTACTGAGGTCTCATATGCACTCGGAAGGTCATTTAGCCTCATGGTTCCTTGTGGCTGTATTTTAATATATCGTACATAAAGAGGTGAGGTACTAAGTCATGCATAAAGGTTTGAAACCATCTGACAGACGATGCTGCAAATGTACAGCATGAATAAAAACCATAAAAGATCTGGTCACTTCGATCAGTTAATGTACTCAAAACCATAAACTCCTGATTGAGCTTTGAAGGGTCAAACTGTTCAGAGGATAAAACGATATCCTTATTTAAAAGTTTGTCCACTTTGAAAAACTTCCCCAAACATTCAGCTGAAGCAGAAGGATTTCCTTTAGGAAGCCGGATGCACCTTTTTCTGTGACTGTAACTGGGCTTTGGATTTATATATCTTTGGGAATTCAAAACTGTTAGGAAAAACAATAGCAGCTTACTCATACTTGCAGATAGGATTAAATACTGGTCACACGTCTTACCTTGAGACCAATGTATTCACCTGACTTTTTTGGTAACAAAAATACTGTTGGTAGAATTAGGCTGTGAACAGAACAGGGCAGAACAATTTGTCTCATCATTATCTGACAGATTGAATGTATTTTATTACACCAGAGGGATGTCCAGCGTGCTTCTTATTCGTGTTATAAAAGTTTAAATCTGGCTTACCTGGCTTTATTAAATAAACCACCAAAGTAATTTCAGGTATTTTAGTATTGTTGCCTTTTCAGCAGTTGTCTGTCCCCAGCTGGGGAATGTTTCCGCTCAACCCGAAATCAGTGCGCACACAGATCGTGCGATTGTATTGGCACACTCAAGCTCATTCAGAAGTTGGCCCAGCTCATATAAGCTATAGACACAGCTGTTACACCAGTGGGATGAAGTAGGGAAACAGCTCACAACAGACCTCTGCGGTCTCTGGACCCCTGACATTTCCTGTTTGACCCTGGACACATGCAGCAGCTTCCTTGTCGAAGATCATAGACCAGAAGGAGCAAACAAATCTCTTGGCTCCACTTTTGAGGCAGGTGTCCACTCTTTTGATATTTCCTGTGGTCTGGGAGACACTGCCAGCTGTCTGTTCGGCTCATGCAAGCAGTTTGTCTGAGGGCTGGGGGTACAGAAGGGGAGCACCCGTCGTGGGACTCAGCCTGGTATCAGACGTGATGAAGGAAAGGCGATTTATGGTGGGGTATTGTACTGGGAATGGTTATTCCTGTTTAGTCTTAAGAACAAAAAATCAGCTTCACACTACAACTGACAAATACCTTTTTTATGAGGTTGCTTCAATTTCATGTGTATTTACTTTTACTGTGAAGTAAATTCTACAGCTTTTTGGGGGGGATGTGGGAAGTATTATACTGAATGCATACATACTGGCTTACTTTAGGCACAGATCATTTATCTAACGCATCGTTTCTGTGAAAATGCTGATTGCTTGACACTTTCAGAGTTGTGCTTTATAGCCAGATAGTCATCATTTTTTTTAACAGTTGTTAGCTGAAGAAATGGCCCTGCCTTCAATGTTTTGCTGGAACCGCCACTACTGTTGACAAGGCTACTAAGAATTGTGTCTTGATCTTTGCTCTGGTTTTCCATTTTGCGGTGTTTCTTTCCTCTTTTATCTCCTTACCTAGCATCCCACTTGAAATGTTGCCCTCTGTTTTTTTCCAAAGCTCAGTTGTCTTCTAGCTTCCTCATAACTCTCTAATCTTTCCTGCATGTCTTCATCGTTTCCCTTGAGTCAGGGCTTCAGTCATGATCTGTGTTCATCCTTGCAACCTGAATCTACGGGATGTCTGCTACCTGCCTGGCTTGAGGATGTCTAAGCTGATGAACATCTAAGTGGGCAAATTAGAAACCTACCGGTCCTTTCTCTGTACAGTGTGTTTAGCCTGGCCTGTTTCTTTGAGATACTTTTCTTGATATGTCTCTATCAGCATCATGTAACCAGCTGAAGATATGTGACCCTTGTTTGTGTCAGCTGTATCTCTTCACTCACTACTTCCTCTATCCTGCAACAATACTTCTGTGTGTCTTGTGCCTGACAGCCTGGTGTTGGCTTTGATTTCATGTGACCCCAGGTTATAGCTGCTTCTTGCAACTTCTCCACCCCTGGTTTCTCAAAGATACGCTGCCATTCTGCTTGGACTAAATCACCTTCATTGCTTCTTTGGATTCTCCCCGGCAGCCCTGCTTGATGATCACTTAGCTTCCAACTTCAGAGGTACCAACTCAGATTGCCGACATGATACCTAACAAGGCACGCTTCTTTGTAGCTTTGCCCCTTCCCAGAGTGCTTGTGGGCGCAGACACCTTCTGCCTGCGGTGCTGTCCCCTGCCTGTGCAGCTCCACCACCAGCACCTGGGCCTGGTGCCAGTTCATGCATGTTGTCCACTGATGCTTTATCCTGTGCTTCCCTGTTTGCATGGAAAACACTACTGAAGCTTAGCTGTTAAATATTCTGCTCCCCTGATATCTGTTACAAAACCCACATTCACCGTGGGGTACACAAAAGCCTTTCAAGCAAAAAAAATGCAGCTGAGTGATTTCTGAGGATAGCAGCTGTTTGTTTATCTTTTGCTTAGAGTTAGATTGAGAGAAAACAAAACCAGGAAGACCTGTCTTGCAAACAGGTTCTTACCTATGGCGTAGGGTTATTGTTTTCCTCCATTACCTTTCCCGATTTCTGCAAATAATCTTCTAGATTCTTCTTTGCATCTCCGGTGGACCAGAAGCACTTCTGGGTTTTATCACTGCAAAAATTCTAGCTAAATGGGGTTCTCAAGTTGATGGCACTGACCTGGTACTAGCTGAAAAACCATAATGTAATTAATAATTATTTTGAAAACTAACAATTATTTTGAGAGAGTAACACCAGCTTCACATCATTGTTTCCAAACCGTGTTGGTTATGTATTACAGATGACTCTCTCCTAGTAAGCTTCTTACTTATTACTTTTAAGGTTTCTGTGCTGGGAAAATGGGTTGCAAAAGAGACTGTGGGTATCATGACCTCATCATTCGTATTCAGAAGAAGAACTGCAAGATTACCATAATGCATTACTTCGTAAAATTATAACCCTGAGAAGTAATAAGGTTCAATTACATTCTTTTGGCAAAGTTCTTTTTAAGAAAGTCTCTGTCTCATGACTCTAGGTTATTCTTTGTCTTGATCATTGGTTAGCAGTCCTCAGGAGGATTTTTCATCTTCTCAAACCTTGCAAGTGATAAATCCCTCTTTTCCTGTGGTCCGCTTCAGCCTTTGCATATGTGCACTTTCTAAAGTGTTAACTGTTAACAGTTGTGCCTAAGAAAGCTAAATTCCTTACACAGCCACAGTGCTTTATGGTGCTGGAGAACAAATGCGGACTGCACAAGGAGCTTGCTTCCCCTCTGCTCTGGGTAAGACCTGAAATGTCACACCGAACCAGAATATTCCACTCCGTGGAGCAGAGTGAGTTTGGTGGATCCTGTGGGCTGAACTTGTCAGAAATGCAGAGGAGTTACCTCTGTGTGGCCTCACATAAAGCCTATCGTGGCTTCTGTTAATGGTGGCAAAACCAAAGAGAAGACAAGCAGAGGCTGCTAAAGCGGGTTTGCTGATCCTCCGCACGCGCACTTCAAAACTCAGGAGATTCCTAAACCAGGTCAGATGCCCTGCTACAAACTCCAGACAGGAACAGGATACTTTTTAGGCCAATAGAGCGGGTAGAATTTTTAACTACTGTGTCAGTGTGATGTCTGTAAATGAAAGGCAGAGGATAATACTGTGTATTACTGTTTTATTCTGCAAAATAATTTAAAAGGAGAATTTAAGAGGATCCTTTTAGTCTGCTTCTCATTTACTCTGTTTTCAACACTTTTTCTAACTCTTGCTATCCTTAATTTGAGAACTTTAAAGTCCAGAAGGCTCTTATTTTCTCTTGGGCTTACATCCCTAGTGATAGTAGTACATACTATTCGAAAAGGCATAGTTAATACCGTGTAGGATATTAGTGGCAAATAGGACTCAGGTCATCCTATCTCTCTGTGTTTTATTTTGGAAGAGATAATGAGAAAAACACGTAGAGCGTTTTTGTCCGTGATGCTGGGTGATAAAATCCCACAAGAGTTTAATGGTGTGTCATTTCTGCACATTTTCTTCCTGATATCACAGTTTAAAATGGGTTCCTCTGCTATAAACTCTCAAAGGAATTTACAGTTGTCCTTTTAAGTAAGTGTTTATGCTGCTCAGCAATTTGGACTGTCCATCGTGACTCATTTTATAGCCTGCTCTGCTTGCCTGTCTTGTATTTCCATGTACAAGGATTTCAGGTTGCCAGCAAGAATATTGCTGTGAGCAACAGGCAGAAATGATGCGTTGGACATGGACTTCATGGAGCTTTAAATGTTTTTAGAAAGGGAAGTGTTAACATTCAATAGATGACGTTAGCACCACCACCAAGAAAGAAAGAAAGAAAGAAGAAAAAAAACCCCAACCCCACTGAAAAGCTGTATTGACTGAATCTTCTAACAATGCTGGTGATTTTCCTATATCCTGCTCCGTGTTTTTGTATGGATTTTTCATAGCACAGGCAGACGTTACCCACGCTGTGATTCAGCCTCTGTTCCTAGCCACGCTCTTGCACGATTTTAACCTGATTTCACGGGAGGAACAGGGAACGTAGCACCGTAGCTCATGGTTGTCAGTAGTGAAAAATAGGCAGGAATCAGACAAACAGCTTCATTGCTGAGATTATTTCCGGGATAAAAACTCTTCCAACAGCTGTTTGCTTTGGCCACTACTCAGGTCCTTTTTTTTTTTTTTTTTTAAACCAAGGGAAAAAAAAAAAAGAGGTTTGTTTTTTTTTAAGATGTGGGCTGGTTATTTATGTAGTCAGGAAGAGGTCTCTGCTTCCAGTGTTGTGGTCTCGGGGCTGTTTTGACAGTTGGAGTACGTACAGAGAGGTTTCATCTCTGACTTCTTTTCTCCCGTCCTTCACTCACTCACTGCACAGACCTAGAATGCCGTAGGAAGAAGAAAAAGCAAATTTATGAGTTCTTTAATCCCGGGCAGGCAGCTCTGTGGCAGTTACCTTCAAGAGAAGTTCACGCCCCAAAGGAGTGTTTAGTCTTACAGAGCCACTAACTCACTGAGCAGCGCGTGAGAGTGGCTGCGAGGGAGAAGGGGGAGAGATGAAGGCAAAGTTGTGCTTCCTTGTGAAACTTGTAATATTACTGTTTTAAGACTATTTTTTGAAAAGATGACTGCTACTTTTGTTTAAAGTATTTGTTCTGGAATCGCTGAAGCTGGAGTCTACCAGACTGAGGTCAGGAGCATTTTCTTTGGCAGCGAGAAGATACTTTTATAGAAGCCATGCCTGTACTTGGGGTTGCCTCCAAGCTCAGGCAGCCAGCCGTAGGGTCAAAGCCTGTTCACACTGCCCTCCCGATACCCAACCTTGGCCCCGCCGGCTCGCAGCAGTACTCACCAAAGGCTTTGGAGCTTACTGGGGCGGAGACCTCGATGCTTTCTTGTCAGCTTACGTTAAAGTCAACCTGTGACTTTGGAGAGAGGAGAACGCTTCAAGGAAGAACCCAGGAGATGGAAGATAGCAAGGTTAGTTGTAAGCTTTACCTGTGGGTCTCAGTTCTTGGAAAACGTTGATTTGCTCAGACAAAAATCTGATAGAAACCGACTGTCTGCAGAACTCGGGGGGTAACTGGGTCAGCAGACTTTTGCTGTCATCAGTGAGTTTGCATGGCAGCCTGAGAAATGTATTCTGCTCAGTGTTGAAGTTTGAATAAATGTTCTGCTTTTAAACGTTAGTGTTACACGCTTTACAGATGCATTTTGATAAGACTTAGAAGAATCCTTAAGTAAAGAAAAATCATCCCGGCACCCAGTGAGCAATGACATGACAGTACTTTTTGTTAAAAAAAAAAAAAAATCTTGGCTGCTTCATGTTATATTATGAAGTTTAAAAAGAGCTCTCACGCCCACACTTATTCCCACAGGGAGGCTCTTTTAAAATAAAAACAAGTAATTGATTTTCTTTTCACTTTTCAAATGATCTGGCTACTCTGGCTGCACAACTGCTGAACCAGAAAAACAGCTTCTCACTGAAAAGTACCTGAGTTTCCCTATGCTGTAAAAACAGCTTCTTCCTAGTTCCTACCTAGCTCTGATTCATTGTGATTTTGGGGGGGGGGGGGGGGCGGAGGTGGGGGGGAAGGTTTGTCTGAAGTCGGATGCCTGCAATGTTTTTTAGACTGCTTAGGGTTGTGAAGGGGGTTCTTTTTGAGTCTTAATTAACAATTAAAAAACGGCTGCTGATTTGCTACCAGCCATTCTGCTGCAGTTATAAACAGTTTTTCATGCTTTGAACATGAGTATTGCATCCCTTCTTGTCAGTAGTGTATATTCCTGTAGTATTTCAGTCGGGACATTCTGGCTGCATGTGTGATTTAACAGCTTCAGCAAGCAGTGTTATGTGAGGTGACTTTCCCTTGCTTTTCTTGTACTTTTCGTTTGTGGAACTGATTACCATTCTGGGATTAAACATATAGTCATAATTGCTCCAAAGAAAGTAGTTTGAGGTCACTTGAGTGTCATCAGACCTGTTAAAGTGGCAAGATATGACTAGTATATGTACTTGTTTTTCCTTTGTTTTCAGTTATTGGGTTACTTCAGTATTAGTGAAAAAGTTGGGGCTGTGGTTAAAGCATAGGGTTTGGATACTGAATATTTGGTTTCCTTTTTAATCCCTGCCAAATATTTCCCCATGAGATTTTAGTTATATCACTTAATTTTTTCCCTTGGAGGTTTTTGTATCACCTCAGCCTGCCATCAAAGATGATGCATTGGTCGTCTCAGACATGCTATATGGAAATATAAAGGAGAAGCAGACTGTTCATCTCTTGCTTACCAGAAGTGATGAACAGCCCTTTTCTATGACATGAGTGCAACACGAAGATAATAATGTAGCTTTTCAACACAATGCAATTCCCGCTTGCTTCCTTATCTTTAATAGAAAATATTCATTATATTTCCTCTTTAATGGATATTGTCTGAAAAGTAAATTTGATTTGCGAGCACTGCTTTCAGAAAATACACTTACATAGCCTGCTGAGAGATGTTTCTTGATTCTTTAGAAAAGTGTGGAGAAAGGTAGAAGGTGTCTTGGCTTCAGCATTTAAAACACTTGTGAACTATTAGTGATTAGCATGAGATCTAATGGGAGCCATATCCTTCCAAGGCATCTGGTCCTGAGCGCTGCAAAACAAAACTGTTACCCAGAATGGGATCCCAATTTGCTGTTTCACAGTTCACAGGTTTGGTGATACTCAGAATCTCAGAGACTTTTTTCTTAAAGAAAAACACACAAAACAAACCCACATCCCAAAAACAACCTACCAGCCATTACATCTTTCTCTGTTCTCAGCGGAGGCAGTTGAGCACTGTTTAAGGATGATCCTTGAAGAGGAAGGCCAGTTTATGCACGTGATGGTCTGAAAACCTCCCCTGGGATTTACAGAAGTGCTGAGCATTTAAGAAGTTAGTAATTTCTGCAGCTATTCTGCAGCCCCCCACTTAAAGGTCCAGCATTCCCAGTAAAGCCTATTGGTGGCCCTTTGTCTAATTTTCTTCCAGAAACATTTTTTTTTTTTTCAGGGATGCTCTTTTATTCACCTTTTCAGCCTGTTTCATGAAATCTTTTTTGCCAAAGTATTTTGGGCTATAAGGTGGGTTTTCATGGGCAAAAAATTATTTAGGCATTTCTCAATAGTAAACTTCAAAGTAATGGAAACCCATTGCACCCCATTTTCCTGGTGACAGGTACCCTCGGCAGTACATCCCAGTTATCTGAGCAGTAGTTCTGAGCACAGACCTGAGGGAGTTGTTAGGGTTAATGTCTCTTCAGGTTTGCTGAGCAGATGCAAGTTCTGCGTTACAGCTTACATTGTCCCAAAGCTTGACCATTTGTGTGTGCTGTTTCCAATTGCCCTTTGGTTGGTTGCTGTGGTTAGCAAACATATTAATCAAACATGTGATACTCCTACATGGCCCTGTGGTGTACAGTGCTGTACATTGGGAATGTTTTGTTGTACCAGTGATCAAATAAAAGGTCTTTCAATCAAAATGCAATGAATACATAGTCTGAGTTTCCAACTGGGTGTAAAATCTGCCTATATAGCATATGGCTTGAATGCTTCTGTTACATCATTGGATACAAGGCAGCCCTGATTGTTGAGGGAGAAATGATGGATATCTATCAGCAAAAGACAATGGCACATACAAATTAATCATCTGGTTAACTTTTGCCCTTGCCTGCTGGACTGCAGCCTTCAGCATAGCTTTCTTTGCTATTTTACATGTGCTGCACTGTAGGTTACCAGCTTTCTCATCCTGTCTGGAAGGCGCTTCGATTGACACACGTAGTCACTGTGACATATCCTGTTGCTATCTATAAGCGCTAAGGATTCCAAGATAAATTTGGGTTATACATGTCAATGCAGTAGGTCATTGCCACCCAGCTGTTTCCTCTATAGCCTTCAGTCTCCCCACACCTGATTGCTTGAGACTTTTGACACTTGTGTTGGCTTTCTCACACAATTGCCTTGCCAAGGCTGGTTAGGAATCCAGCTGCAAACATCAGTTCCCTTTTCCCTAGGCATCTCTCCCATCTCACATGATTTTGCAGCACTTGCACATGTAGTCTTGGTGGTTTTCTTTTTTGTGGATGTGATGTAGTTTGAAGTTTAATAAAAGGGATATTATTATGTTAACAAAACCTGTGGTAGAAGTTGTTTAAGGTGATTAGGTTTAACTTGTTTCTTAATCGGATAGAACATAGTTAAGCCTTGGAAAGCAAATAATAAATTGCTAAGGATTTAAATTATTCCATGTGTAGTCTATTCAACTACACTTTTGTTCAAAATCTTCCATTTGTGCTTTGGTGCCTAAGTCACATACAGGTCCCTCTGGTTTCTTGCTAGACCCACTGATGTTTAAACTGACTGCATGAACACTTATGATGTGAATAATCATGCAAAGTATTTGAACACAAGCATTCAGAGCACATTCTTTTTCCCTGAGTATCATATAGACAAAAGTTTATTCCTATATATGTCCAAAGGAAGGGAATCCAGCTGCTGGATTCAGGAGGTGAAACTCTGGCTGTCTTTGAAGCAGACGGAGTTTTGCTGGTCGGTTGGACCATAGAGTGTTGTTCTGCAAACCCATGTCTGAAGACACTAGTATCTTTTGCAGTATTTTTCTGACTGTGGGTACAGTATTGTACGTATTTAAGTGCCGCCACTTGTATTCTGCTTGTTAAATTAATGAGACCAAAGTTACTGGATCATGCTGGGCTGCGTTGTGAGAACTCTTCCAGTTATAGACTGGGCTAATAAAGAGTAACGAAAAAACATCAAGCGATGTTGTAGAAAGGTAAATGAAGCAACTGCTTAAAGCTAAATTTAAAAAAAAGAGTTTCTTTGCCAACTTATTTTGGTCACTGAATGATAACTCTGCAGTATATTAACCTGTGGCAATAGCGTTTACTCCAGGTGACCATGATTGATTTCAACACACATTTGATGGTGCATTCGCAAGGACATTGCCATGAATCTTCTCTGGCACAAAGCTTGAGCAGCTGCTGGGAGTCAGCAGCCCTGCTAGGCATGCCAGTCTTCTGGCCTGCCTTCCTGGAGCTTGCTCCTTGCAGTGCTCTGCTTTATGGTCCCAGGGTTTTTCTCTCATCATCAAACTTTCTGCTCTCAAAAGCACTGCAGCATCCTTTCTGCTGGAAAACGGATTTTTTTCTGAGCTGCATTTGATACATTAATTGTAGTGTTTTGGTTATATGGCTTGGATGATAAGATTTTAGCCTTCCTCCCTGAGTTAATTCATTCCTTTACTGTCATATTATCTTCTTTCTTTTTTTTTTTTCTTCTCATTTTCGGATTCTTTTAGTCCATGCTATCTCTCTGCTGCTGTCTGCTTTATCTGCTTCTTCCTTCCTGTTGGCAGACATCTTTACAGGCTTCTGCATATGGCTTATTTTTCTCTGTATCTGCTAATCAATTCTTCTGTCATGACTGCAGCATTTTTCATATCACTGTTCATTATTGGAAAGTGCTAGTCAGGCTCTACAACTACACATATGTAAACCTAAAACTTTTCCCAGTATTTCAGTTTTGGGGGTTTAGGTTAAGATTCTTGTAGTATGGAGATACTGGTATCCAGAGGCTGCATGGACAGTAATTTGTGATCTCCCCAAGAGGGGGTCCAGCCCCACCAAGTTAATTATTAAACAGTCTGTGACAGCAGGATCTCAGTGGAACTCAGAAAACGTCTCTGCTGCAAGGCCTTTGGAAAGAAAGAACCAAGAACATGATGTGTCCACCCAAGGAAAGAGACACAACTGGCTGCCTCTGTAGAGCACAGAAACCTGAGCAGTAAGGTGTAGGAAGCGGTCCAAAAATGACCAGAACTGAGAAGAATAGATGGTCCTGACCTAGGTAGCACAGTTAACAGTGAAGGGGGTTTGAAACACACAGTGGTACCTAGTGAACAACATTAATCTAAAATGAATGTGAGTGTCACAAAACAAAGCTGAATACTTTGAGGTGACTAGGCAAAAACACATACTGCAGCTGTTACAGTGACTCTCAAGGTCTATTTCATTTAGTACCATACCGCTGCATCTCACTTTTGGTCGGGAGGGCTTCCAGTGTCATTTGGCCAGCCCTCTTGCAGTAGGGTATTGGAATGAGCATGGAAACTTCCCATTTTTTCCCTGGCAATTGTCAGCAGTTTGTCGGTGATGTGGTAACGCCTGCCCGTCACCAGAAACTGGACCTGGAGGATGGCTAGGCTCCTCTGTCCAGACAGATCTCAAGACAAATATTTTTGCTTTCTGTCCATGGGTGGAGCTCCTGTTTGTGCCAATGGGAGTGCTGTGCACATTGGAAAACCAGATGTGTGCCATGAACAACTCCCATATCTCTGTCTTTCCTCAGCTAACCCTTCCACACCATTTACTTGGGTTCTGCATGACCCTTTCCCACCATTTCCCAGATCTCTCCCAAGCAGAGCATCTGTTGCAATCCCACATCTCTTTGACCTTTGAATTTCTTGGATACCTTTTTGTCTGGTCTCTCAGGGACAAACTTCAAGGAGTTTCTTGACATATTGAATCTAGGGAACATAAATAAATTACTTTGTTTCTCTGTTTTGTCATACCCTTCCTTTTCTCAGTGCTAGTGTATTGGAGATGTCTGCCTTGTGGGTTGGCAAGAAGGGAGGCTGCTCATCGTGCCGAGTGTTTCATTTACAGCACTACGGCCAAGGCGACAGAAAGGGCAGCAGAAGCAGCCAGAGACCGCCTATCTTCTCCCCACAGTGACTGCTAGTGATGGGAAGCCAGCATTGTTTCAAAAGCACTGAGCTAGCTGCCAGAAATTTCGGTCGGCACTGCTGACACCTGGGACTGCCTGTGTGTGTGTTTAAAATTCACACAGCCCCAGTGAAGCCAGGACAGTTGGCGGGAGTTCAGATTGTCAGCAATTTCAGCTTCTTGCCTTGTGCTCTGAATTATTTCTTTATCAAACAGATAACAGCATCTTTAATGTGCTTTATGTATCCAGGACCGTCTGTCTACGCTATATTATAACTGATTTAAGAGCCACATGCTGTATGAGCTTGGAGTCAACTTCACTGTTATATGTTTATCTTCTCATTGTCTGTACCAAGCACGTCTTCATATCGAGGTAAATGCACAGTATGTCAATGGGCGACTCAGAGCTTTTGGCTTTGTGGGCAAATTGTATCAAGTAGAGGCTGAAAGGTGCTTTTTGTTTGTAATTTGTAACTGGGATCATGGAAAGGAGGGTATTTACCAACCCAAGCTCAAGGTCTCTGCCTACCTTTCTACTACTTTTGGTTTATTTCTCTCAGAAGATAGGAATGTAGAACTCAGTGTCTTTCATATTTTTGTGTTGTGAGCTGGTGTTAGGCATCAGCAGACAAGAATTACTCTCTTGTATGGCATCTGTGCCAAAGGAAGCTTCTTGGGGATTTCCTGACCAAAGAACTTTTCATTTAAAAAAATCCTTTCCTTGAAAATGGGTCATGTCCCAGTTGATGTGCTGTGGACACAACCTGAAGCAACCCAGCAACAGTTGCTTGGTGCACCACTCTTATGACCCCTTGGGGTAATCTGTTGTCCATGACCATAAATGGAGACAAGTGATCTCCATCTCTAGATAAAAACAATGGGCTCATGTTATACCCAGGAGCTTTTAGTTAGGTTTTAGTAAAACTTCCCAGTAGTTAAACAGAGGAATGCTTTGCATGCAGAAGGTATATATAGTATCTCCATCACTAGCATATTCTGAAACCCAAAAGTGTGTACACCTGCCATTCACAGCATGACTATCACTGATCCTTCCTTGTGCAAAGGACTCAATGGCCATCCTGATGGTCTTCTCATCCTCTTTTCTTCGTCCTTGATTCAGCTGAGTACAGGTAATGAAACCACATTATTGTGGGATCTACAGTGCGATTGAGGTGTAAAGACTCACTCTGGAGACAGCTCTGCTACCATAGGAAAAATGTCATTGTATAGCCTGGCTGTTTCCAGGGGCATTCCATGGAAGTACTGCAGGTGCAGTTAAGTTTCCCAAAAGCACAGGTGGGGTATCACTGGAGACCAGCCAGCTAGGAACCACTCATTTCCCTGGCATATAGCATTATCAGTATTGGAGTGCCTTCTTGCCTCTAGGTCCTGTGAGATCTGGCAGAGGAGTGACTCTCAGGGACTTGATTCTTTGGTCTGTAACAAGGAACATAGAAGCCCCGTGAACCCGGTTCAGTTTAGGGCTCCGCAGAGCTTTAAAAATCCCTTCAGGAGCACTGCAGTGACTATTTCCACTGGCTGCATTTTGTAGGGGCTGTGCAGGCTGCTCCCTAGGAGACAGAAGCATACCAACGCACCCAGCAGACTGAGGGGTACCACCAAGATTAGGGAGCCTGGTTCAGCTGAAATACTTTTCCCTCAAGTGAAAACATGTGAGAATGTCCTTTCTGGGGACTTTTTTTTCTCGGTTTCAACCAGACCTTAATCCTGGAAACTTTTACTCCACTGATGCCTTATCACAACAGGTAGTGTGCATGTGCATAGGAGAAGTTAGTTGAGCCCTACAGAATGTATGGCTCTGTTACACGGAATGTGGGAGAAGGGGAAAAAAGTTATCCCCAACAGTGCAGAGGGAGAGGAGAGATTAAAGGGGAAATGGATGATTTTCCCACACTCAGGCTGGGACTTTGTGGCAGGACTGGGAATTTTAAGTCAAATATATATTGAGCCCCAGTCTCCACATCATAACCACAAGCGCATCCTTTGCCTTTTCTAAGGGATCAGTTAAGAATAAACCTTCCAGAGAAGGAGTTATTTTTCCTGCTTTCTTCATAAGGAGGGTTTTGGCTTTTTCTTCCCTTCAGTGTCAGTGGCTAAAATCAGTGTGGGCCCAGCTCTGAGCTGGAGTCTGGATCTTATTCCAGGAGCCACATTCTTTGATTTTGATGTATCCAATCAACACAGACTCTGCCACGATTCATCAGAGATGCAGAATACGTGGTGCCCTGTGTGGAGGGGAATAACACTCATCACCAGTCCTGTGTGCAATGCTGTTGATAGGCTTTTCGCTTATTAAATATGAGGTTGGAGTTATAGTTATGGAATAAAACCAGGACTTTTTTAGGGAGAGATGACTTTCTGGTCCTAATTTCTGCCTCCAAATTAACTGTCTAGCTTCTTGGTAGCAGAAACTCTTGTATTTAGTAAATAATAAATTACAAATAGGAACTGCTAATTTGTTTAACTATGTCTTCTAGGTCTCCACTGTCTTTTTTTTTCCACTGATTTTTGAGCCCCATAGTTTTTCTTGCACATGCATACAGGGCACACAAAGAGTAGTTCGTTTCAAATAGCTATGTGTTTCACTTTGACCTGATTCACAGGATGTGGTCTTGGAGGAAGCCCATGCCTTAACAATAGCCTTTTGACAGCGAGGGTGTTTGGGGATTAAGCTGGAAGAGGGGGAAGCATCTATCTAGTCTCAAACCTACTAGTGGAATATTTTGTGCGAATCTTCACTTGCCCGTGATGTTTTTAAGGTCACAAACCTTTCTTTTTTTTTGTTTTTACTGGCAAGAGGATGTTGGCTGAAAAACAGCATAACTTACTTAAAATTCAGAAAAGGAATGCAAAGTGTTTTGTCTGGTAAATGTGAAGGGATAATTCCCCCATGTAAGATGTGCAGATTTCTGATGGCTCTCGTGTATGTTCTGTGTAAACCAAGTTGAGAGAACTTGGAAAATAAGCAAATCAAAGGGAAGCATAATTTTAAAGTGGTTAGGGCTGGATTGTAGTATTTCTGGATATATAAACTGAGAAGGTGCCAGCCACTAAACGTCTGTACTAACTCTGCATAAAACATGAGAGAAGTTAACCAAGTATAATATTAGCATTGTCCTAACCTACTTTCAGGGTGACATTTGGTCTGACATCCTTTTAGTTCTGTTTATTTTCCTGTAAACCCTCCTTTACTGCTCTGCCTCTCTGATCTTAGTACAGAGGAAACCATTTCATCCCTCCATATATCTCTCAACAGTAGTTAAAAATATTGTATTCAGGTGAAAATCTCCAATTAGTGAATTGCAGCAAATGTGAAAAGCTAGGACAAAAATAGATGCTGAGCTCTCTCTTCTGTTTTCCATTTCAAACCATCTCCCTTTGACAGTCTGAACACCTGGCTTTGGATCATGTTGATGCTGCTTTAAACTCCAGAAGATTTGGCAGGGAAAGCTTCCTGTTGTGCATCAGGATTTGATTCACAGGGCATGAGTAAAACCGGCGCAGCTTAGTAATCGGAGTGGTCATGCACAGTAAGATGACTTCCTAGCAAGTGGTGGAAAACATGTGACCACTTTCATTGGAAAGGCTGCATGGCTCATACATGGGTTAGGGTGAATAAGACCTAAGTCAGGGTGCAGGACTTTTACTCACCACTACAACAATGGGATTTCCTGGCAAAACATTCTTGCAGCAAACAGGCTGTTTGCTTTCTTTTGGGGGTATTTTTTTGGTTTGGTTTAGTGTTTGTTTGAGGGTTGTTGTTTGTTGGGAGTTTTTTTGTTTTGGCTTGGTGTTTTTTGGTTTTGGCTTGGTTTTGTTTTGTTTTCTCTCTTTTTTTTTTTTTTTTTGTAAGCTGTCTCTGTAGTGGAAATAAATAGGCATTAAATAAGAATGTGAAATAACAAATACAAGTTCAAAAGGAGTTTAGAAATTTCCTCAGCTGATCAGTCTGCCTGCTTTAGTCATTGCTGGCCAGCTCACCAGCCAGAGAGAGTGCTGGAAGGAAGGGCTGAAGGAATCTGTTTCTCATGAAGGAGCAGCACAGATCTGAGAGCTGGAGAGCTGCAGGTTCAGGTCCACTTTTGAAATGCTTCTAGCAACTAGCATGGGAAGCCACCATCTAGTTCCGCTTCTGGTTTCTGTCAAGTACCTCCTTGAACTCAGCCTGCGTTTAAGATGGTTATACTACCATTATTTTTAGAGTAAAGATATTGGGTGGCTAAATACCATTTATTTTTAAATACTGAAGGAACAGTCTAATTGGCTACTTTAAAAAATGTTGCTGGAATTACTTTGAAAGGATTTTTTTTTTCAGTTAATCAGTTACTGGTGATAACAGCTTCCTGACTGACAATTTAATAATGCACCCATTCTTCTTGCTTATAAGAAGACCCAAGTAGAAGGCATTGTCCATAAATCATACATATTTTTCCTGTAGAACTAGGTGATTTTGAGAAAGGTAAGAGGAGAATAACAGCATCTTCGCTGTTTTTTCTTCACCTCTCCACAGAATGACACCAAAGACTGGTATAGTTCTGCACTGATAGCTGAAACCTAAGCAGCAGGTTGCTCTGCAGAGAAACTCTCTAGTCACTGACAGTCAAAAGTCTGTTCGTGGGTGATGCCATATCTATCTCCTGATGCATCTTTTCAAGTACAGTCTGATCTGTAAAACTTTCAGATGCTGACTGATCTTGAGCAAGAGCTAAGTTTCTTCAGCTGGGATGGGTTGGTGATCGTGTCACCAATGACTGAGGGCAAAGAAGCCCTTCCAATCTAGGACAGCTATGTCAGTCACAGCCTTCAAGAGTTTTCGTTTATAAGATAACCTATTAGCACAAGAGAGTGTGGAATAAAAGAAAAATGCATGGAAATGGAACCAAGGCTTTCTTCCCAGGGCCCCACGTGTCAGTGCAGGATTTTTCTGGGTTGTTTTGCCTCATTTGTGAATGTGATGCAGAGATGTAGTCATGAGGGAAGCTGAAAAAGCAAATCAAATGAAGTTTCAATGAAGGGAGCACACAAGACAGCGTATTAGGAACCAGTATGTTGGACTAAACGCTGTCATTCAAAAAAATTCCTTAAAGGGAATTTGGCAACAGAAAAAGAATATAATACAGGAGATTCAGATCAGTGAAAGAGATACTGGAGAGCTCAGACTCCCTAAAAGCAAGGGGATTAGAGACATGCTTGCATCTATGGAAAATTTGATCCCTGTTCTCCTGAACGTTGGAGGTGATCTCATTTAATATGAGAGAAGTTGTAAGATCTCATTGTGAAATACTGATATAAATCCCAGCAAAGTCAGAGCAATAGTAGTCACATTTCAGTCTAAAGGGAAAAAAGTTCCCTTCACTTCCCATTAAAAATTTCAGCTTGGATAACAATGAAATCTGTATTTTCAACAGTAATTTTCACTCAGGTGTATATATGTCTAAGAATCTCAACAGCCTTTGCACAGAGTAGCTTAAGATTCACAACACAGTTATGACATAAACAAGTTAATTTTGTCCAAATTGATTAGCTAGAAATATTGTGTATCTTGATCAAGCCATAAATCAGTGGCATACCCAAGAATGCTGCTGTTTTAGCAAACCTGCCTTTGTAATTCCATCCATTTCTTCCAAAACTCAGCGTGGATGCAAGAGTTAACCTGAACTGAAGACCAAGTGGAGGCCTTTTTACAATATATGTGTATTGCTACCATTTCCAGAGAAAGAAAAGATTTTGGATTGTCTAGAAATGTTTCTCTGTGAGGCAAAGTTTAAGAAATTGGTAACTACTGAGATAATGGCCATGTCTTGTTGTTACATGAATCACAGAATCATTAAGGTCGGAAAAGGCCTCTAAGATCATCTTGCCAAACCATCTCCCTACCACCTATATTACCTACTAAACCATGTCCCTCAGTACCTCATCCAACCTTTCCTTAAACACCCCAAGGGATAATGAGTCCACCACGTCCCTGGGCAACCCATTCCAATGTCTGACCACTCTTTCTGAGAGGAAATTTCTCCTAATTTCTAACCTGAACCTGTCCTGGTGCAACCTGCAGCCATTCCCTCTTGTCCTGTCTCTACTTATCAGTGAGAAGAGGCTGGCTGCCAGATTACTACAACCTTCTTTCAGGTAGTTGAGAGCAGTAAGGTCTCCCTTGGGCCTCCTCTTCTCCAGGCTACACAGTCCCAGCTCCCTCAGCTCCTCCTCATAAGACTTGTGTTCCAGCCCCTTCACCAGCTTTGTTGCCCTTCTCTGGTCATGCTCCAGGGCCTCAATGTCTTTCTTGTAGTGAGGGGTCCAAAACTGAATACAGTATTTGTGTGTGGTTTTATCACTTGCTGTGTGATTTATAACTAGTTTTTGGTGGTTTTCTGGCTTTGGATGTGTTAACCCTTAGGAATGATGAAGTTTTAACTGATGATTGATACAATTCCAGCTATTGACTTAAGGCACCTTTAGTTCACAATTCTTTTGTCATTTGTTAGACCAACCCCGTATCTTCATTTGAGTTCAGCCGGGGGCTTTTCTCCTTAACAGCTACTTAAACTCTTCAGAAGAGCTATTTAACTAAAAACTTTTGTGCTCAACAACTCAACTTCATTCTGCAGCTGCTTTTAGGATACTTTCAGATGTGTGAACAGTGTGCCAAGAATTGGTGTGCCCTAGCATTTTCAGAGCAGCTAGGCACAGAGTGGAGTGAAGATGACAAAAAATGTTAATACAGCAAATCTTTGACTGAATACATACTGTTGTGGATAGATGATTCATAACCATTTACACTATCAGAAGATAGATTTTTTTTTTTTCCCAAGCCATACAGTCCATTACTTCTTCTGCAAACTACTATGATGATTTTCAAATCAAAACAAACTGCATCCTGTCGTGGTGGGTGTTATGCCTGTAACTTGTTCTCATTACTCTGCTGTATTAAAGTTTATCTAATGTCATGGTTAGGTAGGCAAGTATAATGAAATAGCGAATAAACATACTCTGTTATAATGAAAAATAAGAAATGCCTTTCAAATTTTTTACATTTGGTCATTTTTAAATGCTTCATAGACAAGTATTTGGTCTCAGAGTGTAACAGCCTCAATCAAAACCTATATATATATCATATGATTTTAATCATATGATTATTTAATTATATGATTTAGAGATTTGATCATATTTTTATATATATGATTAAAATCTCTATACCAAGGTTTCTCTGTAACTCAAGAAATCCATCCAGTGGTTTGTTGGTGGCCATCAGGCACAGGGTGAAGTTGTTTTTTTGAAAAACATGATTAACTTCTCCTTCAGACTGTCTGCTATGAGGTTTTACACATAAGCTTTGACAGAAACTGCCACAGCAAGTGCTGCTGCTTGAGGGAATCAGTTCATCTCCCTATGGATGTATCGGTGTACTGTTCCAAATTTGCTTGACTCACACAGACTGTATATTGATTATTTTGTGGGCGCCTTGCTGGTCATGTGCAAAGCTACACTCAGTGTCAGGATCCCTAGCGCTGGATGGGGAAGGAGGTTCTTGAAGTAAAATACACTGCATTGTGGGGCCAGGACAAAGGCCTCATTTTGGGGGATTTTGGTATCTTCTTGTTGGTATCTTGAGCTGTTTTATACCAGATGACTGGTATTTTCTGATAATCAGGTAATCTGAGAGTTTTATTAATGGAAATTATGGATTTAAAGGGGGGAAAAAAAGACTAACTTTGTGCACTGAAAACTTTGAGGAAGGAATTGTCTTACGACAGCTGAGCTCATTACAGAAAAAATGAAACTCTTCCCATCTCTATTTCTTCCTGTATTCTGTCTCTTTAGATGACCTACAGAATTTGGCTAATCAAAAAAAATCCCAACATTTAGGTTATGCTTGTTGCTGGAGTGTTTGGAAATAAGATTTTTATTGTGAGTGGCATCATACTGTGTTTTTGAACACAAATGTAATAGCCCTGATTGGCATGTCACTGCCTCTGATTTCCTTGTACGGTACACTATGCGGTTCGTGTCAGCTTTATGCACTGTATAGCCAAACTTGAGTGTGCACAAACAGCATGAGGAAAGGGTAATCAATCTGCCTGCGTGAAAACTCTGAGGAAATACTGATAAGTAAAACAGCTCATAAATTCTGCATAGAGAATTGTTCGCATTCATGGCTCCAAAGATTAAAACTGAGGTTCCTTCTGTCCAACCCGTAAATGACTTTTGGCAGCAGAAATGAGCTCAGTAAAAGTCTGCTCACAATCCTTATTGCCAATCCATATCTGCCTTCTCTGTCTTATTTTAAATACCAAAAGAGCCCAGCCTGTATAGACCGTTGTTCTGAAATGCTGTATTTCTTGCCTGAACTCTCTCTTTTCAAGTTTGGTAATACTAGATTCCTGATAGCTGGATGCTCTTGTTAAGTCAGGATTAAGTACATGTGGTAAATAGTCAGTATGAATAGAAGATGTGGAGCACAGGGGATGACGGGGTCTTTGGGACTGCTTTTTCCTGTCTGCAAATAACTTGAGACCAGTGGAGAATTCTCAGGAAAGTTCACAGGAGTCCTGGCTCTTGTTCCTGCGTCACAGATCAGTGAAGTCCAGCTTTGACACAGGGTAGGGAGCACAGAGCAAAAACTGAGGAAAAGTTGCTAATTTTGTCTTGTAGTTTTTGCGTTTATTGAACACTGATGCAATGTTAGTTACAGCTGTCTGACTAGGAAAGGGTGGAGGAATCTCCTGGAGGAGAACAGGCAACACGCAGGCGGGAAGTTGGTGTCCATACTTTTTTTGCTCAGAGATAATATGAAGGCTTCAGTAACAGTGGAATTCATTTTACCTCAGTATCACCAGTTTAAAGGTTGGCCTCTAGTCTGAGCTAGTTGCTTGGGCTTCTCCTATAGCCAGATGGTAGAGAGAGATACTCCTTTAGGGCAATTCCTTTCCCTTGTCAGAGATGTTTATGTAATAAAGGTAGAATGACTCACCCTCTGGAGGTATATACATCTATTCCTTAATTAAGGGGAGATGAGCCATCTAATTTAAGTTAAATACCCCATTTTCTGTGTCTAAAATTAGTTGAGATGAATCCTACTCGTAGTATAGAACTTTTATTTGGGAAGATGCTCCCTTTTCATGTACTCACTACTAATGTTATCATTATTATTACAGATTACACATCTGTGTTCCAAAGTACGTTATTTAAATCTTTTGAGGCTACTTTGAAAGCCAGCACAGACATAGCCCTGATAAGGGTGATGGATCTGGGCAGGCTTTTATCACAGGGGCATCCGTTTTTTGATTCTCAAAGCAGATTGGTGATATAAAGTTATGGAAAGTCCCTGAAAAGTGGTGAGAAGGAGTGATGGGCAAGCAAAGATAATGCTAAAATAAGCCAGTTGCATAGGAAATGGAGATGTCTCGTTGAAAGAGTCGTGTTTCACTTTGATATATTCTCACAGCTTTCTGCTTAGTGCTACAGAGATAGTAGAGATAAGGAAACAGATCAGTGCCCTGAACTACTATAATGTATGAGTTTACTGAATATATGGCAGCAGACCTGTATGTATACAGATGTAGGCCTTACATGTACACACAAGGAGAAATATTTAATCAGTTGGTGGGCAAGTGACGTACTTGGAGATATACGGAAAGTTCTCTGCTATCAGCAGCATCTCATGGCAGATTTACACAGCACTTGCATTCAGCTGCCAGCATTAGACTGCCACCCTCGTTTCTAAAGAGAAAGGTGACATTAATCTAGAAACTACTCATACACTTAAAGAAACAAGATCTGAGAACAATTAATTCAGCCAGTAGAAACAAGGGATTTCTTTACAATGTTTTTATACTTCTGCAGACTATTTCATATATTGGTTTAAGAAAGTTTCCCCTGAGGATTACAACCTCCCTCATGTGAATTGTTTTTCTTCTTATTAGGAATTGAATGGCATCGTTGTGACAGCTACATCCATTGCTTACAGGGAAGGACAACATGAAGTAATTGCAGTTGCTGCATAACAACTTGAAATAAGTAGGAAGGCTTAGAGCAAGTGACAGGGTTACATGCGGCCTTAACCAAGTTGGATGTGTGCTCTGCAAAGGGTGCTGTTTCTTGGCTTTAGTCACTGTAATCTCTCTGGTAAATCCCCTCTTGAGTTGTAAGCTACTTTGCTTGGCAGGCTATCTTGAAGTAGAAACGTTTCAAAAGCGCTGGCACTGTCACCTGCCTGACTGGCCTCCTTATTTTCACTTTGGGCGCTGTGCTTGCTGTGGTAGCTAGCAGGGATCTGCAGACTCTTTGGGATATGCCCAGCAGATGTGTGGCGGTGCTGACAATTTGGTTGCTGCCATTCCTATTTCAACCTGGGCAGCTCCCAAGAACACTGAGTCTTAGACCAGGGTAAGAAAGAGAAAGCTTCAGGCAGGTTAGGACAATATCCTGCAAAATAGAGGGTAAAAGGTAGCAGTTACATGCCTATCATCCAAAAATATAAGCAGTTGGATGTACTGGTGTTAGATGTGCATGGGAAACAGGCCTATACAAGGGGTGACTGATTTGTGTCTCTGTTTAATGTCTTTACAACGTATCTCCTTTTTAACAGAAATTCATTTCCTTTCAAAACTTTCAAATTGGACAAGCTAAAATTTGGGGCTGTCAAGTCCATGAGATACATCTAAAAAATCCAAATCCCAATCTTCTTAAACATATCTAGTAATATTCATGCTACTTTCTTTTAGAAGTGCTCTCTGTTGTTTTGTTCTTTCCCTTCTCATCCTCATAGCTTATTTATTTT
Organism: Porphyrio hochstetteri; assembly: GCA_020800305.1. NCBI lineage: Eukaryota > Metazoa > Chordata > Aves > Gruiformes > Rallidae > Porphyrio > Porphyrio hochstetteri. The sequence continues at coordinate 64,463,753 of CM036905.1, read as the reverse complement.
CTCTGAAACAGCCACTTTTTGGTCTGAACATTATGTAATTACTTGCTTTATCCCACCAAGGGGATGGACAAGACTTTTTCTCATGAACTTCATACAGCATCTGTCATTTCAAGCTCTTTCACAGCCAGCAGAGAGACACCTACAAAGATGCCCCTAAACTCAAATCTTCATATCTCAGAAAGATCAGCTAGTTCAGGAGTAGTTTGTATGCCCAAAGCGACTCATCTATAAGGTTCTTTAATATCAATAATTTTAGCAACCTAGCCAACCTGTAGGACAGTGGAGGTTAGTCACCATTTGTACCTGACATCTTGCTCCTCTTCTAGCTTCCTAATCACACAGAATAGTACAGATCATCCTAAAGAAGGTGCAAAATACAACATTCACTTTCTCATCTCCCCCATTACATTGGAAGCGAGTATAAAACTGTTTAACTCAAAGAAAAGCAAGTCACCAAGCTGTTAATATTTTAGCATTCTTTGGAATCGTTTCCACACCACAAACTTAATAGAAGTTGTAGCAGGCTGAACTCAGTCTTTTTTAAAATTCCTCAGAAATTTGTTGGTTGCTTATGTGAAACTGGTGATGTTTCCCTCTTCCTGTCTGTTGTGGTAGCTGCGGTAGAGCTATTGTAAAGCACAGCTTATTCTTAGAGGTTTCCTTTTCTTGCATGGAGTCGTCTTCTATTGAACCTGGTTTTGGGGTGGTTTGTAATGCCTCTTCCCATCTAACTTTACAAGGCTGAAGGACCTGCAGTTTTTAGCTTCATAAGAAGAAATGTGATGGTGTCTGAGATAAAAATGTATCATACAGTTCAGTTGAAGGTAAGCTTATATGTTCTACCGTCTTAGGACTTACCAGCTCTTAAGCCCAAGTACCCAAATGAGGATCAGTGATGCTTGCTTGCTGTGCAAGTGGGATGGTGATCCAGGTTCTGTTCTAAAGCACTCATGACATAAACCCAGCCTCAAATATGCGAGGGGAGAGCACAGCAGCTCACAGACAAATAGAATTTCTTCACTATGTTTATGTTAGAACATAAATGTTTAAATGTTGAACTTGTCTTGGCCTTGCTGTAGTATGCTAACTTCTTGTCAGATACCGCAGGAGGAATCGCTCCTCGGAAGCGGGCAGAGGGAGACTTAGAGGTTTCCAGTGCCCTCTGGCTGGGGTGAAGACGGCGTGTATGTTTGGGAGAGGAGTGGATGGGTGAGGAGCAAGGCCCTGCTATTGGCTCTGCAGACAGTGGAGCAGTGTTAGGAGTTGATAGATATGTAAGGGCTGTGCCTGTTTGAAAGAGCTGGAAGTCAAAGGCTGGGAATTGGAACTCAAGTGAATCAAAGGAAGGATGTTCAGAGAAATGGACAAAAACTTCTCCACAGCTGTCTCTTCTATCTGGCATGCCCTAATTGCTGTGATTGTTTTTTGTGCAGGGCTTTGATGATTAGGGGAATCTTTCCCAAACAAAGTACACATTGAGGCTGATACTGCAAAGTTATCTGGAACTGTTTGTACGAAAATGGCTGCAACACAAATGCCACAGTCACTGCATTCACTTGCTTGACCAGGCAGCCAGCAATTTGACTTTCTCATTGAAAGAGAGCTTTTCTTCTGAACTCCACAGGAGGGAGGAAGCAGAGAAAGCAGAAAATTAGTACAAATTCTCTTATCTTACTCTGTGCTGTGTCTGTGAGTAACAGTGCTTACAACGAGCATGTCCCTCCCAAAGATTTTGCTGACAACCTGCAAGGCTCAAGCTGCTAAAAGGGATGCAAGGAGGGGGATGCAGGGAGGGAGGATGGGGACCCTGAGGAGATGGGAGAGTATCACACCTACAGGGGATGGGGCTGTGCATCCCAGTGCCAACAGAAAGGTTCCCACTCTCGGCCTGTGCCTTGAGCGAAGCATAGATGCAGTCCAGAATCTTTTCTAGTGACTCCATGTGCATGTGAGATCCCACCATTTCTATATTGCTGCTTACAGACCTCAGTGATGTTACTCCTGAAAAATGCCGTGTAGACATTTGAAAAGGAAATTAGAGCTGGACTCTTATCTAATTGTGTAATGGAGTAATTCCACTCATTTACTGGAGTGTTTTGCACTTGTGTAACTGACCTAATCAGAGTCAAAGACTAACTAAGCAGTGAGGTAAATGTAATTTCTTTGCTTACTGTGTTCCTCTTCTATGTTTCTTAAAAAAAGTCTTATTCCTTTGTTGTCTCAGAAACATGTTATGAACCATCTAGCAAAATTTACTACCCCAAAAAAAGAGGCTTTTTTCTATTGGTGTGATAATTTCTTGACAAGAAAAGGGCTATAACAAGCAGAGTAATGAAAACTTATCTCACAGTCTACATAACAGCATTGGAACCAGCCACTCTATGCTTTGTAGGAGGATGTCCTTTTTGACTGCTCATTTATCTTTGAACAAAAAAAGCCCAGATCGGTGTCCCATCTCTTCTGCTTTGGAAAAGCTAGAAGGGGTGGTTTCTGAAGCACATCAGTGAGCTTTTGGTTTGGTTGGATAACTTGGGAACAGCACCAGATGAGTCATCCTCCCTCCCTGCCTTCAGGAGATGGACATTTTCCTTATGCTGCCCATCCAGTCCCTATTCGGCTTCTCCTGACAAGTAGGGCCGTGGCAAGCCTTGCTGGCATGGGCTTCTCCATGGTAGGCTCTGGCTCTGGACTGTTTTGAGGACTAGGGATGCTGTCAGTTAGAACAGGTTTCCTGAGCATAGTGAAAATTTCTCCAACAGTAGAATCTGTTTCTGGGGGGTCCCTGACATATGGAAAGGTGACTGACTCCAGTCTTTGCAGTTTGAGTCGTATCTGGCTGGTAACGTAAGCACACATTGGTGCCCTGCTAGATATCGCAGTAGCAGCACGAGTACCTGTTAGTGCTCTTTTGCAAAGAGAATATGGTTTCCATGAACATTTTAAAAATACAGTTTTCAGCTACAGGCTTATCTGAAGATAGTTGAACTCGGTAAATGTTTGAGGTTCTACAAAGCTCATGATGTATGTATGTATGATGTTTATAAAGCTAGTTAGCACCTTTTCCCCCTTACTCATTCTTGTTATTTCAAATAGTCATAGTCCCTCTAGTAGTGATAACATTTTAATAAAACAGGCTGCCCATGAAAAAAGTAGGGAAGTCCAGATTGTTAGTATTTTGTACCTTTTGGTGATTCCTTGCTCAGATCTAGAGGCTAATCAGGAGGGAGTGAGCTTGCACTGCAATCTTCATGGAGAGATTTTTATTTTGCTTGGCTGCCTATTTCCATTTGGAAGTGAAAGAAAAAAGTAGGAATGTAAAATGTTTGAGAGCCCTCACGTTCCTTCAGATTTGGTTCCCATTAGCCAGCGTGTTCAAATGCTGGTAGGTATGTACATGAGTGGAATAGAATCCTGTAATCCTATTTGCATTCGGGAAATGAATTTAAAATCTAGTCTTGGAGCAGTATGTGCTTAAGGAGAAAAACCCCCACTATATTTTACCTCTCCTTCACTGTAGGCTGTCTTGTCTGTATAAAGTATCCACTCTATATATGGAGATGTATATATATATCTGTATAACCATACACATATATATTATATATACTCTCTACAGCTTTTACAATTCAGATTTTTTTCTCTCTTTCAGTTGCTTAGGTTTTTAACAGATTACCTCAAATGCCTTTGGAAGTCTTTGCGTATTTTCTTATTTATATGTGTGCCATAAAGGGATTTCTATTTTTGATGTGAATCTTGAAGATCTCAGACTTTGTTGAGGGAAAATTCATGCTCCAAATTGAAGCTAGACTTCACTGAAGTTAAGAAAGTATCTGGCTTGTGGAAAGTAATATTTTCCGGAGCAGTAACAAGAGAAACCTCTTATCTGCAAAGTTTCTATTGTTAACCTCATTCTTTCATTTCTGTTTGTCCAAATCAATAGCAAAATCCTTAAGCAGTCAGAAACCCAGACAGGAGAAGTGACATCAAAAAAAGGCTAGGCAAAATGGTTTGATTTCTCTTCCCCATTACCAGGATAAACCTGAAATACCAAAGAGGCATTTTATTTTGGGGGTTTCAAACCTAGGTATGTATTTTTGGAGCATTCATTATTTTGCCTGTAGACAGTAAGAGTTGTTCATAATGCCAACAGGAAAACTGCTTAGCTGAATAGGTAAAGAGCAGCTTTTAGGGACAGCCACTCAATCCTGAAGCTAGAAATACAAGTCTCAGTTGTGCAGTCGCACAGTTCCTGTGTTTGAATACAGTGGCATTATGCAAGAAGCCGGAGAAACCAAAACAATATTAACTGTTTGGCATCCTTCACAGCAATTCAGTTTGGAAGGAAGAAGAGAATTTAACGGTCAGAATATTAGAAGCAGCTGTGGATACCTCAAGCAGGTTTAAAACTTTAAGAGAAGTGCATATGGCTTTAAAAGTGAACAGGGAGGAGTGCTGGCGTTGGCTCATACAATTTTTGAATGGCAAGGAACATAATATTTCAGTAAGTCTTAGTCAAGCTGTTTTAATTAGCCTACAAAAGAAAAAAGATCTTATGAACGAAAAACATCTTGCACTGAGTGGGTAAACTTGATCAGTTTAGTCTGAATTATTTGGCTTCAGTCTACATGTCTCATTTGATGTTTGTTGGCCTTTGTACAACTGCAGAAGAGTCATGTAGGAGAGAGGGGTTGGAAGTGCTGGAGACTGTTCTTTTCAGAGACATTTGTCCCTCAAATTTGTGTACTTGAGCCAGAGAGTTCAGGGTAACGCTTTGAAAAATAGTGCTTCTTGAAGCATAGCCATATTTATCTGGCATGAATTCATATACAGTGGATACAACGCTGGCACAATTACAAGAAAGGAACTGATTACAAAAGTGTATGGAGTGGTGGTTTTAATAGGGTCACAGTTTATTAAAATCACAGCGAGCAGAAAAGGAAAACTCTTCCGAAAATTTTATCTTATTTCTTTTCCCTCCAACCTTCCTCCTGTTTATCTATTAACCTATCACCTATCTATTTCTTTATTTTAAATCCAAGGAGGAAAAAAAGATAGGAGGTCTGTAAATATTTCACCTTTATCAGGTTCTTCAGCCGTCAATAAAGCAAAAGTTCATTTTGGCAACCAGCCACGCTTATTAGGTCCATAGTGATGAAGGAAAGTTCTGGAAGATTAAAATTAATGCTCTGTGAAATTCTGTCAGTTGTCCTTCCTCAGAGTAGCGTACCTCAGACAGCGTTGACTGCATACGTAAAATCTGGAGGTAACTCTGAATGTTACCTAGCAGATCCAGCTTTTCTGGCTTTTTAGGCCCTAATTTAAATTGCTGCTGAACTGAGGCCAGAAGTCCAATATACAGACACATACACATGTGTATCTCTGAGTTAGACAAGACTTTGGATGTCTGCAAGTGCACAGAGACCGTCTGACTTGAACTCTTCCACATTAGCCACCTGCTGCATCGGCCGTAGGAGTAGCAAAACACAGTTGCAGAAGCATCCTGTTCTTTTTACTTTCCAGACAGAAAAGCATCACAGCCAATTTTGGAAACTGAGTGGGACACAGAAAGGAGGCAATAAGAAAAAAAAAAACAAAACCCCTCTGGAGATTTGAAGTGCTTTTCCTCATGGTTGTTTACGGTCCTCTCAAAAGGTATAACTGTGCATTCACTGAACAGAGTAGAGCTACTCCCCTCCAAGGCATTCGAAAAATCAATACCTTTGGTAACAATGGCCTGAAAATCTGTTGCAAGTTGGGGGGAGGGGGGGGGCAGTTTTATCAGCTGATCAAAGGAGCAACTGGGTCTGAGATGATTTTTAAATAAATCTCTCTTACGCGGAATCATAAAGGAATTAACTCGATTCCAAGATAAATTTATATGAATGGAAAGGTTGGGGGGTTTTTTGTTTTGTTTTGTTTTCTTATTTTCCCTTCTTTCTGGTGTTTTCTCAGTAGAGATTTGGTATTCTTGCAGGTTTTTGGGGGTTTTGGGGTTTTTTTTTTCCAAACTTGGCTTTCTGTAACTCTTAAGGGGCTTCTCCAGATGTTGGATGCTCATTAAAATGAATTCTGTTCCAGTTCAAAAGTCTTTGGAGAAGCACCGAGTAAGGCAACAGTCCATTGATTCCCTCATATTAGACTCAGTGTTGGGTTCATTTCATGGACTTAAGTTCAGCAAGTAAAAACGTGCAGCTGTTAGCTCATTTCTCAACAGCGCTTCTGGCCAAAGAGGACTTTTATGTACTATTGCAATTACTCACAGGGTACTTTTTTTCCCCTTGGTAAAGATAAAGGATGCTCTTTGCTTCCTTCAGTCATTGTTATGTGAATCTGATGCACCAATGACAAACTGCATTTAAAGCCACACTGACAAACTTGGGTTTTCTGCCATTGCTGCAAGAGGTTCAAAATAAGACCAGACTTTGCTGAGTCTGCTGAGCAATTCCAGCATATTTAGATTGGCTTGTTTTTATGTTTGGGAGAAGGAAAAAACCGGAACAAGAGTCAACTTTAAAATGCATTTTAAGAGCAGGGTAATCCCACGTAAAGTAGGAACACGTTACAATGGAAGGAAGTAAATTCAAGAACACAGAGGTTATATCCTACTTCCTTTGCTTTTTCACTGGCACACACAGTAATGTGATAGACTGTCCAGGAGTGGATAGGGGAAATGGCTTTTTTTTTTTTTTTTCTAGGGAAGACAAACAAATATTTGTCAGATTTGATCCCTAACTGCAGCTTTATTTTTAATGGAAAGCGTGCGTAGTTAATCAGGCGTGTGAGTTTTGTGTTAGGAGATTGCTCACTCCAGTAAAATGCTTTATTTTTAACCTTATAAGTGCTTTTTCCAAAGTGGTTCCTGTCCTTCTGGTGAGACCGTGCTAATGCCAAGGGAATTGTCCCTTATTTTGTAGCGCTGCATGAGTATAGAGCTACACATGACAGATTTATAATTAATAGTCAGATAAAATTAGCATTAAAATTAAGTAGTCCTTCTGCAAGAATCAGATTGTTGAGTTGCATGGGAATTTTATTTTAACCTTGCTGTTTCACCACCATCGAAAGAAAAACCCAGTTCACGTTAGAGCTCTTTCCATCAAAGGGAAATAGGCATGAAAGGCGGCTTCCTTTTTCCCTATGAACTGAATCTTAGCAGGACTGCTCATGTGTCTCTCCTCACTAACACATCCTTTATTATCACTGTTGTAAGCCGGGTAGTGTGATAATCAGCATTTCTACTTCATTAAATCTTTTAGTATGCTCAATCTTACTGCATTAGATATTCTTTACTTCTGGCCTGCTTCCATTGAGATTGAGAACCTTTGGATTTTCTTCTTGGGAAAGAATACAAGTTCTCTCAATGTAAAATACACAAGATGCTTCTTTCTGGCTGTCTGATTGCAGGCAGCATTTGAGGACATTTAAAGGCCTATTTGGCACAAAGAAAGTTGGAATGTGTACAGAAGGAAAAGAAATTATTGAACTGAAAACACTTACGCTTAAAACAACACATGAGAAAGACAGTATGACAGAGCCACCTATATAAAGACATTTAGCTTTAAGGTTGAAGATGTAGTTTGAAAATAGGTTTCCTGTCGCTTACCCCATTTTCATGGTAGTTTTCACAACATTTAGGAAAAGTATTTGATTGCTTAGCGAAATCCCTGGCAAATTCTTAAGCCTTTCCTCCTTTCGTTAGTCTCCAAATATTTATCTACATGACTAAATTGTCACAGTTACCGATAATTACCTAGTGTTAATTACCAATAATTACCTAGGTTACCTAGACCTTGCTATCCTGTGGTCTCTATACGTGTATGTCTTTGCCTTCATGGCCAGGAGGGCCAATGGCATCATGGGGCATGTTAGAAGGGGTGTGGTTAGTAGGTCGAGAGGGGCTCTCCTTCCCCTCTACTCTGCCCTGGTGAGCCCACACCTGGAATATTGTTCCCAGTTCTGGGCCCTCCAGTTCAAGAAGGAAGGGGAACTCCTTGAAAGAGTCCAGCACAGGGCCACAAGATGATTAAGGGAGTAGAGCATTTTCCTTATGAGGAAAGGCTGAGGGAGCTGGACCCCTTTAGCCTGGAGGAGACTGAGGGGTGTCTCATCACCCCTCTATGTAGAGGTCTCATCAATGTCTATAAATATGTTAAGGGTGAGTGCCAGGAGGATGGAGCCAGGCTCCTCAGTGATGTCCAATGATAGGACAAGGGGCAATGGATGCCAGCTGGAACATAGGAGGTTCCATGTGAACATAAGGAAAAACTTTTCCACTGTGAGGGTGACAGAGCACTGGGACAGGCTTCCCAGAGAGGTTGTGGAGTCTCCTTCTCTGGAGGCATTCAAAACCCACCTGGATGTGTTCTTGTGTGACCTAATCTAGGTGATCCTGCTCTGGCGGGGGAGTTGGACTTGGATGATCTTCTGAGGCCCCTTCCAACCCCTAATGTTCTGTGATTCTAACATAAATGCAAGGAACGTTAACCACCAGCTTTCTTCACAGTTATTGGTTGTTGTTCCCAGCCTTAATTACAAATATCACTTTGGTTTTACCAGGGCACACAGAGTGAATGGGAACCACTGTTACCGTATGTAGCTGTCACTGATATCAAAGGTATTTTTGCAGTGACTTCAGGGGGGCCTGGATTAAAGCAGATGTAAGATGGGGCAAAATTCACACCCCACCTGATATCACTTTGGGCTGAGTATTTCATCTGTGAGTACATCTGGGAGCCAGGCACGTCCAAGGACAGAATCTGGTCCTTTAACTCTTTGCCAGAAGGTAAGGATTTGAAAGTCCCAGTGGCCTCACGGTTGTTATTCATTCTAATGAAACTATCCTAGCACTTAGAGAATTTATTTATAACATATATTAGGACTTGTCTTTTTTCTTCAGAAGGCCGAACATGTGCACAGCAGTGGTCTTATGGTGGTTGGCAGGTATCCTTGCCTCACTCAAGCATCAAACTGTTGCGCTTTCTTTGCCTGAAATTCCTGCACAGGGAGAGATTAGACTCATGGTTGCCATCTGGTTGGCCACGTTCTTTTGTTTTCAGACAGAAGGGAAAATTTATATCAACCGAATAAGGAAAGTTGCTGAAACCTGACTGCATTGTCCTGCTTGTTGTGTGTAGTTCTGTGTTTCAAATCATGAGCGTGTTTCTTTGAAAAAGTATACTATAAAAAGTGTACTGGTGCTCACACTTCCAAACATGTAGCATCTTAGCATGATAGACTTCAGCATGAGGATACTTCAGGACATATAACTTCCTTACAACCTAATTTTCTTGGAAAGCTTTCTTCCCTGCTTTGGGCAAGAAAATAATTTTTCTCATAAATATTAGGCTATAATCTTCATCTTGTTTCTCTCTACCTCTTGCACTGTCTCTTTTGGTGAAACCTGTATTTTTCTGCACTTCAGCCGGGCCTTACACTGAAATTTTTACTCTACAGGTGTTCTTTGTCAAAAGTAAGGACAGGATCTTTGAATCAGCATACAACTTTAATTAGGCAAACCTGTATTCTTTATGATATCTATTATTCTTCAGGAAATACTATTGAAATTAGTTATGTCATGTCTTCTTAAAGTTTCTCTCTGTGATTTTTATCCCTCAGATTGACTTCAGTTTGTCAAAAAGATATTTTCATTTCCTTTCCTTGCCAAAGCATGGCATCTACATCGAAGATAGGGTATGATACAACTTACTGCTGTGCCATGGTTGTCTCTACATCTTCGTGATTCTCTGCTAAAAAATCTCATGGAGAGAGTGTTGGAACACGTCTTTGCACGCGTTACATCTGCATGTACGTCAGAATGCCAGGAAATGTAGGTCTCCACGCACTGAAAAAAAGCTGTAAAAGCTGATCAGCTCTATGAGGCCCTGCTGTACATGATCAGGGCACTGAAATATCTGTAAGCTTAATAACTCGTAACCCTGGCTAAAAGACTGCGGAGCCAAGTCTTTTTCCATTCCTCAGCCAAAGAATAAAACTTTATTCCTAACAATTTCTGCATGCCTTCCTCCTGAACAGAAGGAAAATGGCAAATTTCACAGAGGGTGCCACTGCAAAACATAAGGAGGGCTGATGGTCTTTGATCTTTATACTAGCCTTGGGATGGAGCAGTAATTCAGATTCTCCTTACTCTGGGCCAAGTTAAAAGATGGCCTCCCTCACCTTGCTGCAGATGAGAAGATTGATAACCTTAGCAGGTGTCATCCCTTTCAGAGTTCTCGTGTGCTTACAACATGATTCCTTCTTCTCTATCGCCCACTCACATCTGTTCAAAGATTTGGTAGGATGTCATGTGACAGTATCAACTCCAGACACTGCTCAGAGCTTCCCTTCATGGTACCTTGTGAGCTAGAAGGAGTTCCTTTGGCACCTCCTGTACTTGCTCCCCACTCAACAGGAAATAAAAGAGGCTTCAATAAAGGTGTGGGCTGCTTTTCTGCTTTTTGTCTGTCCCCTTCTGAGAGCTTCCGGGGAAGCTGGCATTGGTCTTGGAGCAGGAGCTAGTTGGTTGGGTCACTACCCCTAAATTAGACTTTCTGAAGCAGACTTTCTGAAAGGTAGCACGAGGCGTCCGCATGTATTATAAACAGCATGGTGATGCTGTCTATAAAAGCCAGCTGGTATGCTTTGGCTTGAGCCTAGGTGTTTCTCTTTAAATGAAGTATTTCCTCTTAGATCAATAATGTACTAACGTAATGTTTCCATTTCATATCTTTTTATTTTACCTTTTTTCTTCTTCACATTGGAGAGGACAGAACACTGACCCTTGCACAAGCCCACTACAAACACTCAGCACTAAACCTTTAGCTGTCATTTATCCAAATCATAATCCACTTAAAGTGTGGCAGAAATGAAACACAGCTCAAATATTAAGTGGGGCAAAGAAAAGCATGATTATAAATTCTGGATTCTAAGTTCTCTGGTCCTAGTTGGGGTTTTTTTTTTACCACAAATTATACTGAATTAGAAACACTCCTACTCTTCTTGAATGGTTATGGCCATCATTCTGTTGAGTGGGCAGGTGAAAAAGATGGTGTAATAGACACCAACTGGTTATGCTAAATCTTCCATTAGCATCTGTCTTTATAATGTTTGTTCAGATGTAACAGCTGAGGAATGTATGGGTTCGACCATTTTGGTCAGCTGGCATTTTCTGACTGATATGTACTGCTTCTCTCCTCCTGCTGTTAAGGTAGAGGGAAAGGATGCTTATAGACTGGCCTCATCCGTTCATTTGAGAACATTACTGCTAGTCCTAGTTATAGGGAAACCACTCCAGCATGATCTTATTTTTAAAACTGAAAGGCCTGTTGGATTTTAACAAGGCTGCTGATGCCCAAGAAATTTCATCAGAGAAACTTCCTAAACCCTTTTCTATCCCCACAGGTCTTTCATACCTGACAAGTCTCACTAAAGTCAATGTCAGGTTCTCTTGACCACACGTGAAAACCAGGAAGGCAGGTGCTGAAGATGTGGATGGAGATTTACCCTTCACCACACATGTATATCTTTTTAAAAGACCCAAGTGTCAGTGCCTTTAAGAAAGCTGCCTGATGTTAAGCCAAATGGTTTTATGAATGTAAGTCTAGGAAACTCCCAGGTAATCACTTAAACTGTGTGGCTCGTTAAGGTGTTTAGCTAACAGGTCTAACTGGTTATATAGTGTGTGGAGTCCAAATTATCAAGCAAGAGCAATGTGTTTTTATTTCTAAAGTTTCCATGGTGCTGTTTCCAGTAACATTTATTTCAAATGTACACCCTGGCCAAATTGTTTCATGATCAGCCTGCAAACCACACTCCTCTCCAAGTGTACCTGCCATCCACACATAGAACATTTGCTGCAGTCACGAGCAATAACGCACTAGTGCTGTTCCACATGCATTTTCTGGATAATGATTAGCCTTCAGTCCTGCTTTTGCAAACACTTAACATTGGCTCTTACTGTGCCTTAGACTCCTCTTACCCTCAGTCTTGAGCTAGCACGAGTATTTGAGTAGGCATGCAGATAACCAGGTCAGAATTCACAGACTTATATCGTAAGCTAAATAAAAAATATGACTTAATGTGGATCTCTTCTCTGGTACTGTTCACAGGCTCTTGTAACAGGAGATGAAGGGAGGAGTAAGTGGTGGGTGTAGGAAATGGATGAGTCTTTTGAACCAGTTGTCAGTTTATATCAGTTTGCAACTGTCTTTAGGCTAAGACTCGGTAGCCTCAGATTAAAAATAAAACCACCAAAGATAAATATGGGAGAGTTTTATGTCTCTGATAGATAAGAAACTACTTTTTGAAAGTACTATGGGTAGACTTTAAATCATTCTAGTCTTATTTCCTGAATTTCATACAGTCATAGAATGGTTTAGGTTGGAAGTGACCTCAAAGACCATCTACTTCCACCCCCTCCTCCTCTGGACCTGCTCCAAGAGATCTATGTCTTTCTTATGTTGGGGCCCCCAGAGCTGAATGCAGAACTCCAAGTCTCAGACTTAGATTTGTAAGTTCCTCTTGAGTCATTAAAAGATTGTCAGGCATTGGAATGGGCTGCCCAGGGACGTGGTGGAGTATTAAACGTGGATGTATTAAAAGGCAGTTAGATGTGGTGCTGAGGCACATGGTTTAGGGGTGGTTTTGGCAGATCAGGGTGATGGTTGGACTTGATGATCTAAAGGGTCCCTTCCAACCGAGACAATTCTGTAAGTCTATAATAAGATCATCAGCTAATCAGACAGTGTGAAACTGAATATCTTTGATTTGAAAATGAAGCATTAGGTTTATAGAAAATAAAAACATGGGAAAGGGAAGTCATAAATAATAAATAAGAATAAATAAATAAGAAAGGAATTCTACTGATGCAGGATACTGAACTCTGCCAGTTTTTCATAAAGTGACTGCCAGATGGTATTACAGCTCTAAAGGGTCAGGAGTTAATTCTCTCTGTGCTCCTTTACCTACTGGCATAACTAAATGACCAAAGCCACCTTTGCATGGCTTTTTCAAGGATAGTATATGTATTTCTATATGCTAATATATATGTACCACACATATTTCTTACATATATCTTAGTAACTGGCCTGATGATCTTACAGGAAGTAGTCCAAGAGATAACTTGCTGACCCTATGGAGTCAACGCTATGAAAAGCCATTGCCACCAGTACATGACAAAACTTGCCTAAGACTTCAGTGGGATTCGTGGATACACGTGAAAGAAGAAAATCAAGCTGATAACAGTTGCAGCAGTTAGAATCACAGAATCATTAAGGTTGGAAAAGACCTCCAAGATCATCTAGTCCAACTGTCAATCAGAATTGCCTCCGTAGCAGAACTACCATCCTCTGTTCATTTGTGCATACATTCATAGTCAGGAAAGCACTTTGGGATCATGAATAATTAAATGACTTAGTTCATCAATATATGTCATATATGAAGTGCAACTTTTTTTGCCCTTGTTCAAAACAACGCAGGCAGTGTGTTTCTTAGAATGTGTTTCTAGATCTTCTTGTGGCCTTTATAATGGCTATATGAACATACTTGACTTCTACTTGACTTGTAGAAACATTCTGAACGACTAGGGTGGCATTATAACCTTCATTTACTGAATTCCCAGCCTCTGCCAGTTATGCACAGAACTGTCATTCCCTTTGTTTGTTTCACCAAAGTGACATGCACTCTGACAACCTCCAAGTTCCTCTTCCAGCAGACTCCTTTGCGCTAATTGACTTCTGTCCTTCTGGCCAGTTTCAAAGCCACTTTTCTCTAAGGTCTGATGACACTACAGACTTCAAGACTTCTACAGAAGTAACTTTAAAAGACATTTTTCACAAAACATCCCAGGAGGGAAATACAGCTTTCTAGAGATTTTCTTCTTGTAGCATGCACATTGTTAAAGTAGCTGCAGAGTCCATCCATGAGAAGCAACTGATTTAAGACCAGGACTTCAAAAGGTGGCCATGAGACCATGAGAGCTAGAATGAGCAGAGCAGGTGAACATGAGACTCATAGTTTTTTTCAGTATTGGGCACAAAGATTAAGAAGTTATTTAGAGTATGCTAATGCAGGGGTGACTTATGATCTACGTTTAGGTATATAATGAATAAAAGCTGCCTGAAAAATTTCTTTTTTTCCCTCTTTTTTATTTCTATTACACCAAACTAGAGTTGATTCTGTGCTAGGTCACAGAATTGATGGATAATTGCTCCTATGGAGCTGACATATTTAAACTAGCAATGTTACATTCATCCGGTTTTGTATAGTCATACAGTCTTGTTGGAAGCTGTGTAAAGGAGGAATGTTAAATCCTGCTTTAAATAAGAAACATAATGATGCTTCAAAGGAAAAACACATATTTGGATGGAAGGAAGGAAATATTTTAGTTGACCGACAAATTTCTCTTTTAAATTAGTCCTAAAGAGAATGAAAAGCAGGTATGTACTTTTATTTGGGGAACATGAAAGGAATTGCCTCTGGTCATTAGGAACAGGTGAGAAATTTTCTTGGCTAACCAGATTGATCTCTCTGTTTATTATTGATAACTTTAGGAAAGCCTATAAGCAGATTTATGAAATTGATAATTCTTTTAAACTTTTATTGGTAAATCAAGTTGAGATATCTCCAAAGACAATAGAACTATTGTTAATATTAGGTTTTAGCAGAGATCAGCTACTTTTCTTCTGCTCTACCTCAGGTTTCTCTTTTTTATTGTCCATAGAATGATTTGTTCAAGAAACTCTCAGAGCTTTCAGTTCACTTGATTTTTTTGTTTATTCTTTACCTCTCTCTTCTCTCTTGAGATCCTCTGTTGCTTCTGAAACAATCTCTGGCTACACTCTTATCACATACCCTCCACTGCTTACAATGTCGCTGATGTCTTCTCCCTTCACACCTCTCACCTTCTTCTCCACCTTGACGGTGTGCCTGAGTAACAAAGAAATATGGATGGGGTGTTTGTGGGCATGTGCTTCTGAAGGGGGAAGAGTATTTCTGACTCTGTAAGAACTTTAATATTTCCCTTGTGTGTCAGTCGTAAAGAGAGAATTAGACAATCTTGGAAGCAATTGTAAAAATACAAGAGAGAAAGCAAGGGTATTGCAGGCTTTGGCTTATTCAGATTTTTCTTCATTGAGCTTGTTTGGAGGTTCCTGGACTTGTCAGCTGGCACATGCTACCTTTTTGTCCAAATAATTGAAATATTCTATTCTGCTCTTCATCAGAGACAGAGACCATGCGACAAATGCATCGTGCAACAAAGCAGTTTTCACTTAAAAATGCAACCCTTATGAGCACAAAAGAGTTTTAAGCCACCAAATATTATTTGTGGTGTGTAATGTTCTTCCAAATATAAAGAATATGCACTGTGAGGAGGAACTATCATTACGTTTCAATGTATTTTTTTGAATGTACATGTTTGTTTAGAATGTGGTAAAAATAATGCAAAAGTCCTGTGTGAGGGTTGGGCACAGAATGCTGTCTCTTTATTTTATTAGAGGTATGATGAAGGAAAAGAAGAAAGGGCTTAAAAGAGGAGCTGAATAAATTAGATAGTTGAATGCAGAAGCTTTTTTCCAGGAGGTAGAGGAGACAGTATGGAAGAGGAATTAATCCCCTTCAGTTGCAAGACAAAAAGAGGTATTGGAAAAAGAAGACATCTGTTGGTTAAGGAGAACACAGATTGGCAAGAGATGAAGTGGGACAACTGAGGGAAAACTTTTTTAACATCTCAGAGGAACATATTTTAAATGATATTTTGGAATGGAGCAGACTGAGGATTGCAATGCATTTTGATCTGAGTCTGGAAAGTTTATGCCAAATTAGGAAAAAATTAACTTTCTGGAGTAGAATTTAACATTAAGGAATGAATACAATCTTGATGAACAGTGGAAAATGGTATATAGCTTTTTTTCAGACTTTACATGTGGTGGTGAAAGTGAAAACTGAACAAGATTCTGGATTTAAGACAAAGTTCCATGTTCTGAGTCCCAACTGTATGACTCAAAAATGTCCTTGATTAACAGTGGCCTGATTTCTAGCTGGTGGGACAATGATTTTTGAATACATTAAGCAAATGTGAGGTCATCCACCTTGACACGAGGGAAGTAGAAATACTCATAAGGTACAGGAGAGTGCTGACTACCTGTTTGAGATGATAGTCTTTTAAATAGAAGACTTCATCTTAGATGCAGTCTTGAAAAAAGTCTAGCCGTAGAAACAAAGAACAAAGTAGTGAAAGCTGTAAGGCACTATAGATAAGGTGAGATTTTACCTCCCTTTTTAGCCAGGCACAGTGATACATAAGCTCTTCCTCAAAGATTTAGTTAAGTGAAAAATTCTCTAACTGTGGATACCTCAAAGTGGTTCCCCCTGGTCAAACTGAATAATAATATTAATAATATTTCCCTTTTTTTATTCTTTGGATATTTCCCTTAAATCCCATATCTTAATTCTTTGACTAAGCTCCAAACACATCTCACAACACATTGACTACAGTGGCTTCAATGTCTAGCTGTATTTTCTTTCTCTTTCAGTCTATGACAGGAGAAGGACATATCTACTTTCTGTTTAGAATCACAGAAGGGTTTGGGTTGGAAGGGACCTTAAGATCATCTAGCTCCAACCCCCCTGCCACGGGCAGGGACACCCTCCACTAGATCATGTTATTCAATAGTTGAATATTGCAGTTGAATGTTGCAGTAACACCAAGAAGAGGCAGATGGGAGTTTCAGGCTTTTCTCAGTCTGAATGCACAGCCTCCCTTTTCCTTGAAGAGTGCCCTAGCTCTGCTGCTTTGGGTGGGTATATCCATCAGTCTCTCTGTAGAAGTGCACTGGGGCCAGGAACAGAGGGTACTGGGAACATCCAACTGACAGCATTCAGAAAAAAAAATCATCTTTCTTTCCATTCTGTGAGTGAATGAGAACAGCATTTTTGGTAGGATTGACCTATGGGTACAAGTGTAAGGTAAATTGGATTTTATTAGATTGCTGGATGGGAAAAAGTGAAGAGAGGGAAGAGACAAGTCTCCTTGCGAGCTGCGTCTGCTGGCCTGAGCAAGGAGAGGGAGCTGACCCCTGCAATTTGCAGAGCAAAGACCACACAGCGCATCGCTCCTCCTCGCCACAGGGGACTATTCAATGCACAGAGTAGGTGGAGAGGGGTTTGGTGACTACCTAAAAGGTAAAGAAAACCTCCTCCATTTGTATACGCTCTCTACAATATGGTGAGGAGAAATCAGCCTGTTTCAATTTAAGCAATGTGATCCCCAGGTTCCTATGTACTTTTAATAGATACTTCTACAGAGGATGAAACATGTTCCTATCGACTGAATATATTAAGAAAGACCCCAGCATAACAAACGTGTCTGTGGAGGAATAGGTGCCTGGAAAGCCAGATACATGGAATAACAGGATAAAGGCCTTTAAATACTGCTCCTTGTGAAAGTTGGCTTTGCACAGTAAAAGTGAAGGGGAAGACCACCAATGAACAACTTGAGAAGATTTATAGCAAACATTACTCCTGCAGGATTAGATGACGTGATAGTTTTTATAATACTCTGAACTTTGTAAGAAAGAATGGAAAGGGACAGCTTGCTTTGTGAGAACAGCAATTTCCACCACCAGTCCCCTCAGTTTTCTCCCTTGTTTTCCAATTGAGCAAAATGGATTTAATATTAGAAATATGTTCTCTCTGGATCCAATTTCAATCCCAGCCACACTCTTTAAATAAGAATGTATAATCCAACTGACCGCTCTTGCAAAGTTCCCCTTAATATATCTGTAAACCAAAATATGTGTGCGAGCACAGACTGCATAACTAAATTGGCTTGAAACACGCATATTTTAGCTAAGCGAGTACAGGATTTTGTACAGACAATGTCTATATCACCTGCCTATGTGTTCTGTTTTAGTTAGGAAATATCAGAATGGAATGTCTGTGAGGGGAGGAGAAAATCCAGTTGTAATCAGTTATTAGAGAGTTTTTAATGCAAACCATATTATGAAAGGAGTAACCACCATTCTTCTACTGGTTAGTATGAAGGCTACTAAAAATCTGGGCTTTTGGCAAAACAAATCCCCTTCTTGCTAGGAAATATTTTTCCATCTTAATAGGGGAAAACGGAGAAATGGCCATAGAGATAAAGAGAAAATCATCTTTGAATATTTAATGCTATAATTTTAAGCATTTCTAGGAAAAAGGAGCCAAAACATGCTCTTGATTACACGTGACTTTCAGTGAGTCAAAAGGGGGTAGTGCATGCACATCCAAAGGACAGGATTTGGCTCATGGGCAAAAAGGAAGAGACGAGACTTGAGAAATGCAAACCCCATATAACCATCATCATCATTATTGTAATAACACATGTGGTTGAATTTTAGAAAGTGTTTGCAAATGTGGTGACAAATGATAAATAAATCAGAACAAGTGACAGAAAATACGACTGACGATTATTGCTGTTCAGTACCAGGCACAGTGCAGGGTCACCTGCAACTTTACATGAGGCATACATTTTGCATTTAATTCTTCTAGGATATGTGTCATTTGCTGTTGAGATACTGAGGGGTGTGTGTGGGGTATCAGTTATGTCTGATAAATATACTTAACTCTTTAAGTTCTACAATAAAATCTAATTTAAATTTCAAACTTTAAAATGACCTCAAAAGCGTGAATTTGTGCATGAAGAACTGCCACCGTGTAACCAGAAGAAGTGTACAATCCCTTAAATACCCTAACTTTGTAATTCATGTTGCAGTTGTATAATTTTTGATGGAGAAGACGCTGCTGTGTCTGTGTCTGGTTGTGCTTATGATGACCAAGTGTCTGTGTTGATAGTTGCTGAGCTGTAGTGAACTGGTCTGAGAGCTGTTGGCAGAACCATTCAACTTCCTTCCACCACCTGCAAATGCAGAACACAAGAGAGAGCTAAAATGAAATAAATAGCAGATGTTCTTTTCCCTGCTAGATAAGTTGGTCTTACACCAGAAATCTCCATGAGAGTTCAAAGTATTGGAGACAGGAAGATAGAAAGGCGTCATGAGCCGTGTTAACTTGAAATAGTTCATCGAAAGGGGCATGTGAGCAGAAGGGCTGTTGCTGACTAAAATCTTGCAATCTGTTTTTGTGGCCCAAAGGGGAAATTATGGTAGTTCATCTTCCTAGAATGAGGCTGGATACTTTATAATAATGTTTGGTAACTAAAAACACTGTGTGGCTGTTATTAACTTTTAGATAATGAAAAAGATCAGATAGGTTATGAAGAATTATATTCTACCATTCTTATGAAAAGCAATACTGTCTTGCTTTGAAAACACAGATGTATCTGTTTAAATGAGCTTCCCATAGAAATGCAAAGCTGGACTAAGGTGAAGATTTGTAATCTTTTGGTTTTCCCACTGTAATGCAAAAGTTAGTCCAGCTCTTCAACAAATCCTGAATTCCTTTTTAATGTAAATATATGTGAAAATTGTCTGCATATGCATATTTAGAATTGCAGACTTGACAAGCAATATTAAAATGATATTGTTCTGAAACCACCAGAAAGTGAAATTAATATTTAAAAGACGTGAATAAGATTCATTGGCCACAAATGTCTAACATATTTTCCAGCACTGTATTTTATGCTACTCAGATTATACAGTTCATAAAACAAAGACAAGATCTGAATTTTAAATATTCTGTAGTCCTCCCGTGAAAGTACGGCAATCGATTCTGAGGGTTATAACCTGTATATTGGACTAATTTCTCACTGAGAAAAAAGTTGTATGTGTACATTGGGCTTTTCCAGAGGCTGATCGTCTGTCTTAGTACCCAAGAAATCTCAAGAGCAATCCTCATCTCAGCTGCATTCACTGAAATCCTGAATAATTTTATTTCAGAAGTCAGGCATATGGAGCCAGCAATACCTAGCATTTCTTTCTTGTATTTATTTTCAGCACGTAGAAATATAGTACCATAATCCCATTCATCAGATTAACCTTTATCTATTTTCTGAGATTCAAGTAATACTTCTCCCTTCACATTTTAAGTCTAAGTTGGTAGTGACCTATGGAAAGGAGAAGGGAGCAGGTTTCTGCTGGTGATTCAGAATTCAAAAAGAAAATCCAAAAATGGATGGGCCAGTGGATAATCTTACATGATTCATACTGTTCTGTCAGGATTTCTAGAGTGCTTGCTACAGTTGAAAGGAAGATCAGAGGCTTGGAACGGAAAAGACTTTGAATATTCATTTCAAACACACTGAATACAGATAGCAAATAACTGCACCATCTTTAACTGCAGTCTTCATTTCATGCAGCTCTCTAGGTGCTAATAACCCCATGTTTTTAAAATGTGTTTGATCTTCAGATGCCCAATGGAATGCCCCCACTTGGATCATGTCTGTTGTTACTGTTTTGCTTAAAATAGACAACACTGATGTGCAATTCACGTCAAAACTAAACCCATCTATATTCTTCAAGAATATCAGTCACTGTTTTTACAAAGACTTAATTGTAAAGTGTTCAAAGCATAAGTATCCCACTCCTCACACCTACTTTCTTTCCTTATCCATGCCAGGGATGAACGTTGGCAAGCACTGTTGGCGTCACTGCAGGAAACACAGACCCCAGCAGAAGCAGCAGAGGACACCACTGCTGTGTCTGCCTTTTTTTGAGTCTGAGCTATTCACCAAGGCCAAGGCTTGCCTTGCTGCATGAATATACCATGGCTGGTTGACATCCCCGTTACAGCTGGGGATGTAGTTTTACACTTTGGTTGGTTTGTAAAGTAAAAATTCACTGATTTGGTCATCCCTAGGGTCAAGCACACTTTTCCTATCCAGCACAACAGCCCAGTGTTCACAAATAAGATAGTTTAAAATAATATATCCAATAAAATTAAGAGCAAAAATTCTGGAGAATGTTTTTATTTTTAATGCACCTTGTGAAACCTCTTAAATAAAAATATTGAATCCTAGCCAAAATACCCAGTATTATGTAGATAAAAGCACAATATGTTTTTCCCCAAATAATAATTTGATTTACTGTGGTATTTTCAATTATTAACTTGTAAGGAATTTGGAAATCTATTTGTCATTTGCTTTTTTTTTTTTTTTAGCAGTTCAAGCTGTACCTCATCCTCCTGCAGACGACACCCATGTGACAGTAAAGCTAAGCCCTAGCAAGGCATTGTAAGGAGAGCTCATAAAACTTTGGCTGGGCCACTGCACTGAGGTGAAGCTGAACCTAGGCAAAATTTATAGGTCTTATTCACGCTGAAAATGGCTTGATTATTTGTAGAATCTTGCTTGATAATGATTCAAATGAGCTGGCATTCCTAAGTGCTTGCAGCTGGGAAAAGTAAGTGTTCAGTTCAAACAGCAGTTGTGGCTGCTCTGTCCTAACCAGGAAGCAATGCTGGTGTTATGGAGGTCAGCTTACTGTGTGGGTTTGCGTTTGCCTTCCCCAGAAGGCAGGCCAGTATCGTATCTGCACACACAGAGTCACACACATAGAAACTGTTTTAAGTAAAATTAAAATAATTGCAAGTAAAATGAAGAGTTGCAGTAATGCAGCTGCTAAGAGTCCCATTGGTCTGTAGAGCCAACAGGCGGTCAAGAGGTAAAAGAAGTGTTCAGGGAAGATACTGTAGCAGAAAAGCAACACTGATTCTTCTCATCTTCTACAAGACGGGAGGAGATAGTTTCACCAGAGCCCTTCTCTATGAGGAACTCACAAGAACATCTTTATGAACCTGGTGTGACTCTAGAAAACATTGTTATGAATGAAATGCTCAAAATGAACAGTAGCAACTTGACAAGTTCAGATATTATTCTCTGCAGAGTTCTAAGGTATCACCTGCAATGGTGTGTCATGTTGTTTGGTTACCATCAATAATGCTATGGAAGTGTCAGCTCAGAGTTCAGTATGAGGAGAAGGGCAAGCTAGATATTGGGAATTACTGGGAAAGCAATAGAGAAGGAAGTAGCAAATGTAATTTCACTATCCATGCTGCTGTGTGAATCCATGCTGTTTTAAGTGCGCATCTTGAATACTATCTACATGTCTGGTCTTTCCATCTGAGAAAGGATGAAGTAGAAATGGAAAAGCTGCAAGAATGATCAAAGATCAAAGATCATGGTTGCTGTAGAAGGAATGACTAAGTGAAATTCAGTCTGCAGAATACACGACTGAAAAAAGTCTGTGAATTCAGGAATGGTGTGGAGGAAATGCTATGGCTTAGGGAGAGGGAACAGCCATTATCTTTCTCTTCGATAGAATAACTAGAAGGGCCCAAGTGAAGCTGCAGCAGCCAAGCTCAGAACGAACAAACAAGGTAATTTTTCATGCAACCGGTATTTGAGCTGTTGAACCACTTGCCACAGGATGTTGTGGATGCTGAAAGTTTACATGAGGTCAAGAGGAGACCAAACAAGCTCATAAAAGATATTCACTGAAGTTTACTAATTACTTAAAAAATATATCTGGCTAAAGTTCTTCAGCTGAGAATATTTGGCAGCTGCAGCTATAAGGAAAGGGTATTATGTATACTTGCCTTTTTATTTCAACATACTTTCTTGAGCATCCCCTTTTTTGCTTCTGCTAGGGACTGGTTAGTGGACTACATTATCTTTTACTCTTACCAAATATGGCCATTCTTATATTCATACCAAGTTTTAAACTTAACTAATTTAAAAAAAAAAAAAAAGAACAAATATTTCAAATGCAAGTGTATTTTATTTCTCTCTCATTTTTTTATACTATTTTTTCTGTCTAATAGTTTGTCTGGGCATCTCTTATGTTGGGTAGTTAACCTGATTAAAATAAATATTAGTTTTAGCATGAGGAAGTTACATTTTGGATGTACTTTTCAGTCACTTTCCCAGACTTCGGGGAAAACTGAACAAAGTTCCTGTATTCAACCAAAATGGGAAGAGACTAATTTGCCTTTAAAGACAGTAACTTAGATAAAGAAGAAGTTTCCAAAGTCTGCTTTACAGATTCATCTCTGTAAGTGCTGAGAAATGCTCACATTGTTCTATAAAAGAAATTAGAATGAGCAATAGGGTAAGATTTTTTTAAAAAAATTTGTTTTACTCCATTTGTGTAAAAGTTTTGTTTTAATTAAAAGGCTAAGTGGAATTGGAGTAAAGAGATTCTGTTGATTAATTCTGTGTCATTGCATCGTGGACTAAAGATAACAGATGAGGGCCGCTCTGAACAAGATGAATGAAAAAGTTCCCAAGAATTGTTTTTCATATGTCATGAATGAAAAAATGTGAGTTAGCAGAGTTCAACATTGAAATATTCTCTAATCTCTCCCTTAGTGAAGTAAAAGATTAATTCCTTGCTGAAATTGAACATAGAGTCAAGACTCCTAAGTGTCTCCCCAGGTGGATTTGGCTTGAAAAAGCAGCTGAGAGAGAGAATTAGAAGTGTACACATAAGTGAGGAGTAAAGTCAAGTCTTAGTAAACACAAGGAAACAGCCTTCAGTTTGTTCTTAATAAAACATCATGATGGATGGATTTTGTGAGGCAAGAAATTTTTTCCACAGAAAATAGAAAGGTTTGCCAGGCTAGATCAAATATAGAAGTGTCTACAGCAGGATGATTGAAGTCTTTCAGCCCAACATCTTCTGACACGCTAGCCTTCAGTACCTTAAATTTGCCCGAAGTCTCTTAGTGTAACTTTAGAGCCAACTAGGAACATGGCTTTTGGCTCAGGAAACTTTCCTAGTCTTCTGCCTGAGATCGGTCAGAGCTAAAACCAGAGCAGAAGAGCCCGTGTTGCTTTCTGCTGGATCAGAAGATATTTGCACTGATCAGAAGCTCTTAAAAATGCATTGGCTACCTTATTTTTGAGGGAGTGGGGGATGGAGTGGGGTGTTTTAAATAAAAAATAGAGGCATTGGTTTATAAGAGTCTGATGGTTACAGGCACGTGCAAGGATGACTGAAGTTCTGACTCCTGCTTCGCTCAGGAGAGGTGAAATCAATCAGACCAAGAGCGAACGTAAAGTGTGCTTACTCTTCTGCTGGTTTCTAATCACTTCAGTGCTATAATGGAAGGTTTGGGGAAGAACATAGGTTAATACATCTCACTGAGTCCCTCCCTCGTTTGAGAAAGTTGGGCCTCTACTCCAGTGTTGCTTTAAGGCCTGTTTACTTAGTGTCTAATGCAGGAGGTCAAAGAAAGACGTGGAAAAGGAACATGCAAGTCCTTTCAATGTACAGTGTGCAGAGTAGGCACCATCTTTCCTTCGCCGCCTCAGCTGTGACAGAAGAGTGTAAGCTTTACTTACTTCATGAATCCTATGAGGATCCCAGGAAAATGCAGGCTTCTGTGAGCCACTTACCTGAGAATCAGTCTTCGGACATGTTTCTCTCTAAATTATTTCTTTACAGAAGCCCAAGGCAGTTTGAAGTCTCATGTGTGGATCAGACTGCTTTTTGCCTGTTTTTATTTTTTCCAAGTGTAGCCTAGATGCCTTCTGGATTCTATTTCTATTTCATAGCAAAAGGTTTCAAGCTTGTCAGTTTAAAACCTGATTTTTATCTAGCTTTTTCATTTACTGGAGCTGCTCTGTTCCCTTGATTTTTTGGGACTCTATATTTCAACTCGATCATTTCAAGCATAATCCTTTATAAGTATTCTGGGACATTGCAGTGACTGATGTGTTCACACCTGTAAATATGATCATAGGGCTGTTCAGCAAAACCAACAGTGGAAAATTCAGCAGCGAGCTTAGTAGTAGCTTGTTTGTACATATCAGATTTCCTTGACGTGCTCCATAGATGGTAAATAATTAAACTTGGCTGTACAAATGGGTAGGTGTTGCTTACTATGTGATAATCGCTTAGGAAACCAGGAGGCACCAATTCTTGGGCTTAATCCAGAAAAGTAGGTCATCGAGGGACATGAAAAGATCTGCAGTTGGGTATGGCACGGAAAGAGAGGTGCAGCGGACGTCTGTAGTGGGACATGATGTGGAAAAGAGGTGCAACAGATTTCCCCTTTGTTATGGTAGTCCTGGAAACTCAGTTTCAGCCAGAGGCCACCCGTCTGCCCTGGTGAGTCAAAATCTTGTGATCTGAGCAGCTCAGGCTGTTCTAACAGGGTATTTTATTTCCTAATGAGTCTTGGCTATCGTGTTCTCTTTTCTCCTCGTTCAAATATATCAGGATTGAAAATAACTGCTGAGGGGGAAAAAAAAGATAATTTGATGTATGTAGTTCTAGGTTATACCAGCTAATGCATATTAATGACTTCATGCTAATAGTGACCTCAAACCTAAGTATGGCAAAAGCCAACTAAACCAGAGCTCTAATAGTTTTTCCAACAAAGTGGAGATTTTCGTATTAGGTAGGAATGACATTTGGGGCCTATTGATTTTGGTGAATCGGGCTAAAGAATGAGGAAGAATACAGTATTTGTATTAGATAAGGACATATTTTTTTTGCAACCCCACCTTTTAAAAAAATTTCAATTATTTTTACATTGCTTTAAGAGAGCTATAAGCTCTTGAAAAATATAATCGTTGTCATTCTGACAGCCCCAAACAAAGAAAACGCGAATCATGCTTAGATTATAAATTATCACATGACATAACCCATTGCTTCAAATTATATCCTCTGTAACAGTGTTTTTGGAATGAAATTCAGCTCTCCCTAAATACTGTCATTAGACCCTAGCCTATGAAAAACCTTCGGGGAAACAGGTTGTGCCAGAGAATTTAGTGGGAGGACACCACTTATTCCTAGCTCAGGAATCTCCATGCCCCTGCAGAAGCTTCCAAACCACCTTTTCAGGAACGTCTCAGCTACTGGGTCCTTATAATCGTATTTCTGAAGAGAGCCTTCATTTCTACATCTACTGTACACACATCCATTCATTTTCTGTCTTCAGATCAAAGCATATAAATGGTGCAAAAGGGCGTATAGTTGGATTTATACAACCCCTTGGTTCCTGGTGAAAATGCTCTTGAGAAAACCTGTCTTAAACTTTATATAAGGTTTAAAATAGTATACTGCTTATCACTGACATTTACATTGGTTTTGGATATTCCCAAGTCAGCTCAGTTTAACACTTTCTTATTTGTCTGGTGCTTTAATTATCTTCCTAGCTGTGTTTAAACAAAAATCCCTCCAAAAGCACATCTCAAGAAAAAAAAAACACCAACAAAAAGTTTCCGTAAGGAAAATTATAAAATGAAAAATATGAATTTAAATTGAATTAATGGGAAACAGTCATTAATGGAAAGCCAAATTGTTAAGAACTGCATATAGCCTTTTACTTCTAGGAGGCTGTGATAGTTGGAGTCCAGATCAGTAAGAACTAGCTATGTGATGGCCTGTGTAAGATCAGTGTGTGGTCTTGCATTTGAACAGATGTTGATTTTTCAGAAGCCCACACTACAACTGGAACCAATTAATACCAGGATGGAGATCACAGCAAGGAGGCCAGTGACTGAGGTGATAAGCTTGGAGACTAAACTGTCCTCTGACCCAGGAGATAGCTTTGCCAGTGGCAGCTGACAGTCATCATTAAGAAAGTTGCTATTCTCCATATTATATGCGTGCTGTGGGTAAACAGAGAAATTAAATTCCACATTTTCAGATTTCAGAAGCCTTTGGTGATTGTCAGAATAGTTTAAAAATAGGATGCATGAAAATGGTAAATTCCAGTGTCCTTGCCTTGTTCTCATGCACCAGCATTGAGGATAATGATTTGCATCTTCATAGCAGTGCTGCCAGATCTTGCCAACCCAATTACTTACAAATGTTTGTTTGTAATCACAGGGGTTGGAAGGGACCTCAAGAGATCATCAGGTCCAACCCCAATGATGTCAGTGAAAGTCCCGCAGATACTCTACCCATGTTTTAAATGTTATGTTCCTTTTTAAAACTCCATATCAGTACAGAGAAGTACAAACTGCAGTGTCTTAATAGAGATCCCATTGTACCCACAGGCATGAAAAGCTGAAATTATATGCCTGGAATACCTGCTCTCTTAGGGAAAAGCTTACAGTCTTGTGAAAGATTTAAATGAGAAGAAATTATTATGCTTGACTGAATTGTTCATGCACAGTCCAGTGACTTCCACATTTTGTACCTACTTCAAAAAAGCAATAGATGCATAGGATACCATACAGATAGCGGTTCATTGTTCTTGCCAGTGTGTTAAATTCCAGCTTGCTCACTGGAACCTGAGGTAATTTGTAACATTTTCAGGATGGTGAGGAGGTCTTCATCTATCTCAATTCTCTATTTGTGCAGTGAGATGCAGTCTGCCAGTGGAAAGCAGAAGAGGAGCTGAATTGCTGTGTTAGATTAGGAGTTATGGGCTTCTCCCCACTTAAGGCATTGACTGTCTTTAAGCAAAGGTAATTACTAATTACCTGGCTCAGAGCTGCAGTATTCCAGAGGCAGGGGTGACAACTGAGTATACCTGCACTGACTGACAGAATAAGGTATGTGGTTCTAAACACTGTGAGACAGCATATATATGCATGTATAAAGTAACCACAGAAGATGTTTTAAAGTAGTTGGGAGTATGTTGAAGTGACTTTCTGAAATCTCTTTGAGCAATCTTGGTTTCATGAGTAGGATTCACAAACCAGTCCAGAAAAAACTCATTGCTGTTTGTAAATTTTGCTATGAAGTTGCTATCTCTGGCATTATTGCATTTCATCTATAAACCTGCAAATACTTGCTTCTTTCTAGTCAGAAGACTGAGGTGGGACCTAATTAATGTTTATAAATATCTTAAGTATGGGATGCAGGGGGAATTGGCCAACCCCTTTTCAGTAGTCTGTGGAGATAGGACAAGGGGCAATGGCTGTAAATTGGAGCACAGGAAGTTCCGCACCAACATGCGGAGGAACTTTTACACAGTGAGGGTGACAGAGCCCTGGGACAGGCTGCCCAGGGAGGTGGTGGAGTCTCCTTCTCTGGAGATAGTCAAGACTCGTCTGGACGCCTATCTGTGCAATATGTGCTAGGGAGCTGCTTTGGCCAGGGGGGTTGGACCCGATGATCTCTCGAGGTCCCTTCCAACCCCTACGATTCTGTGATTCTGTGATTCTGTTTCTGTGGTCATGAGATTCACCATAAAGTTTTAGCTGTAAGGGACACGTTAAGTCCTCAAGCCATGCGTCTTGCCCATGGAAGAATGATGCTTAGAGTATACTTTATCTTTTGTTATTTGGACAGTCTGGAGGGGACTTTAGTTACCTGTGAGTGAACATGCTTCAGTCTTTCACATATATAATGACTAAAGAGGCATGTAAACACTGACTTACAAGAGGTTTAGAGTGCTGATATGGAGGTATGAGAACAGCACTTCCATTGGGGAACCACCACTGAGGTCCTGGTGATGTGTGCAGCACTGTCTGATCACTGGCAACATTTTTGGGTCCTTCAAAACAGTGAAACTGTTAGTCCTCTGCAGTGGGAAGAGAGAGTTCTCAGGCGGGTAATTTCTTTGTTAAAGAGCTAGACCACATCTACTGTGCGTGTCCCTTTTGAAATACCCTTGGAATTACTTTTCTTTTTATTGCCAAACACTTGTCCTCTGCAGGAGGAACTGGGACAGCCACAAATGGACGAACTTCTCTTTAAACTTTGCTTTCCAAGCACCATTTTCTTCAATCTTTTAAGTTTTCAGACAGAACAGGGAACCTTAACCAACAGAAACCTCAAGCAATTCTTTGATGTAAATCATGACATTAAAAGAACTTTAAGAATTAATAGGCACAAAAGCATTACTTTTTTGTATTTAAAGGTTCAACCAAATGTAAAAATGGATTTAGACATCCACTGAGGGTGGGTGTGAACTATCAGGAAGTCTCACAGAAGTCTAAAAGCTCCTTTTTATGAGTGTGTATAAAGATGAAGTAAAGTGGATCTGTGACTCTGAAGATTCATCAAATTGTAAACCATGGGTGAAACCAGTGCTTATAATAAGCATATAGGCAGAATATGAGATCACATATAACAGTGCAAAAATAACATCTCATTTCACAGGGCAGTGGTGTGCTTTACCAAAAACTGACAGCAATGGACATAATGGGACAAGAATGCTGGGTTTTATGGTTGGTTCATCTGTAAAACCATCTAATGGAAAAAAATATTAATTTCAAAATCCTGCAAACTACATTTTAGATGTCAAAGATTGCCATTACCACTTCTCATATCAAATTTTATAACCTTGTTATAAAATACATGCTGGGCTGTTTTACTGAGGTTCGATCTGACACCGTAAATCTGGGTCAGTGCCATACACCTGGCTTTTGCGTTATTACAAGCTTCTGAGCTTTGAGATGGAAACCAGCTGAGTATTGTGTTTTAGGGTACATCACTGTTTACATGGTATATGATTATTAAGCAGCTTTTAGTATTTCTTTCTGAGTAGCAAATGAAGCCCGTGGAGCAATGGAAGTGAGTAACCAAAACCAGTTGTGCCTTACCCAGAGCTCATTAAAATCACTGAAAAAGATTCTCATTGACTTCAGTATGATTTGACAGAGTGACTTTTAAATAAACATTGAACAAAGTTTATTGTTAGGTTTAGGAGATATTTAGGTTGTTGCAGACAGTTGTGTATTGAAGGTGGTCTTTGCCTTTCACTGCAAATTGTTGTTTGGCTTAAGGAAAAAGAGCAGAAAGATTTTTATTTTTTTAAATACCCTGGGTCACAGCAGCAAGATAACTAAAGAGAAGAGTCCTTGAGATTAAGAAATAACATATGGTGGTTGCTGGGGTTAGGCAACAAAAGGGGTTTGATTGCACACAGTTAGTCATCTGTTGGGTTACATCCCGTCCTTTCTAACAGGCGAGCCAGAGAGAGAACAATTGGGTGGAAAAGATATATACAAAGGAGTTAGAGATGGCCCTGAGGCTTCCCCATGTAATTGGTGTGTGCATTTTGGATGCACATAGATGCTGTTCCCCCTCGCTCGTGTGCTGGCACGCGGCTTTGCTTCACAACGTCTACTTGAGTGTGTTGACTACCCCTCACAGCACAAGGATCAGAACGGAAAAGGTAACGTTTTTATCACTTCTGGATGCTAATCTGCCTACAGGAGTTATATTAACTGCTGCTGTCAGCTGTCTCTGATTAGATTTTTCTCACATTTTGAATAATAATATATTAGATCTCAGCAAAGTGAGTGTTGTATATCTTCACCCAGTTGAACTCGAAAGAAGGCACGGGCTTAAAGCTTATACACAAGTAATAGTCGTTCTGGTTTTGAAAGCCTGTATTTAAATATGTGGCAGTGAAGAAGAGAGATCATATGTATATAAGCCCTCAAATTTAGATCTTATTCAGAGGATTCTTTGCTATTTACAATGGTTTATGCTGTTGACTGTGTTCTCATTTTCCTCATGAATACATTCTTCACTAATTCTTTTCTGAAAGTTCTTTGAGGACATGAACTTCTGCTTACCAGCACTTTATACTCTCCTCTCTTGACCTTTAACCATGCTTCAGAGGTCCTAGGAAGACCAGCAAATACTTAATATTATCCCAAAGTAGTGTTTGATGATAAAGCTGAGTAGAAATAATGCTTCTGCATGGAGATGACGTTTTCCTGCTCCCTTCTCACCTGCTGCCGCCATTCCTGTACCCATCTCTTCATTTTCTGTTTTTGACCAGTTCCACTATGGCCATAAATTCTTCTGAGTAAAGTCTTCTTTTTCAGCACTATCTCCTCCTGTTTTCTCAGCTGATCTTCCTATGAAAGGGAGCTTTTTTGAAACAGTGGTGTGACTCAGTTAATAAAAGTGTTTGTCCTATTGCTGATACTTGAGGTCATACAGGGTGACCAATGCACCTAGACATATGCCTTAACAGAAGCCCTTTACATTGCCAAATTGTTGAGTTTGGATTTTCATTTATTTTAATACTCCTTGCTTGGTCTACCCTTCCAAAGAATTTAAAAGTTTAAAACAATTCAATTTTCAGATTCTTCCATTTTATAAAGTAAATCGTGTTTCCTGTCTGAATTTCCCAGCTTTGTATTCTACTCTTGCAACTTTTCTTAAAAAGCATATTGCATGTGCTCTCATAGAATCATAGAATGGTCTGGGTTGGAAGGGACCCCAAGGATCATAGAGTTCCAACCCCCCTGCCACAGGCAGGGCCACCAACCTCAGGCCTGGATCTACACAAGGTTGCCCAGGGCCCCATCCAACCTGGCCTTGAACACTTCCAGGGACGCGGCATCCACCACCTCTCTGGGCAGCCTGTTCCAGCACCTCACCACTCTCTCTGTAAAAAACTTCCCCCTCATATCTAATCTAAACCTTCCCTCCATTAGCTTTAATCCATTCCCCCTTGTCCTGTCATTGTCTGCTCTTTTAAAAAGTTGATTCCCCTCCTGTTTCTCTGCTCCCTTCATGTACTGGAAGGCTGCAATGAGGTCCCCCCACAGCCTTCTCTTCTCCAGACTGAACAAGCCCAGCTCCCTCAGCCTCCCTTCGTAGGGCAGGTGCTCCAGCCCTCTAATCATCTTTGTGGCCCTCCTCTGAAGCCTCTCCAACAGTTCCACATCCTTCTTGTATTGGGGGCCCCAGATTTGGACAGAGTACTCCAGATGGGGCCTCAGGAGGACAGAGTAGAGAGGGACAATCACCTTCCTGTCCCCGCTGGCCACCCCTCTTCTGATGGAGCCCAGGATACCATTGGCCTTCCAGTGGCTTTACATGATTGCATCCAAAGACAGACAACGTGAAGGAAGACACTATCAGTTTATATAATTTGTAAATAACCACAGTGAATTCAGTGTCTCAAGATGATTTTTTTCTGTCTTCTATCCCAGGTTTTTTTAATCTGCTTTGAATATTTGTAATTAATTTGTTTGGCTGGGGATGCTGCGCTTAGCAGAGTATGCTGGAGATTTCCTACTTTCACAATTCTTTCAACATTGTATATGAAAATTGGAGCGATGCACACGTCTTATCTCTGAGCTCACTTGGACACAGTGAGAACTCAATGGCTAAGGAAGCCAGCTTTGGAGATTGGTAATAAACAGTTATTTCTCTATTTTAAAAACATGCCAGAGTGTTTGTTCAAAGAGAATAATCAAGCACAGTTTTCTTTTACTTGTTGTGCAGAATAAAAAGCAGGGTCCTTTGAGCTCTTCAGATGCTGTATAAAAAGCTGACTAGGAGTCTTTCTAAACCAAAACAGTATTCCTTATATTATTACTTCCTCCAACTTCCCATCTATTATAGTGCCATGCTGTTATGTCCCTCTCTTGCTCTTACATACTGTCTGCAGCTGCTGTCATCAAAATACCAATTTAATCCTTTCAGGTAAATTAAAACTTCAAGTCAGAACTTCCAGGCCCGTTAACAGTGTGCTGGGTGACTGCATGGAAAATTTAATATTTGCTCCCCAAAGGACTAATAACAGCTCAAAGTGTAAAAGTTAAGAAAGGACAATAAAGAAGAGTGATACTGGGTTTGGATGGCAAGGTTTTGGTAGCAGGGGGGCTGTAGGGGTGGCTTCTGCAAGAAGCTGCCAGAAGCTTCCCCCATGTCTGACAGAGCCAATATGAGCTGGCTCCAAGGCGGACCTATCGCTTGCTGAGGTCCTCAGTGATGGTGGTAGCTCCTTGGGGATAACAGAGTTAAGAAGGGAGGTAAAACAGCAAGAACAATCAAAGCCAGAGGGAGGAGTGAGAGGTGAGAGGAACAACTTTGCAGACACCCAGGTCAGTGAAGGAGGAGAAGGAGGCATTGCAGGTGCCAGAGGAGAGATTCCCCTGCAGCCCATGGAGAAGACAAGACCATGGTGGATTGGTTTGCCCCCCTGCAGCCCAGGAAGGATGATGGGGAGCAGAGATCCCACCTGCAGCCTGTGGAGAGGCCCCATGCTGGAACAGGTGGAGGTACCTGAAAGAAACGGTGACCCTGTGAAGCCTGCTCTGGAGCAGGTTTTCTGGCGGGACTTGTGACCCCATAGGGGACCCGCACTGGAGCAGTCAGGCCCTGAAGGTCTGCAGCCTGTGGAAAAGACCCATGCTGGAGCAGTTCATGAAGAACTGCAGCCCATGGGAAAGACTCATCTTGGAGAATTTAATGGAGGACTGTCTCCCGTGGGCTCTTGACCTGCGAGTCTTTCTTTACATTTTCTCTCCCCTGTCCAGCTGAGGAGGGCGGTGACAGAGTAGCTTTGGGCACCTGCCCTCCAGCCATGTGCTGTGACTCACTTCTCTCTTAAATCACCTTAAAATAAAAATACTGAATATTTAATACAACAGAGAATGTCCAGCATCCAGTGAATAAAGGCTGTAGGAAGGAATCAGTGCATTGAGATTTGTGCCATTTCCCTAGCAGTATCACCTGCAAATTCCAACAATGGATCAGGCTGAAAGTAACGTTTTCTTGACAGATTTGATTCATCAGGCCCTATATCTAATGCTGTCCCAAACTGTCCACTTACACATATTGTATATGTGGATGTTTAAAAAGAAATAATTTTTCTCTTAAGGATTCATTCTCAGTTATTCTTACTTTCATATTCAAGAAATTGCATAGCTATTAATATACAACTCTTGGAATTATAGGGGAGCTGCATTACTAAAATTTAACCTTATCACCACCTACAACTACGTGAAGGGAGGTTGTAGGGAGGTGGGCGACAGTCTCTTCACCCAGGTGACAGGAGATAGGACAAGGGGGAATGGCACAAAGCTGCACCAGGGCAGGTTTAGATTGGATGTTAGGAAAAGAATTTTCACTGCAAGAGTTGTCAGGGCCTGGAACAGGCTGCCCAGGGAGGGGGTTGAGTCACCTTCCCTGGAGGTGTTTAAAAAAGGGTAGATGAGGTACTTGGGGATATGGTTTAGCTTAGGAGAGGAACAGTTTGACATGATTGTCTTAAAGGTCTTTTCCAACCTTGTCATTCTGTGACATTGTCTGCTTCCAGCTGTGCCACTGTAAACACGAAACAAAGATTTTAAGGAATCAACCTCAGCTGTAAAACCATGTAGCTGCAGAATACAGTATCTTATTTTGAAAGGTGATGAATGAGGACTGACATTGTATGTGATCTCCCTGAACCAGTCGCCCGCAGAAGGACAATGAAAACAAATTTAATTCAGGAAATAGAGAATCCCTTTCCCCCCCTTTTTTTTTCTGAACAAATAAAGAAGTTAATTGACTTCCATATGGTTTTATGGTTCCCCCTCCCCCTTACTTTCATATAAGACAGCTTTTATGGAATTTCCGTTTTTATTACTGTATTTAAGAAGAAAAAAAAGCAAAGCAGTTATTGCCACGGAAAAGCGTAACAGGAAAACAGATCCGAATACTCCGAGCCTGAGCACCGCTGCCTCTGTTTGAATAAAAACAAACCCCAAACCTTCCTGTGCCTGCAGTCTCATGCCTGCTTTGGCTTGAGCATTGTTTAAACTCTGCAGTTAACTGGTGAGTGCTGTTAAACAAATGGTACCAATGAAATGACAGCATATTTTTCACTGAAAAAAACGCTCACCCGCTGTTGTTAGAAACTCCCAATCCCTTGTAAGTCAGTTAAAGGCACAGGGTAGCTAAGGGTGCCTTAGGATCTGAGCAGGCTTCATGTCAGCTGATGAACGGCTTCAGCGACTTCTCCAGTAACAAGTAAATTCCTCTGATGTATTTCTTGGGCTTTTGCTGTTATTTTTCCCCTCTTGTGCTTTCAGAAGAGGTCAAAGCATTGGCTTGTCGGGCTCAGCTTCCATTTCCAACCTCCATTCATTTCCCTTAAGGGTGACTTTCCCCCCCAGGCCAGTTTGTTCGTCTGCAATTCCCACACAGCCTATTACAACAGTTCACTTGCCCGTTCCATGTTTTTTGGCTCCAGGTAGGTTTTGATGCTGCAGGGAATCTATGTTCACAGGAGAAAATCAGAACTTGTGGTGCCTTTCCTATCCCGGTACAGGACTGGAGAGCACCTTTTGTGGGGGGATGTTTGCTTTATGAAGAGATTCTTCCTTTAGGGAAAGGAGCCTTTCTGGGCAGGCTCCTTTACTTGGGCAATCGTTTCATTTATAAGCGTATTTTATAGTTGTTTGAGAAACTTGAAGCCCTATTTTTAGAGTATGGGTTGTGGTCTGCTGGGGCTGACAGAAAATTGTAACTGGTATTTTGGATGGAAAAAGCCCAACCCACCCTACATGCTATATGCTTAAAACATAATGACTAAAATACCTTTGCTAAACTATGGATTACACTTTGGGACCATATCGCTCCCTTTCTGAGCGCCACAGCATCCATGCCAGAGACCCCACAGCAAAGGGGGTGTGTGTGTGCAGTTACTACCCCCTGCTTGGGGGCCTGGGCTGGGGCCTCTCCTGAATAGCCCAGCAGCTGCAGGGTGCTTCTGCCACATCTGGCTTCTGACTCAAGGGCTTATTTATTATTGTTCCTCCTTCCAGCCAGCTAATTAGCACGCTGGACCATTAGCATGTTCTGGATATTAAGCCCAATTCACTTTCTCTTTCAGGCAGAGGTTTTGTGACTGCAGGCAGATGGTGCATATGCTGAAGTGAATGGTCAGGTCCCTGAGATGAGGTGTTGTAGGCACCCTGAGAGTCTGCAGTCGACTGTACTAGGGTGATATGAGGGGTTTCTGAGAGACTAGTGGCTCTCACTGCCTTTATAGTTTAAAGATCTCCACTCTTTATAGAAGACTGCAGAAAGGAGCTGACAACCCCATAATTGGTCTCTTTGTTTCCAGCGAGGAGACAGTCACATCCCCCATACATGCCTTGAGATCTCCAAAGAGGAATAAAGCTCAGGTAAAGCTTGTGAGCAGATGTTCAGCGGTTCAGGGACCTAGCATCTAGAGCTCAATGAAAATTGCTGCCAATTTCCCAGATACATTAAAAGACAGAAGGATGGTGAATCGTCTCTGTCCATCACAAAGGCTTTGTTTTCAGCTGTTCATAGATTTTTCAACTTTAGGTATGTGGGCTAATACTTTTAAGGCTTTAAAGAAGAGGTTTTAGAAGAATATTGATAAAATTATGTTTCATTTATTTCAATGAAGATGAAGTGGTGACAGGCACTACTGTGCTGGATAAAATGAGAAGAGTCTTCTGACTTCTTTCACTAAGAAGCTGCGACAACGCTATTTTGGAGCAGAATCTTCACAACTGGCAGGGGAACGCTGGAGGGTCAGGAAAGTGCTTTCCACTTCTTGCCTGTGAAAAATCTCCTGAAATTTGAACAGGATGTGAGTGTTGGAAAGTCTCAGTTCACACAAGCTTAGCACAGACTTGGAGTTTAGAAAATAAACCACCCGTAATTATACTTGTACTGAACATGCTCCAGTCCTTGGGCTGGTTTTTCCCAGCAGTCAGAAATCACTATGGTACCAAACACGGGGACTGAGGAAATGAAAGTTCTACCTTGAGTTGAGCAACAGGATGACTCTTCCTCAGGCCTAGGTGGCACATAGGGGAGCATCATCAGTGAAACAATGGAGGGGTTGTAGTTCAGAGCTCTGCTGAGGAGGGAAGCCAGGGGGAAACTGAAGTTGGGAGAAAGCTGGGGCTATAGTAACGTGTGAGTGAGAAAAGGAACAGGCGGGGGCTGGAAACTTGGATGGGAAGGCAGAGGAAGTGCCGCAGGTGAGAATTAGGCTGTGATGTTGATCTTAGCCCTTCGAGGTAGAGCCATGCCGGGGTGGAAAAGGAAGCAATGAAAACCAAGCTTTAGGAACCCTGATTTGGGAGAATGTCCTCTGAGCCCATGATGTTTGGGTAAGTTAAACCATTGCTAAACATCCTTATTATTGAACTAGGGACTAAACTACAGAAAATTAGAAGGCTGCCTGAGGCATAAACGATTTGGCACCCTTCCTTATACAGGCAGTGTAGTTTCTCCATTCAGGTGATAAGAACATTCTGCCATCAAACCAAAAGGACCAGTGTGTTTTTCTGAATGCCCAACTGAAGTCCTTGCTAGGATCTCTAGGATTCATCTTAGCTGTGTTACTTTTAAAAGGGAAAATTCTGGAAATCATAGTGCAATTCATTGTACAGACATCTTTTCATCAGTGGCTTCGAGCACAGAGCCTTGACACTGTTTCCTAATTAAATATGAATCTGGTTCACCCAGCTGTTTCTCTATTAACACACCAAATAATCCAGCGCTTCATTAAGTTTGGTCACACATCCCTAGAGCTCAAAGCATCATAAAAACTTCCCCCTTTGTATAGCAGTTGCCTTCACTTGTGAATGGTCAGCACATCCGGCTATAGAGACCAACCTCTGACGCCAGATATGGAGGGCAGAGCACACACACACGCTTTCTGTGCTCCTTTGCCATGGTGCTAGGGGGCGGGGGGGGGGGGGTTTGTGTGTGTGTGTCTTTTCCCCTTAGGAAAGATACATATTGATTCTGCACAGCGGTGTGTTTCAACTGTTGCGTTTAACTTTGCAACTGCGCCCTGAGTAACCTGCCTCTCAGCTAAGCTTGGTCACTGTGCGGGTACCACAAATGTCTTCCTCCATAAACCAGGCCTCTGCAAGAGGACCTTGAGGCCCCTGGTGGGACTCACTCGGATCTCTCGCGTACAGACCAGTGATTCAGAGGAGTGTAAGAACAGGGGAGCTTGCAGAGTGCTCTCTGCGTGAAACACCACCGGGATTGTAGCTTGTAAGCAGAGGGGAGGAGTTGTAGAAAAATAAAAGCTCCCTTATGGCTATTTAAATCACAGGGTTTTGCCCTATTTTCACTGAACACCCTTTTCTGCTGCCTGGTGCTGAACACTTGGTGAGGAACGAGTGAGATTAATTTTTCTCATCCCTTTGCATTTTGCTTACTCCTCTGCTCTTTACTCACATTTCTCTCGCTTGGTTGCTGGGGGGGTGGTGCTCAGCCCCACTTCTGGGCTTGGTAGAGTTCCTCTACCTGCTGGAGGAAAAGAAGGATCCAACTTCTTGCTATCTCACATTTTTTTCTGGCTATTGGCAGAAAGTCAGACCAACAGTCACAGCATGTCTCTGCTCAGTTCAGAAGTATGGAAGAGCTACAAGGATGAACAGCTGTGTTGGAGGGGGGACGGGACATGCTTTAAGACAAACTGGTGGAAGAATTTAGCTCTTTCTGAAGCAGTTCATTTCAGGCAGCCATTCTCCAGGCAATTTGAGCTTTCTCTTTCTTCACAAAAAGAACCCCAAACCCAAACAAAAATCCCTAATAATTTATTTGAGAAAGAAAGAGTTTATGGGCACTCTTTTTTTTCTTCCCCATGTTGTTGATAAACAGCTTCAGTGGTGATTTCTCAGATGGTGTACCAGCTGGTGTTTCAGATCTGGGATAGGCAGCCGCTGCTCTGGAAGACGATAATTTTCTCAGAGCGCAGCACCTTCAGAAATCTCTTTTTCAAGAGGCTGGCTGGTTAAGAAGGAGAGCACTTGTTTTCCTTCTGCCTTTCCCCCCCTTGCCTTGGTGGCACTGGCTCAGCAGAGTGCTCAGCAGAATTCCAGCATGTTAATTTTTGGTGACAGATTATAAAAATAAGATACATTTTTAATTAGATGACATGCTGATGTTAATCAATTCCCTTTCTGGCTTCAATTGCCGATAATTTAAAATAATAATTAAACCACTTTCGGTGCCAAGCCACTCATGATGTGAGGGTTTGAACGGGTGAAATTTCTAACGATGATGAGTGTGGTTGGAAAAACTCTGGACAGCTTTTCTCAAGAGGGTGAAATAGCATTTAAATATAGTTGAAAAATAATCCAAAAGAAGTGAGACAAAACATGAATGAGATTTGGCAGCTCAGCTGACAAGATTAATGTGCTAAAAGATACATGGTAATTATTCCTGTGTGAAATAGGAGGAAACATAAGTAGAAGACTCTTAGCTAGAAATGTATTATGCGTTTAAGTTCCAACAAAATAGGTATGAACTAGCTTCCTTCCAACCTCAACATGGAGCAAGAGCAACGTTTTGGACTGTGTAGGAAATAAGATGCAAACCATTTGGAGTTTTCATATATTTATCATATTAGCCCTGAAGACTGCCTTCTAAGCTGGCCAAATAAGCTACAGGGTCTTGATTAAGCCTGCATGACTTGAGCGTTAAAGCATCTTGAGTATGATGCCTAAAGTAAACCTGATGTTCACTGTGCTGGCAGCATGCGGTGAGCGTTATCTACTGTAGTGACCTTACTACCACCCCGTGCGTGCCCAAACAGTGTTGTCCTCAGTGAGGTAGAGACTCCGCTCCAGTGACCTGGCTCAGCACTCCCACATCATGTTGGACTTTGCAATGTGGATTAGTAATTAAGCGCCAGACAAGCATGAAAACACTGCAGCTGGAGACTAGGCTTCATTCCCTGAGGGAAGGGACGTGGACCCCTCAAGGGTATTTCCAGGGAAATACAGTTTGCTTGAGTGTACCTGTGTTTACAGTCTGGACGTGCCCAACATGCTCCTAAATCCATCTTCTTCTATCTGTTTGCAGTGTCCTCACTTGTAGCTAGATCTTACTCTGTCTAAAGCAAGAAATACTTTTTATTCCCTATTCATATAGCTGCATGAAGGATCCTGGAGTATATAAAGGTTCCTTGATGATTTAGTACTTTAATTAGTAATGTACACAGTACTTTGTTTAGCTGCTTCCAGCATATTTTGGGGTCTCTGGGATTGGGGAGTGCTATCGTTTAAATCATTAAAGCTG
This sequence comes from Porphyrio hochstetteri, assembly GCA_020800305.1. NCBI lineage: Eukaryota > Metazoa > Chordata > Aves > Gruiformes > Rallidae > Porphyrio > Porphyrio hochstetteri. The sequence goes on along the minus strand of CM036905.1, from coordinate 64,424,088 downwards.
CTGCTGTTTCAGAAACGTATCTCAGAGGCAGTGTGGAAGTTGAAATCTTCTAGTTGTTTCTTGTCATTAGTGGTGCCACAGTGGCTCTAAGACCCATCTGGGGAGCAGAAGAGGTGCCAGCAGATTGCTGGTGTAACTGCAGAGATTGGGCAGGCTACTGGGAGGCAAAGGCAACTTTTTACCTAAACTCCAGATGTCAGAAGAGCATCAACTTTTATGAAACATTTTCCTTCTACTTAGTAAATTAAGATGCTTTGGCCTGTCCCTTGTTCTCCTTGTAGAAGACAGAATACTGAACTGTGATTTCTGTCCACTTCTAAAAAATCTTGAGCGACCCTGCTGTATGGTAAGAATTGAGTTTGAAGTTCACGTAAGATTGTATAAGCTGGCAGAGTAGAAATACACAATAAGCACGAAATGGGTTTGCAGTCACTTTAATTCATTTTAGAATGATTCTAGCATTGGTTCCTGAGATTTTACTTTGGAAATGGGATGCTACTACCACCTGGATGTTCTAAGCTTTCCCCAGACGCTGTTTGCCATGTTGGCTCCCTCCCCAGCAAACCTCCTTATCCCGTCAGCCTTACCTCTACGCTTCAGATGGGCATTGTCTGAGATGAGCTTGCAGGCTCCTCATGTTAGAGCTTATGCTCTCCTTTGCGTTCAGCTTCCACTCAATTAAAATGAATGATACACCTTGAGGGTGAAAAGGTGCAGACTGTTCATGGGAAAAAATGGACGAGTACATTCAGATGGTTTCAGGTTTCCAAGCAGAGGACAAAGCTCCTGCCCTTGTATTCAAGCTGTTGTGCTGCCAAAGTGCTGTTAGTGATGAGAAGGGCTCAGGGGCTTTTGTAGTGGCAGTAGCTGCTTAAGGAGCTGTGCCAGCTCCATTTGGCTGCACGAGGAACCTCTTCTTGTCAGGAGCCAATTGACGCCGTGTGGAGATTTTAGGGGAAAACGCCGAGACAATGAGAGGCAGGACAACTGAAAGCACCTACAGAGCAATGTTGGTTTGCTCCAACCAACATTTGGCCTGCTTTGTGAGGTGTTTGAATGTTGCTGTTGGATAAAACAGGACAATTTTTTTCATCAAAAACACAGCCTTGGCATATTGTCCTACTTTCCTCGTCTTCTGATTTTTTTTAAGTGAATTCTGAAGCTGGTGGTGCAGATGGGTTAAGATTTGTGGTTCCACATTTCCCTTGTTTACTTCTGTCTGGCTGTTGCTTTTCTTACCTCTGCACACATCCCATTTTTGATTTTTTTCGCTTTCATTTAATCCTTTTTGTAAAGGTTTTTGTTCCCTAAATCAGTGAGTATTTTGGTGATGTTACACTTTCATGTGTATGAGGAAAGTAAGTCTTAAGAGTATACTGTAATACACAATCACAGAATGACTAGGTTGGAAAAGACCTTTTCCCGTCCTCTACTAAACCATATCCCTGAGCACCTCGTCTACCTGTCTTTTAAATACATCCAGGGTCGGTGACTCAGCCACCTCCCTGGGCAGCCTGTTCCAGTGCCTGATAACCCTTTCAGTGAAGAACTTTTCCCTAATATCTAATCTGAACTTTCCCTGGTGCAGCTTGAGGCCATTCCCCCTCGTCCTATCACCTGTCACTTGGGCAAAGAGACCAAATCCCACTTACCCAGTTGTAGGTGGTGATAAGATCTCCCCTCAGCCTCCTCTTCTCCAGGCTAAACAACCCCAGTTCCTTTTAAGGCTTGCTCTCCAGCCCCTTCACCAGCCTGGTTGCCCTTCTCTGGACGCGCTCCAGGACCTTGATGTCTTTCTTCTAGTGAGGGGCCCAAGACTGAACACAGTATTTGAGGTGCAGCCTGACCAGTGCCGAGTACAGGGGCACAATCACTTCCCTGGACCTGCTGGCCACACTGCTGCTGATACAAGCCAAGATGCCATCATCCTTCTTGGTATTCCTAGAGCAGGATTTTCAGTTCAGCCTTTGCTGCAGTTCTTTGGATTTCCATCATATTTGAAGAGAAGAAAAACAATGTGTTCACCTGTTATTATTTGTACAGCACATATTTCCTCATACCAAATAAAAAAGAAAATGACCATTTTTCTGTCTTTGAGAATGCTGTGATATTTGGCACTGTCAAGCACCATGCCATGTCTACTTGGCAAGAAGTTAAACAGGCAGAGCTGTGACTGCGATTAAATATTGAGGACAGATTTTTTAGGTGATAGACCAGCCAGCCAGTTATCTGGTTTTCCTCCCTCTACTTGGTCAGAATTTTTCCTTGGAAAATATTTCATAATGTTTATGCCTCTCCTTCACTCTCCACAAGTATATCTCACTTGTTTGTTTCACTGTTGACATTAATATTTTTGTTTGGTTTGGTTTTCATCTCCCTGTCTCCAGCACTTCCCTTGAAACGTTGGAAATTCTTGTAATTTCCTAATATTGTGGCACTTGCGTAACCTCTGTAAAAACCCATGGATGGAGTGCTCGGTGTGGAGGATTGCAGAACTGAATATCCACCCTCTATATAATCGTCAGTGCATTCTGCATTCTAATGTATAAAACATTTATGTTTCAGTCTATCGTTAAGGATGATTTCTGGCATAGGGAAAGATTAATTTAAAATTAATTTGTAAGAGATCGCTGACTGACGGAACGGTGTCGTACACATCTGCGGGGACTTGCTGATTTCTGTATCACCAAATGGATTAGCATCACAGTAACGAGCGATACAGAAGAGGCAAAGTAGATTGGAGGCGGCTTCTGCCTAATGGCAAAACCTGCTCCCCTGTTAGCTGAGCAGTTTGAGAGAAACTACAGATTTACTATAAGCTAGTAAAGATTTGGAAACAGAAAATGTTAAAAAGCTTAACTTGTACTGATTGTCCTAGTGTGTTTACTTGCTTGCTGTTGAAAATGTAGCAAGGAAAGACCGTTGCATTCCTATTATCGATACGCAAATGTGAAATGTGTTTCTTATTATATACATTCTACATGATGCTTCAGAATCAGAGATAAATCTGTTTATTTTACAGTGGTCTGTTCATGGTTCAAGACCGATTTCTTGCTTCATGCTCAAAAGGCAGGAGGAGAGGAAGCAGTTCTGACCCGGTTTGGGGCGATCTTTCCTTTCTTTGGCTGCTCTGCATTCATACCAACTGTTTCCAAGCAGAGCAGCAGGTGCTCTGCTAAATTTTAACATCATCTTTAGTGAGGTTCTGGCTTACAGTTTGTCCTGGGACGTTTGTCCATAAGTTTATTCATATGCTGTTTAGATACTTTTATTAATCCTTTTAGCCTTGTGGAACAGAGTGGATTATCTCATTTTATAGCGTATTCTGGTCAGATGTAAATAGGGATGTTATGTATTTAAAACCAAATAGATTTTTGTCTTTAATAGGATGTCATGTGTGTTATTCTGGATTGTTTCAGTTGCACTGACACGTATATGCTGTTGGCTAAATGCACCGGTTTCGAATATGCTGTGGCCCTGGGGTGGTTATGGATGCCACGTATTTTGTTTCCATAAAGCTCCTCCTGGAGCAGAGTCCCTTTAGAGTTCATACAGATTTCGTAACCATCTGTGGCTTCAAGGTGCAAAGTGACTTGATCAACAGTGCTCTTGAAGCAAGTAGTGCATGGGGGTGTGGGGACCATCAGGACAGCACAAGTGGAATTGCTGCTGTTCAGAGGATGCCACCGTCTGGAAAAGGAAATTGAGGAAGGGTTATAGCTGCATGTCAACAAAAGTTGTTGTATGTCAGTAAGTTACCTCATCAGTATGTCTTGGGATAACAGTGCCATCCTTTCCTGCCCATCCTAAATGCTTCTGTTGGCAGTGTAAGTGGTCGTCGAGAAGGCGTACATCCCCTTGGCTGTGAGCGGTCTGATGCTCCTGCCCTATGGGAAACACTCTGCAATTGAAAAGATACATGGACTCCAGATTTCGCCAAATAAACCTTTCCAGATTCGTTCTGCCAAAAATCCAAGCCAAGAAAATACACCACCCCCGTAATACTCCAAGATGCCACTTAATAGTGGCTTTTCTCAGGCTCCTTCCAGTGTTCACTCTCATTTAGGCATCTGAGTGACTATTTCAAGAAGCAACCACAAATTGTAGGCTGTGTCCTTGTACGCAGTGTAACAAACAAACAGACGCAGAGCAAGAGCCTTGCAGTTCCTGTTTGTCTACAAAGGTAGTAATTTTTACATGCTCGTAGGAGTTTTCCCTTGTGTAAATAAAATGTGTGCCTGGAAACAAATGTCCTAGGAAACCAGGCTAGCAACATTTTTTTCAGTAAATCACTGATTTGTCAAAAAGTTGGCATCGATATTTGACTGGATCACAGATAATTGCACCGATGATTCCCTACTCTTTCTCTTGCCAAGGATTTACATTAAAATTAAGCTTACTATCAGCTTTAGTTATGTGTGTATGCACTGTTTAAATGGAGCTGAAATCACTACATCAACGTATGACTCCTTCCCTGAATAAGGTCCCCCAGCACCAGACTCTGAAGGTTGCATTATTGAATAATCAGATGAGTAATGATACAGACAGTTTAGGTCAGATTTGGCAGGATCCAGAGCAGCACTAGCACCAGATAAGATGGTTATCACTCATTGAGGACCCTGAGGAGGACAGCAGGTCTGTTGGGCTGTTGACTGACCGTGGAGCACCAGGGTAGGTGAAGTACTTACCAGTGTAACTGGGGACTGCTCTCAGGCCCATCATTTGTGAGAACTGTGGGACGCTTTAGGTAGCTGGTACAAGGTGGAACAGTTTCAAGGCTACATTAATTAATGCCAAAATATTGGCCTGATACAGAGCTGGCTCAGGATCAGAAGAGAATGAAAGCAGTTTATTGCGTTCATCTGTATGCGCTCCGTGTATGTCATATAAATGTATTAATGCTGCTTGACATGTTTATATTTTTATATTGAAAGGAGGGGTGGCTCTAGAGTAATTTACTGCTGTTACTTTATTTCTCATATTTAGTTTTTTATTTCCATAGATGGAACAAACTGATTGAAGCAGTTGCCTGCATTTCTACACTCCATCAGGTTAACGCTGTTGACAGTGTGCTGTTTGACTTTTGCTGCAGTGTGGTGGTGTTTTGGCTGTAAGATTTAATCTCGTTGTTTCCCAAAAGGTGGTCTCAGTTTAATGCATGCCTATAATAAATTATATGTTAAATGGGAATAACCTGGTTATGGTTGTCCAGAACTGGAAGCAGTTAGAGTTCCGCCAAATAGAAATAGCAAACTGGGCCTTTGCAGTGAAATCTGGAAAAGTTGAACAGGATGATTTGGCTTCCATAAAGCTATGGTGTAAAGACATATTTAACACCTCAGAATGGGACCTAGTTCATGAAAAGCAGCTCATGTTGTGCCCTACTATGAATATTATCAATGTTTTTATTTCTGTTTTCAGAATACTAAGGATTTTTATCCTCAGCATTTAAATAATAGTGAATTATATTGATGTATTTCAAGTTCTATTCCAGTGCATTTGCTAAACTTAATTTCAAAAAAAAATAAAAGCTGAATTGGTACATAGATGAATAGGTACCTATCAGATATATTGTATAGGTGAGCACACATGTTGCATCATTGTTGTCTTGCCTTTCTGGTAGGATAAAATAATATCTAATGAGGTTAGGTAGCTGGCATGGACGATGTTGTGAGCAGCAATGTACTTGAGGCCAGAGTGCTGGGATGCCAGAATAACAAGGATCTACTGCCATCAGGGAGGGAGGGGATTGCTTAAGCATTGAATTATTAGGCATCTGTTTAGATGTGTACACACTGTCACTTCATTAATCTCCATATCACCACCTTCAGTGTGATAAGTCCCCAAAGAGAGGTCTTGCCAAATGATGCAATCCTATTCTCAACAGCTCTCCTGTATTTTTATTCCTAGCCTCCAGTTTTTATTAAGTATGTGTACACTTATTTAAATGTGTGACCAGCTTGTTTATACCAATTAATGTGCAAGGCCTGGGCTGTTTTTTGATGGTGAGCTAGAAAAACAAAACCTAGACGATGAGATATGGATGTTAACGTAATCGCTGTGCCCCTCCTGGAATAGCTGCACCTCTAGAAGCTCTTGCTTTGCAAATTCCTGCTGTCCCTCTGCAGGAACAATTCAATCCAGAACAGGCATGCCCTGTTCAATCTTGCCCCAGTTGAAACCAACAGGTAAATTTGCACAGATTTCACTAAAAGTAAAACTGTGAGGAATGGGATCTGCTATGCAGTGTTTCTTCTTCCTATAGATCCTTCTATTCCACTTAGAAATACTTAGTCAGATGCCTCCAGAGTCAATTCCAGAGCCCAAGTTTGAGTTTAAAGATAGTTGTGCACTACAGGTGGGATTTGTATCATGGTTTTCATCAGCTAAAAATTAGGCATTTAATGTAAACTATTCCTCTAGGTTGCTTGCATGGTCATTGAAGGGCATCTTCAGAAGGGAATTAATTGTTCTTGTATTAGGCTCCTGCTTGGGTTAGACTGCTTCATAGTTTCCTGTTTCTGTGGGCATGGACTGTTAATGGAATGTAGATGCTCACCGCCAGCAATTTGGGTGAAATTATCTTTTCCCTAAATGCTACTGACTGTAGGTGATTAGCTGTATTTATTTCCATATCAGACAAACTGGTATGGAATATGCATATATAAATGGAATATGCATGTATAAATAAATATGCAGAACTCAGAGATATTGCAGCATAGTTATGCAAGGTAGATATTCTTTGATATATTCCATTGCAGCTAGTTGGTATATTGATTGATCTGAAGTTCTTGGGCATGAGGGCAGCAGAGGGCACAAGAGGACTGAACTGGTAACATGGGCCATTGCTGGATGCAGCCCTGGTTTTCCAGTGGTCCTTTCCCCCATAAATGCCAGCTGCCATTGCTCCCCTTTGTCCTCTGTGTCAGTAAGCTCTAGGACAAGTGACACAGGTGATGGTGGGGGTGGGAGGTCATGTTTCTTCCCCATCATGGTTAGTCACCACACGTCCTGCATCTCAGAGCTTCCCTGTCCCCTTCCTCCGTCCTCCCCACCAAGAGGTCCCTTTCCCAGCTTTTCTGTGCTTCTGTGAGCACTGAGCTTCCTCTGCCTGCCTTGAACTGATGATGAACTGTTGATGCCTGGCAGGGGTGGCAGAGTTAGGGAAAGCAGTTCATACCACCTCATTCACATGAAAAAGGTTTAGGGCAGCGCAGAGTTGTGAATTGATCCAACATAGAGACTAGTCAGCTTTTTAAGTATCTGCAAACAAGACGTGGCATCAGCTACTCATTAGTGCCATAAGCTTACAATAAGCTGTGATGAACACTTCCATTTGTGCAGCAGTGCCAAAGGGACATGTGGTTGGTTTGTTTGTTTGTTTAGCTCCAGGCCCTACTTCTTACCCTTCTGTTTATATGTTATCCTTAGTAGAGCTATTTTGGGTTTCTTGTGGTACAGGTAAGAGGGGGCCAAAACCCAGACATTTTAATAAAAGATCCATCTGCAAGGAGATGAATATGTTTGAACTCCTTTGTGAGGACAAGAATGGTATTTCTCTTTTGCATTAGTACATGCTGCAGTTGGACATCCACGTTGGGGGTGAAGAGAATCTTGTGTGTGCTTGATGCGATGACATTGGGTGTTCTGCTGTTAAATGGACTTGCTGAAGTACACTGCTAACCCTTTGACTTGAACAGCTAGTGAAGATTTCAGATCTTGGTCGTTTATTCCCAGAAGAAGGAAAAAAAAAAAAGAGGAATTTTAAAATATGATATTCTGCCTTAAATGAACTTAGGATACCCTTCTATCTTAAAACAAACAGAAAAACCTAAACCCCAAATAATCTGGGGCAATTTCCTTACCCATATCTCAAGACTGTTTTATTCTCAACCTTAACATGAAAGGTTTATTTACTCTGCACATTGATACTAGTCAGGTAATTCCAAGACCAAAGACCAAAAGACCAAAGGGTGTCCTTGAGGCCTAAAGATAGTGGGGCTAGAAAGGAGAAGCATCACTAAGAGCTAGTAGGTACAGAAGAAGACAAATAGGATAAATAAACTTTTTGAAAGGTTGCTGAGGCTTTTCACAAAAGTAGATGGGGTGTTCATAGGGACAGAGTGCTTCCTGTCTGCTCACCCAGGAGTGGTGAACCCATGTGCCACTTTCAGAGTTTAAGAGGCCATTTTACCTGTGAGGGGCATGTGGGCAGGTCTGGAGCAGGCTGGGCCACATTGTGGCAGGTATGGCTCTCCAGAAACTCCACTGTCACAGTGGCAGGAGGCTAGGAGTCAGCACCTTCCAGCCAGGAATAGAGAACAGCCTGAAGTGGCTTTACAGATGTTTTCAAGGAACATTGAAAACTTAGCAATGAAAAACTGTTGCTTTAAGCCTTTGTTCTGCCCGCTGACTTTAAATGACTAAATACATAAGGTTTGTTTAGAAGTGTTTGGGTTCCCTTGCAAACTGAGATTCTGACAGAATCTTTCCACAAAAGGAAAAAAGCTTGCTTGTGCCAAATTCACAGGGTCCAGTCAGGTGAATAAACAGCGTAAGAAACTGGGCAAGGCATCACTTGTCTGAGGTGTTTCTACTGCATGTTCTCAGGAAAGGCACCAAGAGGGGTGTGCATGCAGCAGAGGACTTGCATGACTCCTCAAGCTGCGCTCCCAACATCACACCTTCTCTAGATTTTGTGGCCTCTCTGCTCATCATCTTGCCATTCATTCAGCTGTAGGCCTCTTTATGGACTCTGCTCATGTAGTGTATGTTCAATGACTGGAATACGTACAGCTAAAGCAATGAGTTGAGAACCATGTATCTCTCTGTGGATTTAAGAGATTTTCTCGAGTCTTGGCTTTCTTCATGGGTCTTTAGGTTTTCATAGCACAAACTAAGAAAATCTGTCCAGATGCAAAGTGTAGGTTAAGTGCCCAGTAAACTTGTAAACGTCTGTTTTACAAAGGTGGACAGCAGTTTACAGGTACATGCTACCATTTTTAAGTAACCTTTGCTTCACATCAGATAAATTCTGATAGATTCCTTATTCTGTGGACAGGGTTTTGATTGAACATCATTGCAAGGCTGATTATAGAGTCTTGTTATGTGCTGTCTGTATCCCTGAGGCTATCATAACGTGTGACTGGAATTTGGAGCATGAAAACACAATTGAAATACCTTGTTCTTAAATACTTACAGTATGCTGTCTTGTATCACCGAGTATCATTGTGAATATTTTAAATACTGTGTTTACGAATTAATATCTTTTAGTGGCTTACAATATAAGAAGCTTTATCATTTGTGTGATAGCATATGTATTTTACTATAGTATTGTCAGTATTGTTATAGTGTTCCTTAGGGATCCAAATCTTGCAAGTTTGTTTGACATGTACCAAAGTCACCTGCTCCTCACTGTGGTATAAATAGCTGTTTATAAGGGAATGCTTCTGTGGATTTGAAGTTGATGAGATACGGAACGTTGATCTACACAATAGAAAGATATGTAATATTTTGGGAGAGTCTCACTTCAATCTGTCTGGCTGAGTTGGGCTTGTTTTACTGTAAAACCACACACCAGAAGGGCCATTTGCCCACTTTCATTCTTCTTTAATGTATGGAACATCTTTTTCAGTCAGAGAGACACAGATGAAACTTAAGTGGTTTAGCAGACTCCAGATCAGCGCTTGAGACTTAAAAGAGTTTTACTGCTGTAACTCAGGAATAATTATTAGGCAGATAATGCCAATACCACTATAACCTGTAATAAGATAATGACAGTAACATAAAGTGAAGCATTGATGTTAGTATGGGATTTTATTACTGATAGCGAAGTAACCTGAACCTGCCCAGGGAAGTTGAGAACAAAGCCATCTGGTGCAGGGTTTGAGAAGCCTTTCTGTGGGACTGCACATCTCAAGAGGTACCTCAGTTTCAAACTTTACTTTCCACTTCAACTTGCAGTGCCCAAATGTATAAATTCTTTAAAAATTGAATAAAAATGTGTTGGGGTTCTCTATGTTTTCAGCAAGTTCTTCCAAAGCATTTCTCCTTACGTTTCCACCTGAAATGAGAGATGTTCCACAAGTCCTACTTAAAAAAGGCAATCCTCTTATTATCAAAGGCCTTCAAGAACAGCTATAAGGATTTAAGGAAAAAACTTGTTTCAAGGACTATTCTGTTCCATCCTTATTTTATGCACTAAATAATGTAGTAAATGGTTGAACTTTTAACAAAGGATATCCTTTGTACAGTAATTCCTGAAATATGACCTTCCCTCCTCCCCCAAAGGATTTACGTTCCTCTGACCTACCTCACTTGCATTTTAGGTGCCTATATCCATCATTCTCATGGATACTCCCACTCAGCAGCTGCCTATTTTGGCAGTGCTTGTAGTCCCTCCATAGCCATCCCAGGTTTTTACATTAAGGATCTGTTCCGACATGAAATTGTACTTCTGAGAATGCTCAAAAGCTGCGTTGGCTCAACAACGTCAAGCACCTTACCAGCAAGGTTTATTTAAAGGGCAGGTGAAATAAGCACCTGTCTGCTGTAAGAAAAAAGTTAGAGCTGGCAAAAAACCCCAGCCAGTGTTCCAGAATGAAATATTTATTATTCATTAGCAATAATGGTTTACTGTTAAAAAAAAAAATAAAATTCAAAGATCTAGCACAATTAAATTCCTTTTCTTATTATTTTGTCAGGGAGTTAGAAGGTTAATGGGAAAGGTCAGAAAAAGCAAGTTTTCTTGTTCTAAAAAAGTAGACTAAATGGAGAGTTGTCAGTAGAAGTCCCCAAAGTAATCCTCTACTTGCGTCAGTGGGCTCTCTTGGAGCGCCAGCCTTCCCAGGGAGAGCAACCCAAGGAATTAGGGGTGCCATCAGTGCCCTCCTGCACCACAGTCCAAGGAAACAACCGAGCATAACCAGGGATGGGACACAAGGCTGCTGATTTAGGGACTCATTTGAGAGGAGACAAAGAGCGCCTTTTATTAGGATCATTTCTGTTCCTTACTTGCATTAACAGGACAAAATACGGAAGAGCTCTGGGAAGGGAAGGCTGGAGCACAATCTCCTCTGTCCAAAATGAGTGCTGTAATCTCTAGCCAGCAGAGTTATTTGTTTGTGTTTTCAGCAAGTGCCTTTCTTCTTCATCCTCTGCTTCCTGCTCACAACTTCCCAAATCTTGAATTATTTTCTGCATAGTGGTGTGGCTGCAATGAGAGTATCCCCTTCCTAATCCTTTACAGAAGCCTTTAGTCCCAGGGGGTTATTTGTGGGAGGTAGAAGATATGGATTTAATTAAATTTAAAGGCAGTGACCCTTTAAAGTGAGCTAGTCGATCCCTATCCTTCATTTTTAGTCTGTTATCCAAGAGGCAGGGTATCACTAGACTGTGTATTTTAAGAGGAAACATTGGATAGGGAGTGAAGAGTTGCAGATGTGGAGAACAGTTCCTTGAGGAAGAGGGTGGTGGGTGCCCTGTGCAGGGCCAGTCATGAGGACCCAGAAAACAGACCCGAAACACAAAAGTACCCTCTGTTTTGTGTCCTAGGAGATACAGGGTTGGCCCTGAAGTAAAGAAAAAAGCCCACCATATGCCTAGAGCTAATAGTACCTTTTGTACTTACATGTCAGGTGGTGGGTGTAGGGTGAAGCAAAAGAATAATGTCAGCTAGTTGCTGAGCTTCCACTTCCACACAGCTCTCTTGCTGTTCTAGGTATGTATTTGACTCCAACAGACCACTTGATTTCTATTTGTCTGTGCTTGGAGTCGGTGATGATGAGCCCTTTAGTTTGCATGCATGTTCAGGACTTGGAAGTGTTTTCCAGCTTCCAGTCAGTCCCCACATTATCTGGTCATTTCTTTCTATGCTCTGAAATTCACGTCGTATTACTGTGATAAAACATTAAGAAGCAAGAATCTGCATCTTGTTCGTAGGAAGAGAGATACAGGTATCACAGGCTGGATACTAGTTTGAAGCAATAGGGTCTGGTGCTTATGCCAAGGTGTCTGAGTGAGCAGAGCTATAAACCTTACCTGTCTCAAGCCTCACTAAATAACTTCCATGTTCGCTTCTATCAGGGTGGATCTTTACGTAACTAAAGCCCAATCCTTCATAAATGGCTTTGCAATCTTATAACAGAAGATATTACATACAAACTTCAGATCATTATCCATCTTATTTATTATCCATTATCTAAACCTCCTTGGTCTTCAGACCTGAAGTTCAGCTATCAGTATGTCAGCATTCAGCACAAGAACATGCTAGTTTGGCATTAAGACGCTCTTTAATTGAAAGCGGTGTGCTTAGTGGTTGCTAGATTTATTTTCCTCTCTCCTGGCAGGAGTGGATCTTGAGGTTGCTATTTTAATACTCAGCTGAGATGGAGGTTTCATTGTCTTCAGAGGTACAGTATATATAGGTGGGGAGGTTTTGAGTCATGCATCATGCATCTTTGATGTTACTTTGAGCAGTGCTGTAGCCTTACAGAAGTGTGTGGCAGAAAACAAAAGGTGGGATGTATGTGAGAAGTTTTGCATGGGAGACTGCAGATTGGACGCAGGGGAAGGACAGTCCCCAGGTTATAAGGGCATCCCGTCTGGAGATGCTGCCACTTTGCGTGGGATGTGCAGCCAGAGCCTTCCCTAGAGGTTTTTAGAGAGATTCCCCTTTTACAATTGAAATTAAGGGTACTCAGAACATTTTCAGTCAGAATCTAGAACCTTTTTCTTTTCATGGTATGATCCTTCCAGATCTGTTTGTGTTACAAAAGCTGTATATGAGACAGGTCTTTTGCTAAGAAACAAAAAAGATGCTAATACTAAATGTCCTTTGGGATGAAAAGTCTTCTGTTGTCTCAACAATGACTATCTTCTCTTTGTTATTTAAGACTGCTGACTGGTAGGGTTTACTTCATACATAAAATTTATTGTGCTGCATGATTGTTAATTAAAGTATAATTATCATCAGAATGGGTAGGCCTTTATTACGGGCAGTGCTTTCAATAGCGATCAAAGGGAAGTGAGTCCTAAAGTGGTATTCCTTTTGTAAGGAGCTGTGCTTAGCCTTTCAAGTCCTGAAATGCTGTTTGACATTTCTTGAACTGAAGAAGCTGGGGTGTAGTCTGTCATCTGTGTAAGCGTAATTTCACTTCCCTGAGCACCAGCTAGCAAGCAAAAGGCTAGTGAAAGGCTGCACACACATGGCCATTCCCACTCACACATTCACCACCAAGACCTGTTTTGACAGAAATTAATGACAGTAAGAAGAGGCTCAGATCACTTATGCTTGAAGGCATTAGCATATTCACTTAATATTGCGTTGCCTTTAGCACCTCACTGGGCTGATGAATGTGCGTGACACGTTTATTGATATTAAAATCACAGAGCTGGTGACAAACAACTTTTAAACATCAAAGCCCAGAGAAAAATTAATCAGGAGTTGAAGTGTCTTGTTACAAAATATGTTGCTCAGAAAGCAAACAATTTTCTTTGTTTATTTTGATTTGCAAAGCTATTCTTCCACATGAGAGGAAACCAGACAATTCAAATCAGCTTCTAAGCCTCCAAAATGACAAGTTAGATGGGGACTTTATAGTTAAAAACTAGTTGCTGCCTGATTTGCCACTGTTTTCTCATAAGAAAAGAACGAAAGTATGCCTTAATATTTTTGCATCTTTATATATCAGAAATTTGCCTTCCCACACTTACAAAGAAGTGCTGGAAAAGAGGGTTATTTTGATCCCCGGGCCAAGTTCTTTAATGCCAAATCGCAGTGTGGAAAGAATGTCTCCATCCAAGTTATAAATCCTTAAAATGAGCTTTGATGGAAAATCTGGAGTAGTTTCACAGTGGAATCTCCTCAGTTCCATGTGAGGAACCCTGTTGCTGCTTTGCTACAGCAGGTGCCCACTCCATCCAGGAATGGTCTGGGTTCATACCAAGAGTAGCTTCTTGCTTGTGAACGAAAAAGGAATCAACAAAGCAAAGATGTTTTTGTTCCGCAAATTACTTCGTGATTTCCAGTCAGGTCTTCTGCCTTGCTGTGATATTGGTGAGCCACAAAGGAAACCTGTGCAAATTCAGTTCTTTTTTTCCCTTTACACAAAACTTGACTTTGCTTATTGTGGGTTTGTTTATCAAAGTGCACACAGGACTAGTCACGAAACGTATCCTGCTAGTGAGAAGTCATTTATAAGACATGTTTCATGTATGGTGTGGAGGGCCATTGTTGCTATCCTGAATGCCCAGAAAAATAGAAATACAGCTTTTTTTACCCTTCCTCCTTTGGACAGGTGAGGTGTTCCTTCCCAAATCTGCCGTTTCTTCCAAAGGAGACCTCTTTATCCAGGAAGTGTTACAGGCAGCTACGGCTCAACCTTTGGGCAGGCTTGGGTGATGTCCAAGTGTGTGTGCACACCCAGGAGAGGGGTTTTATATCTTTCAGTGTATTTATTTGTGTTAGAGAATGCTGGCACTGTCTTTTAGATAAAATCAGTTTATTCACACATCGCCACTATCGAGACCAAAGCATGTCCTCCTTTTTTATGTGTCACTACTGTAGCATCACAGCAGTTTACAGAAGCATCTCAGTTTATGTCCCACTATGCAGGGCAGTCAGCAACTTTTTCTATCACATACTCCCTCTCCCCCATCACATCTGGGACACATGTTTGTCAACATTAGCAGGAACGGTTGCTCCATAGGGGAAACCAAGGAACTAACATCTGAGGCTCAGGTTTTGGGGAGGAAGAGTTACTTGGATTAGATCTTGTTTGGTTGCTTGGACTAAATGTTGGTTACTGAGTGGAGTGCATTCAGCATGCTCTTGAAGCACACCTCTCTGTTTCTCTGTTTCATGTCAAGGGCATCTCAGAGAGGGCACAAGTGGAAGGAAACTGCCTTTAAAAGCTCATTCCTTATCTGAACTATACTGCTAAGACAGATTCACCTTCTGAGACATAGGCGTCATCCTCACTCTAATAAAGTTAACTGAGATAGTAGTTTGAATCATAGTTTTATGTAAAAGTTGTATTGAATAGTGGGTCCTGTATTTTATTGTACTTTCACTAAATGGATGCTGAAATGTACTTTAAAGTTGATTTATATATGTATATATATATATAAAAAACAGAGTCATAGAATGCTTTGGGTTGGAAGGGACCTCAAAAACCATCTAGTTCCAAGGCCCTGCCATGGGCAGGGGTACCCTCCACTGCACCAGGTTGCCCAAAGCCTCATCCAACTTGGCCTTAAACACCTCCAGGGATGGGGCTTCCACAGCCTCTCTCGGCAAGCTGTGCCAGGACCTCATCACCCTCACAGTAAGAATTTCTTCCTAACTACTAACGTAAAGACACCCTCTTTCAGCTTAAAGCCATTACCCCTTGTCCTATCACTACACTCCCTAGTGAACAGTCCCTCTCCTACTTCCCCGCAGGACCCCTTTAAGTATTGGTGTGCCACAATTAGGTGACCCCAGATCCTTCTCTTCTCCAGACTGAACAAGCCCAACTCTTGTAGCCTGTCTCCACAGGAGAGGTGCTCCAGCATAATTATAAATTTTATATATAAATGTGTATATATATATATATATATGAAATAATTCCAGATTTGTACAGGCAGGTATGCGGAGTACTTCTGACCGAAAGTCTCAAGGTTGGCTGTTTTGGAGGACTGATCCACATGGTGCTTAATATTGCCCTCCGTTAGCTCCAGAAGGTCAAGGCCAGTGTGAGTAACTGTGAGGTTGTAGAGAGGTGGGCGATGGTCTCTTCAGCCAGGTGACAGGAGATAGGACAAGGGGAAATGGCACAAAGCTGTGCCAGGGCAAGGTCAGATTAGATGTTAGGAAATAAATTGTCAGGGCCTGGAACAAGCTGCCCAGGGAGGAGGTTGAGTCACCATCCGGGGATGTGTTTAAAAGACGGGGAGATGAGGCACTTAGGGATATGGTTTAGCATAGGACAGGAATGGTTAGCCTCAGTGATCTTAAAGGACTTTTCCAGCCTTGTGATTCTGTGTCGGTGGTGTTGCTCCCTGCCAGGCCCGGCCCGGCCCGGCCGGAGCAGCGCAGGGCCGCAAGGAGCAGCTGCCCGCCGGGGCCCTCGGCAGCCGCAGGATGAGTATCTGGCTCCGTCCCGTGGTACCGCGTAGCTACTGCACAGGACTGCCGAGCAGCTGCCGTCAGGCAGTGAACAAAACGGCGTGATTAAACTGTAACGCGAATCAGCAGGATTCTTTCCAAGGATGAACAAGTCACTTCGTTCTATGGAGAGTTGGATTTTTAACAGTTTAGCTGATTTTTAACCGGTACAAATCACTTAGCAAACCTCACACGCAAATGCACGAGGAGGCTTGCGCTGCTACCTTTCCTCTGGCACGGATGCCATTCGTCTTGCCCCTGTGCCATTGGTGAATATTGGCCTCAAGCACGTGGAACAAATTAATTCTGACTTGGGATTTGGGAAGAAATGGGAAGAAAGAGAGCACGTTAAGTCAGTACAAATGTTACTTGGGTGATTAGATCACAAGCTGTAAGTGAAACTTGGAAATATAAACCAGCCCCCTTAAAGCTGGGTAAGTCAGCCAGAGCTTGCCAGCGATTGTTGAAGAGTATTGTTTCTAGTCATTTTCTTAGCTGGGATTAGTGGAGTTTTATTTAATTGTATTTTTATCTGAAAATTCCCGAGTGGTGTTGATGGGTACGTGCTGCTATTTACAAAGCAGAACCATGCTATAGGGATTCAGACATTTTGGTTAATTGGTACGTATCCCTCTAAATAGTTTCTATTCCTTAACTCGTAATCATTCTCATTTGCTCAGTGGGATTTAGAAATGGGGTTTGTGGAATGTCATTTAATACTCATTTAATTTTGTGAAATGAAATGTATTGGCTTCCATCTTGCCTATAAATTAAGTCATTCTAGTTTCATTTTCTGGCCATATATTTTTAATTGTGTAAATATTTTTCCTTCTCATGTAATTTACTTGATGTTACGAAAAGTGCCACCCCCAGCTCCCAGCTTTGCTTTATAGCAAGCGAGTCACAGCGTGTTTTCTATAGTCCGTTAAATCCGGACATAAATCGGATGCCTGCTCTGTTGCTTATGGCAGTGTGAATGTGAACCATTGTTTTCAAAGTTAGCCCTTTTCCTTGCTAACCAGAGGTCTGAAGCTAATAAATTATTCTTTTGCAACGCAGAGAAATAACCTTCAATAACAAAATGTTTAAAAGGTCAGGTCCTGCCTTCCAGTTAAAATTTTCCTTAGTGTAGAGACAGGCAGGAGGGAGGCATCTCTTTGCAATCTGATTTCCTCACCCCGTTCTAAGGCTAGTCAATGCATTGCCCAGCTTCTCTTTATAAATACAGGTGGCTTCAGGGACTCTCCAACACGTGTTTTGCTACCCACAGTTTTTTAGCCAAGAATAGCTATGTTGAAGTAGGGTTGTGGTCATGCCCTCTCCTCTGGCAAATCCTCCTCATCAGGGACTCTGGGACCCTTGTGTAGGTTCTGCTGGGTATTCAGCATCCAGGGTAGGCCACCCACTGGAAAACCGCCCAGGATATAGATATACAGCCTTTGTGGCCTGTTTTGTAGCATACCGGAGAGCAACAGAAACAAGTCATCAATCTCTTCTTCTGCAAGAATGATTTGAATGAGTGTCTATGGGTGAAAAGCTTTTAAGTGCTATCAACTATCTGTTGTCTCCAGTGGCAATATTTTGAGCAGAGTAAATGCATTGGGCCAGAAAGTCACATAACCCTTCTATTAACAGTGCCTTATTTCCACTTTGGCTGGCTCTTGAAATCCTGGTGTCAGAGCTTTTGAAATAGTTTCATTTTCCTTTATTCCATTTCTTTTTAAAGGAAAAAAAAAAAAGATTATGAAAAGTGTTGATGTAATCCAAACATAGAATAAAAGACAGACCTGCTGTGCTAAAGAGTAGTGTTGTACATTGCTGTGGACCACTGCAACCCAGGTGCACCGCTACAAACATTTTTTTTGTAATTACTTTTTTTCCTTCCATTTCTCCAACTCTTGTTTGCTACGAGATAAAGGGGAAAGAAAAAATCTGTGGGAAGCTTGCTGTAGCCTACAGATTCCCTTTGGGAAATGGAGTTCTTAAGAAGAAATGGTTTTCGTAAAAAGCCTCCCCACCCAAAAAGGTATTAGGGCTATATCATGCTCAGGAGAGGGTATGAGAGTGAGCACTGGGGGACACCATTTCACTCCTTTCACACGTGAATGAATGAGGATACAGTTGTCTCCTGGCAAGTATTTTAAAGGACAAGCGATGAGAACTGGATACTGTCTGTTTATTCCCACATACCTAGGAAGGAAACTTTTTCATATGGTGGAGAAATATTTAAATATTTTTCAAATATAACCTATCCTCCTAAATGGCATGGAAATCTGTCACGAGGTCTTGGCATAACTCAGTTGGCAACAACTGTTGTTCTTCCTAAACAGCAGCATTGGCACATAAGGGAGTGACAGGGGCAGACTCTAAGTATGGAAAGCTGTTTTCTCGGCAGCAACAGGAGACCATTTTCAGATCTGAAACTCTATATTCTGTAGCAAACAAGCAAAAATACGCAGAAGGATCCTGATTCTTGGAATATGCATTTTCCCACCAAGCCTATTTATAAAGCTGCCTGATAAAAAAGCGTATAGAATAATGATTGCAATTCAGAATGTCTGGGTTGTATTCCCAGCTCTGTTGGCCCTTGAGTGAGCCACATCTTTCAAAAAAAAACCCCAACCCACCAAGGAAGCCTCTATACCTCAGTTTCCCTACAGCTACAGAAATAATAAGTAATAGGGGTCGTCTCATTTGTGCCAGGGAAGCACATTGACATGATTTGGTGGAAGAGGCTAACGAAGTGTCGTGTGTTATTATTGCATTAGGCTGACTGTACTTCTGAAATCCATCTGACATTTCCCACTTGACACTGATTGTGGGTGGGAACATTTCTGTATTAATTTTAAAGAGGAGGCATTACAGCCCTGCCTGATGTATAATCACAGAGTTTACGACTAAAGCAGTTCCCGAGGAAGGCAGTAACTTGTGAGATGCTCTCTCTCTCTCTCTCTCTCTCTCTCTCTCTCTCTCTCTCTCTCTCTTTCACTTCGTTAAACCGCCGCGTTACGGGGCGTAGCGTTTCATTAGGGATCCTGCCAGGCAGCTCTGCTGTGCTCCTTCTAGCTACATGTGAAGTATCGAGGTGAAGTTCATAACTATATTTGGGTATCTAGAGTTTATTTCCCCTACTCTCCTGAAGGTTTAGCATGACGAGCGGTTGAGGAATGCTAAGGGAAACCATCCTTAACATGAGCAGCCTGTGCCCGAGCTCGGATTGCCCCGCTGAACCCTGTTTTGTGTTGCAACCAGTTAAAGTCACTAGGAGCAGGGACGGGGCTCGGACCACACAAGCACACGATCGGGTCTGTTGTGTTACCGTGTTGCTGAGACCGGTCCTCCACGTTGCGGGTAACAGCGGCTCTCCTGTATGTTGTCAGCGGTCAGAAGTCGAATACTGCTCGGTCAGACGTGTCTGTAAAGCAGGGTTGGTAGGAGAGAGAGGAAGCTTGGAGAGGAAATGAGTAAGTCAGCATGTAGCTGTAAGGCAGGGTTACTGGAGCAGGCAGTGGAGTGGGGAGGAAGTGTTGCAACGAGTAACCCTCATGTCTGTGTTCTTCTCTGAAACAGCCTCATCATTGAAACATCTAAGATAAGAGGATTTTTGGGAAACGTTACAGCACAATTACTGCGAGACAGAATGATCTATTGCTGGTTGTGAAGAGGGGGAGGATGCATGGCTCCTCTCTAGAGGTGCTCAGCACCCACTGAAAGGGAAGCGCTCATAGAAAGCAGAATGTTGCGTGAAATTGCTGATTTTTTCACTTCTATTCTGCCAGACTTTTCTGTCCTTTGCAAACTGAGCATTGTCAGTGGTGATGCACACAGGAGCTTTATGTTCTCCCAAGGAGTTTGAGACAGACTGTCTAAGAGGTGCATAGTTACATTGATACTCAAAACTGTGGAGGGGGATGCCCTATTTCCCCTGATATTTGCACCAGATAATTCAATGTAAAAGGAATATAATGGCATGTGTACATTCTTATAATTTCATGTGACTATCTACATGCTTTTAATTTTTTACAACTGACTCCTGAGCAGTTGGGTCCCCAGAAGAATGAGATGAATGAGAAGGGCATCCTATGGAGGAAAGGGGAAACACAAGCAAGTGGTGATCCCTATGGAAAGAGAGGAAATCAAATGTGACATTCTATTGCCAACTGGATGTTGGTTTGATATATTGTCTCCAACAACAACGCTTTGCCTATTGATTTAATTTTTTTCTTAATACTTCTGAAGTGAAAAAAATGCTCTTTTATCACTACCTCCTCCCACTACTTTGTTCCTACTGTTGCATGACTCTCAAAATACTGACCCTTAGTAAAGTTTTGGGATGATGTGGATTATCAACCTTTGTTTACAAACCACTGTTTGCATTCTTTATGCTTGTCACTTTTAAATTAATAGGGAAAGAAAATTAGGAAGGGGGTAGATGGGTGGCTGAAGTCCATTCTTTGAATACTAGCAATGCAGCTGCTAGAATGAAATTTCCCTGGCTGCTTAGTGAGAGGATAGTTCAAATTGTAGTCAAAACCAGGATTGGTACACCAGATTATGTGTGGGTGGGATGACAAATGAAAAAGGAAATGCTTGGAAAATTATTTTTATTTGTAACGTGAAACTCACCTAAAATAATATTAGAGGGTATTAAATTCTGTATGTTACAGTGGATCACTTTCATTGGAATACAGAAAATAGTTCTGCTTGTACTGATAGTTCAGAGAATATATCTGAGGCATGACTCTGGAGGACTGAACTTGAAATACTAGTAGCAGGGAATACAGGGTGCTATGGGTGTGGTATGCATCTTTTATCATCATGATTTCATGTCGCTCTAAATATGTGTTCTTAAAATCTTTAGACTCTATGTTATCATTCGTTATATATGGTTATGCAGTTTGAAGAAACACTTTTCTTAGCTACAGTTGGCTTTAACAAACATCTGAATGGAGCCTTTCAAATCACTCACCTCTAATAGCGAAAGAACAATATCAGTCAGTGAAAATACAGATGACTGAAGCAGCCTTCTGGGTGCAGCAGGGAAATTTAGGACCCCATCTAAGAGCAGCATCTCTTAGGCTATGGGAAAGCCAGATCCGCTTACTGAGTTTAATTCTGGGGAGTTACCTGAAGTTCTAATGCTGTCAAGAAAGCTATGGCAGACTGGGTGGTGATCCAGCTGCATGAATATGGGAAGAAATAGGCTAGACAAACAAATTACAATTTTTTCTCTCTCTTATAGTGAAGAGGCATAAAGTTTGTGACGTGGCTACTCGGATAGCGACGGATTCCTTGGCGTGTGAATGTTACAGTGTCAACATGTTACAGTGTTACAGGTTCAGATTAGATGTTAGGAAAAAGTTTTCCACTGAAAGAGTTGTCCGGATCTGGAACAGGCTGCCCAGGGAGATGGCTGAGTCACCATCCCTGGATGTGTTTAAAAAAAGGGTAGGTGAGGTACTTAGGGATATGGTTTAGCATTGGACTTTATGATCTTAAAGGTCTTTTCCAACCTTGTGGTTCTGTGATTTTGTGGTTCTGTAACATGGACTGAGCAGTGATACTTTGCTGGGTAGAAAGTGGATGTTGGTTCTCTGGGCAAGACTCTGGATTGGGAATTGCATCAATTTTCCCGCCCTGGCTCTGCCACAGATTTCCTTGTTGAACTAAGCAAGTAGTCAATGGCTTTGGCCTCTGTTTATCTGTTCACAAAATGAGATTCTGACCCCTTCCTCCCCAGGGTCTCTGAGGTTAAACAAAAGGATGTTTGTAAAGTGAACTCATATTGTTTTTATGGAAGAGGTTTCAACATTTTCAAACCACAATCTCAGCAAAGAAAGAACCTTAAATATTATATTTACTTAGACAGCGATGCTCTCCTCCGTATCTGCCTTCTTTCTGTGGTAACATCCCGTGGTAGCAGGAGTGTCTGTACAAGTCCTTTCTTCTGGGGTGGGGAGAGAGGCCACAGACCCCCCACAGAAAGGACCCAGGGCTGGCTACCAGGGGCCGCTGATACCCTATGGCTGTGTGATACCCCCAGACCAAGTTCTGCTAGTCCAAGCTGCATCCATGTGCAAGGGCACCCCAGATGGTGAGAGCACCTCTTGGGGTGCACTCTTCCTTCAGAACAGAAGTGAAGGTGTTTTTTCCTCTTACCTAACCCAAAGTGAGCCTGGTTCCCCTGGTGTGTGCGCTGTTGGTACTACCAGATGCCCTCTTTGTGTATGTATACAGCTTAGGAAATGCCTTCAGCCTCTCTCTTCAACCCACCCTCCTCCCTTATTTTGGAGGATGCAGTTCCAGTGGTCCTTTTCAACCGTTGGTTGATAAGCACCACTTTTGTGCTGCCTCTTGCTGAGTATTTGGTGTTGCTCAGTCTCCCCGTTCCCCTCCCCGTCCTCTTTTGGCAGAGGAAGGGTGCAGTGTATTTCCAGAATATATACTCTATTTCCAGCCATGACTACTGTACATCTGGCGCTCTCAGTCTCCCCTCTGCACATTACAACACGGTGAACCGTAGGCGAGGGGACAGATGCCCTGTCCCTGCGTGGCGGGACGCGGTGATTATTGCTGCAGAAGGTGTCGCAGGGGCATTGCCGGGCGTGGGATGGCCAGCGACAACCCCATGAACTCTTACCAAAACGCAGGCGTGCGTCCCCGCTGTCACTTTCCCTCAGGCAGCCCTGGGGTGTGAAAGCTGCTGGTGGGGCGTGCGTATAGGTAGAAGCACGGTGGGAGGTGGAATTGCGGTGGATGGCACTGATTTACAACAGGAGTTTCCTTTACACTCATAAGGGGAATTTCGCTTGGTCACAGCGAGTTTGAACCCTCGTGAAACAGCCTGAATCATTTGAAGTTAAAATGAAACAGAGAGTGGCAGGGGGAGGGGCACGGCTGGTTTTAAAAAAAAAAAAAAGGGCAGAAAAACACAACGTTAAAATTGTTTCATTTGGTGCTGACTTCTTAAATGGGAACACGATCCAGAATAGCGCTGGTCTGCAAGCCAACATTTGTTTTAAGAATTTTTATTGTCTCCTTTTCCCTCTTCCCCCTCTCCCCCTTGCCCTCCCCGCTCTGCTCTGCAGATTTACACTGACTGGGCTAACCACTACCTAGCAAAATCTGG
The DNA here is from genome assembly GCA_020800305.1 of Porphyrio hochstetteri. Classification (NCBI taxonomy): domain Eukaryota; kingdom Metazoa; phylum Chordata; class Aves; order Gruiformes; family Rallidae; genus Porphyrio; species Porphyrio hochstetteri. The sequence continues at coordinate 64,400,812 of CM036905.1, read as the reverse complement.
CCACAAGCGGTTGATCAAGGATTTGCAACAGGACATTGCAGATGGAGTTCTGCTAGCAGAAATCATCCAGATCATCGGTAAGACCAGGGCTGAGAGAAGTGCTGCGAGCTGACTCCTTGCATGGGGGACTGTATATAATTCAAGTTGAATGTATTTAACAATAAGATGAACCCTGAATAATACAATTTGACTGGCTCCATATGTCTCTGATATTTGTGTGGTTCATCCTTGTCTTAATTAAAAAATACGTTTATGTGAGCATGTTTGGAAGTGGCTGTTTAACCATACTTTAAATGGCCAGAACTGTATCTTACACACTTTGAATTGTCAGAAATGAATGCTCCATTAAACCATATGTCTCCCATGTGTGCATTTTGTTAGTTGGACTGGCTCATACTTTCTGGGATGCCTTGAAACTGTATCCTGACCCTGCAAAGACAATTGTGGAAGATTTCATGTCAGCAGTTATTTTGCAGGGGCTGAAGAATTAGCAGCGACCTCCTTCGCACTTCCCCCTTTGCATGATTTGGCATGTGGAAGCAACTGCTGCTAACAAGAGTGTTGTTACTGTACGACTGAGCTTTACTTAGAAAGGAGCTCTGTGTCAACAAAACCCCGTGCACTTTATTGCTGTGTCTTTTCTGTTTTTCTCCTGGGTGTATTTTTTTGTTGGTTTTTTTTAGGTTTTGTGTTGGGTTTTTATTTTTTCCAAAGGGTGGAAAGTTTTATCTCATTGTTTACTTCTGCTTTTCTCCTCACTCTTTTTGTTTAGCAAATGAAAAGGTTGAAGATATCAATGGCTGTCCCCGGAGTCAGTCTCAAATGGTAAGAATAAAGTATATTTTTTGTCTGTGTTGGCACTTCTGCACTTTCCTAAAAAGCCTTTTTAATAATGATTGATTTAAACTGTGGTATTCTGTCCCATGTTTGCCATAAAGTCCTAACTCTCTTAGAGTGTTCTTGGTACTTTTTTTCCACGTGTGCTTAGTGTTTGTGACTTGATTTCTGCACTTTCTAATGTTGGGTCTTGAGGTAACCCAGCAGCAAAACTTCATCACTTCTAATTAATCCAGAACTGCCTTAGCAGACCTGTTCTTCTGATGATCCAGATAATTTCATTTAACTTCATTTTTAAGGGCAGTACATCCAAGAAAAAAAAAAATTAAGTAAGTGGAGTCTTAGTGTCTGGAAAACTGGTTTGATGAACAAGACTTGCCAAATTATTTTTGAATATAAATAGCCTTTTGGATTGTCCACTGTAATGTCCAGTTAGATGCACTGACTCCAAGACTTTCAGAAATAGCACTTTAGTCATATAGCTCTCTGAGCTATAGCTGGCAGCTGCTTAAAGACATTTTAGTACTCTCAGGCAAGAAGCATTTTTGCGACTGTGATTCATATGGAGCCTTATTAATCTTTTGCTGTGTTTATGGCTAGTCAACTCCATTTAATAAGATAAAGCCTCCTTATAAGGCTGTGGAACTGACAGGTACAAAAATCTGAGCCTCCGTAGCATCTCCATGCATTCCAGTCATGCTCCCTCATGCTGAGGGCTTTGCCTTTCTGTTCACATCCAAACTGTACATGAATAAGGTGCGTAATTGTGTAGCTGGCAAGGGTTGTGGAGTGCAGTGATTTGGACGAGCTTGCGTAATAGCAAACTGCTGAAGCTGAGCTTAAAAATGGAAATGGAGTAGAAAAAAGATTGCATTTTTTTCAGGGCATGGTTTAAAGGGGGGGGAAAGGCATTTGCATCTTTTTTCTCCAAACTGCAAAAGGTAGGAAGGAAAAAAATTGAGTACCACTGAAGTGAAGGATCAGGTCTTTTGGTTCTGACTTTTCAAAAAATGTGCAGGTTTAGAATATATTTTTTTCTCTTTGGCTTTCAGCTTTTTAAAACAGTCCATAGTAAGAATATATGCAATTTCCTTAATAATGGTTATTATTTTAATTACTCATATTACAGCAGCACCTAGTGGCCCTGGCTGAGAATATTGGGAACTCCAGTGCAGCACTCTAGTATTACAAGCGCAGATTGAGAGATAATCACTCTCTACTTTAATCACATTAAAACCTGCCATTCCAGACAGGCAGGGCAAACAAGAAGAGACAAAAAGCACAGAAAGGCGGTATGATTTCCCAAGGTGCTTAGTGACCATCTAGGATTGCTCGGGGACCCACCACTCTGATGTCTGTCGAGCTTCATTTCCATGAGAAAAAGCCGAGTCGCTGAGAAAACCATTCATGCCAGCAATGTTTGCATCTCCAAAGCAGTGACATCCCTGTATCTTCCCTGTCGATAGGTAAATCTTTATGTGGCATAAGGATTTCACCTCTAGGTCCACTGTGGTTATGGGGGGAAGCACAGTCAATGCACGCCTGTGGCCCAGCAGTACCTGTGGGAATCATTTTGTGTCTGTCTTCTTCCTCCTCTAAGCACATTTCTCAGCTCAGCCAGGCCAAAACTGTCTCAGGTGCTCTGTATCTCAAACCAGGTGCTTCGAGCACTTCTTTGCATCCTCATGTATACATCAGGATTTGCACAGTGCTAAGGCGTCACATTTAGCCACTTAGAAAAGGAATATACTTTTTAATCCATCCTTGATTCAATCTCTTTACTGTATTGTTTTATGTCTACAGTTTGATCAGATTGTTTTCCTGCCTTTTGACCTACCATTTTTACACTGCTGTTTTCTTCAACTGAGCTAGGGAATTTAAAAAGGACTGAAGCTGAAGTAGTCCAAACTTGTCAGTTTTCCTCTCAAAGCACCTCAGAGCCCCCAGGAACTGAGTCTGCTTTCCATTTGTCTCCTTTGGATTGTGCACTGATCTGGCCTAGCTGAGGGTGCTATCTTATTGCATTTTCAGGTAATTTCCCTCGGCCGTGCTCAATTTTGTTAGCCCACTCAGTTACTGATAGGCCAATTCCCTTCTCCTTGTAGCAGTGGACTCTGGGGTGTTTGCAATATGCAGAAAAAAAAGTGAGGGTGGTTGAAGCTAGTTTACATATTTGACATCTGCCAATATGTAGCAATATGTCCTGTCAGGATTGGTCAGAACATCAACCATCAAAGCAACAACAGTTGTGATATCCTATAGCATGCGTGTTAACCATTCATTCACTGCTTTCATTTAAACATTTTTAGTTTATAAACCTCAAGAATCCCACCACCCTATTCTTTCACATATGTTTTCATGATCCTTGCTCTCAAAACTTGCAATTAAGGACAAATGTTCTCTGTATTCATCTGCCATTTGATATCCTGCCCAGGAGGTGATGTCTAAGACATCGTAGTAGCTTTAAAGAAGCCAGAGAGCACTGACATGGATTGTCTGCTGCTGGAAACACTTGATATTCTCTGTCGATTGTACTGATAGCAATTCATAATTAATCACTACCAATAATCCCAAGTTCCATGCCACTTGCCATTTTGTTTTTCTCCTGCCAATGGCTTTATCTTTCAAGTGATTTTTAAGGCATCTTAATTCAGATGGTACTTTAATATGTAAACAACTTTAAAAGTTGATTTAAAATCTGTATGTAATGCTGCTTTCTTAGTATTCTTTTGGTGAGGTCTGTTGCAGTGTCTTGCAGTCCTGTGCTCATCTTGGCAGTGATACATTCAGTACTTGCAGACCAGCTGAACTGGCTCTGCAGGTCCAAGTTCATAAAAATTAAAACCTGTGAACCTCAGCAGCATCCAGTTTCTGCACAGTTAGCTTTACCAGGATCCTCATGGCTGTCATTACGCTCTCACATTTGATGCCACACATGGAATTTGAGAAGCAGAGGGCAATAAACTATTTCATATTCAAAACTCAGAAACTTTAAATAAATGGAACATTCAAGAGAATTGGCAAGATGTGTGTGTTTGCTGGGTAAATCTACTGTGGTAAAAAAAAATTTTGGCATTTCTTATGAATGGTTTTAATAAGGATTTAAAGCTATATGTATTATAATATATGTTGTTGGCTTGGTTCTGGCCAGGCCAGAGGTAACCACCCTGAGCAGCCAGCACAGGTGAGCTGAGTCAGCCCAAGCTGTTTCCACACCACCTGATATCACTACCCCATAAAAGGGGCTAGTCAGGGAGGGGGGCTCCTGGGTGCCTCCAGGGTAGTTCCAGTGTGGTTCCAGTGTGGCTGGGGCACCAGGGCAGTCCTTGCATCCCTGGAACACTCTGTTACAGTGGGTTGGTAAGGTACTCTGTCTTATCACTGGGTGTGAGTGTAATTTGCTCTGGGCTGTTGCTGTTCCCCTTTCATGGTGCTTTTGTCAGCAAACTGTCCTTATCCCAACCCATGGAGGCTCTGTCTGTTTCTCCCATGGGAGCAAGCAACATGTGATGCTCAGCCGCTGGTTGGGGCTCAGCCACAACAGTTGTCTGTCTTCAGTGTCATATAGAGGCCTCTTCTTTCCTTGCCTATTTTTTCTTCACAGCTCTGCATTCAAGGAGAAATATGGAGCTTCAGGTTTTTTTTTTCATCATCTCTTTCAATCCCTATAATGGAAAAAATACCACAATAATTTATCTCTTTTCCTGGTGTGAATTATTGCATAAATCAATTAAGGAAACCTAGAATAATCTTACTTTTAATGATAACGGTCTTTAAAGGGTTTATCTTTTGATGCAACAAAAAGCTAATTCCTTCCTGGCTGTTTTTTCTTTTGTCGTTGTTGTTTCTTTAATTTCTGATGTAAATTCCCCATCATTAGAAAAATCAGGATGTTAAGCAGTATGGGTAGAAAATATGTTATAAAGCTTTTCTCTAATGGTGCAAAGAGAAGGAATTAAGATTTTGATATGTTCAGAAATTAAAAAAAATATACTCTAAGATCTTCAGTGTTTGGTCTCTAAACAGGTCATATCAAACTTAGAGTAAGCATATGGAATATCAAATTGAATCCATCCTGGGGTTGTCAGGGAAAACGCAAGAGAATCAAAAAGTGTTGGACTGTAAATCTTTTTGTGGTGATCTTTGCAATGTTGTCCTTTGGAAAAATTCACAAAAGTAATGCTTTTGTTCTTTCCTCATACAGTTCATGGTGCTTTCAGTTGAATAAACAGTAAAATAATTTCAAAATAGTAAAAAAATTTCAGTATTTTTTTTTCAAGTAGATTTTTCCTTTACTGATTGATGTTGTCTTATTAGCTGTTTTTTTCTTCCTTAGAATTAGCTCTTGCTACTTCCCATGAGAACTGTCTATGCCAGTGCACGTCTATGTACAGAAGCATCCTTAGTTGTCAGTGGTAGCAGGGTTTTTTCTCATAGTTATTAAAGGGATGGAGAGACCCTTCTTGTTAAAAGGCTCCTGATGCCATTACTTGCCTTTAATGTAGGCTGTTTCTCATTTTGTCAGTCTTATCTTTGGCACAGTGCTCTACCAGTTCCTATAACCAAAGGTATGCTTCAAAGGTGATTTTTATAGTTTTGGATACAGACATGCAGCAGTCCAACAGAAGGAGTTGAGTTCAATAAAAATAAAGGTCTTGCTTACCACATCCTGGAAATCAGGGAGTTGGGAAAAGCTTTGGAGCTGTAGCACACTCACAAATGGATTTGAACATTCAGTAAGTAGTTGCAGTTAGCAGAGCTGACGCGGTCTTTGAGTGTGTAGCAGTGAATCTGTTATAAGTGGGAATTATTGTGACTGTGTGCAGCTCTAATAAGATCATTTCTGCAACATTGTACTTGATCTCATTAGCAGTGCCTTTAAAATATGTTAATAAATTGCAAATATTTCAGAAAAGAGCCACAAGAATGCCAGTGATTTTGCTATATTCTTTGAGTCTGAAGAAAAACTGTGTAGGTTAACGAAGTATGGAGTGAGTGAATGAGTCTCTGCCTAATCAGGCAACATTTTTTTGAGCGAAAGAACTTTTTATGACAAAGAAGTGTGTGAAGCCTGAAGCTGAAGTAGGACAAAGTGACCATGTCTATGCTGGTAGACATTTGCTTTGTAATTTCTTGGGTAGATGTCTTCGTAGTGTTTTTGTAGTCCCACAGAAGCTTCCCGTGGCTCCCTCTGGGCTCATGTGCTTGGGTTTTTCTCTGGAGGAAGCCAAGATTGTAGGGGCATGTGAGGTACATGCAGATCTCCTCTTAGCAGGGAGTCAGCCTGTGGACACTGGACCTGCTAATGTCAGTATCTAAGGATGAGAATATCATCATTAGCTGTGTCTAAAAATCGTTTGTGAAAAACAGTACAATTTTGTCTAGAGTAAGCATTGAAGGTTCTTCTAAGGCCTGTAGAATTCCATGTGAAAATGTGTGGGATATGGTCACGTAGAACTCTTTGAAGACTGGGAAGCCTGAAAAATGTTATCCCCATCTGTCAGGTGGGTCCAGGTGAGCTCTTTCTATTGGCACAGTGTTGAATCTTCCGGCTTTGCTGGTGACATCAACTGTATGGATTAAAGATAGACTTTCTGTGCTTTGGAGCAACTGCAGGTGAGCCTTCCACACAGGCCTGACACATTGAAATACATACAGAAATTTGGCTAAGTGTGGAATTATGGTTCCTTACATCTGGAAATTCAATCTAAGTCTTGAAAACTAATCCCAACTGCTTTCATGTGCAGGCCAGTTTCTTCCCACAGGGCCGCCTGCGCGATCCCCTTTTGCTTAAATCCTGACTGTCACCCCATGGCTGTCAGTGGATCTTCCCAGATTACACAACTGGCTGCAATATGAGTTTCATGAATGTACAAGGGACTAAGAAACTCCAGCTTCCTCTGCTGTGCAGGTTTGGTGTGCTTAAATGAATGGAACACAGGACAGTAGCCTCATTCCTGTATCTCCACGGTGCGTGCTTATGTACTTAGTATTCAGAATTTAAGTAAATAGAGCCTGAAGTAGGTTAGTTGGAGTGAATGTGCTTTCATGTGACTGGGTGTAAGAAAAGTAAAAATACTTCACTCTAAAAAGGAAGAGTGCCATTTGGCTTATCAGGCCCTCAGTAAGTTTTTATAAGTTGGTTGAAATAGCTATGGCATGGGATGGAACTACGGGCAAGGGATCAGTCATAAACTGTTTCTTGGAGATCCCCATAAATGCCTTAACTCATTAGGAATGGAAAACAAGGAACAACTGGTCAGTGTTTGTAAAAACACAGTCCATGATTCGCATCCCCCAAGGATCTGGGCTTGTGACTCATTCATTATGTTCAGGAATGATCTGGAAAAAGGCATGAATAGTAAAATGAAAAAAATATGCAAATTGTTACTCAGGATAATGAAATCCAAATCTGGTGGTGAAGCTGCAGAAAGGTCTTGCGATTCTGAATAAAGGTGTGTCGAACTCCTGTTACCCTTTACTGGTGAGATGATAACAGATGTGCATAGAGTTTCCTTCCCTGTCTGTTTTGGGGAAGGTGTGCTTTCCATGAGATAGGACAAGGCCTGAGAAAACAGCCTTACTTTGTACAAATCTCTGTTTAAAAATGTAGTCAGAAGGAATTGCTTCTGGCAATATGGGCAGGATAGAGTGAAAACCTCATTTCCCCCGTCCCCTGTGGTAGGGGGCATCTGGGCTTTGATAATGGAGTAGCCTTTAAGTGGGAAAAAATGAAAGTACTTTTAGAAAGGGATGACAAGTTCACAGCATGATATCTGGGGAAGTGATCTCAGTAAAGCCAGAGGAAATAAAAAGGTAATTAAAATTTGAACTCCTATGAGAGGCTTCCTGTGTTTATAGATAGGAAAGTGCATATTTTAGCTGTGTCACATATAAGGAAACTGCTAAACATAGTCATAGTGTGTGGGTGTTTGGAGGGGAGCAGAATTGAAGGATATGCCAAGATGTTAGGTAAAAGACTCTCTGGAAAGGGTCTGAGGAAGACTATGAGTTTTGCTTGCCTTGGCAACTAGTTAGATTATTTTAATTTGGATGAAAGTATGCAGATCTGGAACAGTGAAAGAGACAAGAATCTCTTTCCAGTGACACTATGCCAGTGTTCTAGATCACTGGCTGTTTGACATGCTCATATCAGGAATATACATACAGAGAAGTTTTCAAGGTGCAACAACAAAACTGGCATATAGGGGCCTTTTCCTTTTCTGCACAGCGTGTGTGCAGCCATGAGAAGGCAGGTGAGCAGGATTTCTTCTCCAGGTAAGCATGATTGCTTCTCCATTCTGCCAACTTCATGGCAATGCAGATCAAATGCCATCTTCTTGTGTACACTTAGCATGGGAATTTCAAGTATCATCTTGAAATTCCGATCTGCTCTGCACGTCCCCATCTCTTCCAGGTGTGTTATAAAGGACCTGGCCACACCGGTGGTAAGCAGGCATGTCTGTGTTACAGTAGCACCTTTCTCTTATGGTCTTCCTTTGATAAAGTAAAATACCCTCTTCATCCTGGAGACTCTTACCCTTGGAGCAGGCCCTGATCTACTTTAATTAAAAGTCTGCTATCTCCTACCTTGTAACAGTGGCAGTTCTGGACTGAAGCAGGCAGGACTAGTACAACTCCATTATGGGAGGATCCAGGGAGATGCTTGTCTGTGCAGAAAATTAAACTCTTCAACATGATACGTTTTCAGATTTCCTATTTTCTGATGGTTGTTTCAAGCAGACCATACAATTTTTCTTACTTAGCTAGCTATGCTGTCTAAGATTCCTCTGTATGTAGGAGATTTACGTGGAGTTCATACCCTCCCTGGGATTCCCAGGAAAAGTGGGGATGTATTAACTGTCCTTCTGAAGATGTTTTCTTGAACAACTCCTCTAATTTCCTGGGTGGGTTCAGAGTGCGATCTCCCCTTTGAGAACCAACCCCATTCCCATAACCAATGTTTATCCTCAGCTGTTCCAGGGAAGGGTTTCTTGGACATGTCTGACACATGCAGCCATGTGCAATGATACAGTGTACAATGTACAAGATGGCTTCAGAGCTTTTAGAATTTGTTGGGCATTTGCTAAATATTCAAGCTATCTCATTGAGGTCTCTTGTGTTTTCTTGGTTGATGATAAGAATATAACTAACATTAATTTTTATCTAGCTGTACTGTCCATGTTTATAGGACCTGGAGGCTCATTCCTGCAGTCTGAGAAATCTTGTGGCATATAATTCATATGTCCTGGAGCTCAAAGTAGTGAGAAATGGTTAACAAGCCTTCTGCACATGTATATGTGTCGCCACCTAGAAATAATGGGGATGAAACCTGCATAAGAGCCTCTTCCATGTGTGAGGAAGTGGCCCCTCTGTTGAACTGACATACAGAGCATCAGGTTATACCTATCGGCTTTTAATTTGCTCATGGCACTGACCATTTCAGAGAGTGAAATAAGCCCTTTCAGACTCTTGAATCATAAATGATAGGTGAAAGACAAAATTTTAGAAGCTGACCTATATGCCTATGGTCTCCCCCTTTTTTAGACATCAACGAAGCCTTTTTATGAACTTTTGTATGCCTTAGAAGGGGTGTTTTGTGTAATCCTGCATGCCACAGAATAAAACAATTCTCTAGCAGCAATGCATGTAGGTATGTGTACAATGTAATATACACATAGATAATGCAAATTGAAGAGTAATTACAGGAAGCAACATCTCCTTCGTCGGTGCAGAAAGGCAGGTTTGTTTATTGTTTGCAGATGGAATTAACTTGACACGAAGGCTAGAGTAAAAATGAAAATAGAGATGCATGACATCCCCACGCCCCCCCAAAAAAAAAGTATTAAAGGGAATGATGAGAGTCCCCCTAAGAATATGTTCTGGGAATAATTGTGACAATATGAAGGGAGGGGACTAAAGAAAGAAAAGAGGAAAAATTTCTGTAAGTGTAAGGCTAAAGATGCCAGTGATAAAAAAATGGTTGACATTCAGGGATGAAGATGTTAGAATTCTGGTTCCAAGTTTTGCTGAAAGGACATTTTTTGTTGTTAATAACCTAGCCAGTTTGGGTGAGATGAGAGGCGAATAGGTTTAGCATGGAACTGGCAGAGGAGGAATTCCAACTGCCTTTGTGAACACGCTCTAAAATTTCTAAAAACTCTAGAAATGGAAGAGAAAATATAGATGGGGTGAAAGCTAGACAGATGAGCAGAGTAACAGTTGCCTTTTTGTGGGAGACCAAATGTATTTTTATTTGGAGGGAAGAGGAAGCTAAGGAAAGGATGGGAGAATTGCTGCAAGTGTTAGATCTAGTAAAGCATAAAGGATGGGAAGCTTCATCCATCCTGCCTAAGGATGTTATAGGCACGGAAAGGAAAGGGAGGAGAAAGCAATCAAATTGTCACTTTTTACATATGATTCGATTCTGGTTTGGCTTTTTGTTAGACCTCTTTATTGTGTACTGAAACAAGCAGTTCTCTTTACATCCAGAGAAGATCTGAGAACATTAAAAGAACCACAGGATTTATGACAATCCCTCTTCACAGAACAGCTCAGCATTACTCACTGGCATCAGGCAGCGAGATGCACATTCCCCTGAGTCACTCACATTTGACTGTCTGAAGTCATAAAAGAAAATGCCACAGGAACACATCCTGGGTATTTTCTTACTCTGCTGGAAGAAGTACATTATTCATGAAGTATAAATCGCATGCAGCTATTAGCCTTTTTGTTTAGGCTTACAAAATCCGTGTCCTATTAATGCCTGGAATCACATGAGAATAGCTCATCTAGATGTTAATGAAACAATCATGTCATGAGAAGTACTTAGACTGTGATCATATCAGTCTTCATGAAATCTACTGAGAGGTTAGGTCAGGGATAGGCTTGCTTGATTAGGGGTAGAATTAAGATTATGCACATTTTACTTCCACAGACCAGTATTGCTGGACAAAGAAATATCTTTTAGTTCCTTAAAATGGACTAGAAACAGCCCTTCCTTAAATCTATATATGGAATATGCCAGTACTTCGATCTCTGAGTCATACCCCATCTCTTTTCCCTGTCCCTCAGCTCTGTTTGTCAGGAACTTCATTCAGTCAGAAACTTAGTCCTTTATTGGATTACTCCTGTGTTGGGAGGATAAGCATAGATGAAATCCTGGAGTACTTGATATGTGAAGACTAGTGAGTGTTATACTCTGGAGTACTGTTTGGTGAGACATAGTGGATGGTCTCTCCCCTTTCACCCCAAACTGTAGTTAGCTTTCTACCCTGTTCAATTTTTTTTGTCATTCCTCCTCCCCCCAAAAAAGTCATGCGAGCATTCCCTGAAGTTTTGGAATTGATCAAATATACACTTGTGATACAGATCCTTAGACAAAGAGATGATGACTAGATGCCCTTGAAACCTCCAGTAATAGAAATGCACTGAAAAGCTTTAAGGCAAACATGCAGTTAAAATACATCCACTCAAATTGACTATGACATGCATTTTAGAAAGCACCTGTTGGTTATAGTCATTAATACATTTTTTTTTTTTCCCAGGATAGCAGCAGCAGGATTACAGTAAATATGTGTGCTTCATGATGGTGTATTTTTATCATCTTCTATAGGAAGACTATGTTATAAATACTAGGAATGTCTAGAATGTTTACTGGATTTAAAAATAGGGACCAAAGTGCGTGATGTTTAGCTGAACAGCAAAAATGCATATTTAAGCTTTGCAAGAAAATAAACAATGTCTCTGAAGTGGTTTTATTTTACAGAATATCCAAACAAGGCTTTTTGGTAATGTTGAGACTTTGTCAGCTTTCTAGATTTTTATCAAATGTCTGATTATTTTGGAACTATGGCAAAATGCCAGTTCTGTTATGGTTGTAGTTGAGGACTTAGTTCTATTTAAAGATTTTTTTTTTCTAACCACTCCCTTTTCAATACTTCTGCTTAGATTGTCTTATGATTTTGTGTGCCGCCTGTTTGTTAGGGAAGGTTTTTGCTCCGTGGGTTTCCTCAGAGAGGTAGACTTTTCACAAAAGAGCGTTTCGTAGCACTGGAGCAGAGTCCTAAGGCCTCTCAGTCATTCTTCTTTCTAAGATAATCTGCCAGTGCCTGCCTTGAAACATGGTGAGTTCTGCAGCTTTGGTTACACGTGAGGCTCTCAGGAAACAATTTGGGCATGTGCTTTGGTGTGTAGTGCACATACACATGGATGTACATCCGTGTGAAGTACCTTGTGTGTTTCTGACGAATCCCTGATGAGTTTATACACCTTGAAAGGTGTTTGACTCTGCCTCTCATTTATGAAGGTTTGTGGGAGCTTTAGAATTCTGGGAGCCTTGACGAGCCCTTGTATTTTCTGGACATCTTTGGGAGTCTGAGATAGCTCTGGCAACTCTAGAGAGGAGTGGTTGCTTTCTCTACTTGTAGAGGGAGTCCAGATTAAGTTTAGGAAAGAGGTATTGAACATAATTTTGAGATTTAAGCATGGAGACCTGCAAACAATAAATGAGGCCACACACCAAGTATGAATGTAATCATCGTTTATTTGGTTGGGCGGGGAAATCCAACTACTGGGCAGATGTTTTAGTGGAGATACAGGAGCTACACAACTGTCCCTAACATGCTGTCTGTGGTGTAATGTGTAAAGCAGCAGAGGGTGCCAGAAAGCAGTAAGTTGTTTCTTAATTAATGGAAAAGGATTGTAACTAGCGGTATTAGGGTGGAACAGGGTTTTCATTGTGAATTCCGCTGCAGAAGGGAGGGAAGAAGACATGCTGCTTGTGATTTTAAGCACTCACATGTGCTTAAAATTAAAATAACCACAGCCCAACAAATTGTCAAGCTTTTGGTGGCATTGTGTGGAACGTTATGCATAGTGACAGAGCTTTTCGGTGAATCATCTTTTAGTGGCTATGTGTACCCAGTATTTCAAAGCTTGGCTCTGTAGCGAAGAGGATGCAAGACAGGAGGGTAATAAAGCACAGAATGTCCCTGTGATGTAGTGTATTAATTACAAACCAACATGGTAACTAGAACTCTCCTCTCCTTCTGCATTTGTAATTGTTAAAGTCATAAAAAAAGAGGACTTGACAGCTTCCCCCTGCTCTCCTGCTGGAAAGTAAAATACCAAAAATGGGAAGCCAGGTAGAGCTTTTTCAGCAATACTTCATTACTTCCAGAATATGATACAGTTACAGTGTTAGAAAACGAAGGGAAAAACCAGAAAGTAGATGCACGCTGAAACTGCTGTGATCAGTCCAGATGTCTTTTTCTCATTCTGCCCTTGATCTTTGCTGGAACAGGAGCTGCCTACATCTGCTGCAGCTAAGCGCTAGCCTGTTTCATGGAAAGGATGCCAAATGTGCTTGATTTTACGGTGTCTTTTAACAGAGTGACCATTTTGGAGTTCCTTGACTTTTATGCTTGCTAACCCATCTAACCTTGAGCTTTTATTTGGCAGTAATTATACTAAAATAATAAACTCCTCTTTGAACCTTGTTGCAAATCCCTTCCCTCTACAGCCTCTCCCCCAGTGCCCCATTGCAGGCACACGTGAATGAGCACGCAATGCTGCCTCAGAGCAGTGGTCCATCAGGTCAATATTCCCCTCCTGAGAACAGCAGTGTGAGTGGTGACCCAGGGAGAACAAGTGACCCTGGCAATTTGTTTGGTCCCCTCTCTTCCTCCTTCAGTGTCTATAGTTATTGTATTTGGGGTGGGGTGTGGGAATAATAGAGCATATTTCTTTGCCTGTTCCTTCAGTATTCATTTATGCACAACTGTTGTGGTCACTATTTATTCCATGAAATGTCAAAATGAATCACCCTGGATTTCTCAGGAAAAAAAGTTGTGCATCTTCTACAATCACGGACATAGCCAGGGGACTGAGTGCAGAGCAGTTAGGCAGAGCTGTAATTGCCATCAATATAAAAGCCTTATCTGCCCTGCGGTCAGGCAGCCCATGGATCTGACCGAGCTGGAATGGCGTGAGGTACTATTGGACAACTGAAACTCTGTGTTAGTGGAGATTTTGGTGACATTGAGCTGGATTTAAGTACTGATGTTTACTCTCAATATAAACCCTGTTGCAGCTGGTGACCCTATTATAGGCAATGCTATTAAGGTACACAAAGGTAAGTGGGCTTAAGCTAGCAGTAGAACAGGCAAGTCATCACAAAGGCTGCTTATTTCAACAGCATTAACTAATCCCTTCTCATGTAAAAGCACTTATCAGGTTAATTAAAGAAACAACAAAAAGAAGATTTTTTTTTTACATAACTATCTGTTTAAATCCACTGTGACCTGAAACTTAATACACAAATAGTTAGAATACAGTACAACCGTTCTATTTCAGCTGAAAGAAATAGTATAAATCCAGTAATCTATTTGGCAGCTTTCTGATGCACAGGAATTATTTAAAATACTCCGAGTCTGAGGAGTCTGCTGACCATATGATCAACAGATGATGATATGACATAAATCAGAGCTACACTTATTTTAAGTTAAACTTATTTTAAGTTGGCCCAGTGTCTGGATATGAATTAGTCTGGGCTGGGGTCAGTTTCAGAGTCAGTCCAAGATACCTTTTTTTTAATGTTAGTACTTGATTCAATCTCACAAACTGATCACAAGTAATTTCTGCTTTTTGAAGAATTTATGTACATTTAAAGCATTTGTTTACCTATGTAGTTCTGTAGCAATTCTTTTAGGTGACATCCTGACCAGCACCAAAACCATAAAGTCCCATTGAATCTGACCAGTCTTCCTGAAATAGAAATATGTTTGCATTTTAGTTTGTAGCTTTGGGCATTCTTTAACTCTATAATAATTAGAATATGCTTCGCTTGTGCTTGTGTTGTCAGCTAATTGGAACCTTGTTTTAATTATTCATACCTCTTGATTCTTCAGAGTTTCTTTGGAATTACAATGAGAGCGTACCAATGACATTTTCCTCTTGGGAAAAAATACCACAAGAATTTTCTTTGTCCCAGGGTTTCTAAGCTTCAGAGCTGAGACCTATTTGCACACGAAATAAATAATAGTTCATGAAGTTAGGTAGCTACAGTTCTGCATAGTCTAACTGCACACGTAGCCAGCTAACCAGCATCCCAGTTTTGTGGGCTGTTTTGCCTGTCACTCACAGATTTTCTCTGTAATTCTTCCCAATAATAGCTTTAAATTTTAATTTTCTTTTTTTTTGTAAAAGCTCTCTGTTCATGGGCAGATCAGCGGCAGCAGTCCACAGTATGCATATGTGCAAGGGTGTCTTCACAGCTCTTGTATACATAAGGCTTCTATTTGGATTTCTTAGCATAAACAGTTTTGAAAGATTTATATTGTTATATCATATAAATTAATGTATTCGAAGATATGTGTCACTCCAAAGCCCAGTAAATGCTTATTTTTAAAGTAATACTGCCTGTATTTTGGAACTGGAAAACACTTGGATAGCTATTTAAAACATTGCTTCCTCCTGCACTTCACACTTCATTGGCTACAACTGGAAGTAAAGTGACAACAAGCAATAAGTGCTTGCTAAAGCCTCCTTTTGTAGGCTTCAGCAACTCTGATGTTTCTATTACAGCATTCGGCTAAGAAGTCAAGACAAAAAAAATTAAAATCCTGGTCCTATTGAACTGAAAAGCAGATAGCCCATTGCCTTCCATGGTTCCAGGTGCTTTTATTCTCCTTGCTGGAGAATCTCGACACAAGGTCTTAAGAAAGCGTGGAAACCACTTCCCATGGTTATTACCATATAGCAAAGAGATAGGTGACTGTGAAGGCTGTTCATAAACATGGCATGTAAACATATACAGCATACTCATTTTATATAATGCTAAACATGGAATAAAATACAACACTCAGGTACACTAGCAGAAATGGAAGCTGGAATCTGAGTATTTCCTATCATCTCTATAGCTTTTAAAGCTTTCTGGTTTAATTTGAGTGGTTTTAATAAACTGTGGCATCAGCATCGATTTTGTTTCTTTGGAATCTTTTTTTCTTTAGTGCTTAGACCAATTTGAATTAGTAATATGGAAACTAATGTAAAGGAAAACCAGGGACTTCTGTTATGTTCTCTCCTGCCTATATCTACCTGAGGACTTGAAGTTCCAGCTGGAGGATCAGCCATGTAACTTTAGACCTGAAGAATCTCTGGACTGTACTTTCAGAAGCTGCTAATAACAAGCTTTTATAATTTTTCTTTTGATGAACCCAGTGCTCTATGAATATTTTTCAGGGTAGTATGCAAAATACATCTAATTAAAAAAACAACCAGAATGCTTGTAAAAATTGTAAGGCCAGAAGGATAGGAGCAAGTTGTCAGTGTGTCTCCCACACAAGCTGTAGCATCGTGACCTCTGGTGTAGTCAAGAGGGGGATTCAGAAAGCACCAAGTGCATGTGGATGGGTTTGATTTGCAAAGCTCAAGAGATGCAGTGAAATGCCCGATAATTTACCTGTTTACTTCTCTTTTAAAAGTTTCATCCCATCACTGGTCGTAATTGCCCTTATTTCTAAAGCTGCTTTTTTTGATGAGCTAAATGAAGTTGCTATGTACTAAACGGTGCTGAAGGAGAGAACTGGAATGCTTTCAAAGGTTTAATTATATCTAGTAAATGAACACTCTGTTGTAGACTCTGTTTTGACCTAATGGAGAGAAACTCCTCTGTTTTAAAGAAGCATGCATTTTCACATCGCCTTCCAATTGGAGGAAGTTGCCAAGTTCCATAAATATTTAGACGCTGGTACCTCGCTGGTTCAGAAGCGTTGCAGAGCTAAAATGATTGTAGACAGGCTCACTGAAGTGATGCATGGCTTTAAAAACTACTGTGTTTAAACAGAGTTCCTTCTATCATTGCCTTAAAAAATGTCCTCTCAGGGTAGTGTTTATCTTCAATTTTGGGCTCTTAGTGCATGTATGCACTCTTTCATGGTGGCCATAGGCCTGCAGAGATGAGAGCACTGAAGTGTAGGGACTCACTCTGAGAAAGAACTTTTGCCTAGTCTTTCCTTTTCATCCAGGCTGCTGTGGAGACAGATTTCGGCTTTCTAAGAAATTCAGGCAAGATACTGAAATACACATGATTTTCTGAATCCAAATCTAGAAGTCTATTCAGGACTAAATCCAACACTATGTTCCAATCACAAATCCAACGCTTTCTTGTCACGATTTTTATTGTAGTGGCCCAAAAGCACTTTGGAAATCACCATCGTTGTATTTTGTGCTTTACAATGTCTGCTGTAGAGACTACTGTATAGAAATGGGTAGGGCCATTGCAGGCAAGGCACAGAGGGAAGATTGGGTAAGAACGGAAGACAAGAGAAGCAAAATCACATCGTTATGTAGATGGACAGACTAAAATTTTACATTCTTCTCTTATGTGTTTTTTTGGGTGTTTGTGGATTGAGATTTTTGGGGTTTATGTGAAAGTGACCAGCAGATGTTCATAATGATCTGCTTGGCAATTTAGAAATTATGATTAGGATTAGTGCTTTTATTTAAAACAACTGAATTGTTCATGAACTTGATGTGTACCAGCAGAAACAGCACCAACCACATTATATTTGGCCTTACAGAGATACCTCGTATACACCTGGGCTTTCCAAGCACCAAGTCAGGGGCTAGGTGGAAAACCTGCAAGACCAATTATCACTTTCACGTTCCTGACAGGACTGACAATAAAACATGCCAAAAGGGATCCCTTTCCCACTGTATCATTTTCTTAAAAACAATACACACCCTGGCTCATACTGTGACCTCAGCAGTGACCTCATACATTCTTTTATCAGCAGGTCAGTACATAAGTCTGTTGAGTTCTCCAAGTATTTGAGAAGTTAATTTGTTTTCACATTTCTGGGTTTACTGGTCATATTTCGTGTTTGGAGTGCGTGCTGGAAGAATTTGACGTGCATGTTCCTTAGTATCTATTGAAAAAGGAAGTGGAAGGTATTTCAGTTTTAAATAATATCATCATCCTTTCCTCAAAAAATAATAATTAAATAACTCCAGCATGATTTCCTAAAAATTTTTGCCTGGGAGGCCTTCTACATACCACTAGTTATTATCCTCTAAGGGAAAAATTCTCCCCAAATTCCTCCAGCAAATCAGTTTTTAATTTGCATAAATGGCCTCTTACTGCAAAGTTAATGCTGAGTTTGGAACAGTTTTTTGGACTAATGTTACAAAGTTCACTGGTAGTTATTTTCATTAAATGCTCCTTAAATTATTCAGTTGCAAATAATGAGGAGTTAGAAAAAAATTGGAGCCAAACATGTGTGCGTGTCAGTGTCTTCTGCTTAACACCCTGAAACGCATTATAATTTCCATAGGAAAATGGAATGTGCCTTGCATCTGGATGAGGTAACAGGCCACGTGCAACAGCAAGTCAGCAGAACACACTTAGCATCTCCCAGCAGGACTGCTAACACCTGTTTTATCTGGGTGGGTTTTCCAATTTACACCACCCACAGAAACTTGACATTGCCTTCCAGTGTAGTTACCAAAAAAAAAATCATTGCAATAAGCTATCATGCTAGGAGCTCATGAGAAAGACATTATCTGAACATAAATAACATGATTTTAAAGTCTCATGTCGTCTTTGTACTTTTGCAAGTTTTACCAGAGAGCTCGTTTTGCTCCTTATTTTCCCCTTCTTCAAATTCCCCCGGTTTCTATATGGTGAACTGAGAATTTCTGGCAAACTTCACCCACTTTTGGTAGTCTTTGGTCGAGGGAACAGTGCAATCTTGCACAGGGACAGCAAATTTGAAACCACAGAGGTTCCTCAGTTGGGTCACTGTAGGTTTTGCTTTACTCTGGGCTGGTTTTTTTCCCATTGCATTTAGTTCATGGTTTGGGAGAATTTGGGTATATTCTTTGCCCTTCAAAGTGTCCTCATTAAGTCGTAGTAGTAAAAATTGTTCTTTACTGTGTAGTAAGACTACGTGCAGTTTCTTCACAGGGAATCTTGATGGAAATGTAAGACTTAGTCTTGCTCAGTAATAAAAATCTCTTAGTAATTTAGTATGAACACACATATATATGTTAATAAGCATACCCAATTTTAAATATGCAAGAGACAAGAAAGCAGATGGCTTGCCTTCAGATGTGTTAAGCTAGTTTGACCTGTGTAATATAAAAAGAAACCAGGCTGCTCGTTAGAGGTCAACTGTAATGCTTGTTAAATCAGCCCATAGGAATTTATCTCACATTGTTCCCTTTCAAAGTCTTTAACCCTACTCTTTTGTTCTAGCTATGGTAGAGGTATGTTTGAGAGAAAAAGTGTTTTCTGCAGCAGGATTCCCCCTTTTGGAATGCCTAGGAATCAGCTATTGTGGATAACATACAGTGATACAGTGTAGGGAAAATCCTACAACGATTGTGTGACAGCTTTTCACAGTAAACAGGCAAATCGACAACAGTGCCAAGTTGAATGGAGCACATGGCATAGAAGGTTTTACTTATAATGACTGAGGTTAGTGATTGGTACTTTTGCAAATAATTAAAACAAATCTTCCCATCTGTTGTAACAAGTAAATCATAATTGCTTACTTTTTTACAGATTAGACCCATTTTGTCCTACAGAATATGTACAGTTATGAAGGCGTTGGGGATTTTTTGAATGTTTTAATTGTATTGCCCTTTTCAAAGTTTTCTTGCGAGGTCAGCAGAGCTTTAGATAGGCCAAACATATTGTTTTCAAGTGGTGGATGATGGGATTCTCCTCACTGAATGCTTTTTCAGTGGTATTTAAGAATCACCAGGACTCCCAAACACCAGTGAATGTGTGATGTCTGATGAATGGATAGGAGGGGAGGATAAAGACATTGGACTTAGTATAGCAGTTTTCATCTGGAAAGATGCTTTTGACTTCAGATGAAACTCCTTGGTGTAAGCTGCCTATCAGAAATGGGAGCTTGGTCCCAGTACTCAGCCTGATAAAATCACAGTACATATAGTCACGCACAGTGCAAGGGTGGTAATAGGTAGAATATCAGGCTGTGTATCCAGTTACCAGTTTTTTGAAATGAAGAGTTCTTTGGTTGTTTGATTTTTATTTTTTGATGAAGTAGGCATTGGATCTGTGCCGGTTTTGTACATGGTAAAAAAGCTGAATGTCCACCTGCCTGGTTTATGAAGTCTGTTTTTGTTAAATAATCCTACTGTAAGACTGAGGATAAAAACATGTGTCAGTATAGGACTGCATGCATATTCTCTTTGTATCTCTATCTTGTAACTTCTATCCCTATGCTTTAAGGAGAAGCAAACCAGGAATACAAACTAGTGAAACCAGCTGGGAATAAAACCCATAAGGAACTAAGTTACAAGGCAAACCAAAAATCTGGGTGTTTCCCACACCACAAGTGAGTCGTCAACAAGTCACAATGTGTGCAATGGATGAGTCAATTAAGGACAGAAAGCGAAACAAACTTGTCCTTCTCAGTCTTTGAGAACAGCTTTAGATGGAACAGGTTGTGCAAGTCTACCTTTGGCCAAAAAAATAGACCTGTGAGTGTGTGAGAGGAATCTGTGAGGATGTACATGACCAAATGTGATACTGTTCTCTATTAGGCGAGCGAAGAGCAGAGTTGAGTCCATGCCTACCTTGAAATATTTTCCAGTTTCTTCCTGAGCATTCTATATAACTAAGTCTGCCATGGACAGTTTCATTCTCTCACCAGCTCCAACACGTGCACCAAAAATCCTTTTATCTGCATCTGAAGGCATCTCAGCTGCTTTCCTGAACCTTTGTTTTTTTCAGACCCTGCAATTACAACAAGGTCACTGTCTTGTCATTGACTAAGAAAGTAACCATAACTCAAAAGCTACTGTGTCTCCTTCCATGCTTGGTTCACATGAAAGTCAGGCAACTAGTCTCTGTCTTACATTTTTTACTTTATTCACTTTCTGAAGCGTATGGTCTGTAAATATTTAGAGTCAAGGATGCTACCTGTAAGCCTTAAATTGTATTATTATTTGATTTTGATTCTCCTAGTGCTACAGAACATGATTGAGAATGAGCTGTGTGGTAACAATAAATTATTTCCAAATTCTGCATTAATTTGAATCCACTGACCTCCGCAAATTCTGTTAGTGATGAATATCCATGGGAAAAAGAGAGTCAAGTGCACATCTCTTAACTCAGGTTAAAACTGAGGAAATTTAGGAAGAGATCTGGTAAAGTGCATTTGAAATACAGCTACTGCGACACAGATTATTTTATGCCATAATACTAATCTCGAAGGAGTGATATTAGTACTGAAGAAAGCACAGTGTATACTGATGAGTTGTGTGTAGTTTCTGTGCTTTGGAAGGTGAGTCTATATGCGACTCTCTAGGTTTCTGTGACAGAGGATTTCCATGAGTCCCTAATCAGCCATCAGCAACATCAGAAAGCTTCTAGAGAGCAATTTTATCTGGGACTTTGGGTCATGAATCAGAACATCAAAACACACACAGCTATGGAAGGTAGTGCTGAATGAAGTGTTAACAGAAATTACTGTTTTGCTTTTACTGCCAGAGTATTTTAGGAGCATATATGTAGAGAAAAACTAATAATAATGTGTCGTTGCTTGTAAGTGTCCCATTCTTTAGCAGTGAGAATCTGCCTTGAAGCCAGCAAATAGCAACTAACTTGTGTATGTGCCTAGATGTTCTTGTAAGCTATATTGTCATTAACTTAAAAAGAGAGAGTCAGTCAAAACCAAGATATTTTTCAGAGCTTCTTACAAGTACAGAAAAACACAATGCTGTGTTAGTCATCATTACTTGTCTTCTGAGCATCCCACAATTAAATTTATGTTTGGAAGTGAAGAAAGTGGTGTCTGCCAGACAAAGGAGATGAAAGCTAATCTTGGTAACAGCAAAAATGATTATAATAAATAGATAAATTCTGTATGTTGAGTCACTGGTGAGTACGATCCCACAAATGAGCTCTTCCTGTAAGTCTGCTAACTGCTGGTTATTAACTACTACTGTTAATCTGCGTGCAAGTCCCACAGTCTGGTTTAGTGATTTATTTCTGTCAGTAACATTTCAAATAACTTCCAGTCAAAAGCAGATCACCCGCAACTACGCAGTGTAATATATTGCAGCAGATTTGTAGTGTATCCATGTCATGTTTTAATAGTGTCACAGTTGTGATTATGCTGCTTATTTGTACATCGCCCTTTGGACTATAACTCCTTAAAATGTGAGTATAGGAATATCTTGGGGCTCACTAATATTTCTGGTGCAAGTATTTCAGGTGATTTTTCATAATGCTGTGTGTATGGACAATATGAAAAGGATTTGATTTATGAAAGAAGCTTAATATATTGTAACTCAGTAGGCTTGTTTTAGAAAGTGTGAAAAGGTGTTAACTACCTAATCTTAATTCCTAAATTATCATCCATTTAGCTGAATTTGTCTGGAGCTGAATTTCAGAACTGGACATTCTGTTACTGAGTTTTTATAAGGAATTGTCAGAGATAGGTGTGGGGGTTTTTACCTCTGAAGAGCAATTTTGTGTAGTATTGATTGATTTTCAACACAGTTAATTGAATAACTAAGTAGACAAACGTCTGCAAGATGGGGAAGGTTTGTCATAATTAATTCTTTATCCCATTTATAGGTTTTTAATGTTTTTAATGTTGCAGATCTGCTGTTCATCATACTGCACTACTTCCACTCTCAAATCTTTAATATAAGTGCGTTGGAACAAAGAAAATTTGGGGCTTGATAGTGATGGGGAGCTGTTCAGCAGCAGCCTGACTATGACAACATCTACCTGTACAATTTGTGTCTCTTTTCAATATCTAGATATGTAAGATTTGGAGTCAATCTGTATACCCTTGATTCTGTACTGTAATGAACTTTATTGTCTGGAACAACACTTTGTAATTCTGATGATACTGTTTGTGATAATGACAAGCACCAGCTCTGTTATAAACTGGTACTTTTTGCAAACAAAATTCACTACAAAACTGTGGGCATATGTAAGATACAAAATTTGTCTGGCGTCTATGTTAAGTGTTACACTGCAAAGTCTCCAGCCCTTGATATATAAGCAGGTGGAGCTCCACATATGCAGTGTCAGCTCTAAGGAGAGTTTACCCCAGTGTGTAATAACCCCACCACTAACTACTTAAATAAACATGGACTTCAGGGATTCATACCACTCTTGATTGAAACAGTATTGAGGAGTGGAAGCTGCTTGAAATCTCTTGGAACTTTTTTAATTGCAAAATTACTCTCATCTGTTAGTAAGTTTGAATAAAAAGTGTTTGGGGCTGCTAGGGTTTGAGTTCAAAGAATAACTGTGGTTTCCCAAGGCAAGAAGTAGGTAATTAAAACAATGTTTAGACACACACTGAAAGCTTCAAAACGGGACAACTTTAAGGCTAATGTTTTCTAGACTAGGGAGGAAAGAAAGTGAAATTAACCCAAGAATTTATTAACTCATGTCTCACTGAATCTTCCTGAGAGTTGTATAGCAGCTGCAATTATTATCAGAAAATTGATTGCAAGGGTTATTTTCTGACATTTGCAGTGTATTATGTGGCTGTGAGCTGCCACACCAAACTTGCTCAATTCACAAGTCAAAACAAGACTTTATTATAAGGCTAACAGTGCAAGCACAGTCTATTGTCTGAAAGTCGGCCACTGTTATTGCTTCATGCTCCACCACCAAGAGGGATGACTTTGGACTTAGGGCTTCTATTGCAGTTCTCTCGATGAACCATGAAGCAAAACAGAATTTGCTTTGTAATTCTGGAGTATATTGAGTCATTAGCGTTAATTGTAATGGCTAGTTTTGTGTAAGAGTTTGAGATGTGACTTTAAAGACACATGCTGTAGAAATAGACACGTAAAGTAACCAGGTACCATTTCTGCAAGATATTTTTCACCTTAAATGATGTTAATGTTGATGTATTAAGCTTACTATTTACTAAATATTCTGCAATGCAGGTAGTTGAGATGTTTTCAAAACACATTAATGTTCAAATGCTCCCTAATAAATTAAGTTTGGTTTATAGCTGTGGTCTCCTGAACTACTGCAGAGGGCACAGCCCCATTGTGAAAAATGTCTTGGTTACATGAAGAGGTCTGTTAGGAAATATTATTTCAGTTATTTGGAGGTGGATGCTACTGATGTCAGTCTGATTTTATTTTTTTTTTTTTCCCTTTGGCTTACAGTATTTAGTAGTAGTGCGAAATTTCCCATCTTTGAAGGGGTTGGTTCTGCATTATGGTTGATTGGAAAGTTCAAAGAGGCACTCAGTTATATAGCTAATATCCAAACAAATCTTTGTTTCTTTTAAATTCTTTGGGACAGGAAAATTTCCATTCAAATTGTTTTCTTATGTAGTTGACACTGTTTGAAGGTTGGGCAGAAATACTCTCATCTTGTGCCTTATTTTCACGACTGGTGCAGGGGGGTAGTTGGAGGTCAGGGCTGGCTCAGCCCAGTGCCTTGCCATTGCTATCAGGAGTGGCACCAGCTGCCTGTCCCTCCTTCCCTCCTCCCCTTTCCTCTCCCAAACCTTGCTCAGGCAGGGACGCACCCTCCCCTCTGCTGACTCCTGCACTCATCTGACTGCATGGGAAACCGGACTGACTAAAACACGTTTCCCATTTTTGCTGGGTGAGTTTTCTACACGGAGCCAGCTCCTGGTGTGTGCAGAGAAGCGCTGAGGCCCAGCAGAGGCGGCAGCAGCAGGGCCCTGTGCCGGGGAGGAAGAGGAGGTGAGGAAGAAACAGATCTTCCTGTTTTAGCTGCGGTCAGTTTTCAACTGATCTAGCTGTCTCACATCTCTTATAAAATGACCTGGTTTATTTGGGTTTTTTCATGGTCTAAAACTACAGAAACCTGTAAGAAGAGATTCTGCAATTGCTGTGCTGGGCCAGAGTGGGAGTAACCCCATTGATTTTAGGGTGGTTATTCCACATTAACCATCATGCACATTGATCTGTCTGACAAACTGATACATGGAAGCTTAATGGGAAACCCCAGTTGGGGAGCAACTTTAGTGTTAGCTGCAGAAATTGGTTTTTTTTTGTGGTTTGGGTTGTTTTTAATTGATTCAGATGATAGATTATTTTTAAGTCCCTGTAAATTGTAGCATGTCCGTGAAAACAAGTGCTTGAAAAGACTTTTTTAAAGATGTGGTTGCTAATGCTTTAGAGCTTATTGTCCTTACAAAACACATATCTAAAAATTTTAAGTATTTGTAAGTTTATAAGTACTACCTGTGGATCAAGACAGTCTGTGTGAGCTTGTAATATATTCTTCTAGGGCCAGTAGTAAAAAGAGTGTTTATGTTCCTTTCAGCTAACGTAATTTTCTGAGAATAATGGCAGAACTGCAGTCCTAGAAAGATGACAATAATAAAAGGCCCTCCTCTTAAGTGAGGAAAGATGCTGCCAGGAATCAAGTAGCTTTTATTCAGGGAATGAATTTACCCCTCATGTTTTGATGGTTGTAAACTGTTGATATGAGGTACTGTAAAATGTGTAAACATTCAAATAAAATGTTTAGGTGCATGGACTTGATCTACTGCAGGCTTATGTATTTGGTGTTGAATATTCCTATTTTCTTTTAATGTTTTCCAATGGAAATAGGTCTTTAAAATATATTGTTAAACATTTTGTTTTTGTTGACCTAATTACATTGAAAAAAATCCGTCAACTTAAAGCAATTATTTTAAAATAAAACCTGTTGAAGGCATTTGACATACAACACCTCTCTATATGTAATTTTTCCGATTTCATAGCAGCATATTTTTATACAAACCTGTTTATTAGTGAAAAGATTTTACATTTACACCTGGATATTTCCTTCACTGATCCTTGGAGGGCTGGGAGAAGCAGCTAAGGATGGTGACTTGAGAACCTTTTGGAACCTTCTGGCTCCATAATATATTGGAAATAGACACATGAAAGGAATTTAAATTAATTTTGTGATTGTTTTAGGGGCAGAAGTTTTATCCTTTTATTGATCTACATTTCAGCTACATGTTCTTCTCTTAGCTAAAGCTCTCTGTGGTAGTTGCAGGTTTCTTCTAAAACACCAACAGAAGTCAGCACTGTGTCCTTCACTAAGCAAGCAAGCACTCTTCAGAGAACCATAAACATTTTATAAATTCAAATATTTTGCTATAAAATTTGAAGGAAAAATCCCCAAGAGAAGAATTCACTGCTGTGACAACATTGTCACAGAATTCTACATCATCCCAAGGAAATACCTGTGCTAGCACATTTGTTGGAGATTTCTGCTAACATTTTTTAGTTAACTCAGTCACCCGCATCACCAGACCTATACTCGGTGTCTGATCCTCTGTGGATGCTTTCATTGCCGCTTGCTTGTAGCGTATAAAATCCAGTTTTATGTTAAGTAGGTGGGTTGCTGATTTGCCAGCATGCCATTCTGGATTGGGCATTTATGAATTGTTTTTAAGCACCAAAGCGGACAATGAAAGCTTTATATCAATTCCCCAATTAGCAGTAATCATTCTTGTTAAACTTTGGTAAAGAGCTGCAGTATGCCATGAATGTAAAGTATTCATTCCTGAGCTGTTTCTTTCTATTTTTTTTTTTTCCTCCTGCATTTCTACATTTTGTCAAATAGTCTTACCCTGCTTGTTATTTCTGTTCATTGCAGATTGAGAATGTTGATGTCTGCCTTAGCTTTCTGGCAGCCAGAGGCGTAAATGTCCAAGGTCTTTCTGCAGAAGGTAAGAGAAACATATCATCAGAACAAATTATAGGATTTTTTTTTTTTTTCTGAAAACTAATTTTCTTAATCGAAATTATTTGCACCTAAATATCAAATTCCATCTGTCTTGAACAGCATGCAAATATATATTAGTGACAGTGAATGAGAAGTTCAGATTTCCTAGTAATTTTCCCATGAAATTGAACCAAGGAATTAAATATGTTTACGAAGCCTGAGACAGTGTTTTAAAATAATAATCCTTTCAATAGAATTAATCTTTTCATGTTATCACCACAATATTAGATAGACATGGGGTTTCCCAAGCCTACTTTTAAACCTGTTTACATATGGAATTCAAAACAACAAAAATGAATATGAGAATCCTGCTTAGTTAGGTAAACCCAGGGAAGACAGTTTGTTTAAGCAAATTTATTATTAGAAGGATTGCTGTCAGGATGAGTATGAAAGTTACTGTATTCTTTTAGTGTTATATACTAAGTGAAAGAGTGGTCTTGCTGCTTGTATTATAGAACTCCTTGCTGTATTAGCCACTTCAAGTGGCTGCCTAATATAATTGCAACTAAGTAAATAAATATATTTTAACTAAAAGCCTTAAAATACCATTTGTCTTAATTAGTATGTAATATTTACCTTATTAATGTAAAAATAAGTCAGTTGGATACTCTATCCTGTAAATTAATAAGATTTTATACAAGCATTTTTCCTGTAAGTAATTAAGCAGTTCTGCAAGGTGTTACACACCTTCAAAGTTCCTCTGACTTCCATGGCAGTACGTATTGACTAGAAGAAATCCTATCTTATGTACTGTGCACCCACTTTGACTGTCTCCTTATGGAACACTCCTGAAATGATTTAAGAGGACCTCTGTATATGGTGTAGATAGGTTGATGAATGAGAACACTGAACATTTACATGTTACCGTTACTCTCGCAGCCGTTGAGAAACTGAGCTTTTTAGTGCAGCCTGGTTTTACTTGCATATGAAATAACAATCAAGTGTGTGAATTTCATGAGAATACTCTTCATGGTGCGTGACACTTTTTTCCCCTGTACTTTGTTAAATCAAAACCTGGGTGCATTCTGTAGTACAGTCCTTTGTTCATACCTTTGCTTTGCTCTGGAAAGTCATTTTTGATAGGCTATAAGCTTTGACTGTGCAGCATTAAGCAATAATACCACATAGTGTTAAGTGCAAGGACTGTTTTTTAAAACTTTCATTAGTCTTTAAAACATAATTTTAAAAAGGCAGATCTTGAGTTCTGAAGTAAGACTAAACCTAGTTTTGCTGTTCTGCAATTGGTCCTGAATCTGGTGGGAATCTGCTAATATGTTTGTAATGATAGTAGTTCAAACTATGACAGAAGTGTGTTTTGCTTAAATATATCATCCTGAATACTACAATTTCTTTTGAGAAAAGAAAATAAGACTTTTTTTTTCTTTTTAAATCATGAAATTGTCAAGTTACCTTCATAGTGCTTTGTCAGCACATTCATGTTTAAAATCAATTAAGCTTAGAACCCGTAAGTCTGTTTCTTGTAATAGGCTTTGGTAAATACATCTTGTTACTTACTGAGCTATTCATTTCTGGAACAGTAAACCATGAGCTTAACAAGGTTTGAAGATTTCACAAATGGTTTCCTACCTTATTTGGACATTCAGCATATTTGGACATTCAAGAAGGAGGTCTAGAACAAAAGTCATCTTCAAATCTTGACTGCATGGTCTCCACTGGAGAATCCAAGTGATAAGTAATAAACTGGTAGCTGCAAAGGCAGAACACTCCCCCTTCTCTTCTCTGCAAGTGCTTAGCACATAGTTGAAGTTTCTGGATTTTTTTTTTTCTTTTGAAGACAAATCTTCCAACTTTAATTTAGGAAATAAAAAGTAGTTCAAAACTGATAACCTTCTTTAGAAATAGTAAAAAAGGTCAGTTTAACACAAGAAGAGCAAAATTTCAAGTTTTTATGCATGGGAATTAACAGAAAAAGGGTTCTTTTTCTGTGCATCGTGATGCAAAATCATAAGAATACATAAACCAGTATAATGTACCGAAAATCTTTTATAATCAGAGTACCTTAAAGATGGCTACTTTTGTGGTTCTGTTTGGATTTTTTTTAAAAGATAATTTTAAATCTCAAGTTTTCTTGTGATGTTCTATGAAACCAACATGACTGCAGAAGTCATTGTTTCTTAAAAAGCTTTCCAATTCTAAGAAAGTTCTTCCTATCTCTGGTGATCTCATGGGGAATCGAAAGCCCTCATCCTGCAGCATCTTCATAGAGAAAATGAGAAAGTATGGATACTTAGAGCAAATTTCCATTTTGCACAGTGTATTCCAGTGCCCAGGGTTGTGTTTGCTTCTGAGGAACGAGTTGAGAGAATAAGGGCTCCAGGGCTGGCCAGTTATATAGACTAATATTTCATCTGATCCTATTGAAAGAAAATTAATATGGTTCAAAGGACATGAATATGGCAGGCATTGCTTATAAATTCCCCTTTAAACGTTACCTAAGGCAGCTGTGTGGCACATACAGTTCAGTGTTTAGATACACGGGGAAGGCAGGGGTACTGCAGCGCTGCATGTTAGGTTACAAGGCCTAATGAAAACCTTTCACAAGAAGTGAAAGCCAAAGAAAATTAATAATGAGGTTATGAACAGACAGACTGAAGTGCTGCAGATAATTTCATTAAAGCCTCCTGAGGCTCCTTCTTTTGACACAGAGATCCTTCATGAGCAAAGAATAACATATTACTTTTACAGCCTTCATCTCAGCCTGGGGAAAGACAAAGAAAGGAATGGGAGGCATGGGGATGCTACTGTGGCTCACCAGAATTTCATTGGGGTAGCTATTTTAGCCTCGTGTGAAAGCTGTAGTTTTGAAGTCTTCATTAATCAGCAATAGCAGTGTAAAATAGGAAGCTAGGAAATCACGGAGTTCCAAAGTTCAAAGATGTAATCACAAACCTTACGGCCACCTTTTTAACAAGTGTTTCCATTAATCTCTTTCTCTCCTGTTCCCCACGAATTTATGTGAGTGGATGTGTGTTCATCCACAAGACAGCTGCCATCTCCTCTTTCTGATTTCTCTAGAAGTCACTGTTTATTCCTGATGTGCACAGAAAAGCAAGAGGAGTAGTTTAAAGCCACGAGGTAGAAGGGATGTGTATCTAAGGCCAGGATGAATTCAGATTTTTCTGGATGCCCCTCTGCGTACTGAGAATATCTGTACTGTGCAGAGGCAGGAGTATTGCTTTCAGATTATGTATGTTGCCTAAGGTTTAGTACACTCTTCTTTATGACCACGGATGTGTGACTCACCATCAGGACATTATAGAGATGTGTGTTTACTGCAGCAGTGACACATAAATAAGGAAAGTTTGTAACAACCGATAAATTATCAGTGATACCTAACATGTCCCTGATATTAGAGTTAAATGAAGCGGTATGAGGCATAAACATATATATGCATGTACAGAGAAGTTTTAGTATAAAATCTAGAGAACTGAAGCCTAAAACCACAGTGTTTTTTCACTTTTCTTTTTCTTTTTTCTTTTTTTTTTTTTTTTAACCAGAAATAAGGAATGGAAATTTGAAAGCCATTTTAGGGCTGTTTTTCAGTTTGTCTCGGTACAAACAGCAGCAACATCATCAGCAACAGTACTACCAGTCTTTGGTGGAGCTACAACAGCAAGTCCCTTCACCTCCAGCTGAGATCAACCAGGCCAAAACGCACCAAGATATGCAGTCGAGGTAGGTTCAAAAGTTACTTTTCTCAGGTGCAAAAGCTTCTTATTTGAAAATTTTTTGCAGAAAAAATAGGTTACTGGCAAAAGACTTGCAAGACTACCTTTTTCTTTTTAATTTATTTTTGAGCTATTTTTGCAATGGATTTAGGAAAACAGTATCTTAAGTCTTTGTTTGGCATTTTAATTTCGTAGGAGTAAAGTTAGAGTGAGAGCAGAGAACATTCCCAATTAAAGAATTCACATTTTAATTAATTTTAAGGCATTCTTTCACTTAATCATTGATTCTACTGTCCTTTGCCAATAAGAGACAATTAGCTCACTGTGAGGTTAGTATACTGGCTATTTCATGTTTTCCTTGTGCACCCAGTTCTACACATAAATGAAAAAATTGAAATTTTTGGCAAAACACATGGGGAAAAGGCTCAATTAACAACTGAGTTTGTAATAAACTCTTTGCAGCTTCATGCATTCTGGTTTTGAGTGCCTAATGCTATTTGGATGTTTTTTGAAATGGAGAAGAAATGGCCCTAATCAAGCTGTTTCTTTTAAGTGGTCAGTTTATGATTTAGTTTTAGGAAAGTAAAGCGCTCAGCAAAATCCTTAATTGCTGAATTACATCACTTTCAGACTGAAGCGTATTTTGAGAAAGGACTTGCTTACTGGCCATGACAGAAGAATGACTTTTAAGTACAAATATCTATTTAATTGGAAAGAGTATAAAATGTTTAAATGTATATTTTATTCTGGAAGTTAAAAAAAGCCGTTTGCAGGTTGGACTATATAAAGGGTAGCTCCTCATGATGAGTTTTATGTATTGCTCTGCTGGGTTAAATACTTGTTTGATACATTATTTGCTCATTGGCATTTTTTTTTTTTGGCATACTTACAGAACAGTTATATACCTAGAATGTGCTAAATCAATGATCTGGGATGTATTAAAAGTATCAGACTACGATAATGAAATTTTGGTTCTTGAGTCCATATTGAAATTATGCTTTCAGGTTTATAATACACATTTCTTCAGCTGAGAAAATTTTTCACACTTCAGGCTAATAGAAACCTTTGTCTTTAAACTAGGAATGTTGCAAAAATATAGGAAAATGTTGCTGATGGCATTTTAGTTACCTCATTTGATACAAAAAAATTGATACATTTGGGTTTGCCTAGGGAATTGCAATGTGAAATGCTTTTTTCTTTCCTCTGCTACTGAAAATGAATGTCTTTGAATGCTTTCTCTGTGAAGTTTACAATTAACATGTAATCTAGGGAATTATAGTGTGATCCTGTAGGAATCTGACCACTCTCAATGTTTCCTGAAGTGAACTTTTGCTTTCTGAAGGATATCTAATACTGTATAAAAGGCAATAACATCAGAATGTTTTTCATATCATAAGGAAAACATTTTGAATGTAGGTCTGCAAGCGTTCATTGCTTTAATCAGTGGAATTCTGGGTTAGCAAGCTTCATGTAAATACCTTTGGTTATTGGGTTTTGTTTATAATTTAGTAAAAGAACTGAAACATTTCCTGCTTTTCTAATTTACTCATGGTGAATGTTTAATTAAAACATAGTTACTGTGTTTCTTTATGCTTTACCACTGGCAAAGAATTCTGTTGGTCAAAAAAGCTTGGAGCAAAGCAGTTGTTTACTGTTTGGAAGACAGAGATTGCACACTGGTCCTTTGTCTGCTTGGGAATGGTAGTCAAAGAGGGGATGCAGTTTTTATAAAGCTTTCTTTTCATTACAGTTCTCCAAGATCTCATGGTTCTTCCGTGCCATGTTCTCTTCTATTTTACTATGTTTAAATATACTTTGTTATGAGGAAGGGCAGTCACTTCATGTCTGGAACCTCAGTGTTCATACCTTCCTAAAGTGACATCTAAGCCTGGGTTAAAAAAATTTCTCCTTCCATCAGTGTGCTTTAGACTTTGTGCTTTAATGCTAGGACTCTAAAATAATTCCAGGTTTTGATTAAATTTCTGTTCATAGCTGTGTTTCATCTGCAAAATGCTTCTATGTAAAAAATCTGTTACACCAAGATTGATACCATCCTTCTTATTACCTGTCTGTAAACTGAAAACACAAATCTCTCTGAATGTATACAGAAATTCCCTGTTTGGCACCATAAAGCCATGTACTGCCCAAGAGAATATGATTTTCTCTGCCAATAGATTTTTAAGGAAAGGTATTAAGGGTAAAGAAATGTCCTTACCTCTAAAAGCTTTATTCTTTATGAAAGATTTCTGTCTTCTGCTACAAAGTCTAGTATTCCAACTGCTAGCAAAACAAGGAGCTCCAGGATTTAGAAACAAGCAGAAATACAGATTTTTGTAATACTAATTGGCCTTTTCAATTGCCACCGTTTTGAAGAAATATGAGAGAATTAGTCACCTTCTAAGAAAAATCACTACATTTGAAAAACAAATTTTCCACAATTAGATGTGCATATACAAGTATGCATTGGTAGCAACTTTTCTTTTCATTGGAGTCATTTAATTTAACTTTATTTTCCTTTGCCCCTCAAAGCAAATACTTTGGAAAATAATTCAAAATGACTTGCCAACAGCTTTCCAGTGTTAAGCTGTTAATAATTAAATCAAAACTGTTTAGAAAGAAGCCAAAATGCAACATTAAAACAGAAAAAACACCTTTGATGGAGTTCATCTTGCCTCTTGCCCACCTTTTGCTATCTGAAACGAGGACAGGTAGCTTGCCTGATTCCCAGGACTGATTTCTATTCTGTGATTGTTTTCATGGCAACTGTGTCTCAGCCATAACTACCGAAGGAACCGACTGATTTACAGGGCAGCGGTTCATGAAGGAGTTCCTAAGGAACTCACATAGCTGCTCTGTGGGGCATTTGAGACTTTTAGGGTTGTTTGGCAAAAATAGTTTCATTCAGATACTTAAGCCTTCCCCTTACATTGAATGAAGATATTGAGAAGTGATAAAAATCTAAGGTGTGTAATAATGTCCACATTCTTCACTTTTTCCATGTGAAATTATTAACTCAGTAATAGGTAATCTAACTGCTATCAATAATAGTGCAATTTCACTTTTTTCTAAAGCAATGGTGATAAAGTGAGCTATTTTATCCTATAAAAGGATGTTAATCTTTAAGGCAATTTATTATTAGACATTTATCTTGCAGCTATGCTTGTTGCAGTTCTGAAAATGCTTATAAAAATTCTTAAAGCTTTCTATTTTCTGTCATTTTGCACTGTGGAAAGGGCTGACATGTAGAAACCTTCAGGCAGAAAATTATTCATGGTATATATGCAGGACAAATTATTTGGCAAATGCACATAGCAGAGATTATTTTCCATTAATTTGGTCTGTGCTCCTTTATTACCTACAAACAGTTCTTTCAGGTTTTTGAGAGGAACAAGAAATACCATATTATTATGGCAGAAGCCAGATAATGAATATAGTAGTGAACATCTGAATGGCACATGCATCATTATTCAATAGTAGCAAAAGTCTTCAGCCTTAATTTGAGTAAATTTCCAAGTGTACTGTGAAAATTCACTTCTGATACCTATGGGTATTTTTTTTTGCTTGGAGACTCATATATTTCTACTTTGCTGGATGCCTGAGAAATAAAGCTGTCATTCTAAGGCACTGTATACTGTTAAATGCATTTGGTATGTACATGCTTGTATGTGTGTAGACATGTATGCAAAAGCAAAACATATACACTGGAAAAGGTGGATGATTTTTGTAAACTTTATACTTTTTGGAAAGTTCAGTGAGCAATCACATTTCACATTGTAATTTCAGTCTTTAAGGCTTTAGAATTGCAGTTAGATTATTCCATGGGGAAATTGATCTTACTACTTTCTTCCAGCTAAGGTGTAGTAAGCATATTGCTCAGCTTCAACTAGACTTCCTAGGACGTAAAAAGCTGTTGTGAGTACTTTAATAAACAGGTATGAAAAGGTGATGCTCTCCACTGTTTCACACAGAAACGCAGATTATACATGGGAGAGGGAAATATCTCGGAGGAGTCATGCATACAGTCATGCAGGATACAGAAGTGTATAGGCCCTGCATCCAGGTCCTGCTGAAGACAAAGAAAGTGTTGTCTTTGTATGTACAGGGCTAGTGTCTCACTCTTCTACTGTAAGAGAGTAGTCCTGATGATGATGATGATGGCAGTGATGGTGCTGTCATCCCGATTTCCAGGTTATGGTGTCCGCAGTAACGATCATTACTGGGGCTGAGCCTGTCCTCTATGGCACCAAAGCCAACCTACTTTAGTACCAACATCAGTGAGAGGGTGTTTGGATCCTTTGTCAACAAAAGCTGAAACAGACACAAAAACTGTTATTAGGATTATACAGCTTTAACAACCAGGTTGGTTTTTGATGGTAAACAAGCAGAAGCCCCAGGGGAAGGTTATAATCAGAGTACCATGAGACTGATGGGATGAGGTTTGTGCAGAAGTGGGAGGCTAGTTGTCCTTGGATGACAGTTGCATCAGTCAGTGTCTCCTACAGGAGACAACATGGGTTAGGAATGCAAGTAAACTGATTTCTGGAGGAGCATCTCTCCCCTTAGCATCAAGTTTGCATAGGGGAATAATGAATTTTCTACTACAGGCTCCTAACAGTTACTTAAAGTTGGTCAGTGTGACAACACTTTAACGTTACTACTCCCACACAATCTGTCCATAACCAAACTCAGAATTGTGAGAAGTGAGCCTGCAGAAGAAGAGGGAGAGTCTGCATGGGAAGGGGTATCGCTGGCCCATCTAATCCTAGGGCCAACAGCAGCATTTCAGATTAAATGTAAAAAGAACAGGGGAAGTTGATTTATGGTAAGTGACTTCTCCTTGCAAAGAATATGCTTTATTTAAGGATGATTATAATTTCGTACCACCAAGTATAAAAACTCTTAAAATGATTTAGGTGATTAGTGGAAAGAGAATGGTTTTAGATTTGATTTCTGATTTCTTTCCATCCTAAAATTTCCTGTATTTTTGTCTGACTAACTGTGGGAATTGAATACTTCAAAATCTGAGGTAGGCACTTTGCTCTTTAGTTATGACTTTGTTGCTGCTTTGAGATTTAGTTTAAAAAAATACAGTGCTGGTGGCCTTATTTATATCTGTCAGTACAGATAGATGACAACAATGGTTACATTATATTTTTATGCTTCGCTTTGCTAGTGGATTCCATTATCACAGCAATACATCTAAACTTTTTGCAGTGATGATCTTTCAACCACCCAGATACTAAGAGAAAACACATGTGGATGAAAGAAGTTCTGTCTCATTTATGGATTAGGCAGTAACTGGTTTCAGTAAGCTGTCAGCAAAATTTCCCGAGACGGACATGCTATTTTATCACGTACAGGAATGATGAGCACAGCTTGAGGTCCAGATGGATTTTGTTAAATTTGTTATATTAAAAGAGCACCCTGGTTTTCCTAGGCGCATAAACAAAGTTAGGTAGCTGATTTCTACAGGCAGTTGCATATATAACTACTGCAGTGAAGTGGGTTTCATGTTGCCTCCTGCTCAGAAGCACTAGGGGAAAAAATGAAGCATATTGGACACACAGCTTGTGCTGTGTGAAATACAGTAATGCAAATGTAGTGGTTATGATTATGAATTTAAATAGATCCATGCCAGAATGCTGGCAATCCGTATGTGAATCTTGGGTACACCACTCTCAATTTAGAAAAAGGCCTTTGTTTCAGTGTCTTAGAGGCTTAAACCCGTGACCTTAACAGTCTGCACCAAGTGCCTTGCACTGACCTAGGCTAAGAAATGGAACGTGTACATAGTTGTGCGTTTTCTGTGGTTAATGGAAAGGCAAACGCCGAGCCGAGTCTCTCTGCTGCCCTTCGCTCCTGCTGCTGCCAGTCGCTGAGCTTCAATGAAGGGAAATGGATGGGTAATTCCTGCTTTTCCCACTATAGAATCATGATTTAATGACTGCAAAGAAGAAAAATTAGGAAAAGAGTTATTTCTTCTTTCTGTTTCCTGTTTTCTAGTAAGGGTCTAGGAGGACAAATTGCTCTTAGCCTAATCTGATGTATTTTTATGCGACTGGGAGATAATGCAGAATGAATTGCTTAATGTGATTGCACCAGGGTCTGCAGCAGCTGACCTCCAAGTAGAGCTTAGAGATTTAATTTTACTGTAGCTGAGCTATCTTTCTGTCTTGAAAATAAGCATTGACCCTGTTTTGTTCTACTCCTCAAAGACGCAATCGTTACAGTCCTCACGGTTCCCAACAAACGGAACTTTGGGAAGGAAGTTCTTTCATCTTCATTGTCCTGAAGTCCAAATAACTAACATATATAGTTCCTCTGCGTACCAGTTGAATCAGTTAAGGGTGTACCTAAGGAAATAGATGATATTTCATAATGATGAGTTGCAGAAGTTAGAGATGTGTTTCTGTGATAAGCAATATATAGGTCATCAGGAAAAGTGGCTCTTCTTGCACATGTCGTTGGCATACCTCACATAGCTATGAAATTAATTTACACATTTGATATTACTGTCATTGCATGCTGGGAATTAGTAGTTTCAGGAGTTTTCTAGGCTACAGCTATGATATGTTAACAGAACGTTGTAAGAAATACACCTTCATAGCGTTCTCCATGTTAATGCTACTGCTGCAGTACTATTATTTTCCTTAAATTTGAAACAGCATGCAAAAACGCAGCAGTAGTGTTTGAAGCTTCATAACAGGCCCTTCTGTTTCATTTGGGTGACTTAGAAATTGCTGTTCACAAAAGGTGTACCATTACTTTTCGATGATGGCGAATGACCAGCCTTTCTAATAACCTTCACACTGAAATGGCAGAACATTGCAATAGCAAGAATATGGGTTTTACATGCTTTTTCCCTGTAGCCCATTTTCTCAAAAATAAGATACCCAACAATATTTCTCAACATTAAAACAAGGAGGGAAAAAAAAGGGAATTCAAAGCAGACTTTCAGTTTCAAATGGTCTTTTCTATAGCTGTATTGTAGCACCTACTAGATAGAAAATATAAAAATGTAAATTATAAAGCATGTTACAGCCTCTCAAAAGCCTTTAAGATTCTTTTTAAACTTTTAATCTCCTATTTAAACATTTCACTACACACCTCTCGGTAACTGCTTAGATCTTTTACCTTCTCACGTAATTCTGTGGGCTGGATCCTGAAAATCTTGTCCTTCACTGGTTGGTACCCGCCCTTGTGTACTACTTAGTATGTTCTGCAATTCTTCATCTCCAGAAAGCACCTGATGTTTGAACATTTTCTTTAGGATCCTGTGACACATAGTTACACTGATTTCTGCTCTTTAGAAACATCTGCTCAAGAAAGATGTTTCTTTCTCTGCTTCTTCTTCACTGTGCATTTCAAAATGCGTTTCCATTCTCTTTATCTGTTCTTACAGTTTTCAGAAGTGTTTTGATTCACTTTAGTGGTGATTTTCATCCTGTGCATTTCAGGTAGTCTCATTGTTATGCACCTGTCTCCTCTGCCACTCATTACTTTTTATATTTCAGTTTTGATGCATTTTAGCCATAATTTTCATTGTTGTTAATCCAGATCACATGGAATTTATTGTGAAATGTTCCATTCATCCCTGTAGCATTTAAATTTTTTTGTATATTTTTTTTAAGGAACAGTAGCTTTACAATACAGGTCTTTTCCCTTCAGACATTCTTTGTTGTCCTACTCTCACTCTCCACAGAGATACATCAATTCTTCTTATTCTCTCACAGTGAGTTCTGCTGAAATTGTGTCCAAGCATTTTTTCCTCTCCTAGTTGTCCCACCTATTTAATTTTGATGTCTTGCAAATGTTTGAGGCTGCCTATGATTTCATGTATATGGCAAATATAACTTAAATAACTGTCAAAGTTCAATGGCAGCCATCACAAACTATTGTGGTCTTTATTCTTTCTTCTGTTCTAGATTAATTTTCTTGTCTATTCTGAAGCAAAATGTTCTTCCCTTATTCCTATTTATTCTTTGATAGATACTTTGATAGCAATGTATGATTCAGTCTTTTCCTGGAGTTCTTGCATTCCTTTAAGTCACAGTCTTGTGTTAGTCCTGATACTTTCTTTGCTACTGTCAGTGCTTTTTATAAACTTTAATCTCTTAATATTTTCACAGACTGTGTAGCAAATATAATATACTACATGTTGTAGTTTGGCAGATACCAATTAATGAAATAACACTTTGTAACTGCTGTGGAAAAGATGATGTTTTCCCTTCATTCACAAAAAAACCCCCTAAAAAATTACAAGTCCATATGCTTCCAAAGAAGCCAAAGAAGCACCTGCAGTTCTGTTTGTAACCATTACTGCCCATAGAAAATGGATAGAAAGGAAGTAAAAAACAAAACAAAAAACCCAACCCCAAAATCCACACACACCCCCTAAAAAAAACCCCAACAAACAATAAAAAAGAGCTTTTGTGATATTTAGAATTCATCACATGAGAGAAATTAGCATCTTAGGAAAATCACTCATATGTGTATTTGTGTTTTGATCTGCTTTTGTGAAAATGCTCATGAGACCATAGCTAAAATGCTGGTAGAAGGTTTTGTAGTTTTGTACTGCATAGCAGTTCACATTTACAGCAATCCCAACTGGACTTTAGGATGTGTTGAATGGATGTGGATTTCCTGGACATATGTGAAAGGGTTCAAAAAGGCAATGAGTGTAGATTTGAAAAGGTGACAGCCTCAGGCTTTCTGGCACCCCCTTTTTCCAGGAGAAAACTTTTACAGTCTTAGTCTATCAAACTGTGAAGCAGAATAGTGGCATATATTACTATACAGATCATCGGATACAATTTTATTCTAGTGCAAGACCATAAATGGTATGGAGATAAGGTCATAAAAGGGTATGATTGGTCCCTGAGGGCATGGTCCTGGTTCTGGCTGCAGGCTCTCATCCACTTGGTCGATTCGTTCAGAAAAAAACATGGGTTTTTTCAGAGAGTGTTTGCATTACTTTAGGTGGGTTACAGGACAGGTTAAGCACAGTAGCAAAGTAGCACATTTATTACTTAGTTGATAGAGGGTTTTCTACTTTCAAGTTGTGATTTCATATATTGGTTCATTAAATCCCCCAGAACAGCTGTAGCGCAAATACTGGGACCGGGGTGGGAAAGGGAAAGGTATGGTCACTGTGGTGGACAATTCGTTCTTAGCTCTGCAAGAACATAAATGTTGATGATGTAAAACTGGGTTATCTGAGTTTTGGTTTATGAACTGTGAACAACAGGAAAATATTGAAAACACAGTTTTACTTCTACCTCCAAGCTCAAATCAGTTGGAGACAGACTTCTTGTATAAGATGCCAGAAGTTCAAAGAGTGGAAAGGAGAAATGTCCACCTAATACAGAACAGACGACGTGGTATGAGATAGAACTGCCTGAGCCATAGACATGTCCTCTTCTGAATGAAAAAATAAATGCATGTTTCTGTGTTAGATATATATAATATACATCTATAAAGTATGAAATATAGGTATATCTATAAAATTCAAATACATATATAATGTTTATATATAAATAATTAGCTTCTAAAAATATAGATGCATATACATAGATATAAGCATATATCAATTCACTGGGACTCTGCTAAAAAGGCAAAAGAAATGTCTGGAAAATACTGCTTCTGAGAAAATGAAGATTTTTTTTTTTTCTTTGTTTCTTCTCGGTCTTTCTTGACTGTCTTCTAGCTACCCAGATTGTTTGGTGTGGTGAGGAGACAGGAAACTTTTCTTTCCTGTTGCATCTCTCCAGACAGGCATGGGATTTGGAGTCGAGTGAATCTTAGAATATTACCTGTCATGGTTTTGCCAGGCAGGCTGATGAGATATGTGCAGCCAAGGAGTTTGTTAAACAAATAAATAACTAAATAAATAGAAATTGTGTACAGCACATTCAAGATCTTCTGGGGGATTTTTCCATTTAAAATTCATTCCTTTTATTTTTTTTTTTAATTGGGGAATCATTCTAATAAAAATAAAATCTCAAACAGTTCTGGAGTGCAGCCACCCTAGTGATATAAATGCACTTTATAAGATCAACAGCATATTAAAATTAAGTATGCCAGTAAGGAAGAAAGACTTTGATTACACAGTACAAACCCCTTTCCCTTTTGTCTTATTTTAACAGATTGCATAGCTGGCATTTTGGAACCACCATATGACTCTTAACATTATAGGAAAATGACAGTGTGGTGTAACATGATCCTTTTGATCTTTCAAAAGACTTTTAATAAAAAGTAGACAATATTCAGGTTGACGCTGCATGGGTTACTTTTTGAAGGAGGTTAAAATATTTTCAGCTTGATTCATGCTCTCTACCCAAGTTTATAGGAGCTCCATTCTTCAGCTTGACATAGTGCACACACTTTTAAGGAGCTGCTTCTTTCTCGTTATACTGTGCTGTTTGTGTAGCAGAAAGACAGACTTCCTGGCACTGTCATCCAGTGTTGAGTGTCTTTCCCTCTTCATCTTTGTTCTTCTTTGCCCATTTAATTACCTGTAGTAACACCACTTACATCAATTTCGTTTTAGAACCATTTCTTAACCCTTTGTTTTTTGCCTGCACCTGTGTGCCCTCTATCCGTTCCTGTCCCTGTGGAACAGGGTGCATAGCTCCCCAACACAACTGACTGTGCTGCACTGCCAAGCAGCACAGAGTCCTGGTTCCTGCAGCCAGCATGGCTGTAGTACTGCTGTGGTGTTCTCCATCACACCTCCCAGTCAGTACAATCTCTAACATCTCTGTACCTGCTATCTCTGTACCATCTCATCTGCTATCCTGGATACCTCTGTGCCAAATTGCCTTTCTGGGCAGTCTCTGGATAGTTACTCCCTTTTCTCATAGTGTTTCACCAAGGGACCAGCAACAGAAATTACCCAGTGTCACCTTTTCGTACCTAATGTGTTGACTACTGTTTCCCTGGTTTGCAAGAGAAAATATTGGGGCTGGATTTCCACCTGGAAGCCAGTTTGCAAAATCTTAAGTGATTTCTAAGGATTTGGGATAGGATTTGCTTAACCAGGAGAATCTGCCTTCTCTTCCCCTAAATGTTAGGTAGGAGAACTAAGCCCTGGCCCAGGTCCAGCACTGTGATTGCTCCCAGGACTGCAATGCCAGGCTGTAGCTCTGGGAGCAGTGGGGTTTCCTGCCAACTCTGCAGTCAGGGTTGGTCTCCTTTCTAGTTTGTATGTCCCCTTCCTGCTTACGTGCAGTGGCTAGGCTTTGCAGGCAACTGCTGTGGCTCCTCTGAGGAGTCAAAGTTGTGACCATGCCAGGGGGGACTACTGGTGGGAGCATTATTGAATTGAAAGGGTCTCAACGCAGACAGCTGAGAACGAGAGGCTGTGAAAATCCCACTTGCTGACAACTAAATCCTCCCTTATCCTAAATGCTGTACTGTTAAACTTCTACTGTGCTGCTTTAATGCAGGCATGTATTTGTTAAGCCTTTGTGTGGATCAATAAGCTTAAGAAATGACTGGTTTAAGCAAAGCAGGTTTATTTTCCTGACTGTCAGATGTTACCCACAGACAATTAAGGGTGGAGGGCAGCAGGTCAGTATTGGTTTATACATTTAGAAGAGTGGGTAGACTGTAGGTGTGTTGAAGTTCACATGTGTAATACTGGAGCCAGCAGTTGGGAAACAGGCATCTGTTCAAGACTTTAATGGCTCCGCTACATCCCATGCTAACTGAGAAGGAAAAGTCAAAGTCATTAGGAACTTGATGCATCTGTTTTATGAGCTGTTGAAGTTCTCTTTTTTCCCTTACATTACTTTGGAAAATAAATTTACCCAGTTGCGGTGGAAATGATGCTTTACTGACATCGATACGTCTATCAGTTCCTTTCAAGTCTGTCTGGCAAGTTTGAAAGCTGATTTTTTTGTGAATTTCCTGGTGGGTGAAGACCTGAGTAATAGACATGGAAGAACAGCACTCTAGCAAGCATTTCCAGATAGGTGCTTCATGTGTTTCTTGCATGAAAAAAAAACAACCACCAAGGTGCCATCTGTCTGTGGGCGAG
Organism: Porphyrio hochstetteri; assembly: GCA_020800305.1. Classification (NCBI taxonomy): domain Eukaryota; kingdom Metazoa; phylum Chordata; class Aves; order Gruiformes; family Rallidae; genus Porphyrio; species Porphyrio hochstetteri. The sequence goes on along the minus strand of CM036905.1, from coordinate 64,358,469 downwards.
CTTATCAACATCTCAGCAACATCACTGAGATTAAGTTATTTGATCTTTCCAGTTACTTTGGAATTGTGTTGATTGAGGTAGAAAAGCTATGGTACGCTATGGCAATGCATCCTATTCACTCTATTTTTCCAGCTCACTGTCTGTGATTGTACTGTGTATCATTTTACCTTTTACAGCATAAATGCACTAAGGTTTTATTTGATGTATCATTTTTCTCACAAAACTTCTTAGTTTAGCCAATGCATTTCTAGATTGCTTCATTTCAAATCTGTTGAAAAAAACCACAAGTGGAAGATGGGCTATTACTCCAGGCACAAATTCAGCAGCATCCTATGTCACGTTTGCATCATAAGTCCAGACATTATTAAGAAAGAGAGCTGTGAGCGGAATATAATTTAAGATACTAATGAGTAGATAGGGAAAAATGTATAAACTGTAATTTTTATGATACTATTATAATTTATTACATTTCCCGCTGAAGTTAGGTTTATTAAAAAAATAACTGTGTCAGCATTACTGTGAAGATACATGCCAGGTAATTGAATGTTGATCTAATATATTGAATGATTCCTTTTTGCCTTCTTAAAACCGAAGTACTCTTTTTTTTTTTTTTTTTTTTTACACTCATCACTTGTGAATGTGCCTTATGTAATTGGAAGGCATGGAGGCAATGCTGAACCCTTTATTTGGGTTTAATTTGGTAAAGCAACAATAGTCATACATCCCATTCCAATCTCACATTGTCCCTTGGTTTGTGCCTTTGGGACTTCTGTGCTAGGATGGGAAGACCTTCCTCCTTTGAGGGCTTGCTCTGTACTCAGGAGTATGCTCTGTACTCAGGCTATCTGCTTTACCGGACTAGCAGAAATGGCTTAACACTTTTCTAATAGACTCAATACCACCACAAGTTTCTTGTGAGTTTTGCCGGTCTGTAAAGCCAGGACTGGAGCATGGTGGTTTTTGCTGCTACTCAGGAGCCTTGCTGGAAGATGGAGAACTAAGAGACAAAAGAAATCTGTGACTGTCAGAGTTTTTACTTACTTAGTTCTCTGTTGCTTCCTTGGTAATGCAAGGAGTCTGGTGCTGTGATTGCCCCGGCATAGGCACTTGTCTGTGTCCTTAGGCTGTGGGGATCCCAAGGATGCACCTGTTTGTAGTAACTGAAATTACCTGGCAGGAGGTGTTACTTTGGCTGTACATTTGACATACCCCCCATGCAAATGTCTAAAAGAATAGTCATACACGCGCTGTTCAGTAATGACATGTTGTTGGGCATCAAAAGGAACTTACAGTTTTTAGCTCTGCAGCACAGCAGAAGTACTATTTGGATGCCTTAATACACAAAGGTGCATTTTCCTATGGAGTTTAACAGTGACACTAAGCATGTGTCAGGGCTTTTCCAGTGAAGCCTCGGATTCGTTGCCTGGGTAATACATCGCATAAATGACCTGCAACTGTGCTACTGTAACAGTAATGAAAATTACGATGAGATGCTTCTTCCACACAGCTCTACTGTCAGCAGGGTCACCTTTCTTTAGTGGGGGTTATTCTGAGACCACCTTGGATCTGATATAGCACCTTTGTTCCTAGCTGCCAGCCTGTGATCTCAATCTGGTTGCTGGAGAAACTAGTGAATTTGTCTATTCCTTAGGTAATTTCTAGCAAATGAGACAAGTTCTAACAATATCCATTATATCATAATCTGTTCATTGCATCTCATAAAAATCTGCATGTTTGCATTATTTCATATTTTTGCCAGTTAATTTGTGTTTTCTATCCATGTTCAATTTGCATTCATTAACTCATAGTTTGCTGGTAAGTGTGTTCTTTCTATACATGTTCAAAGAAATCCTTTAATTCAATTTCTCTGTTTCTTCTCATACAGTCTCACAGCCAGATATGCAACTCAGTCTAATCACAGTGGAATTGCAACCAGTCAAAAAAAGACTTCTAGGTCAGTTAAATATCTCTAATTTATTGCTTGTTAGTGATACTCAAGCAAGTATATGCCCATTGATATTTTACCCTTTGGACATAAGCAGACATTAATTGATGCGTATCTATGTTATGCGTGCTAGCTTTGCAAGGATGAGCTATGCCACGGGAAAGCCTTGCTATGGACTGGAAGGAGCGGATTTGTACTGTATAGTAGTAATATTTCTGGTTGTTTTGTATCCTGCATCTTTGTATCCTGCATGTAAAATACTGGATGTGAAGGATTAGTTGGTGATTTTAGTGCTCTCTATTCTCTGGCTCAAATCATTACTTTAGTCATGAGCGAAAAGAAAATTGGGAGTCCATCCCAATTCCCACTAGCTCTTTTGCCTATATCGCAAACCTACCTGGGAAGTTGAGTTCATGGAGCCAAGTTCACATAGAAGTGAAATAGAGCAGAAAAAAAAGAACCATTTCCAAGACTTCTGCTCCGTCAAGAGTAGCCTGCACACAGTCCCCACTAATGAGATGCTTTGTTTTGGCAGAGAATTTGACAGAGCTGTGTGTAGGAGCTGACCTGTTTCAGATTTCATCAGTACTTTTAGTTTATCACTTCCTTGAGCACTAAAATCTACAAGCCAGACTGCAGAAGAAAGAAACCAAGGTCTAAAGCTCACTCTTGTTTCTAGCATCTGGTTTTTTTTTTTGCTGGGGGATAATGAATGTGTCCATTAATTATAACTTTGCTGTACAGTTTGGTGGTGAGAACAATGAACTCTAAATTGCATAATCTACGATAAAGATTGCATTCTGCAACATGGCACACTAACACAATTTGAGTTGCTGGTGATAGCTTGGAATGAGCTATACCATGGTCCAGTCGCTTTGCACCTGCATTTATAGGTCTTTCTTCAGCTTTCCTTATTGCTGATGCTCCTGTCTTTGTCTGCATTCAACCTGTCGGGGTTAACAGTCTTACTGTCTAATACTTTAAATCTGTGGCAGTGTTTCAGAAGCCTGTTCAGAGGTATGTGACTTGTCCCTTATTTGTTATTCTCCTCTTTGCATTTCCTTAGCTGCTTAACATGATTCTGCAAGAGCAATTTAAAACCTGAATTCAATTAAAAAAGACAGCAAATGAGGTAAACTGGAAAGTGTGTAGAGCAAATGACCTCATGGATAATGTGCTTACTGTGGCAAGTTCTTGAATTCTGGCATGCAGAATATATGCAGAAGTATTTTATATTTTAACAGAACAGATGAGTTTCCAGTGTTGCACATACCTCCTCATTGCTTTTTTCATTACCTTTGACAAACGATCTCAGGGCTCTTACTGCCTGTCAAATTAGGGTAATGAGAAGGAGCAAATGGATTTTTAAGTTTGTTTTAGTGCATTCTTCAGGGAACAGAAGATCACTCGAATTCATGGGTCACAGTAAAGGTTAGCATGCGTACAGCTGCAGAGCAGAGACAGTCTGCTCTGGGCTCGGCACAGAGACTAGCAGGGCAGGCTGGCGGCCAGAACGAGCCATAAAAATAACTAATGGATTAGCTCTCCAAGGCTTAAATTGGTAAAGGAAGAGAACGTGGAGCTGTTTACATATGTTTGCTAATGAAAATAAAATTATGTGAACATTTCTGTTACACCAGTTTATTAAACCAAAAAAAGTTTGGAAGAAATCTGATGTTTGGGAATTCTTTGTAATATTATTTATTTCCCCCCCCCACGCCCTTCTGATGCTGCTCCCTTGTAATTCAGTGAAGCTAACAGAATTTGATAATTCTGGCATAATGTGTATTGCCACTATTAAAATCATCGTACGATCCCAATAAGTGAGAAGCAGAAGAATGATGATATTCTTCTCTTCTGGCAAAGGCTTCTTGCATTTTATTTTGTCTGTCACGTAACAAAACTGGAAAGGAGTGGGGTTGCCCACAAAGATGCTGCAGAAAGTTTGAAGTAAGCATGTATTAAAGAATGTTACATCAGAGAACAGATTTGGACAGAGGAAAGATGCAGGCTTACACACACCAGGGATGGCAGAGGCTACGTTTTTTCCGTTAACATAGCCACGCAGTAAGGTTCAGATGGTGGCAGCAAATGCTAACAAATGAACTGTATAGTCTACATTAGGTACTTCTATATAAGTTATATGTGCATCTGTAGCATCCAGCTAAATTATGTATTTTCAATATTTTTCATTTAAAATAATAGGGTGGAAGTGCTTTACTCAATAGCCCTCTGAAAAATAACTGAAGAGAACTAAAGAGCCAGCTTTTATGCTGCTGTAAAACATGTGCTAGAGTTAGAGATACGAAATATTTCTCAACTATGTATTGTTGTGCCTTCTAATCAAGTTCTGTAACATTTCCTCTTCAAAAATGACAGATGTAAATAAAAGTTGACATTGCACTTTAACGGTTTATTAGGGTGAATCTGTTTTGGCAATGTTAATGGCAAATGCAAAGCATCTTGTTATGTGTCTTGTGACTCTAGAAAACATCTTTTTCCCTTTTGTGTGCGTAAGGATAAGCTTTTATTTTCATTTGTGGAGTCTAAAACTAACTTGAATCCTCCTGTTCATTGTTGCTTACCTGAAATAATTGTTTTCAGATGTTGGTTTTAAATCCTGGTCTGATATCTGCATACTGCCTCCTCTGTATGTACTGTGTAATTGCATAACATGAACTGATTTCTGATTATACCATTCCAGGCTTCCAGGACCCTCAAGGGTGCCAGCTGCAGGCAGCAGTACCAAAGTCCAGGGAGCTTCTAATTTAAATCGGAGAAGCCAGAGCTTTAACAGCATTGACAAAAACAAGCCTCCACAATATGCAAACGGAAATGAAAAAGGTGGGTGGTTAAAGGTCACTAAGCCTACTCGATGTAACACGCAAGGAAGACCTGTGGAGATAGGCCTCTGAATTAGGACTTGTGGATCAGTTGGGGTTGAAAGTTTTCAGTTCTGAACTTTCAAGATGTTGTAATTGTATTTTATCCCTCTGATGAAAATATCACCGGGGGACTTCTTCTGAAGTAAGATGAATCTGTATTGGATGCCTATAATCTTGGTCTCTAGTCAAGTGCTTATACCCCAAGGAGGACTGCCATAATTTTCAGGGGACTTTGCATCTTAGCTTTTAAAGGAGATGAATCAATATATTACGTTTACATCAGAATATTACATGCATCTGTTCCTTCAGAACCATACCTAGTGTATACGTAACTCTGAAGAGAGGATTAGAAATTAAGTCAAATGTAATGATTTTTTTACTGGGATTTGAATTCATTGTTTGTGTTAATTCCTCCTTTAGATGTGAACTTCCATTATGGAAACAAACAGTTCCCTGGGTCCTTCCGTTTCTCTCACCCTGACACTGTTTTCCTGGAAAATGTGCCTCTTCAGGCTTTACCTCAGAAAGAATAATATAAAAATTCAGCTTTCTGAGTTGTGTAACTAATCCAGCCCCTTCCCCCATTCTTTCTCCCTTTGTGTAATGAACAGCATTTTATTCATATCTCTGGGTTAGAATACAGTTGAAAATGATACAGTATACATAGTACCCGTTTGCATCCTTGGAGTCTGTGGGAGGAACAAGTATGCAGTGAATGTTCTTCATCCAAGCAACAGGCAGCTATCCAGATTTTTTTTACAAAATTCTGATGAACACACTTTGCCCCTAGCTGTATCAGAAGATATAAAACCATCCCTTCAGTAGTTATTTCTTTATTTTTGCTATCAGGGTTGAACGTTTTAGATGGTTCTGTAGTAGGATTTATTTTATCAAAGGCTTGTTTATGGCAAGGCAACCAGACTAAAACTAGAAAGAGATCAGAGCAAAAACTGAGCAGACACTGTATAGTTCACAAATATGATAGAGAAGTTATGAAGGTGGAGATGGGGCTGCTTGAGTGAAGGTATGTACAGCAGTTTAGGTGTTAGAATTGCTTCATAATGTTGACATAAGTTTGCTACTGAAATACGTGAAAGAGTGAAATCATCCAAGGTGAGACATGCTTGTAGATACTACTGTTCTTTGCTCGTCACTTGAAAACTGTTTTGACTGCTGAGGCTTACATTGCTCTGCACATTTACGTGGCTCTTTGCATGATGGATCTTTACTTTCCCATTTCTTCACAGCAGAGAATGAGAACTTGATGAGATTTCTAGTGAAGTCATCACTTGAAAGAGGATAAGGGGGGGCTTTGTGTATAATCATTCAATTTTTTTACAGGATATAAAAAATGTAATGTATTGCTGCAGAGTACTGTATTTGAGATGTTTCCATCCGTTTTTCATTCTTCCTTTCAAAACAGCAGAATGGATGGAAGAACATTATTTTGCACAAGAATATAAACCAAATACAAGTTTGGTTTAGAGTATAAAGCAGAAGTTAATTAGAGAAAATGACTGCTCTAAGTGCAAGGATAGTGAAGTGATATTTTTTAAATACCTTAAAAGCACTTCAGACCCTGCATTTGAATTCACCATGCTGCTTCTTTGCACAAAGAGAAAAACAACTGAACCATACTATATTTTAAATTTAATTATTATAGTAGATAGTTTTTGAATATTCCAATTAAATTTCCAAGTAATGTTTTGATACTTTTAAAGTATTTGAGGATGTTCCTTTTTTAAAGAAGTTCCTGAGGAACAAACTTCAACCCACACAACAGTAATAGTAATAAAAAACAAACACCTTAAAAAAAGTCACTAATCACAAAAAACCTGATTTTTCCGTACAGTGTCATGCAAATAATACACCTTGTATTTCAAATTTTGCTTGTGATGCAGATGCTTTGAGCAAGATAACTTTAACACCTTCCACTGAATGGATATACAGCCCACACATTTAATTTCTGAGACATCATATAGTAAACAGCTTGTAATTCTGCATTAGTGCAGCACAGACTGAAACAGAGAAAGAGATAACTTCCACTAGGTAAATAGTGATTAAGGGTTGAGACCTCCAGACCTCTTCAAGGGCAGACCACTTCTGGTACATTTTTGTCTGCTGTATACCTTCCTGGGTGTGCTGTAAATAGACCCCAGAAAAGATACTACAGCGTAAGGTGTTTCCTGTGGGCTTTTTTTTCAAATCCAGTTATTTGTGATGCTGCATAATATGGTTTCCAACTCAGTCACAGTGGGGAATGGCAATGTAGTTACAGTTAAAGGTGGTCCAAAATCAGATGTGCCTTTTATTTAGTATTTCATTCTTCACTATATCATTAATGTTTCCTCCTTTGAATGTTGCTTAGGGAGTAGCTCACAGAGTAAGAAACCCAGTTCCCCTGAGCAGTGCAGGTTTGCTCTTTATGGAATACAGCACAGTTTTCACTCACAGACCCAACCCATTGCTGTGGCACAGGTGGCTCTGTGTATCTGTGGTTGTCACAGAATGCACCAAAACAACTGACTTGCCATGAACTGAAACTCGTCTGTGAACTGAAACTCATCTGTGGAGCTTTAGTGAGCTGACCTTTCTCCCCCACCCCCTCCACCGGACTTTGCAGATTATGGTTGGGTTTCAGAGAACACATCCATTTTCCAAGTCACTTCACATCTCTCTGCTTCAGACTTCATAAAATAAAGACCAAAATAAAATTATGAAAATGAAATTACTTGAATAAAGTTCATTGCTAATAAGGTGGATACCCAGGCCATTTTGAGTCCAGCAAAGAAATAATGTTCTAATTCAAGTCAAATTTAAAAGCAGGAACTTAGTGTTTAGAAACACTGATGAGGGTCTTAATGTCACGGAGCATAATTCCCTGTGTTTCAATATAATTTTATAATACAGAATGGTGTTAATGTATCATCCAAAGTTGGTTTCAACAGTATTTGGTTATTTTGCTCATACCAACTCTGAGAAACATCTGTCTGATGGATGCATATTGTTCATCTGTGACCAGTATGTATACCTGTAGTTAATTTGTTTGCTTTTCTTCTGGTGCCAGTATTTTGCCAGTTAGCCCTGGTATTGGTCTCCTCCTGAGCTGATGAGGGGTAGCTGCTTTCTCACGGGCACCTGAAAAGGGACAGTTGAACAATTTGAACTGTTTTCATCTCAGCCGATGAACCTCCCATTCCTCCAAACATCCCCATAGCAATTCCTTGCAGTTCTTCTGTTTCCTACTCACCTTTTCTTTACTGTGAATAAAATTGGATAATCTAATCTGGGCACCTGCCTGCTACAGAATATCTATATTATCACTACGTGACTGTGCTGCAGTGGGGGAGCTGTTGTTACAGAGGTCCTGTCTTCTCCAACAGCACTGAACACAGCAAAGGTCACAGGCGAGAAAACAGAGGAGGTTGATTATATACTGGACCCACGTTTAATCCCACATGTGTGTGTCTTTTTTTGTACAACAAACTTTGAAAAGTGGAACTGAAAATGTCTGTTTAGTTGTCACAGTCTTGCTGGGTTCTGCTAGAAATTTCTCTTTTTGGGCTGAACACGTGCGGGTGGGGGTGTTGTCCTTCCCCAGCACAGGTTGGGCTGAGCCCTGAAGCAAAATGCAAAATTATTTCCACCACAAGCTGATTATACATTTCAGCAAGAAGGGGACAGAAGTCTGTCTTCTTATAAAATTTAGTTTATAAAAATATGAAATCCTTGTAATCCAGTTGGAATCACTCTGTATGAAAATCACCACAAGGTGGGGACAGATTTCATATAATGAACAGCTAAAGCCAAGTGAATGCTTCGCTTCAAGTAATCCATTTGGGCTGGGGTGGGGGGAGAATAAATCGTTTTATTCCATGTCTTTAAGCAGGCAGACAGACAATATTTCTTGAGAGCATGTAGTCCACATTCGTTGTGGGAACATTAAGAATACACTTGAAATTGAGAATTAAAGGCGAGTTAGTTCTCTGTTAATTCTTTCGATGCTGTTTATGGTTTGTGACATAGGGATCACGTAAGAACCAGCAGTTCCAGGAACCTGTGTTTTTCTGCTGTATATGTAGCAGAACAAGCTGTTGATGAAACAATAAATAATCTTCCTTTTTACAATCCCTCCCTCAATGAGTTTAGTATTATGTAGCAGGAAATATGCCAAGGCACACATTCTTCTTTTTAACCAGTATGCTTTTTTTTTTTCCTTTTTTTTTTTTTTTTTGAAGTATAACTAATTGCCTGAAGCCATACAAATGTAACAGAATTAATACAACAGAGTGTAGTGGCATCCCGCTGTTCATAGATTGCTACATGTATTCTGTATAAGCTTTGCATATTCTTATGGTCAATTGTTCTTCCATAAAACCATTGGGATAGCTAAAGACCCCAATCCTCCTGTGTAATTAAGGCAAGCTTAGCACAAGGCAAGACGTGTGCAGGAAGGTCCTTGTGCACACCCACTCCTGGGCTAACAGCCACAGGGCTGATCCCCAGTATAAATTAAGACAGCCTGAGGGCTGCAGGAATTTCCAGCAGCTGTTGCTGGCCCCAGGCTCTCTTCCAGGAGCTGAGGCTCACCAGAAAATAGCAGGGGCCCAGCCACAATTCCTGCCTTGGTTGGAAGGGGGGATCATCTTTGCAGCCACCCAGCACAGCTGCTCCATGTGCATGGTGCTAACTGGAGCTAGGGAATAAGCCATAAACTCACGTGTCCCAAAAAAATGCTCTGAGGCAACCATTAACTTGAGATAAAAACTTAGTGTGGTTTTTGCCTAGTAACTGGACACAGCAGAGGTGCTTGAAACCTACTGTGGAGGTGGGCTGATCTCATTTAGCGCTCTGGGGTTTGCTTATCAGGCTGAGGAGCACATGAAAAACTCTGAGCACATGGAACTGTACAGCATCTGTAGAAGGTGGAGGTAACTGGCCTGCTGGGGTATGGCTATTAGTAGTGTTAAGCAAGTAAAGGCTGTTCCATTTCTGTCATCTTCCTTTTGTTCAGATTTTTTTTTTTAAACTAGAACTTCTTACATGCTATTTAGAAACTTAGATTTTGCTATGTTTGCATTCTCTTTGTTAAAGAAAAGATAGCTCCACTTTCAGGGTGCTCAAAATCCTCCCCTTCTTATGTGTATTTGTGGCCTTCAGCCTTCCAGGTGGGCAGTCTAATCCATACTAGGACCTTTGGGCTGAGACTACAAAAATGAAAAAGATGCATAACTTCAAACTCTCTGCTGAAAGAATTAATGTCTCCTGTGTCCTCATCCACTGTACTATTCAGACAGAGTGGCCCCCAAGGCATGACTTTGGCTTCATGTGTGTAGGTAACACATCAAGCACTCTTTTTTTTTTTCCTTGCCATTCCATGAATGGCATGTTTCATAGGCTTTCTTGTACTGCTGAATTCTATATACTATAATTAAGCTTGTGCCTACTTCACTGCAGTTCCAAGACTGAATGGCAAGACAAGATAGATACACTGAGATAAAATGTCATCTGCTGAAATAGCTACTTGCCATGTATTGATTGCCATTATCACTTAATTTCTGAGGTGCTCCAGAATAATAGTGTTTAGTTTTTCAGATCTGCCTTGGAAATCTGAGCTTCATACAGAAGAGCTTAAACCTTTCATGCATTGGTCTGTTTTACTTAATAAGGCTAGATGACTTACAAGTCATGGGTATCTGTTACCACAGTTTGATTATTGCCGCAGGAGTCTTGTTCTCATTCATTCAGAAGATTTGCTGAAGTTCCTGAACTATGTAAGTGTAGTGAAGGTACCAGAGCCACATAAATGAGCCTTCTGTACCTACCTGAGCTTCAGGCACAAAACTACTGTTGCTGTACCCCTGCAGATGAGATAGCCCTGTAACTTTTCAAGTTCTGACACTAGTGAACTTGTTGAAATGTTTTCCCCCACTTATGGAAGTGGCCTGGGATAAGTTCTTGAAGTCAGCTACTGAAGGTCATTAACTGTACTTAAAACCAAAAATGTATAGTGACCTGCCAGGTTTTTTTCTTCTATGAATATTGATCGTATACGTGTAATTTCAGTATGAGTCAGGCGGCATCCTCCCACCCAAAACCTCAGCTTTCGAGCACATATTTTGCTTTCACTGACCATCAAAATCATCTCTCTCTAGATTTTTTTTTTTCTTCCAATGTTGAAGCATTCTTTTTTCTTCCATACATCAGCTTTTTGTTAGTAACAAATGATTGGAACAACTTCTTTAAGACTTATTAAAGATAAAATCTTTCAATTAGAAGGTTTAATTTGCTTAATGAAGTGGTTACAAGGAAGGTGTTTCCAAGGCTGTCTTGAGCTCCTACAGGTATTGCACAACACTGTAATGGTGGGGGCGGGGAAGGCATTTTCAATCAACATCCTTAAGGTTCCACACACGTGTAAACTTTGTTTATTATATATCACAAGTAACTCTGTATTTTAAATGCCAGAGGAATACAATGTCACCTTTATACAGGAGATGGGAGAATAACTGTACAATTATGGTTCGTTTCTGTTTTTTAAGCAGATTCACCAAAAGGCCCTCACCCATCTGCAGGCATGAATGGAAATGTGCAGCATCCCACCAGCACTGGGCAGCAGCAGGTCTCTGCCATACCCTCTCCAAGTGCCAGCAAGCCTTGGCGCAGCAAATCCATGAATGTCAAACACAGCGCAACCTCTACCATGCTGTCCGTGAAGCAGCCTAGTCCCGCAACCTCCCCTACTCCATCTTCAGACAGGCTCAAGCCACCCCCTTCGGAAGGCGTGAAGCCCCCTTCATCTGGACAAAAATCTATGCTGGAAAAATTCAAGCTGGTTAATGCTAGGACTGCTCTGAGACCTCCTTTGTCGCTGAGCTCAGGACCCAGTGACAGCGGGAGAGACGATGATACCTTTTCAGAGTGTGGTGAAATGGATGTCTTAAGCAGTGGGGTGAACAGCGGCGGCTCCACAAGTAGCAGTCCTAAAGTATCACCGAAGTTAACCCCTCCGAAAGCTGGAAGCAAAAATCTCAGCAATAAAAAGTCTTTGCTACAGCCAAAGGACAAAGAGGAAAAGAACAGGGACAAAAACAAAGTTTGCACTGAGAAAACAGTCAAGGAAGAGAAGGACCAGGTCACCGAACCATCTACAAAGAAGAGCTCAAAAATTGCAAGCTTAATCCCAAAGGGAAGCAAGACAACAGCAGCCAAGAAGGAAAGTTTAATACCATCTTCTAGTGGGATCCCAAAACCTGGATCAAAGGTGCCAACAGCAAAGCAGAGCGCTTCCCCCGCCTGCACGGGAAGCAAGGAGGTTGAAAAACTGAGGACTACAAAAGGAAACCAGTCCCAATCAACGCCAAAATCTCAACTTAGCGAGAAGGCTTCTCCTTCCTCTGGTCTTGCTTCATCTGAAGGGAAAGAACCAGGTGCAGCTCTCACCCCAGGGTCCTCAGTGGCTCTGTCGGCCTCGATAGCTGCGGGCAGCAGCCAAGGCACAGGAAATGGTGTCGTCCAGCTTCCTCAGCAGCAGCAATACAGCCACCCCAACACTGCCACAGTAGCTCCATTCATTTATAGGTAAGGTCAGTGAGGGAGGTTGGTTTTGTGTTACCATTTAGGAAGGAGAGCTGAAATGGGTAGAGCAATGCTGGATCTCGCTGTTAGGTTTCTTATCTCCCAGTTTCTGTCATGGCATCATGCACATGTTTTCTGAAAACTATTTTTTAATTAATGTTACTGTCTGAACAATTTGTTCCAAGAACTCCAATTCTCTACCTTCTACAAAAGCAATCTACTGCAAATATTTGCCATTTAAAATTCAGGATGTTTTGATTAGAAATACACATCACATGATCCATTCCCTGCGCTGCTTTTGAAAGGTCATGGCTGAGTCAGGTTTCTAGTGAGAATATTCTTGTTTGCAATTTAAGAATCTCAACATTTATCTGCTGATATTCAATAGTATTTGCTTAAAATACACTGTTCTATTGAAAAATCCTAAACCAAACTGCTGACGTTTTCAGAGTCCGTAACAGTACTAGTAGGATATTAGAGGAAAAGCCCTACTCAACATTTTGGGCAGAAAGAAAAGGTTGCTGTTTGCAGGTCCTTTTCCTGTTTGGTTCCTTATGCGAACCTAGGTATAGATTAACTCCAGGAGGCAGTTAATTTTACAGACAACACAAACTCTTTTGATGGCCCAGGCTCTGGAATAGAGGAATGAAAAGTTACATATATCAACCTTTGTCTGTATTTATTTTGCTCTATGATGGAGCAACTGAAGAGAAGCTGAGAGAGTTGAAAGTTGTACAGCTCAGAAGACAGAGTAAGTGTAGAAAGACTGGCAGGCTGGTTTGAGTAATGATTTCGAATGTCAACTGTTGGAGGGCTTTAACTTCAGTTGTGGGTAAATTTAACATCTGATAAAATGACAAATACATTACTAAGCAAAATATACTGGCAGTTTTTGTTAGTGAGTAGTACTGTAGATAATCTTGGCTAAAGATTAAAGAGATGCTGAAGTAGTCCCTAAGGGAGTATATATATCATTACACACAACTAAACAGAGCTGCATAACCAATCTGGATGAATGATAAACTGTTTAAGTTAATTCTGAACAAAAGCAGTCCAGAAAACTGTATGGGAGTGTAAAAAAGGCATAATATAGGTTATATTTATTCTAATATGCAGTGGGTAGTCTCCTGAGTTTCAATTAAATGTATCTCTGAATGTGCTTAATATGCCTGTTTCTTTATAACATGTCTGGAATAACCTCAGCGATACACACAGTTTGCAGCATGGTACATAGGGTGCCCTACATATGTTTTAGGGTGCATATATAAAGAGAGAGAGAAAAAGAAATTGTGCCTTGTCTTCAGATACATGTGCTATTTAATGGCAATTTTACCACTCATTGATGCCATTTCATTGCCTGATGGACATACTGTTCTTTTAAGCTTCATCATGAAGCAAAATGTATTTTGAATTTTAAAGGGCGATAGAAGTGTGCGTCTTCAGTAAAATTTGGTATTAATAATCATCTGTTTGCTTCAAACAAGCAGCAAAGGAGACTGTATTTGAAGTTAAATCTCGTGTGAAAATAAAATTCTCAGAGCCGAGGTCTGATCTCCGAATGCCATAAACCCAGAGTAATAGACTGCCTTTGATGGGGTTACTTCAATGTGTATCTCAGTTACAGAGAGCAGAATCTGTCCCAAAAATACACAGTAACTGCATTTCTTGAAATTCTCAAGGGCTTTGTAATAGTACACAATCATTTCATAGAATAACATAAATATAACCAAGGATAAAGTATCCACATTTTCAAAGTCAGCATATTTATTTTTGTGGACATATGGCATGTAGAAGTTTGCATGAAGCTGGTGTACTGTGTTTACAGTTTTCTGCTCTTAAACATAACTGTTTTCTGAGCAGTCACCACAATTTATACAGTGAATTTTCAGGTGCGCTTGCCAGCCGTGAGGACAGCTGTATAGATCAGGGAGTTAGTAAACACGAGTTGCTGTTCAGGCTAAGATTTTTCCAGATAGAAGGAATATCTGGGCTCTGTACGTTTGTATTGCAGTCCTTCTAGAAAGCTGCAATATAATTTAGTAACACTACAGGGCATTTTATCCTGCAATACACTGCTGCGATGGGTTAGGCTCTTAGCAGAAGGATAAGGAAGCTGGTACTTTCTCTGGTTTGTGGCCAATACCTCCAGATAATCACGTATTTTGCAGTGCTTGATTATTAGAGGGTATTACTGTTAGATTTGTGAGTAAAAGTATTCCAAGAAGTTGCTTTGAGGCTGGCTAGCATTTTGCTTAAACAGAGAATGCAGTGCTATAGCGGTTATCGACACTCGTGTTTTCAAGGAGCTGTGTATTTTTATTAATGGACAGTAGGTAGAAAATACTGTTTCACCAGGAGGTTCCGAAATGATATAATGCACTGCTCAGCTTTGCACTCCTGGTGCTTCATCCTATCTGATACCACTTTGTATTTTTATGTCTCTTAAACCCCGTGGCATGGAAATTCATGTGAGATTATTACTTCTCTTCAGAGATTAGCAGCAACAGTCAAGAGTTGCATTTGAGATAATCTAAATGGGTATAATTTAAATTCTTCTATCCTCCTCAGCAAGTGATTATTTATTTTCAAATGCTGTTGTGAATTTGTTATTTACAGCCCTTTATGTGTCACCTCTGAAGTAGACCACAGCGTCCAACTGGTATAGGAAAGGCTGAGGTAGATGTAATTTAGTTGCTGGAAAGCTTGGTGAGAGAGATATGGCAGGAAAAACAATGGAAAGGAAGATGTGAGAGACTGCATAATTGTTTAAAGTGTACCAGCCACTACTTTAAATTACACATTGTTCTACACAGACAGAATTGGAAGAAGATGGAGATTGTGCAGTTAGCCAGAGTCCCTTAGACACATATTGAAATCCACCGTAGAATTTAGTTATTTTCCTAGTAGTGGTTAAATTTCAGATGGAGAAGTTTAGTTCTCACTAGGTTACAGCCAAAACAGGAAAAAGAAGCATTAATGAAGAGGCATTAAAACAAGAAGTCCGAATCTTGCTCCTAAAAACCTTAGCAAGAGAAACAACAGCTTAATTGTTCAGTATTTGGAGTTGTTATCTTTGCCACACATTCCTCAAAAGTGTAATACAACCTGTAATTCCAAACATTTTCTTGTTAGAGAAGAGACTGTTGTATGAGATCATGGTTTTATTTTTTGTGAGCCAAGTTGTGCAGGTTTGTGTTATTTCCATAAAATGGGAAACATAACTAGTAGATTCCCAGGAGTAGCACAGATGTCACCTCACTCCATGGGACAAATCCTTACTTGATGTAAGTCATCATAGCTCTACATGAAGCATGTGATATGTTGGAAGTTAACATTTGCTCACACACTTAAAGAATATTTCAATAGGAGAATGTTGAGTTGTAATTGGATACAGGTACTACAGTTTAGGGAAGGTTTTTTGACTCCTTCAGTAACCACTGTGGGAGCTCGGTGGGTCTCCTTCTGTGGCTGGAATACAGAATCTGAAATGCCCAAATCCCAGGGTCTGTGGTGCTCAGGAATTGCTTACTCCCTGAAATGCTGAAAGTGTAGAAACTGCTGCAGGGAATAAGCTGATCACCCGTCAGTCATGCGTTGCTTCGATTTCAAGTTTTTTGGCTTTTTTTGTAGGTTAAGGATAGCGACATCTGGGAGAAGTTTCAGCACTGTTTGAATTGAGACCTCGCAGAGATACTCTTTCAGTGTCAGTGCTGGACTACAAGAACTGATTTGGCACCCCTTTTGTCCCTAAAGGATAAGGAACTGGTAACTCTTAGCTACCTAATAGTTCGGTCTGGAGAAGATGGAGCCAGAGTCTCCTCTGAAGTGCAGGGTGATAGGATGAGAGGTAACAGATGTGAGTTACAGCAGGGGAGATGCTGATTACAAGCTAGGAAAAGAAATAGTTTTACCTTGAGGGTGGTGAAACACTAAACCCAATTGCCCAGAGAGGTCGTGGAAACTCTGTCCTCTGGAATATCCAAAACTAAACTAAACAAGGCTTAGAGCAACTTAATGAACCAGAACTGCTTTGAGCAGGTCATCGGACCTGATGGCATCTAGAGCATCTTTCTGATCTAAATTACATTATAGTTCTGTGAGGACTAAAGTATTCACTAGAATAAACAAACATGTTACTGGGCACGGAAATCTTTTTCCTCTCTCCTCTCCTATGTTGGAGTTGAAACCATTCTGTACGAGAGCATGGCTTCAAGGGTGCGTGGGAGGTGCAGAGCTGTGACAGATGGGAAGGAGGGTATAATCTGGGTGCACCTCTGGAGGCACAGTGAAATTCAATTCCAGCTGCCTGGTCAGGATGTTTTTACACTGGCTTAGAGAAAAAATTAAACTGCTCTTCAAGGATCCTGCAAACACAGCACCTGCAGGGCTTGTCGAAGCCCTACTTGTGTCCTGTTTTAATGACTGGGAGCCACATTTGGTCACCAGTTGTGGAGTTAAAATTAAATTTTCAGCAGAAGACGTTCTATCAGTTAATTGTGATTGTTAATAATAGATTGTGCTGCTAAACATACAGCAACTCTCTTTAAAACTGTGATGATTCAAAGTTACACTGCGGTGCTTTATCAATTTCTGGCATTTACATTACCATTGTGAACATAAAACAGGTCTCTGTCAAAATTTTGCAATCATAGGCAGTGCTAAACACTGCCACCCCCAAGTTTTACCTGTCATGAAACCAGAGTGTTTAGAAAAACATTTTCTCATGCTTGGTTTTCAAGTAATTGAGCAAGAAAAGTTTCTAGCATAGAGATGGCGGCTCAAGAGATGGGAAGGAGAATATTAAGTGAAGGTATCATTCTAAGCGCATACTTGATGCTGAGTTGAAACAGTAGGTTGATAATTCAGTTTGTTTACGATCTAAAGTTGTTCTTTTAAATTGCCAAAGTGTGGCTTTATTCCTTTGACTAAATAATCAGTGAAATGTAGGATAAAAAGACCAAAAAAGGGTATTCTGTCCTTTCCTCTGTCGCT
Organism: Porphyrio hochstetteri; assembly: GCA_020800305.1. NCBI lineage: Eukaryota > Metazoa > Chordata > Aves > Gruiformes > Rallidae > Porphyrio > Porphyrio hochstetteri. The sequence continues at coordinate 64,341,069 of CM036905.1, read as the reverse complement.
GGCAACCATCTTAACTCGGTCACAAAATAAGAAAGCTTTATTTTAAGCTAATTAATGGCCACTACTCCAGTGGAAAGGTTCCTCTGGAAAACCACGTGTCTGTTTGTTAGAAATCATATACAACCCACATGATGAGGTTGTATCTGTTATTATTTTGTTAATATCGTCCTTCAACTTAAAAAGTTGTTTTCCCTCTTTATGATTGCTCTTTATTAAATATATGAGGGAATAATCCCACCTCCTTCCAGCTCTTCTTCAAGGCTAAAGCAAAGTGTCTCTTTTCTTTCCTTTCTGAAGGGTTTCTTCTTCCCCATGAGCGTCCCTGCAGCTGTTCCAAATTTAACTCACATGTCTTGAACATGGGTGATCAAACTGCTCATATTCCAGATGTGGTCCTGCCAGTCTGTTATGCTGACAGTGATACACATTCAAGACAGCTGCACCTCAGAGAGTTCTTGGATAAAAAACCACCCCAGCATATTCATCTGATATCTTTTGGAATGCTGAGTAAAAACCAAACAAATCTTTGATGTTATCTGTGTTTATCAAAGGTTGGTTGTTACGCTAGAGATGGGAAATGACTGACTGTGTTAAAGAGAGCTTATTAAGTAGTGTTCCGAATTCTGTTCTTAATTACTCCTGCGTAGGCTCATTTTAATCAAACTGAATGAGCTTGTGCAGGTGTGACTGAGAGCAGGTTTTGTCCCATTAAGCAAGTTTGATGCTTTTACAAATAGGTAGTGTATAACTCAATGGGCTGGGGATAAATATATTCCCTGATTGCCATGATTAAAATAGAAAACAGATTGTCCTGTTTTCATGACAGTTGCCTAAATTAACCTGTGCTGCAGATGCACAACACAGGAAGAAATGTCAATGGGGTTGCTTTGACTAAACTGAAATTATTTTCACTTTCCTTAATGTCAAGAGAGATGCAAGGATTTAATTCTTATTTTTTCTTAAGGCAGTGGGCTGTGACTAGGTAGAGGATAGAGGGCTATTCATTAAGGCCGATGTGTAAGGTTAATGAGAAGATCCTTTAATTTGCAGTTTGCTTGCCTGGAGCTTAATCTGTGCTGCAGTCCTTCAGAGACCACTTGAGTCATTCATAGGATTAATATGGCCCAGAGAAAGCTGTAAAAGTCAGAAGCATAGGGGAAGGCAAGTCTCATGATTTCACTTTTTTTTTATTATTAAACTAGAACAGCTGAACTAAGCAAAGAGGCATCCACATTATGTTTCCAGTGTCTCACACCTTGTGACTGGCCTTAGAGCAAAACAACTTGAAGTTTAAGGCACCCAGTCTATACCTGGACCTCCTTACTCCCCGCAAGCTGGGGGTCCTACGTAGTTTTGCCTAGAAATCTTTCATCACTAAACCATTCTCAGCCCATCAGGCTAAGCTTGACTCCAGAAAAAAACAGGGCCTTGGCCATCATGCACCAAAAGGCAGGGCTGCTGTGGAAGTGCTGATGGATGGCAACCCAGTGGGGACCTGGTAGGAGAAGAGCTATTGCTATTGACAAGAGCCCCATCCTCAGGTTCCTCCTTGGGGTACTTACATCATGGATGCCCAAGGGCTGAGCAGGTGCCTTTTGGCCCATCACTTCTACAATAAATAACCAGTTTTCCCAAGTAAGCAGAGCTTTAATTGCTGCAAGACACGTAGTCCTCTGTGGGGTTTCTCTTTCCTCAGATAATTAGAATCATTGATGTTTTTATCAAATTAAACATAAAAATGCTGAATGAAGTCAGTACAGCAGTTTCTTTGTTAGTTGTTCTGATAGCAAATCACGTTTATTTTGCATTATATTTAAAATTTCAACTTTCAAGGAAGATAAAAGGTACAGTTCATGCTTCTTAGATCTGTTATTTCAGGCTGCCTATAAATTTAAGAAAACCACATTATATTTACATTTGGTTTGTGTTTCCATGGTTTTCTTTCTACAAATCAAATCAAACATTTTTAAATTATTAGTGTTATATGATATTTGGTATTCAGTGGTTTTACTTTCAGGCTTAGATTCTAATGCTGTCTTATGTCCCTCAAGCTGGGTTTTGTTCTGCAATTAATCCCACCAATCACATTCTAAAATTTGGAATGGAAATCTTTGGAAGTATCTCTTCTCACAGTCTTTCATCTTCTCTTACTGGTTGTAGCTGCATCAGGATTTTGAAAATGAGAAAAAACCCACAAAAAAAACCCCACCCAAAACGACAAAGCACTGAATGTTTTAACTGGTGTTTGGTATAGCTCTAAAGGTGTGATGTGACCTGGGCAAGCGAAGTCATGGGCAAGTGAAAACTTGTATTTGTTGTTACTTTAACTAAAGAGATTCACTCATCACATAGCAAAGTTTACTCAGCTGCTGTAAATCATTTGCTCCATTTTTGTACTCTTATAGGGAGACCTGCTCCTTTTAATCTAAGTGTCCGTGTTCCCACACGGACATCACGAGTTACGTGTTCACCTCTACTGGCTGTACAGGCGGCACTCACTGCTGGAGGGCAGTCCAGGTCAGGGTTGGTCTCTTCTCTTGGGTGACAAGTGATAGGACGAGAGGAAAAGACTTGAAATTACACCAGGGGAGATTTAGGTTAGATCTTGGGACGAATTTCTTTACTGAAAGGGTTGTCAGGCATTGGAACAGGCTGCCCAGGGAGGTGGTGGAGTCACCATCCCTGGAGGTACTTAAAAGGATGAAGTGTTTAAGGGCATGATCTGCAGGTGGACTAGTCCTAAGCTGTGGTTGGATTTGATGATCTAAAGGGACTTTCCCAACCTGGTGATTCTATGATTCTGTGATTCTATGATTAATGTTCTGTGTTTACCTTTGCCCCTTCACTTGGGTATTGGTGTTCAGTGGGGTCCCAGACCAATTACTCCTTCTTTGATGGTAGATGTCCAGATAAAGTAGGCATGGATCCTGCTGCCCTGTGTTAGGAGACAGCTTACATATAAGGCACTCGGTCACTCAGAGAAGGGTTTGCATCACCCTTTGGGGCTGATACAGTGATTACACAGTAGGAATGTAATGCTGCTATAGGATCAGAAGGAGAATGGGTGAAAAGGATCTTTTTTTGTTTCTACTTAGAGGTGGACTTAATTAAATGATGCGAAGGAATGTATTTCACCACAACAATACATCTGCCATTGTATGTGCATAGATCTGTTCCCTCAGTTATTGTCATGAATTACTGGACAAATCTATCCAGTAGCTCCAAAGAAAATGGTAGTTGGGAATTTATTTCATAAAATAAGTAGCTATAAAATTATTTTGAGAGATAAGTCATTGTTCTTATCAGCTATGAAATACACGTTCATCACAGTTAAGTGTTTGTTTTTACATTTTAGTTGGTCACTGGAAACACTTTATGGCAAAAATTGAGAATTGGGCTATGAATGTACCTTTTTAAAATTAGAATGTGCTATTCATGTCAGGAAAGCTGGAAGAATTTAAGCTTAGAATTTAATCTCTAAATGAAGTCTTTTTCCCATTGTATTTTGAAAGGTGGCTAGTGTATCTTGAGATTTATTCTTTTACTGTGTATGAATGTGGTGCAGGTTGCTATTTACCAGCATTAAGATTCACCAGTTCCTGTGTCAGCTAGATGTTCCTTAAGAGGAAACGATAATTGTGTGATCTATTTTGTGTTATAATCCCCATGCTTGTGTATTTCTTGCTACTTACCATTCTGCAACAGCAAATAACTGTATTCAACAAAGGGTACCCATTATAATTTATCAGCAATATCCACAGAAATATAGCATCACAGAAAATACGGGCTATTTCTTAGGAAGGTAATGGAAAAACTTTTATTATCCCCTTTCCCCAGACTTATATAAGGGACATTATCAAAAGAAGCGGCACATAGATTTAAATATCTGGACCAGATTTCCATTCCAGCCTCGCATAAGCTTCTTCCCACATGGCCTTTCTTGCTTAATATTTCAGCAATTACAAGTTTTCATTTCCCTTAAAGATGTGCAGGAATGTGACTTAACCAATTTAAATGGATTCTGCCCATATCTGGTTGATGCCTCTTGCAGAGAAGAAAATAAGGAAACAAAATGGCTCCAAATTTCACATTTTTTCTTGAAGAGAGACATGGGAAGTTCCCAGTTGCTTGCAAACTTCTGTAGCTGGAGTCAAACTAACACAGTAAGAATGTGGCATTCGTGGTATTTTCACCATATAGTGGTATGACCCTAGGTGGAGCCACAAGCAACAGTTATGAATGACAGATAACAATAATCAATCTTCTTGCTTAATTTCAGAACTCTCTCGGAAAATGACAGTACCTCTTTACCACCTGCTGACTCCTGCACCAGTCCTACTAAAATGGATCTGTCGTTCAGTAAGACTGCCAAACAGTGCCTAGAGGAGATATCTGGTGAGTAACAGTAAGTCAGGAGAAGCCTGTGAACATCTTTTTTACATCTGTTTCTTACCAGGAGCTTCGCAATGGGTCAAACTAATACTTCTGACCTCTATTCATGAGTGGTATTAAATATGCAAAAAATGTGGGTCGTGCACTGTTAGTGCTTCAAATGCAGGGTGCTGTTATCTGAACTGGCTCCTTCTGTTCCAATATCCTCGTCATCATTTCGCAGAAACTGGGCTTTCACAAGCTAGGGTTACAGGTCATTATTAATTTTCAGTTAACCGATGGGAAGTCAACTTCAGAATGTTTGGCACTGTTGCATTTAAGATCATCAAATTAAATCATAATATCAAAACTGAGACACAAGTTCCATAAGATATATTTTGCTTTTATAAATGAACCTATATTCAGAAAATGGGAATACGAACAAGTTCTTACTATTGTACCTTGCTTTTAAGTGGCTGTTAGAACTAAGCTGCTAAAGATTGTGTTCTGGAATTCCTTGTAAATCTTGAGTAAAATCCCTATTAGGTTACAAGTGTGGGTGGATTTTTTTTTTAATTACATTGGAATAACTCCTCTGAAGTAAGAGAGCCACACTGATTTCCCTCAGCCCAGGATCTGCCCGTAACTTTGCCTATGGGAGCAAAAAGCAAAGTGTGTCACAGCTGACTTTCCCATCAGAACTGAATTGCACTGCAGGGTTGTGTGGGAGTCCTTTCAAAGGGATTCTTCACCAGAGCTCTTCCATTAAGAGGGATTTTTTTGGTTTTGTCTGTGGTTTATTTATTTGGGTTTTTTTTTCCATTAGCATCTTTATTCTTATAATTTTAGACAAGAATAAAAAGTGAAATCCTGTCCTGCTGGATTCACCTGTAGTTTTGCCCTTTTACTCCAAACTTTTTGACATTCAAGTGGATTTATAACAAGTCATGTGGTTCTTCTTACACAGGATATAACTCACTTAAAGCACTAATTTGACACATCAGTCTAAAATTATCTCCCCACCAGAAGGGAAATCAGATGCCCAAGCTTTGTGGGACTGCCTTGGCATTTAGCTGACTCATACTGAAATTGAGGTTCCGTCCTGGTTTGTCTCAGTCCCTCTGGAAGTTTTCTGAGTCTAACACCCCTTTTTTGCACAGCCAGATTTTGTGATGAATATGTCACCCTGAAACATAGTGAAATGTTCCCTGGAGGTGATGCATGCCTGTTAAAGTAAAAAAAATGTTTTTAATTAAGCCAGAAATAAAACTCATTGGTCTTGCATGTATGAAGAGAATAATTGAAACATTTACACAAATCAGAAGATGCTTCAAGGAATTATCCACAAAGATTCTAAAAAAAATCAGATAACATCAATTCAGTACCTGCTGAAGTGATCAAACAGGATATTGTATCTCCTGGCCTTTCACTGTTCTGAACAGAAATGGAACAGCATCAAAAAGAACAAAATGGCATAAAGGGCACTAGACATCAGAGATGTTTCTAATCTGATTATTCAGACTCTGGCATTAGCAACTGACTGACACAACAGGCAGCAACGCAGAACTACTGGGAAAATGTGGCCAATAGTTTGTTGTATACAGAGTAAAACAGATGTGTGTCACCCATAATAGGCTGTTAGCAGGAAGAAGTACGAGTGGATCAAGGACAACATTTGCTGAATAAGTAATTGTCTGTGTTGCTGAACTATCGTCAAGTCACTGTTGAAGCTGCATGGAAAAAAACTTGTTTGGTGGCTGTTCAGGAGAGTATGCTATGATGGATTAGCCAGGAGAAAGGACAGTTCCTTTCTGTGAATTAGGAACATCTTTAATCTGGTATGATCAAGGGATTATGACAGTAAGGAGATAAACCTGGCTTGTTTCTTTGATCTGGTCAGTTACATTCAGGGTGTTAAAAGGTAAATGCAGAGTTTCTTTCACTTTGATATGCCTTTTTCCCAAAATCATCCACTGCTGCTATGGTTGGACATCATCTTTATTTTACCTCAAGCTTCTTTTGCAACTTGATAGCCAAACACACTAACACAATATATTGGTAAGCAGTGGAAGATAATGCAAGGGATGAGCATAATGCAAGGGGTGAGCATCCATAGAAACCAGTAAATGGTTTGTAGGAGTGGGTCCATAAAGTGCTGTCCCACCTGTACCAAGTTTCTGCTTCACTGATCTTTGCTATTTTTACAATGCCAAATAATTGCAGCTAAGGGTAACATGCTCAGGACTAAGATATCTTGGTCCATATCATTGTATAAACTGTTTCTCCACTTTCAGGGTATTTACACACTCGTGTTTGTTGTTGTGTCATGCCTGAAGATTACAGTTCCCATAAGTAGCCAAGCAGATCATATCAGAGCTCCTAATCCACTTCAGGGAAAAATCAGCCAATAAAGTTTTAATGCTGTACACACAGCTGGTTCAGGGCTTCTCCACGATATAGGCAAAGCTTGGATGAGAACAAAATCATTTAAAAAAAGAATTAGTAGTTGTTCAGGCACCATGAGTGATTTAGGATACCAAAACGAAAATTACTCCCTTGCTCTGGTGGTGGGTGGTCATGGCTCTGCTTTCTGAGCCCAGCAAGGCAGTTCATGCCTCTTTTGCCACCGTCTCATCACCAGCAGTGAGGAAGTAGAGAGGGCAAACAGGAAGCTGTAGGAGTAGTTTCCAGCTTTCATCTTCCACCCTGTTTCTGAGGGAGACAGTTACCTTTAAAACCTCTCCTGGCTTCCAGCTCAGAGCTGCTGAAAGGATGAGGTAAAGTTAGAGCTCAAGCTGCTTGTTTCCTGCCCACTACTCTGCAAGTGATCGCTTGGTTTCACTTGCACAGCCATGGGAGGAAGTTTGTGTTGGAAGGTGAGGGAGTTGGTGAGGCTGGTGTAAGCATGGACCCAGAAGTGTGGCCCCAATAAACTGAATGATGTCTTTATTTTCAATTTGTCCCCATAAATCTGCTACCTTCAGTAATTTCCCACATGACTTATGCCTAAAGCCAGTTTTGCCTCTTGGTAGAGCTACTGTAAATCTGGGTTTCTTCACTGTTCTCCATCTCTGCTTGGAATTTGTTCCAGATGTGATCTGAAGTGCTTCAGACTTTTTTTTCCCCTACATTTTTTTTTCATCTCAATATTCCCCAGCTCAGCCAGAGCTGTCCCAGATGTTTCCAGAGTGCACGTGCAGATCAGCGGAGCAGCACATGCGCAGTTGGTGTACCGTACGGCTCCCGGCACGCCTCGGATCCCCTCTGTGTGCGCAGGGCCGGAGATTCACGCCGGATGAATCCCATTTGTAGGCACGAGTCAGCCCTTCAGTAGTTTCGGTGCGTTCTGTGTATGGTAGACCCCGTTACACATGTGGCACACAGATGTGTAGCTTTCTGGCCAGGAAATCCCAGGCAGAAATTTGGGAGTCCTAAATAAGAACCAGTTCTGGAGTCATGTATGAACACTCTTTCTTCCATGTGCTTTATGTACCAGTTGCCTCAACAGGGCTACTCCGTTATCTATGTTTCTGCAAAGCATAACTTTATAGAGATGATTTTAAAAGGAGAATGGAAGGGAAGGCTGATCAAGGAGTCCACTTTTACCTGTGTTTTTCATAGTATGGCTATGAACCAGTTGTTCAGAGTTTCTAACCAAGTATTCCTACATGTGTTAGCTGGAACATTTAGCAGTGTCAGCTGCAATTTTATTGGAGAAGGATGTCAGTAAAGTAATTATTTACTAATTCGTTGTAAACTGTTCATGTCAATAGCTACAAAGTATTATTTTATGAAATCAGTGATGGTGTTTGGTTTTAGCAAGTGTTTACATGTTCAAAGAGCTTAATGCAAAGTGTTTGATTAAATGATTATTCATGAATTTACAAATATTGTCTAATTATAAAAAAATCTGAGGAACGAAGCAGAAATCAAAGAGTAATTTCAGGAGTTATAGGCCAATATTAATGGCAGGACTAGCATAAAAATTTTCAGTTTTCAAGCTTTTACATTTACTGTGCTTCTTTTTTGGACTCTGAAAGTAATAATTAATAGGTGTGGCAATAGTTTACAATTTTTTTTCCAAGTAAGCTGGGCTGCAGAGATTCATGATCTTACCCATTTGCAGATTTATTACAGGGTTCATTTGTAAGGCACCAAACGATGCACTGAGACTTACAAGAAAGTTTAATCTGACATCAAAAATTTGTCCCTAGATTATTAGTTATTAAAATTAGTTGTAGAGTTCCTTTTATGAAAGAGACAGGAAAAATAAGGTAGTATGTTACACTGACTGTGATGGGTTGAGGAAGTTCCCTGTGCTGTTCTTGATTTAAACATGTATCTGCCTGGTGGGTGGGGAATACATTGAACTGCAGGGTAGTTGGGGAATAATTTGTTCTCCTCTGGCCTCCTATACTGTCATCTTGGTTTAGAAAGATGTATTTTGTTGTTGCTATATGTATTTCACCATTTTAAAATGGAGGGATGAGTTTTACAAAAGTGTTTTTCAATTAATAGACCTGAGAATTTTCCACATTGCAATTTTAATGGTTTGTCAAATGAGACCCTGCAGAGAGGTTTTGGTAAAGCAGAAGGATAAATTCAGTGTTCTATCTGCTGAGCACTTATTCTGAGACGTACATATGTATGTACTGTATCTCAAAATGATCGTGATTGTCTTGGCTTGTCTACCAAGAGAGGCAAAGAGATTACTGGGAGAAAAGTTCATATAACCTTGTAAAGAAGGACTGTGCTATAGTGTTTGTACACACAAAGGCTGAATGAAGGTTGTGTGATTAGCCTCAGTACCTCCATGTCCCAGCATTTGACTTACTGTGTTTTTAATGTATGTAGAAAAGGAAATGAGATAGGTGGATGCTGGAGCTGCCAGCTACCCTCATGTGGGGTGATTCTGTGGTTCTGTGGCTCCCATGCAGTTCAGGTATCATTCCTGTGCCTGGATGATGGTCTGTGACTGGTGTCCTGCTGAAGCTGGGCTGCAGTGGGTAGCTTAAGTGGGAAAAGAAGCAAATGCTGAGATCCTCTGGGTTGCCCAGGACCCAACTGTACCCCTCTGTAGCAGAGACCCTTCCAGCCTGGAGTGGTGTGGCAACTATTGCCAACACCATAGATGAGGTTTGGCATGGCTCATGGAGTGAAGACCTCTCATCCCCTGCCATAAAGTTTTCAGCACCCAGTTGGAAGAACTAGACATACTTGGCCGGTCCTGGCAGTCTTGTACCTGGTTTGTTGACACTCAGAGCTGAGCGGCCGCACTGTGCGTTGCTGCCTCAGCAAAGCAGTGCTCAGCACAAGGGCGTACACCCAGTCCACAGGGCTTACTGAGGCCAGACACAGTGATGGCAGCTACATATGACCAGGCACACAGGCTGTGAGCTTGGCATGGAGGCAGAGCGGGTCCATACCTGCCTACAGCTGGCCACAGAGACAGGCCACTGGCTGTAGCTGAGTGTGAAAGGGTGGGTGAGGAAGTTACCATTCATTTATTTAGAATATCAGGGAGAGGTTCTGCTTTGCTGTTTATGGTAGGAAAAGAACCTGTTCCCTTGATCCCACCGCACCGCAGTGCTGCATGGGGCCAAATCACTGTCCTTCCTATTAATTCCAAACAGCAAGTGAGAATACTGAACCAGCCTGAGCATAAGTTGAGGTTTTAAAACCACTGGGTGGGGAAAGAGTGTGATTGCCCTTCATTTTGCAGTTCCCTGTTGTAAATGCAGCCTGTGAAGCCTTTCTGACAGCCTCAGCAGCTGTGCTGAACTAGTGGTTAGAGCCGCATGGCGCAGGCCGCGCGTAGTGGCACAGAAGCAGGTGGGCAGTGCTGGAGCTCCGCTTCCACAGCCAGGGCCACATCAGCATCCTCATCAGCATGCCAAGCGTTGCTGCAGGCAGGTCCCACTCATTCATAAAAACCTCTTAAGGGCCTATATGGCACTGGCAGACCCTGGGAGTGAACAGTCTTACCTTTTGGTTCCACGCTGAGGAAGTGGCAGGCACTTAATATTTGGGACGATTTGGTGTTCAGGCTGACAGAGTGTTCTTCTTGTTTCCACTTCCTCTGACTTTGTGGGCTACGTGGGGAGGGGAGCAGTACCTCTTCTGGTTATAGACCCTGTCTTTCTAGGATTGGGTCAGTGATTTCATATGAAAAACCATCACTGCTTGAGACTACTTTTTTCTTTTTTTCTTTTCCTAGATTAGTCCTGTGTTTATGAGGGTTACCTAGGAAAAAATGTACCTTTCCTTTAAAATTTCTAAGAAGTTTCTCCCCTGTATTTCCTTTATACATCCTTATATGTCTTTAAAACCTGTAGACTGAGCCAGCAAAAAGCAAGAAGTACACAGAGGATTCTGTTAACACCTGTTTATTCATACTGGCAATCTGCAAACAGTCTGCAGTTCTTAGGGTGGCATTTTTAAAGGTTACTTCCCTGTTAAGGTTTCTCATAGGAATTTGAGACGACCATATTTTCTCACTGACAAAAGCACCATTTGTTATACAGTAATTTTCATATCTGTAGATTTCTACTTAATATTTATGAAATGTATTGCCCCTAGATAAAAAGTTTGTATCTAAAAATTAGAACGCGATTCAGCTAGCTTTTTGTTCATATCTCTATTATTTCTGGGACCAATGTATTTTTCTCTGTGAGAAAAGGTATATATTTCAGTACAAGTCTTCTTTCTCACTTGATAATGTATTTAAAAATATTTTAAACTGGTAAACACAGCTCAGACATGATACTGAGTTGCTTTATTAAAAAATACTATCCCATTAATGGGTTTCCTTTAGAAGATAGTGAAGCAATGATTTTATTAAAGCTTTTTAATTCCATACCAGCCTCTGAATTTCACAGAGATGCAAACAAGGCATATTTTAAGGAGAAAGAAATTAAATATTCCTTTTTATAATCCTTACAGGGTAAGAACTGCTGTGGTCAATTTTTTTTAGCTTCTTTATCATCTTAATTTTAATTTATTTATTTATTTAGAGCAGAAATTGCAAGACTGAAGGTCCCTTTGCAAATCTGCTTTTAGCTTCCTGCACAGGGAGTAGCAGTGATATGGAAGAAATAGTTTCTGATCCTTACCTTTTGGGGAGAAAAATAGGATTTGACTGTGAGCTAGGTCTGTTACTGTAGCATCCCACCCAGGTGAAGCTGTGTCTTGAAACCTGTGGCACTGTAAACTGGGCAGAGGCTTCTGTGTCTCCGGTTTAATTCACCAGGATGTTTGCTGCCATGGCAGCCAGCAGCATTCACTGCAGTAGCAGAGAAGAGTCATATATCTGGGAATGCAGGTTGAATACTAAAATGTAAGGAGGCTTGTGCAGAGCTTTGCTTCAGTGGTTAATTTTGGCTCTTTATTGAGCTCTGACGTGGAGGCTGTACTTGCAGTTCTGTGTCAGCCCATCTAAAGTGAAGAGCCGTGCGCTGGGATCAGTCATGATCTGGTGAGAGCGGGGGAGGAAGCCTGAGACAGCACTTGTGCCTACTTTGGATTTCAGAAGGCAGCAGCTGTAGACAGCGATGCAGGCCCACCGCTCCGACGAGACTGGTGATTGGATGGAGAGGGGAAAACACGGTTGGCTTTTGGGATTACTTCTGTGCTGGAGCAGAGTGTTTGATCAACTCTCTTCTGCTTGAGAGAAATCCAAGTGAAAATGACTGTAAGTACTGCAGATTAATGTGACGGGAGAGAAGTGGCTTAGCAGAGACAGCAGCGTAATTTTAAAGAAAATGACTGTGCCTGTCTAGTCACTTACAGTACGTACACTGCATGTTTGAGCTGTGCTTTTCCTTGCGAGTGCAAGTGTGTGCTACCTGGGATGTGCAGCCTGCCATGCTGGAGGGATCGCCTCCCAGACCTTTTGGGAGAATTGAGCCGCTGTCCATCTCAGGGATATGAGATCTAACTGAGGTGAAGCCCCAGCCGGAACGATGCAGCGCTCCGCAGAACTGTCAGTGTTTAAAGGCAAGGAGGTTAGAAGAGGGTGTGTTCGCCTTCAGAAGCAGAAGTCTCTAACCAATCTCACGCTCATCAGCGAAGGGGAGAAGAGGCGATACTCATACAGGGAGAACTGGTTTGGAAACGCCTCCAAGTCCAGCCAGAGTTACCGTCAGCGGGAGGCAGAAGCTGGGAGCAGAGGCTCCCTTTCCAAGGCACTCTCACAGTCGGTGCACTCTCTCTGCCACTCCAGCCTCACTGCACCCCAAGTGTTTCAGGTGCTACCACCTGCTGGAAGCAGGACGTCCCGGAGGTCTGGAGACCAGCATACAGGTGAAGGCTTTGAGATTGACAATGAGGAGAGGGGAAAATCAGATGATGAAACTGCATCCTGCACGACCCATTTCCCTAGCAGGAACTGGGCAGAGGAAGAGGAGGAGGGCTGCTTGCGTGAAGGGACTGCACATCTGGATGAAGATGTCATAATAACAATGCTGGGGGACCTAGAACAGGTCCTTTATACTGATATTTTAGGTAAGTTAACTTTGGTTTGACATCCAGAAGGGCAGGAGACCCAAATGTTAGCACATATCTGCATGGAGCAGATTTTTGATCTTGACAGTGATTTAATGAGACAGAACTGGGTTTATTTGCAATAGTATGCAAAAATAGGGTCTAGCCATTCCTTCCTTGTTTGCCTACCCTTACCTCCAAAGATTGTATGAAATGTCTAAATCGCTTTTGATGGGTGCATGGGCAGCAGCAGCTCATGAGCGCAGTTTGCTTAGCTGTTTGGAAAAATAAGGTGAAACATTGACAAGCTATTAGTTTACTCCTGAATGATTTCATTTTAATGACAGTTGTTCTTGTGAAATTAAAATGGAAATCTTGAATCCAAGGTTTGCTTTAGACTGAAAATGGCTTGGCCTACCTACAAACTGTCCCTCCAGTATCGCTTCTCCCTTCCCCCTGCTCCCGGCGGATAATTTCACCCTTATACGTGGAATTGTGAGCGCCAGGGTTTCAATTTAGTTTAAATACCCAGTTTTGTTATCTCAGTGAGCATTTGAAGTCCACAGTCATAGGTGCTTCAAAAGGCTCCTGTGTTACTGGCTTTACTTTTCATCTCTCAGCCCTTTAGAAGAATGCTCAAAGTGTTCATTCACAAAGCTTTGTTCTTCAGCCAGTCAAATGGTTGAAGTGGCTGCTTGCTTTTCCAAGGTTATGTAGCATGTGCCTAGCCTGGAGCTTCTTTGCCGGTGGCTATGTTAGCCCTGATTGTGTTGAAGCATTCAGGATAAAATGTTTGCTGTGTGTGTCATGCAAAAAGCTATCATCTCGAAACAACAAAGAAACAAGAATTCTCTTTTTATGCATACCTTTTATTATTAGACTACACCAGTATGCTGAAAGGGACTTTTAGAGATTAGAGGCTTGTTAGCAAAGGAAGCTGAGCCCTCCCCTTGCCCCTGCGCCTCTTCAGCTGCCTTTCCCTGAGCAAATCCCTGCTCTCTCGTAAGCCTCAGCTTCCCCACCTGCAGAGTAAAACTGGTACTTTCCTTTGTGAATGGAGTAAATATCCAGGAGTGGGCAATTGTCTGGGCAGCTGCTTATTATTTGTAAATACTTTTTTGAAAATCAGGCAATTAATGGAATTTATTTTTTTCCCATTTATCTGATTTGGGCTCTAATTACATCTGCAGAAGTACTGAAATGGTCATGAACAGTATTTTTAAATGTGCAGTTATGGGTGAGCTTTAGAAATGTGACTGTAAAAGTTGAACCTAGCAATTTCTGTAAAATGTTTATTTTGATTTCCTGTGGATGTATCTCACATAATGGAAGAAATTAAAATGTGCTCTAGAAATTTATTGAGGGAATCTGTAATGTTTCACTATTCATAGGCAAGGATTTGGGGACCATCTTTCAGAATATTCATTTTTAATATAAATGATGAAGCTACAACTGGTTTTAGCAGTCAGTGAGTGACCTCATTTCATGGGGTCACTAAATATTTGCATCAGACTGTCTTGTGAGAGGAACAGAATTTTGACAAAGTTCCAGGATACCCTGGTTTTAATCTTTCTGATCCCAGTCTCTCCAGGTAAGATATAGAATGGCTTTTCTTCAGCATATAAACCAGAATCACATGAGATAACAAGCCAGGGAGCACTGCTAGTATGTTAAATCATGCAAATATGGATTGATTCTATGATGACAGTGGGCTGTATTCATAAGCAAGAAGGTGCCTGGGGGAGTCTCCCTTTGGGCTGTATTTGAACCCATACCGTGTGTCCCAATCCTGCCCGTGGTGTCTCTTGTAGCAGGCATGGTGGAGCTAGCTCTCAGCAGAAATCCACCATCCCTTTGGTCCTCTGCACAGAGGGAGGCTCGATGTAGTGCTGTCCTGAAAATGTAGGTAATGTCAGATATAAGCGAGGTCTGTGGATCTTGCACTCTGTGCAGAAGATTTCTCAATCATCATGCTCAGCTGTTTATAGTTTCTGACTTGTTCATCCCTGGTACAGCATGAGTCCATTGGTACAGCCGCAAGAGAAGGATGGAAAGAAAAAATAATTATTTTAAAAACATTTAATAGTTATGAGGATTTTGTGTGTAGTACCATGTAGTAATTCAAGATCATAAAACTCCAGTTGTATCTTTCTTAGAAATAAAATGGTGGAAACATTTTGAAATTACCATTTGTGTCACTGAGGGATCAGAAAAGATTAGACCTCAAACTTTTCACCTTTCCACCACAGAATAAAACCCCTTTTATAGTACAATTTGCAAGTGAAATATTCTTCTCTGTGAAAACATACTTTGGCAGTTTGCCATATATCTATACCTTTTTTTTTGTATTGCAATTATACCTTAAGGCTTTGTTATGCTATTTACTGTACAATATATATTAAAAAAGACAGTCGCTGTCATTTTTACTGCAAGAATTTGGAGTGTTAACATACAGCAAAGGACATCTGACAAGGATAAACAAAGACAGAAAGGGCAAAGTGAGTGCAAATATGAGTTATATTCGGTTCCTCAAACAAATATAAAGGTAAAGGATTGCTTTGTTTGTAATCCTGCCTGCTTACACTCTGGAATTTTTGGTTTTGTGTGTAATAAGAACTTGTGTTATAACAGTAAGCTGCTGATTCACCTCTGGTTTGAGGCAGAGCAGGTAACAAACAGGGCCTGGGACTCCCCCATGCAGGTGTTACGGCAGGAATATAATGTGCTTCTGGAAGTGAGTATGAGTGCATTTGGCGGAGGAGGGGGCAAACAACAGTGAGGAACTGAGTGTGCCATATGCAACATGGGCAGCCTGGGCTTTCAATCCAATGGGATTTAATGGTCTCCAGCTTATTCTTGGGCAGAGCCCTTTTGCCTCATGGAAATCTCCAGGATGGTGCAGGATGTTAAAAGTACATGGGACCCGTGGGTACACTGATCAGCAAGGGGCTTGACTGAACACATCTAGCTTGAAACACAGGAGTAGTTGTGGTAATTTCAGAGTGTGAACACTTGCCTCCTGCGAGGAGTTACATGTGAAAATACACACAGGTAGTTCATTTTATAGAGCAAAATTTTGAGAATCGGATGTGTCTTCGGGGTGTGGGCTGAGAAGATGAAGACTTTGGGAGCAAAGCTGGGCCTGTATTCCCACTTCTTCCCTCCACCCTGTCTGGGTGTTGATCCAACTGTCAGTTCATACTGCCAGCCCAGAGGTCTGTGGACTGTAGGATCATTCAGTCACTGAAGAATTTGTTTGGTGTGATCAAACAAACAAGCAACAGCATCTCCTGAAGGACTATTTGGCTGGAGCAAGAGGATGATGGAAGACATCGCTGTGGCAGAGCAGATGGGAAAACCTCAAACTGGCATTGCTGTTAAAGATAGCTTGACAATGAGCCACAACTGCAGGGTATATTGGCTCGTACTGTGCATTCTATTCAGGATAAAACTAAAGGTTATATGGAATATATATGGTATAATTTATTCCCATTTAATGTCATGAGTTGGGATTTTTCTTAACTGCCTGCAGAGGGTTTGGGCAATAGGACCTGGACTGCAGTAGAGGGTACAGTAGCAATTCAATTTGTAGATGAGCTCAAAGGCTTCATCCTTTACTCAAAACTCAAAATTAAAGAGCTTAAGTGAGCCGTTGTTCAAATGTAGTTTGCTTCTGCTGATTCTCCCTTATACGTGAAATAAATGTCACTGTATGTGTAACCCAGTGCTTTTTGTAAACTAATGTTAAACCTATATTTGTAATTCTGGGGCAAGTCAGCCTTTTTCCCATGTCTTTAAACAGATGTTGTGTTGGGATCTATTTACCTTACCAGAATTGTTTCCTGTGACTTTTGTTACAGGTTATCTTTAGAAATGCTCTTATGCTCCAAAAGAAAAATGAACTAAAATTCCTTGATACTGAATATGCTAGAAAACATACATTTTTGTTTCTTCATATATGACTTTTGGAGGTTGCTTTGAAGCTTATTATGTTTCCCTTTTGTAACACATAATCTATAACTTTTTACTTTTTTTTTTATAAAGTAAACAGTATCCAGGATGTTCCAGGTAAAGTTCTGTGAGCTTCACTATTCAAGATACCAGACCAGCTTTTCACCAGTGATCCCTGAAGGCTGTTAAAATTCATAGCTGTATAAATGACACATGTGCTTAGAGTGTTCAGATTTTTATCCCATGATGAATTTATTTTTTTTTATATCCCAGGTAAAGAATGATCTCCCCCTTTGGGAAACCATTACAGTTCAGGAAAGATGCTTTATTAAGTGCCTGACTTAGAGTACTTTGAAATAGCTTGGATGTTAAGTGCATACTGAAGAGTTGTTGTAACAGTCATCCCAATTCTTTCCAGACACAGATTTACTGTGGGTTATTTCCTACCAAGTCATGTAAAATGTCAAGGAGGAAAAAGGGGCTGTGTAACGTATTGAGTGGTCTGGGGCTGCATCGTGCCTTGATTACAGAGGATAAAAATCCCAACGCTGTAAATCTGAGTTTCATTAATAGATTTGGGCCCTAACAGGGATACTTCACCAGGACTCTTTTTGGTGGTTTTTTTTTACATACCACATGTTATTTATAAGTCTCTGTGTGTTTTATTACTGAAAAGATGAGGTTTTATTTTTTAAAAGATTAAAGGGACGGACGTATTTAAAATCCTATGCATGTATTCTCAGCTGTGCATACATGTGTGCACTTTATTCAACCTCATATCCTCTTGCATGCTAAAATTTATGCTGGTTTTGCTGTTTTCTTCCAGGGGAAGACCCTGAAACGAGAAGAATGAGAACTGTAAAGAATATAGCAGACCTGAGACAGAATTTGGAAGAAACTATGTCCAGCCTTAGAGGAACCCAGATAAGCCACAGGTATACTGGTATTACTGGGTATTGCTAGTTGCTGGATTAATTAGGATGGATGAATAAGGCCAGGTTGGATGGGGCCCTGGGCAACCTTGTGTAGATCCAGGCCTAGAGGTTGGTGGCCCTGCCTGTGGCAGGGGGGTTGGAGCTCTATGATCCTTGGGGTCCCTTCCAACCCAGACCATTCTATGATTCTATGAATTAGAGGCTTGCAAGGGAAAACCACACTGTTTGCTAGACTGCCTCAATGACTTAAATGCGACACTGATATATTTTACTGTCAAAGTGGCTTATAAAAACATCTGCAAAGATGGTTATCATTTTGTATACATCTACTTAGAAACCTATAAAAATGATTGTAGGGTATCTTATAAGTAGGGGTTATTGTATACACAAACACATGTGTGCACATGGAGAAACACACAGAGAGAACTTTCTGAAAAAATACACTTTCCTCCAGCCTTTGCTTTTCCTTGTGTCTCAGGAACAGAGAAAGCACGGTCCACTAACTTCTCCATTTTGTTTGGCAGCACATTGGAGACAACTTTTGACAGCACTGTGACAACTGAGGTGAATGGGAGAAGCATACCAAGCTTGACAAGCCGGTCCACCCCAGTGACTTGGAGGCTGGGGCAGGCCAGCCCTCGGCTGCAGGCAGGAGATGCCCCATCCTTGGGCGCTGGCTATCCTCGCAGCAGCGCGAGTCGCTTCATGCACACGGACCCCTCTCGCTTCATGTACACCACCCCGCTTCGCCGAGCAGCTGTTTCTCGCCTTGGAAATATCTCACAGATTGACATGAGTGAGAAGGGGACTGGTGATTTGGACATGTCCTCTGAAGTTGATGTTGGTGGCTACATGAGTGATGGGGACATTCTTGGGAAAAGCCTCAGAGCTGATGACATCAACAGTGGGTAAGTAGCACTTCTTCCCCATTTGAACTTGCAGGTTTAATAGGATTTTTCTAATAAACTCTGGCACAGAGGTGGAATTCGACTTGTGGTTGAAACAGAAAAAGCCCTAAGGTGCCAGTGATGTTTTCAGTTGCCTTCAAATTCAGTTCCTCTTCCTGAACATCATGATTTTGCTGTGAACTTTTATAAGAGCTCAGGTAGTACTTATTACTTACTGGAATTTCTTAGTTTTCTGGTAAACCATCATTTTGCACTGCTTGTCCTGGGATGGATCTTCTTTTGGTATTTTTGTGTTTTATTTGAGATGGTAGATATGGTATTGGATGCACCTGATAAAAAGAAGTTGCTGACAGCCCTGACTTTCTCTGTTTCCACTTCAGATACTGTCTAGTATAGTCTGGGTGACAGGCCTTTATTGCAACTTTTCAACTGTGCATAGAGTCTGAGCTGTAGGAATATCTTTTCATAAAAGAATAGATCGCCCTCCTAGCATACCCAGGAGGAAGAATGACAATTATTTTTGGGTTGCATTCCCTGTCCTTCAAATTACTGTTTAACAATTCTTCTATCGACCTCGGAATATAAGCCACACTACTACTGTGGTATGGTAGAACAACTAAAGCATCATTTAACAACAACAAAAAACCAACCAAACAAAAAAGAAGCAAACCCAAGCCATGTTACTGTTTTACTCAAATTACTGTTCAGTGCTGTTGTTGGCATCTCAAGGCTGCTTGGTGGCTGAGGTCATGTTGCATTGGACAGAAGTCCCATAGAGTGCATGGCCATGCCACACCACACTGCTCCACTCTGTATAAATTTAGGACTCTTGCTGTCAATCTAATCTTTTAGTTTGAAGTATAGCTATGATGAGTGAATGGTGGCTGATGAAATTGGATATGATACGTTCCTAAGGGCAAATGTAAGTCTATGATCAAAGCTCTCTTTAGAGTAGAGTGTCACCTCAAGCTCCATCCAAAGGTAGATCTCTAGAAAAAGCATAGCTATAAAGATAGCATATTCTTCTATCTCCATGGAGCACTGTCTCAGTGATCTGTGAACGGAGCACTGCTGACAAGATTGTCCACGGCACAGCACTAGTGGCTGTCAAGTAGAACTGAGAAAAGATATATGGAAAATGTAATACTTTAATGTCTAAAGGCCTTTTATCATAAAGTAGACATAAATGCTGCCTTTGATGGATGGGTTTATTTTAAAAAAGAAAAAAAAGATAGGGGAATCCTTTGCAGTGCTTGATGAGGTGTATTAATTAGCTTATCACATTAGAGAATGAATATAGTCATCTTGTGTGACTTTTCTTTGCATCCGTAATAAGGGTGACTCAATAGACAGTAAGTTGCAGTGTGCTCAGTTAACATTTTTACGTGTGGTAAATGTTAAAAACAAGTTAATAAGCTCTGAAATTTCAGGATTCACTGAGGCATGTAAAGTCTTATTTCCTTTATGCTTCTTCCATTATCAGTTTAATTACTTTAAACACTTGGGGACAGGAATGCAACAGTAATTATAAATCAGGGTGTGGAAGGCCTGTTGCACTTGTTAAGTCTCTCCATTTGGTCCTTACTTACCCAGGAAAAAAACCCCCATACAGCCTGGATTGCATTCAAACCACAGCTAAATTTAATATGCAATTCCAGAGCCCTAGAACCTACTGCATAATTCACCCCTAGCTAAATAATCTGTCAAAAAGTCTAAATTTTGTATTTAATGAAAGGATAAATATGGTGTGTGACTGTTAATTTATCTTTGAAAACAAATGTGGAGTCACCTTCTGGAGGCTCCAGGTCCCAAGGTCTCAGAAATCCCTTGCTGAACTGCTGGCCAAAACTTAGCAGTGCATAAAATGCCCAGAGTTTAGTTAAACAAAAAACAACACTTTGTGTCTTAATGCACTGGAGGTTGCCTCCATCCAGATTGCTACCCACTGGACATGATGCTCTCTCAAATAGTAGCTGTCACACAAGGCTACGCTGTTGCAGCTTTGTTATCAAAATCTGCATCGGTTTACCCTCCCCGTACCTTGAGGGGGTGGAGGCTGGTGCTCCTGAGCTGCTGTATTGGCCCTGCCGCGGTCTCTGGGACAGTTGATTTCAATTAAATCAGTTCCCAGAAGGAACTGCTGGGAGAGGGCCAGTAGCACATCTGGAGCGGCAGCAGGGGGGTGTGGGTGTGGGTGTGTGCACACGCTTTGGCTTGTGCCTGGCACTCGTGTAGAGCTATTAAAGTTAAATGTTTGTGTACTCTGACACAAACTTCAACTGAGAGATGGGTTTGAGTGGCACCATTTCACAGCTCAAGGAGAACTTGTGTTAAAGATTGAGTCGGGAGTGAACTCCAGTAGATCATTTTAGCTGTTATCCTGGCATTGGGAGTACACTTACCTCTGTAAGCCTGTAAATTTTAACTTGAGTAGGTTCACTGAGGTATACCAGCAGTGTGCCCTGGTGGCTAAGAGGGCCAGTGAGATCCTGGGGTGCCTCAAAAGGATCGTTGCCAGCAGGTCAAAGGACCCTCCTCCTCTACTCTGCCCTGGTCACGCCCCACCTGGAGTATTGTATCTAGTTCTGGGCTCCGTGGTGCAAAAAAGACGGGTTTCTCCTGGAGAGAGTCCAGTGGAAGGCTACGAAGATGATTAAAGGACTGGAGCATCTCCCCTATGAGGATAGGCTGAAAGAACTGGTGCTGTTCAGCCTTTAGAAAAGAAGGCTAAGAGGGGATCTGATCAGTGTTTATAAATATCTAAAGTGTGGGACACAGGGGGAAATAGCCAGCCTCTTTCCAGTGGTCTGTGGGGACAGGACAAGGGGCAATGGCTGCAAGTTGGAGCACAGGAAGTTCTGTACCAATATGCAGAAGAACTTTTACACAGTGAGGGTGACAGAGCCCTGGGACAGGCTGCCCAGGGGGTTTGTGGAGTCTCCATCTCTGGAGATATTCAAGACCCGTCTGGACGCCTATCTGTGCAATATGAGCTAGGGAGTTGCTTTGGCAGGGGGGTTGGACCAGATGATCTCTTGAGGTCCCTTCCAACCCCTACGATTCTGTGAACCTGTGATACCATTTATTATTTTTTTTTCTGTGTATGTATACTACACTGTTATTTTCCGTACATCTGTGTGGTCCTTCACAAATAAATTTGTGCAAGTTCTGTGCTAGGTTGCTGCGTTAAAGTTGCCCAAACCTGCCAGAGGGAAATGTAAAAAACCAAGAGCCTAAGAGGGAAAACAGCTTAATGAAAGGTCCTTTGAGAAAATAATGAACTGGTCTTGAGAGTAGGACAGGCTTATCAGCTCAGTTATAAGGACCAAGACCTCTCATAGAGATAACTAAACAGGAGGTAGGCATTCCAGAAATCATTGCTGCTGCTTGAAATTCAGGAACTTTTAATGGTTATCTAGTGAGTAAGAAGCAATATACTCACTTTTCAATTCATTAGTCATTCATTATAATGGTAAGTGGTGGAAATCAAGCAAAAGGAGCACAGATAAAGACATATTCTTAAATGTCATTGTAAGGGCTTCAGTGGATCTTTCTTTTATATCTGAATAATTGCATCCCAGCAGGGACTATTGGATTCTCAATTTCTGTTCCCATGTAGATGAATGCTACTGGTGTTTTTTTCCCCTTTTTTTAACTGCAGCTATGCTTCCTGCATCTTCTGCTGCTCTTTGACAAAACTGCAGTACTTAAAATGCACTTAACATTTCTGAAAATACTTGAAGGCTTCAGTCCAAATATATTTTAGTAAAACAGGTTGGCCTGTAAGGCATCACAGAAAAAGGCATATGATCCTAGAAAATAGGCATATATCTGATCTCTCTGCGCTGGGCACACAAAGGGAGAATATTCAGTGTAAGGCTACCAGCTAATAGGACAGCCCATACCTTAAACATTTGAATTCCACAGCCCATTAACTTTAGAGTGAAACATGGTTGCCAGATGGCTGCATTTCCCACTGATTGACCGCACATTTATTTTCAGGTACATGACAGATGGAGGACTCAACCTATATACAAGAAGTCTGAACCGAATACCAGACCTAGCTGCCTCTCGAGACGTCATTCAGAGAGGGGTTCATGATGTGACTGTGGATGCAGACAGGTAACCGTGCTTTGCTTAGTAAAAAGCTATCTGAGCTTTATAAATATTTTTCATCCTTCATACCTGCTAATATATCACCATTTTGTTGCTATGGAATAGCAAGAGACAGCAAGCTTCCATGGCTGCTAGGTTTCTGAGCACACAATGTGCCAAACACCAGGAGTGGGGAAAACCCCCAAGTTTCTCACATGGGAAGGGGCCTTAGGAAGAATTGATTGTTGAAGATGGAAAAGAAAAGATTAAGAATCCTAGACTTTACTTACAGTCTTGAATCTCTGAAACAGGACATGATTTTTACAGTTTGCCTTGTCAGCTGATGGGCGTAGGGAGAATACATATGGTCTCTAAGGCAGCAGAGAACTTGGGCAAAGAGCTTGAGCCTCATGAAGTGGGTCAGAACATGCATTTGGAGATGGCTGGAACCAGAACCCTGATCATCTCCATCCATTTTGCACTCTGTGGGTGTCAGAAGGCAGCAGCACCCGTGAGCAGTGGGAAGCGAGAAGTGGGGTTATATCCCCTTGTCTGTGCAGTGTGAGAAAAGAAACACCACCATCTTTCCCTTACACATGTATGTATGGGTGTGAGCCTAAAAATATGCTCCCACTAGTACTTCTGCAGATTAGGCAAGCATTTTCTGTCTCTTCTCCTTGAGTTTAAAGTAGATTCCTGTTGGCAGCTTGTATCGTGTCTCAGAAATAAAAATTCATATCCCAACTTTTGTAGAACTTTCAGCTTTGTTTAGAGGGTGCTTTCAGCTCTGTGGTTTTGGTCAGACCATCATATAGATATGGCTATCATATAGATATGGAGCAGCTGGGAAATTTTTCAGTCTTCAGTTTTAGAGAGATGATTTCACTCATATCTATTTCAAATCAAGTTTCCTTTAAGGAAAAAAAAAAGAGGTTATTTAATCAGGAAGGGAGAAAGGGTTCATGGAGTGGCTCTTGTTTAACAAAACCAGCAAATTAAAGAAGTTCTAGGATATTCAACTAGATATTACATAATTTTTACTTTTCCTAGTTTTCTGGTAAAAATATGCCTATGACACAAGTTGGGGATAGTCTGCATTAGTCAAACAGTGCATGCAATACATCAGGATAAAGAAAGGAATTTTCATCTAGAGAACCAGTTACTTAAAAAAGAAGGTTGTTTTAGCTGCCATATTAGCATTTCTTGACTTTGCAGAAAAAGCTTATTTTAGATGGTAACTCAAATGAACGCAGCTCGGTTCTTTGGAACGCAATCTTTGACGTGATGGAAAGACCAGAGAAAGTGTGCAGTGGGTGTTTAAGGAAATAATTTGGATAGAACTCAGGCAGTAACAGAAGGAGAAACTGAGAAATAAGATGATGTGGGCAGGAGGGACTTTTGTGGAGCTCTCTATGTGAGAACAAGAACCTTACGCTCCAAGTGGGAGAGAGGGTGGAAATTTTCGAGACTGGGAGTCATGTAATTAAAGACAGAGAAATGTTGCTAGCACCCACGTTTTTGTATGTTCTGTATCTTTTTTTTTTTTCACCTGGAAATGATGTTATTAGAGCTCTTCCCACCATGCAATATTCACACCCAGGTTTCAAACCATGCACATTTTCCCTGAGGGGAAAAAAAAAAAGAGGTTTAACCTAAGAGATTTTTAAAATGTGTCATAGTACTCCTCAAGCTCTAGACACCCCTCACTTAGTGTTTATTTTGCTTTGAAGTGTTACTTAGTAATGTATGTGTTAATTTGTTTTATATAGCATGCAGGTACATACATGTTTTGCATGTGAAACCACAGGGAGGCTATCATCAGTTCTCAGTTAATGAGATTGTCCAGCATTTCCCAGTACGCAAATCTGTTTTGGTTTGTTTATACAACTTTGTCAGACTGGCTAAAAATGCTGTGCTAAAAACTACTCTGCTGTTCCTGAGTCTTTCTTCTCCAAGTCTATCGCTTGCCAGTTTGTGGAGCAGGGACTTCAAATTTGTCAGATTATATTGGCTTGAGTGAAAGATTGACCAATTTTGTGCAAGAGACAAGATTTCTAAAAAAAAAAAATAAATTAATTCATGCATATTCAGGAAAGATCTGTTTGATCTCAACAACTGAAAGCTCAATATATTCTGTCTTCATTGAGCATTTGCGAAGTGCTCGCCATTAGCAAACTGCATGAGCAAGCCCCAAAGTCAATTCTGAGCTTCAAGTCTAAAAATGTGAAGTAGGATTTACTTTATAATGGCTGCTTCCCCTTACACACAGAGTGAAAGCTGGATTCCTGTGCTCTTCTGACCCTCTAAACAGGGTCTCATGGAACATACTATATACTGTCATGGAATTAAAAACTTAGACTTGTAGTGCATAGGCATGAGGGATTTAAATTAAGGATGTACAAACAATTCTGGCAACCTTTTTACAACCTTAATTGTGCTTTGTTGACATAGGTGCTTTTTGTGTATAAGTGTATGCCATTCCTTGAAGCAGCAAAGAGGTGTTTAGGAAGTGGAAAAAAATATTTGTATATGTTCTGATGGTAAGCTTGCCAGAATGGGTCACGCACTCCCTCCCCCCCGCCCCATATTAGGTCAACCAGTACACACGCAAAGTTTGTTTATGCTGATTTTCAACAATGCATGTCACATTTATGATATGAAATCAGGTGGAAAAAGCAATACAGAGTTCACTGAGACCCTTGCTTTGTTTGGCAGGATAGGTTTTTGTCCTTCAAAACAGCATGGGCACCTGAGATTTCATCTTATCTCACATAGCATTTTAGATCTTATTTTTCCAACTCTAAACAAAAAGTAATATGATTCATGTCAGGGCTTCAAGGTATGCCTTGCTGCTGGTATTAGGAACTTCCATGAAAGAGGATTATTCTCCTATCATCCCTGCAGATACGTGAGGGACATTTTCTCTATGGTATCATTAGTAGAAGCCTTTTTCATTGTTGGCATGATTTGCCCTGGCCTTTCTGTTCTAAAGGACTCTGCTGGCATCTCTGTGCAGGCAGAAAATAAATGATATGCTGCAAAAATCTGATTTACAATAGCAGCCAGGAGAGAAATTTCAGTATTCTGTCCTTCCCTAGAGCCAGCAACTTTTGCTGACAGCAACCCCATGTTCTTCCTGAAAACTGAGCTCTGGGTTTCTCTGACAACTGGAATTACAGCTTCTGCTTATATTTTAAAACTTTTTCTTTTTTATAATCTGGCAGTATATTATTCTTCTGGTAGGTGGGCTGATGACATCTCTAAGGGTAATGCCATTTCTGGGAAATGTATGCTTTCAGACTGATTCTCATTTCATGGAAAAATCAGGAAAAAGAAAACTGAAATTAAGGGCATGGAACTGGTGAGAAAAGACAGTCAGGCCCCCAGTTTGATTCCACTCTAAACTGGTTTCAGATAGCACCTGCATCTCCACTTCTTGCTAAAAATCAAAGGGTTGAAGGATCTCCATGTGGAAACCTAACCTGAGAGAGTTCAAGCAAATAATAATATTACATTTCTCTTTGAACAATTCCATAAAAAGCAAAATTCATGAATGCAACATAAGCCAAGGTTTAAGTGGTGATTGCATACTGCTCTGGAAAGCACAGTGGTGTAGAAAGAAGCACAGCGTATTTGCTTGTTCTAGGGAAAGAACTGTAATGGTTCAGGGAAAGGCCAAAGGGATGCTGGCAGCATCAGATGTCAACGGCTGTATCATTCTTTTTTTGGTCTATAAATGCCTATTCCTTGCAACTTACCTTGCTGCATATATCATAAGAAATTAATTAGAGAGGAAGATGGATTCTCTGCAGCGGGTTTAACTTGGGATGTTGCTGGGAGAGTTCTCAGTTGTATGATACTCCTTTTCATTTATTGTTCTGTCTTCCTCCTCTACACTCCAGAATTTGCCTTCTGGGACTCTTAGAGGGAGTATTTGAGGAACATTCTTGGAGTTCAAAACCCTTTTCAAAGTAAAATGAGCCAAAAGAGATTAGACATAAGCACACAAAATGAATTATATTCTTGGGAAGAATAAGGTTTATTGAAAAGTAAGTTGCAATGTTTCCAAACCACCCAGTGTTGTCCATAAAAATGGTTAGGATAGTTTAAACAAGGACTTTTAGAAGGGGATATAGCTCCACTGGGTTCAACCATGGTCCTTCCACCCCTATACCTGCTGAATTTAGTGCATTGTATCAAAAGCCACAGTTTTCTTCACTTTCGTCAGCCAACAGTCAGTGTAAATTGTGCAACCATGTTCCCCTCACATCCTTGAAAGCACTGTTTTTTCCCCCACCTTTTCTTCAGATGAAACTCAAAGCTTTCAAAGTAGCTTGTGCTGCTTAGTGTGCCTTTACCGTGACCTGCTTCAGCTCCTTTGCCTTTGCATTGAATCTGAGCCCCCATTACACAGAATTCTTGTGCACAGGGAGTCTTTAAAATGCTTCCACCATCTGTCACATGTGCAGAAGATTTGGCAGTTATCTCAGACTAGCTCAGGCGGGCCTGTTTGTTCTCAGCCAAACCATAATCGCCATAATACATTATTAATTATCATTACAATAAAATAATTCCAGATTTTGCCTGTAGTTTATTAACTAACTTCCTGCATGAATGGCTATAAGTCTTCTTCTGGTGTTTGTCTGAGTAGATGAGCCTTGAGTTGGAATACTGTACTTTTGGAAAAGGAACTTTTCCAGAGT
The DNA here is from genome assembly GCA_020800305.1 of Porphyrio hochstetteri. NCBI lineage: Eukaryota > Metazoa > Chordata > Aves > Gruiformes > Rallidae > Porphyrio > Porphyrio hochstetteri. The sequence goes on along the minus strand of CM036905.1, from coordinate 64,313,625 downwards.
TCAAAGGAGTATTGAACTGCGAGCCCTGTTTCATAGGACTGGTAGTATCAGAAAAGGCTGAGAGATATGATGAGCAGTAACTCAAAATCCTAAGAGAATGCAGTGCCTGTTCTCATGCTGTAGTTTTGGCAGCACGTGGAAATCGCTGATGTCGTTTGGAATTTAACCCTTTGGGATGTTGTTCAGCGGGCAGGAGTACTTTATATATTGCTTTGCTATCTCTAGGTGCTTCCACATGACGTATATTTCAGCACTGCACTCATCCTGTGCTCTCTTCCATGTGTTCCCACAGTTTGGGGTTGATGTGATCGTTGCTCAGCCATAGCGCAAATATTACCTGTTCCCTTTGCTGCTTCTGGTAGAAGCGTGGGGTTTGCTGCGGGTGGTTAAAGGAGCTGTATGTAGCACAGTGTTAGTGACAGACACTGTGCGCATGTTCAGCCCTTTGCCCTTTCTTCGGTCTCTCAGCGTTTCAGCTGTGTCCAACTCTGGGTGTGGGTGTCTGTGGCAGTGCTACAAACATTCATCCCACAGGTATGAAATAACAAAACACGAAATAGATATACCTACTTCTTGCTGTCTTAAGACTTTCTTGGGTAAAACTGTTCTGCAAGAACTTGATTTTGCTGTGTAGGGAAAAGCCCTAGACCTTTGCCTCTGCCTTTACCACTGACTATGCCTGTGATTGAGCACAACCTAAAAAAGTCATTACAGACCTTAAAGGCAACATGGTTTTTCCAGTTGTGTAATCTGGTATAATTTTCCTGTCTCTGATTTTGCAGTATTAGCAGGTTCTTAGGATATTGAAATAAGTATAAGTATCCATACCTCAGTATTTTTGCAGTTATTACTCAACAATCTTCAGAAACCATAATTAAAGAGCCTCTCTTGTGAAGCAATTTAAATTTTAAACTGCTTTTACTGTTGTTGCTCTCTTCTATACTTTTAATCTTCCATAATTTCTTTTCACAGCTGTTGCTGTTAACATTCCTACCATTTCCTTTTATTATTCTCAAATGATCCTGCATTTTCATCATCTCTTGTGTAAATCTTTCCTCATTTTGGCATCTGTTAGGCTATTGAGAAAGTTACCAGTTAGAAGTATCTATTTCACTATGTATCTCGTGTTTTATTTTTTCTACAAACTAAGGATGCTATATTTAAGTACCTAAAACGTAAATATGTGTGTATCCTTGCATGAAGAGCAAAATAATTGTGTCAAAAGGAGCACTCCCGGGGCTTTTTTGCTTCTTATGTTGTTAAGTATCCAGGCTCCTTTGAGGATAAATATCTTATTTTTAAATGCATTATGAAAAATAAAATTTTCAGTAATATGATTTTGCACAGCATTACTGATGTAGGAAAAAATGTATTTAATTGAGTATGACTTTGTTTCACGATTTCAGATATACAGATTTGTGCAGTATGAAGTAAGGAGAGCAAGTGGACTTTGATTTTTTGAGGTTGTCTTTTTCCTTAGTTACTTTAAATATCTATAGAAATTGCCCATCGATCCACAAACCGAAACCTGGAAACATTTAACAGCTGTGTGAGGGTTTAGCTTCAGATACTTTAGTAGTACCAGTGACATAAACAAATGGCATTGGTAGCATGCCATCATTAGAATGTTAAACTGTCATGATCCTGCAGTATCATGTCTGCAGACACATTTCTTTGCACCCAGCTTACATAAGGAAATGACATCCAGCAGAGGCAAGAGCAGTGTGTGGCAGATGTTTACTTTAAACAAGACCGAGCTGCAAGTGATTATGTGAAATGACTGACAAATGAAGTTTTCTCTTTTTCATTCTTTTGTCAAGTGACAGAAAGAGGGACAATGTCAACTGATTTCAGTCTGGATGAAAAAGAAATTCATGGAAATAAGTTTTTTAAACTTTTTTTCAAGGAATGGAGGCAAATTGCATTCTCATGTGATGCTAAATGAGCTGAGCATATAGCTTGCTTTAGGGTCATTAAACCGAAGGCTGGCTGTTTACAGCTGACACAGTTAACATTCTCACAAATTGACTTTTTCAAAGGGGATGGTGTGGAGCTAGGTATTAATGTCAGGCAGCCTATTGGCATTCTTCATTGCTGCTTATCTTGATACTTAGATACTTTAATATTATTTGAAGTCAGGCTGGACTTTATCATTTGTTAACAGATTACTAATACTTCCCTTCAGAAAAAATGCAGACAGTTTACTTTGATTGTAATCTACTTCTGAAGAGAGTACTGATGTATTTATTTAAGAACAACTCCCTAAGACACAGATAACAGTTTCAGCAGCAGCAGCAGCATCATGTTGGTCCACCACTGTACTTCATTGTAAAGACTGTACTGCCTCCTTTTGTAAGAACATAACAGGGATAGCAAGACTTAAATCATTACCCAAAATACCTCAGGCTTGAATATAAAATTAAAGAACATGTATCTCCTGCGTGACACACATTTGAGTTCTGATGTCAAGAAACTTAGGAAGTTCTTTAAAATGTCTTGATTTATTTGATGGCTGGAGGAAAAAGGTGTTGTCATTTTATTCTCCTGCATGGCTATTAAAAAAGAAAAATCTCAAAATTTGCAATAAAATGGGTGCAATTGAGAATACAGCTCTAACTTTAACAATCACGGCATATTTTAGACAGCTGCTTCATGAAACAATATAAAAATGGTGATTTTGATAATTCAGTACTAGAGATGCAGCAGCATGAGATCACTAAGTTGTCTTTTGTTATAAATTGCCTTTGAGAGCCTTACTTCCTTGAGGAATAAAATATTCTTGTTTCTTACTTAAGTACTTTATTAAAGAAGTGGTTTTGTAATAGCTGCTTCCCAGATTGAGGTAGTTTGTGGTATGTGTATACACGTATGCTTGGCAAACAAAATGTGAATTGTAAGAATGTTCCCACTAACACTTTCATAGAAAACAGTTAATTTTTAACACTATAAAAATCCTTTGCCTTGGATTTATTAGATAGAAGTCCACTTTGAAGGACATTTGGATGCGTCAACTTCAGCAGAGCTGTAAGATGATGAGAAACAGGAAGAAAAGGGAGAGCCACATCACTGTGCATTTCCTCATACCCACAGGAGGTAATGAGAAAGGGGCAAAGTGATCCGCTCTGACAGCTGCTTTTACTATGGTTTTGTATACCCGTTCTTCCTCCTAGCTGGCAGGTGGAGAAAACAGGTAGGTGAAAGGAAGGAGAGATTTAAATTGAACTTTGCATTTTAAGGGTGCGACGGCTTGAGCTTAGGGCTACGCACAGTGTGGCAGAGGGAAATGGCAAGGTTTTGACTCTCTCCCTTGTAATGAGCTGCTCTTTGAGCAAAACAGTACTGTTCAGTGTCCTGGGGCTGCAGGGAAGCATCCATGTTCCATACGTTTTGGCTTGGCAATTGCATTGCAAGGTAACTTCATCATTAGTGACTAAAAAAGATAGCTGGATTCCAGCTGAAAGCTGGTCGTGGGTTATCTATGATTAGATAAAATTAAAACAAAGCAGTGTCTAAGGCTGTACAGGTTAAAAAATACAGGAGCCTTTTATTTTCTGGGAAAAGATAGGGACTTTCAACCCTGTAGACTGGCTAAAGATGCTGTTCAAAGGGAGGGAGCATGAAGGGAAATCTGGGAAGGATACAGCGTGGCATGAAAACTGCCAGCCAGTGCAGAGAATACCCCTCGCTGCGGGATGCTCTCTGTGGGGCGCAACATATGTTAACCTTTCTCTTTGAAAAAAAATCCCTCCATTTGCTTGTATCAACATTTTACTTATAAATCTTAACTCTGTCACCTCTGAGTCTTCTTTTGATGGAGAGAGGAAAAGATGATCCTCTCTCTTCAATCTGTTCTCCGAGCGCAGTTGTGGATGCTTCCTGCCCCTCTGGAGCCCCCTGTGACAACCTCAGCTCCGCACGGGGAAATGTTTGGTGCAGCAATGTGCTTGGAGTTTGTTTTCTTTTGAAGTTAAAGCACTAATCTCATCTGTATCTAATTGTTAAAATATTAAGTCTTCAAAGATTTCCTTTGTAAACAAAAGATTGTCATAATAATTTAAACAGAATCAGATGTGTAAACTGAAAGAGTGGAACCCTCAATGCATTTTACCCAAGTTTTTTACAAAAGGATACATTATAGCTCTAATTCAAACCTGCTTAGTGGTTTGAATAATCTAAAATGCATTATTTGAATGAAATTTTAAAGATAGCTTTGCCTAATTACAGTTTACTTGAAGAAATAAGGTTTTAATCTGTTACCTGTGCGCATCAGCTTTAATTTCCAATATGCTAAACTTCCTTTTATATTGTCTTTTTGGATGCATTATGCTCTAGATCAGTTTCACGCTGCAGAAAATGGCTGCTAACTCTATTATTAACTGCTTTGTAGGTAAATCCACAACAGCAAAAATTGCTTTGAAAGTATGAGTAGTTTTGGAAATAATTGCACTGCCCTAGGAAGTGCAAAAATTGACAGAACAGGTGCTATTCCTCAGACTGTGTTATCTAGAAATAAATCTTACTGCTATAAATTAATCTCTCGTAATATCCTACAGTTTTTTTGTCAGTATACTGACCTAAAATTGAAATGACGATATTTCAAATGCATAGGATTTGAATCAGTTTCTGGAAGAGAGACCATAGAGACAGAAAACATTAATTTATGTATTACATATCTTATGACTGTTCATTAATAAACAGATTAATATTGATAGCCAGTGCCTAAAATTAGAAAAGTTGTTGCTTCCAACTAGGAATGCACACACAGTTTTAGCAGCAAGAAAATGAACTTCAGGAACAAACCACACTGAATAAAGGCAGACTGTACTTACCTTGATTTACCTTTTTTTTTTTTTTTTTTTTTAGATAAAGCTTGGGTCTTTCTATAGGATATTTATTACCAGGTTCAAATACCAAAGTAGACAAAATGTAATGAGTGATGTCTTTCTGGAGTGAGGTGAGGACATGTAAGCCTTTACGAGAGGCAAGTGATCAATAAAGGTGTATAATCGCCAGGACTCAGGAACCACCATCTGGAGGCTCTTACCACTTTCTATTGACCATACCAGGAATGTCACTGGACAGCTAGCTTTCAGGATGGACCATGACTTTTTTTAAGAAATAAACAAAACAAAAAAACCTGCTTTTTAAAACTTTTAAATAAAAGAAATTCTAGTGGAGCACCGCAGTGAAGTGACAAGCCTCTATGTAATTACACCATCCATGGCATGACATGACATACTGTCATGCAGGGATAGTCCCTTAGCGGAAGGAGTTGCCTTCTGAGGGATTTTAGAAAGGCTTCATTTTGGGAAAACCAATTTCTGTACAGCAAAGCTATTAAAAGAGAAATCAGCATGTTTCTTTAAGGTTGAAGAATATATTTTTTCCTCTTTCATTTAAAATCCTTCCTCTCCATGAAAAGAATTGCCTCAGTGTGCCACGTATGACCCAAATCTTTTGATGCGTAAAAAATAACTGAATTGGCTCAATTTTACAAGTATTTTTCCCTTTGTTCAGGATAGAAATTTATGATCCCCTCTTTTGTACATATTTCTTTCTCTCTCTTTAATCATTTAAATTAATGATACAGCAGTACTCTTGAGAAAGAGATGAATATAAATTGGATAAACTCGATGGAAAAGCATGTAGGAAAAATAATTTTTTGTGTATTAAAAGTAAAGTATGTTGACAAGGATAATTTAGAGCCTTCCAGATAAATTGTGAAAGCTAATATCCTAACTAGATTTTCAATAGCTCTCCCTAAACAGCTCTTTTCCCTAAAATTACCTGTCATATTTTATTTTGGAATGGTTCTATTGGATTGGTAATGTGGGAAAGTTTAAGACTGGGCTGGAGCATATGAGCATCATTCCGGCGTGCCACTGAACTGCTGAGTAGTGGTAAGTGAGCCCCAAGAAGTCCGACTCAATTTCTGCAGATTCCCAGTGTGGGCAGTAAGAACATCCTACATCACAGAAAATTTATGGTAGATAGTTTATTAATTTGGAATTGCTGCTTTGGTGATATTTTGTCAGATCCTTGGACCTGCTGCAGCTATTTGGTACAGCTCAGCACAAAGGCAATAAATACTGAAGGTAGCTGGTCAGCAATGCAGTATTGGTCCTCTGTCTGCTGCGGCTTTGAGTAGTGCTTACTAGGGGAGCCATAACAATTTCTGTGACAGGAGCTCCATTTCTTTCACTGGCCATGGCCCTGAGACAAGGGGGAACTGAACGATGTGGTATTTGTTGTCTTAAAGCCACAAGTATCTTCTCCACCATCCCCCACTCTAAAAACATTAGCTGTCCTTTGAGCATAGAAGTAACAGTGAAACCCAAATACTGAGTTCATTTCTGTCAATATTGAATTGTCAAAGGAATAAAGCCTTTGAGCTTCTCAGAGATCAAGAAGATAGCAGTGTTGTCATTTTTATGCAAAATAATTCATATATTTGAGTGGAGACTAATCAAGGCTCCAACATAATTTTTTAGGAAATTCTGCTGTTTGTGCTTCCAGTCTCTGGAAAACCATCTTGTCTTGTTTGAGTAGCTGGTTTATGTTTTATTCCTGGTATCTCAGTTGTATTTTGCAAGGAGAAGTTCAGACACAAACCCAACATAAATTCTAGGAAGAGTGAGCCCAACTTAAGTATCTCACACCTGGATTTATAGAAGTTATATTTGAAAACCTGAGGCCAGCTATCAGGAAATAAATACGGTCTAAAAAGAAGTAGTAGGAAAACTTAGGAAAATACATATATGGAACTTTTGATTAAAAAGTGAGGACTGTAAGCAATCTGATCATTTAGGGATGACTCGCACCACAGAGGTCACAAAACTGCAAATAAACCTAGATTATCAGAGGAGAGTATCAGATTTTTATGTTTACTATTCATCTTTTAGGCAAACAGAACTACACCTAAGTGATCTTAAAACAACTGAATCTTCCACAGTTAATTGTCTTCTATTTTATCTTTGAATGTTTTTCCCAAATATTGTTTGCAAAAGTGTACCATAATGTAGAGATTATGCCGAACGTCTTGTCAGGTCTTCCTGAAAGGGATGTGATTAGAGCTGGATGCCTAAGCTGTAGATTTAGCAAATTGCTTTCCCTTTTCATGTGACTCCAGAGAATTCCCTCAGGAGAAATTTCTAGATTAATGTACATGCCACAGAAAGCTTTCACTCTTTAAAAAAACTCAGTTAGGCGTGAATCTTACTTCTCTTTTTCTATTCTGCATAGGAGAATAAACACCAGTTTGTTGGACCACAATTATTTCAGAAGATGTATATGTATTTTTGCTGAAACAGTCTCATGAGTATATTGTGGGTCTGTAGTATATTTCATACATTTATTGTATGCATTTTAATTCTTAGCCCCAGTGAAAAAGATGGAACAGCTCCTACACTGGGCCTCCCACGCTGCCTGCTTGCTTATGGGTCTCCAGTGCATACCCTACTGCAATGTGCTATTTGCCATTAAAAACTTCCCAAAAAGGATTGTATTAGCACAATCTAAATTTTCTTTCCAGTCGTCCAGAGAGTACTGAAAACGATTTAGTACTTACCTAAGCAGTTCTTCAAAAGGATGGTACGTTAAATGGGCAGTCTGAAAGTGACCTGTTAGCCGGCCTGAACCTGGAGCAGGAAGCTTCCAGAGACACAACAGAGAAGGGACTTCATTGTGAAGAAAATGTAAGCCATATTTACAAATTATATCTCAAAGGAGAATTACCATACATCTCCTAACACCTAAAGTCCTTCTAAAGAGACTGCTGAAACTTTCCATAAAAGATATCAAAAGGATGCTAAGACCTCTGTTCCCAAGAGTGTATATCCCATGGTGAGTCCAGCATGCATAGCTGCCCTTTGGCTCTGGTTAGTATGCCATCCTCATCCAGCTCAGCTGGGATGCTCTGAAATTATTTTATAGGCTGTTCACTGGAAAAAAAAAGGAAGTATTTCTGATGTGTCTGGTTTTGGCATGGATGCTATGAGTTTCAGAGGAATATGATCAGCCCTCTGTTGCAGAGGATGTTGGCCAGGTGCAGTGCAAGCCCTAAGTGTCCCTGCAAGGCTGCTGGCAGCTCACAGTGACCTAAGAGCTCAGCAGAGGTGGCGTGGCTCCCTCAGCTTCATACTTCAGCTCTTGCCAGCTGCTACACGTAGCCAAATGGTCGCTCAAGAACCCTTTGCGATGCTCTCAATTATAAAAAGCATTTTATTAATTTCCATGCATCCCCAGATTGTGGAAATCCAGACGTGGCCTGGAGGCATTGATGTGTTCTGGGCACAGTTGGGATGGACCAAGGAATTTAACCTGCTGGAGTGTATACATTTGTAGCCAGATAAATGAGAAAAAGGAGGAAAATTGTATTAAATCAAGATAAATCACTGCTGTATTATGCCAGGAATGGAAAAACGTGTATCAGCATAGGACTTTAGAGTAATATGCTACAGTGGCAAAAAAGTACTGTCGATTTTCCTTTGTGCTACAGTTTCAAAGTTCTTGGATAGTTATTTAGCTGCCACTTTGTAGCAAAGTCTGTGTGTCAGTGCCATCAGGACTTTGTGCAAACCCTAAGAGTCAGATGGCTTCATAGAACAGTTTTGGTTGGAAAAGACCTCAAGATCATCGAGTCCAACCATCTGTCCAGCCCTGCTAGGTCCAACACTAGACCATGTCACCAAGTACAACATTTCTTCTTTTAAACACATCTGGGGTTGGTGACTCTACCACTTCCCCAGGCAGCCTGTGCCAATATCTGACAACCACTTCAGTAAAGAAATTTTTCCTAATATCCAACCTAAACTTGCCCTGATGCAACTTCAGACCATTTCCCCTTGTCCTGTCACTAGCTACCAGAGAGAAGAGTGACCCCCACCTCACTACAACCATGTCCTAATCTAAGTAAAATCAGAGTCTCTATGAAAACATATAGTAGCAACTGTTTTTAATAAAAAATAAATAATCAAGTGTGTAGTATGTAGCAAATTCTAGTCTTGCTATAACATTTCAGTTTAATGCTCAGGCTTCTTTAATTTTCCACTAGTTAAACAAGTGTAAGGCTTGTTTTGTTTTCCAGTATATTTTCATTTTTGTATTATTAAATGGCTTATTTTTGGCAGAGACAAAATAATTTGTTGGGCAAGAACATATAGAATCATTCATGCATTTCCTGAGAGCTAGTATTATGTTGATGTTTCTCTATGAAGATGTTCCATCTGCTATTTCTCTGTAAATTTCAAGAGAAATCTTAGAAATCTTTGTAAAAAAAAATCATCACTGGTAAAAAAAAGGGGGTTATAAAGCCAAACTTTTGCCTGAGTTTTATTTTCTTCTCATTTAAGATAGGGGCTTGTTGAGGTTTTTTTTTAAAAAGCCACTCCCTCAGTTATTTGAGTTACCGATAATTTAAAGTCAGCCCCCTCCCCTCCCCCCCCATTAATGGGTTTCTGATCCTAATGCTAGTTTTTTCCTCTGATATTTTTATAAAAGCCTTCTGTATTCCCATTTGGATAGCATTACTTCACAATGCTTCTTCTCAGGCGTTATCTCTTGCCTGCAAGATTTGGCTGAAGCCATGTTATTAATTGGTTTCCTCCCCGGTTTCCTTTTACAAGAAAGGACATTTTTGACCTTCGAACTTTGAAATCACATTGGTCATTTCTTTCTCCTTGATTTTTTTCTTTTGAAGCAGTATTGAATTCCGTTATATATCCTTGGATGTCTTTTAGGTTTGACCAGCTTTCCTGTACTCTAGTAGTTGTGGTGTTTGGGTTTTTTCACATTTTCCAGCTACTTCCATTCTTATATGCAACATCTGTTGGTTTCGTTTGTTTGTTTTACCAAAGAAGAGAATGCCACATCCTTTCCTATGGTTCTACCTTTCTAGGATAGACTGTAATTCAAAATAAATTCTGTTTCTCCTTGTTGATAGAGCTTTCATTCTATTAGTTGCTCAGTAATCATCTATAAGACTTTACAGTAGTGATCACCTTATTTAAATTTATCACCACTGCATTTTTAATAGTGAGATTATAGCTCAGAGATGGTTCCATTTGGAAATGTCAGTATTTTATCCCCCTTTCCTTCCTGTCACTTCAGTAGATACAAGAACCCTTTTTTTTGCTGTCCAGTTGTATTTATGAAAATGATTGCCATTCGTTTCAGGTTTCCTTTCACGGTCTCATATGTTTCTCCAGCATACCAATTTCAGCAGCTCTGTCTTTTTCCATCTTATGTTTCATTGTCTTCTACTCATCTCAGCAAATGTGGGTTCATTCTGATACAGTTGTGTAATGGCTGGACTTCGGGAGAGAGGAATAGTCATCAGGAGCGAGACAAAATAGCGAAAGGCTGTTGTCAGTATTCAGTTTGGAAAGAATCCTTTGACGTCCTGATAAAGGCTGCTGATGTGGAACATTCAAAGAAATGACTTCAGCTTTGCAAAGTGGGTGGTAACAAATGCGACAGCCAAGAAGGCTGGAGTGTGAGTGGGACAAATTTTCCCAAATTGGCAGGAACTTAATTAGTTGCAACAGGCTTCATACATTTTTGCTGTCTGCAGCTATATTTTTATTACATCTCTCGCTTGCTAGTCTGCTCTCCAACTCAAGTGTTGCCATCATCTGTTAGTGCAGAAAGGGGGAAAGAATTTCTTTGTAATGAGGGGGTTATTTGGTTTGTCTTCCCCACCCCCCGCCCCATATATTGAAGTCATTTGGGGCCATCTCCATCTTTATGTTAGTCTCTGAATCTTGGGAGTAATTTATGAGCTAGATCGTATGTGCTATATTGCTATTATGTCTTCCTGGATCTTTCTAGCTGATATAAATGGTTTATTTATTTATTTACTTAGTCTTGCTTTGGTTTTGTTCTTTTTTGTGTGTGTGTGCAGTTTCAGCCAAGCAGGAACCTGGCTTTTTTGGTCTGTTCTGGCTTTAACTCAAGGTGACGTTTATGGGAGATGAAAGAGCTTCAGGATACCAGGGAGAGATCCAGGGCGATTGGCTGCTGTTCTGGCAGTGATTTATTAAAGCAGCTCCCCTTATCTCCTCAACTGAGATTCTGGTACATTCACTGCTATAAACCCAGCTAGCCAGAGGTCTCCTTACCTTCTCAGCAAAAGTTTGTTGTGTCATAGACTTTGACATTTAAGCTCAAAGCCTAAGAGTAATTTAATTTTTAATATCAAATACAGATACATTTCAACTAAACTGTGGGCTTTCCTTGCAGCAATCAACAATTTTTGGGTGCGTATTGCCCTTTGTGTAATTTAAATGCAGAGTCTGCTTTGCTGTGTGAGACAAAATAACATATGTTTTGCAGTATTTTTGGAAAAGGATGAATGGTCTTTGGGTTTCAGCCAGACCCTTTGTATTGCGTGCAGGTGCTTTGGGGTTTAAATTATTAGGGGACCTTCTAATAGAAGAATCAGAGGACAAGGCAGGAAAATTACTACAACGTGGGTTGTCTTTGCCTCTACAAAAAAACCTAGTAGTTCCTCTTTTAGCTAATATAAAATAGTAAACTTACAGCTGTGTTCCAGCCTGTACTTATAGGGAAAAACAATACAGAATTGGTGGAATCATTAAATCATTATTAAATTAGTATGCTCTATTTCAGACCGCCTGCATTTAATTCCATTACCTTACAAAAAAATGAAAACCAAAACAAACTCCAAAACCCCAAACTAAACATTAGCCCCTAGTTGAACAGGAAAGCAGGGCAAAGGTCTGAAGTCCCTGGGTTAATACCATGTCACTTACTGTTTTTATATTGTCATAGTACAGTAAATTTACATAGATTGGTGTGGTTTATTTTTTCCCCACAAGGCCGACCAAACAAATGTGTTTGCTTTTTGTAGCAGGCAAGTTTGCACTAGGCAAGATCTTGGGTTTTTTTCTTTACCATGTCCCACCTTTAAGCCACACAATATTTGAGTGAACTCAAAATGCTACTTTTCTGTTCTGCAGAAAGCCTATCCCAGCAAGTCACTAATTGTACGTTCTATCTATATCTATATATCTATATCTATCAGAACATTACAGTGGGACTGTATCCTTCCAAAACAAATCAGAGAACCTCACTGATCTATCCCTGCAAGTATCCTGCCTGCAGGTGTTTATCCATGGGCTGTGGTACACATCTATATGTCAGCATCTCCCTGTATGTATATAGTGTTTGAGCAAGTTGTTAGCGGAGGAAGAAGTGGTGTTGACAAGCTATGCTGCCTCTTCATGCTCTTGCCATCCATGTAGGCTCTGTGTCTAAAATTGGTTGACTTTGGGTGTCACCTAGCAAACTGATGGGAGTTAAAAGCTGAGGGGGTGTGACCTTAAGTGGTTAGCAATGACACAGCATATTAAGTATTTAGCTCATGAAGGATAAAGTGTTAAGAGTCATCTTAGGAAGCGAACAGATAGATCATGACACTATGAGGCAAAAAAAAAGCAGTGAAAACATTCACTAGTGATTATAGAGTAAAATTATTCATCAAATCCTTCTGCAAAGATGCATTAGGCTCAAGAAACTGTTTTGGTCTTACAGTCTGATGAACTAGATAATTAAAAATTTGGCCTGACAGTGTCATTAAGAGCTGCTAATTATTTGCCAATTTTTGCTTAACAGCATACTGGATCTAACTGACATGGTATCTTGTTGAGTACATCAGAAGGAGAGATGGACAATCAGCGTATGCTGGTATTTTCCTTTTGTTACAGTGACAAAGGAAGGAAACATTCTGTTATTGTACTGTCATCACCATTCGTAGGAAGTACTCGCTATTTAATATTTTGCATTGCCATCTCCATTCACAAACATTTATTGATACTCCAAACATCCCAGTGCTGAGTATTTTCCTTATTTTCCAATTAGGGAAATAGAGGAAAAAGGGTTGTATTTGTCTTAAACACTGGATTCCTGAGTCTGCTGATTTGTTGGCTGACTATCCACCTATTTCATCCCTCAGAGATAAGTCTTCAAAAGCCTTACAACGTTTTTACTTCAGAAGCATCCATATATTTATTTCTGCAGTGGAAAATGTGTTCTTCCTGTTAACTGTGATAAATCTGTCCTTTACACCTTTACTTCTCATGTTATTGATTAGGCAAACAACTTGTGCCTGGATTTTTCATCTGCTGCTTTTCTTGGTTTTGCATCTACTACCAACTCTTCTGTGCTCACCCTGGCTGTTTTCTCATCCTGTCACATCCTAAATGCTAAACTTTCTAAGGCAAACACTCTTAGTTGCATGTTGCTCCAGGGTGCAGACAGCATATTTGACCTACATATTTGAGTATCATTTCTGTAAGATACCATAATACATGGGTTTGGTAGCTCTGAGTAATAATGACCCAAAGCAGCCTCTACAAATGGAACTTTACAGCCATTGTTCGAATTCAGTCGAAGCCATCATGCTGTTCCTTAATGATTGAGTCATGCTCTTCTGTCAGGGTACTAAGTGTTATTTTCTTTTCAGCAGAACTGCTCCTTGAAATAGCCTGCTTAAAATAGATGGAATGGAACTGTTCATGAAAAAAATAATTGAAGGTATTTTGTACTGAGAAGGTGGGGCTGTGAAATTAGAGATTTGAGTTGGGAGGCCCTTTGTTGTTCCATCTAGACTAATTCTGCGCTGTTGCTAAATAGCGATATTTGGCTGTCCTCACCTTGAATATTCTATTTCCCTTAGTAACAATTTTATGGTCTGCCCATAGCATCTTGTTAAATTGCCGCTTCTTATGGGGTTGGGATTTTATATAGGTTTTCTCAAATGCAGTAACATAAAATACTAAAATTAAAAACAGCAGTAAATGGTAGAAGGCAGGAAATTTAAATATATGTGAGAGAGCTATCAGCAAAGCAGTGAGAACACGCAAGGCGAAATAGCAAAGCAAAGTACTATTAGACATGGGAGTCAAAGGAAACAAGAATATAGGCCAAGTTCAACAAAAACAATAATAAAAGGATTGCAGTAGAAGAAGAAAAGTGAATAGATTTCTTAAGCTTACTAAACTTGAATTAGAAAAACTGCTTTTGTCAGATAGTAATGTTTGTGGCCATTTGATAAAGCATTCCATTGACATTCTGTAAAGCAGCACTTAATTATCAAGATGCAATTAGCGCTTAGTGACAATGACAGGGAGCAATGTTCCCTGATAACTGTATAATCTGATATATCTGGACAAAAAGCACCCTTGCATTTTAAAAGGAAAAGCAGGGAAACACTTTAAAATGATGCGAGGAGTTAAATGCAGAACCACACTATGGGAATATGATGCACAGGGAATCAGGAAGTCCTTGCTTAATAATCCTGACATGTTATTCGATACATTCAAGTGTATATTGTTTACATAATCCTGGCATGCAGAGAGGAACATCTTTGACAAGCAGACAAGGTGTGATGAAACAGAATGTACAGCCAGACATATAACTGCTTTGCAGTAGTGCTACTCCCTTGCATGTCCTACAGATTTCTGGACAAAGCTATTTAATAAAGCTTTTGATACCCTGTCTTGCTGATTGTTATTTTATGGCAGAAATTAACTGAGATGCCTCCCAGACCTGCCATGTGAGGACTCAGAGGAGCCCCTTATCTAATCAAGGAGAATAATCTTTGTGGTATTAGACAACTGTGTGCACGCTGTAGGTGGTCTACCTGTGGAACGCTTACCCCCAGATCATGTTGCAATAAACAGTTTGCTACACAAAATAGGAGAAACAAAAATGAAATTTAGCCATTTTGAATTTCTTTCTGGCACATAAAACAAGGAGAAAGAGGAGAACTATAGTATTTCACAGTGATTGTTGTCACTGATGGTGTGTTTAATATTCATTGCCCTATTAATGTATCAATAAGTTAATGGAAATTTTCATAGAATAATGACAAAGGAGTCATAAGAATAGCACAAAAATGTTTAAGGATGTCTTCATCCATCAAGTATCTGAATATTGAGTTAAATTAGAGCAATTCACAGCAAACTGATTAGGAAACAGTGAGAACAAAATAATGTAAAATAATATATCTTAAATCAAAATAAGGTAATTTTTCAGAACGCTGTTTTCAGGTTCCATTTTTCTGCAAGCACTTTGTTGAAATAACTGCAGCCACTTCTTTAAAATCTTTCCTTTTAATCAATATTTTTTACAGCACTTGAGATTAGGTTATTCATTGTAGTGACAACAATGTCAATGAACTCATTTGGCCTTAATGATTTGTTTCTGGCAGCAGCTACTAATTCTGCTTACTAGGAAACCCTAAGGATTTCGGATGAAGGTTAAAGATGGAAGTGGTTCTTGGGATGGTTGACAGGGTGGATTAGTGCTGCGGAGCCCTGTAGGAAAAGGTCACCACTGCAGTACACAAGGGAGGGTTGTCGCTGAGGGAGGTGAAGTCGCATCCAGCCTACAAAGAGAGATTCAGACTTGGGTAAACTAGCCATTGGCAGGTATAAGTAGGATTTGCTTATTGTGTCTTGCTTTATCTTTGCCTACCAACACTGCTTCTGGCTTCTAATCACTGCTGCCAGGCAGCTGTCACATCGACAGGACTGTCGGCTCTTCTCCTTCCTTCTTCTTGCTCCCCACATCATTTGTTTGTGACATTCTCAAATAGAAAATCTTGAGCAAGCACAGCACTGCTGGGTGAGCAAGGGAATATGAAAGACCTTTATCTACTGACAGAGGATTTTAAGCTATGGAATGCTCCGTTAGGTTTTTATTCTATTTTGAAGTTGCATAGAGTATTCTGCACTTCCCTGTATCTCACAGAGAATTCACGTTCAATCCTAATAACTTTTGCATCCCATTTAAATGGGAGTAACTGAAGATCTCATTCCTTAGGACTTTGACTGATTAGTCATTGGGGTGTAGGTTCTCTACAGATTCATGGAACGCTGCAGCATATAGTGGCCTTAGGAGACAATTTCACTCAGTCGCACAAGGTAATATTGGCTATGAAATACGGCTCGCTAGAAACACGGCGGCTCAGCAGCTCACCCTGAAATGTCACGCCATTTCAGAGACTTATCGTTCACAGTGCTGCGTGTTGCGCTTACTGGGCTGTCCATCGAAGCCTCATACACAGTAAGAATATTATATGTAAATGGAAGTGTGTGAGGAAGTGACAGTTTGCAAAATGGCACGTGAATTATACGAAATAAAAGGTGATTGCCAGCTTCTGATTTGCATTTAATGGTACCTGCGTTGCCAAGGCTTGTCTGCAGTGCCATTAAGAGTGCTGTTTGAATTTGATGGTCTGGTCTCCCTTAATACAACTAACTTTGTTTAATACTGCACTACATTGTCTGGGCTATGCTTTTTCTTATACCAGCTTCATGCTACGTTCTGTCTTCAGTCATTTAGAGCGTCCAGAATTTGGGGGGTTTTTACTAGCTCAGCATTTCATTGAAATGTAAAATAGAAACTGTTAGGAGAGCAGTTGCAGATCACTATAAATGTTCCTCCTCATCCCAGAAACTAAATGTCAGTGTGAGGTGACCTGTTAAAAGATTTGTGTCCCAGACTTCTACTGATTTGAATGACATTGCATATTGATAGTATGCATATATACTATGCAAATGGTAACAGGCATCCTCGAGGCTTACACACAGCTCCTGAATCAATTTAACTGGATAATAAATTTAGGAACTAACCTAGTTAAACCAGACACCATTCATATACTGCTACAGAACTGTAGAGCTTAATTCAGGAGAGATCTGGTCTTGAAAAGGCAATTCTGTGTTTCTGCCTGTCGTTTGTCACCCGAAAGCTCTGCAAGGAGCACTTCTTACATGTTAGGCAAGGCAGAGGAAACCAAATGGCTGGTTTGAAGAGCTATGAGGCAGTGATTTTAGGTCTAGGACATGAATATTCATCAGATCTGACTCCCCTAAAATAATCATCAAGCACAACCTTTCTTTAGGAAAAGCTGTCAAGTTTGACGTACTGTGCATTCAGAACCTGACTTAGAAATTATTGACTTTGAAATGGAAGAATCTTTTCAAGCAGCATTAAACAGAGCATTTTAGCAGTTTCACATTAAATTTTCTTCAGTATTTGTAAAGTTCACTGGTTTCAGGGAAATAAAAAGCAGCAATGTGTAAAAGATGGAGACTCGGTACTCTGGAGTAAACCAACTCCTCCCCCTTCAAACTTAAAAGATAAAAAATGCATTCAGCTACTGTAGAGGGTAAATTAATCTGTCTCGCGTACGGGAGTGCTGGATGGCAGCGAAGGCAGTCGCATCCTTCCTGCTTTCCCTGCTCAGCTGTATCCTTTGCTGTAATTGTAGGCAGCCTGTGTCTGGGCAGATTGAACGGTGTGTGATAACAGGGAAAATCAGGTCATTTAGTGGCGTCCTTAGCTGCTTAGGTGTCACATTTTTTTAGACACCTACACTTGACAATTTTGATCCCTACCCAAATCCTGCACGTCATAAAGAAAAATGATGCTTTGTAATGTCACCGAATTTGATGTTTTGAATCACTCATAAAGCAGTGCTGAAAACCCTCTAAGTTATGGTTTAATAATAAAATAAATTTTCTCTTAAGGAAAGTCCTATGAAAGTGCTAATCCTAGGGCTAGGATGTTTAGGGATGATTTATACCTCAGAAAATAAAGGTCCCTTTTATGTTTATTCTAATATAAAAATGTATATTTACATTATCTTTTCAAAATCCTGATTGCTTTAAAATTACTGTTTAGGCTCAGGCATTTAATTGCACACCACTTTATGAAATATATTTCATTTTCGTTAGTTATTGTTGCTTTTCACTTTCGGATATACTTTGTCAAGTTGGTTTATATCTCAGTTTGTTTCATTGCTTCCCTAAGAGACTTCTGCTTTTGCAAGTGTCCCAAGGAAGGGATTTTAAAAGGAATTACTTTTAGTAATGCATCTATAAATGAAGGAGTGAATGTTTCCTTCAGACAAATTCTGGTAGAAGTTTGTGTATCATAAAAAAACAAACAAACAAGCAGTCAGCCAAGATTTTGTTAGAAAAAAAACCTAAACTGAAGTACTTGATAAGGTAAAAGATAAACAGAGAATCAAGCATCAGAAGAAGTCAGGGGATTTTTTTGCTTGCTTGCTTGTTTGACAAACAAATATCCTGACTTCTACTGGCAGACCGTTTTGATAGTGGAAAGGAAGAAAGATATGATGAGATGGACTCACACACTGCACAGTCTAGGGGAGAGCCCTTAATGGCTTGTTTATTTTCCAGAGTGCACCCTCCAACATTCCCAAGTGTAAGCCAGCACGTTTGACAGATCTGAGTATGACCAGAGGCCTGAACCAGCAGCCTGTCGTGTTCAACGATGCTGAATGCTTTTAATAGCAGTGTTACAGCAAAAGAGTGGAGGCTGAGCAGCTTGTCAGTCTTGGGAGATTCCTAGACTTTGCCGTGTGACAGACAGAGCACCACTGACTCATAGACATATCTTAATAAGAGGAGGAAGGGAGAAACCAAACTTTTTTACAAAGAAAAAGCTTGAATAAGTGAATAAAAGAAACAGTGGGCCATTGGAGCCTGCCTGCCTGCCTTAACAAGCAGGAATCCCACGATGGTTTCTGCTGATGCCAGTAACAGTCACGTTGTCCTTTCTGTACAAGGAGGCAGCTGCCAAGAGCTGATTAAGCCATGG
Source organism: Porphyrio hochstetteri (assembly GCA_020800305.1). NCBI lineage: Eukaryota > Metazoa > Chordata > Aves > Gruiformes > Rallidae > Porphyrio > Porphyrio hochstetteri. The sequence continues at coordinate 64,294,974 of CM036905.1, read as the reverse complement.
ACGAGTCTGTTTGCAGACTAACCCAACTGGCTTTGGATTCAGACTTGGTTTCAGGCTCTCTTGTTTTTTTGCTCTTCACCAGCATTAATCCCAATGACTTTCGTAGCTTGGTTTGGCTTCTGAAGAATGAATCTGAGGCCAAATCTGAGGCTGTGCTTAATCCAGCGCATGATCCGGTCCCTTACTGGGAAAGAGGAGCAATACCAAGGGAGGGGAGGGGCACACACAGTGCTTCACCATTGAATGTAGAGTACCCGATGGCCACTTTGCTTTCTAACAGCATGTACACATTCTCTCCAATCTCCAGTTTCAAAGTGGTTATTGCAAGTGAATCTTTAACTCATTTAACTGTCACATTTGTAACAAGCCTCTGTATTTAAGTATCTCAAAATGAGACAATTTGAGTGTGGTTACTTGAGTATGACATGAAGTCCACATGAAGTTCTGTTAGATGCAATGGCAATGTTAGAGGTGCAAATTGAAAATCAGAGCTTTGAGCAAAGGATGAGAGAGTAAGCATCTTTATTAAGCCAGTGAGTTAGCAAAAAGTGGAGGAAGGTCAGAGGTCCTCTGACTCTGTTCTCTGTTTTTCTGTTCCTTTGGAACAAGTCCCAAAACGCAGCGAGATGAATGAAGAATTGCATCCGTGATACCGCTGTGCCTTTGCCTTTGCAGTGACTGAAGCAATATAGTCAAAAAAAAGGAGCAGTGGTTTTGCAGGTTTGGGTTTTTTTCTGCACTGCTGCAAGGGACAATGGTAGTTTGGTTTATTTCTTAGCAATGAAATACTCAGAAGTTTCTTCTCTCATAGTTGGTTCTATCTGTTATATTTTAGCACAATGGTCTTGATTGTTACCCAGTATAAGGTTAGAAATTTCTTTACCTGGATTGTAGTCCTTCAAAAACCATTCTAGGCCATTTTGTGATTTGTGTGTAATCCAGTAATCCTGCATCTTTATTTGGAATTGATTTTTTTTTCTTGAGGGGGTGGGGTGAGTGTGGAACTAGATGGGGAAATGAAGACTTCATTCCAGCTGTAGGTGCTTTAAGGTGTTACAAACACTGGTTAGTTGTAAAAGAGCTGTGATCAGTAATAGTGCATACTGTATGTGTTGGGGATTTTAGGAAGCAAGTTTACACTAGTTTCCAGCTTGCCATAACTTGCTCTTGCTGTTGCAATAACCCTCTGCCCTTTAATTTCTGCTGCCTCTGATAATTTTATGTGGTCTGTCAGAGAGCAAAGATTATCTGAATTTCAGGTTAAATGGGAGAGAACAGGGCAATTTCAGGTGAGAAGTAAGTACACAAAGTGCTTGAATAATACAAAGACAGCATACCTTCTCTGCTAGGACTGCATGGGAGGATTTTTACTGCTGGCCCTGTGCTGCAGCCTGTAGTGCCCATTGTCTCAGCTCTATGTGTCTAGGATAGAGATGATACAGCAATTCAATTCTCCAAACTCTCTGCTCCCTGCTAATGTCTAGAGCTCTGACCTTTGTAGGGAACTTCTATCCTTTATTCATGCAGGATTTGAGCTTGGTGTCCCTCTTCGCTGCAATCCATCACATTTCTACAATCTCTTGCTGTCTGGTCTTTTGATGTCTTTCTTGCGCCCTAATTCTTTCTGCAACCTTGCAGATGAGTATTTTCATTCTTAGTTCTCCTAGCAGGCAGTAACAAAGACTCTGGTCCTTTCTGTGCTTTTTCAAGCAGAACTGCAGGCTTAATGCCTGTCCATTACAGTAATTTTTTCTCTTTTTCATATGGAAAAACTGCATTGAAAAAGCAGTGCACATGCATTGTTGGGTTGGTTGGGTTTTCCCCCCCTAATGATTTTAGGTTATTTTCCCCACTTCCATAGTTCACCTAGGATTGGGTTTTTCTGGGGGGTAACATCAAATAGCAAACTTGTTTTTCATATTACTAAAGTTAATTAAAAATTCACACAGTTGCAAGGATAAGTAGCACTTAAAATGTGTCTCATTCTCAGCCCCTGTGAGATCAGTTTGGAGAGGTGTTTAAACTGGCTCTGAGGTGAGGTACCGTATGCAGCAAAGTGAACTGCCTGGAGGCACCCTGACCCCAGTGCCTAGCAGATAACTGTGTCTCCAGGAGAATGCAGGGAGCCTGGCACTTTAGCCCTAGCAGATAGACAAGGCTTCTCAGGTGCCTGAGTCTCTTCCCCTTGCTGTCTGTATCTTCTGCTACCATGCCACAGCCGTGGTGGGCTGGGGAGGACCTGCCAGAGGGCTTTTGTAATCACCATTCACCGCTTCTTATTTGGGTCCATCACAAAATCTTCTTTTTGGCCCTTGATGCTGACCACAGCACACAGAACCTGGTCACCCAGGATCCCCAAGAAACAGCCAGAGCCGAATTCCTTAGACATTATTTGATAGATCTTGATGTCTTAGGGAAGTAAATCCACTCAGGCAGGTATTTATGTGCCTACAGGGAGATCAGGCGTTGTTTTTCTCCTGCTGAAGACACGTAGAGGCTGAAATGGGTCCCTTTTTTAAAACCTGCAATCCACACCGTGCTGACAAGCTGTCTCAGGAGTGTCTTGAATTCATGAGCACCATTTTTCTCTTTCAGTCAATCTGGCAATAGCAGTAATTTCAGTACTTTCATCCATCAGAAAGAGAGAACTCATAGTGAGGTATATTAATGCTGCCACCTTTTCAGCTGAAAAGGGTGCTTTTCATGTGCTGTTTCTCTGAACTTTGAGCTAAAAACAGCCAAGGGAAATATTCTATTATCCAGAAGAAGGACTGCAACTTTCTAAAGGCCTCGGGTTCTTCTTTTTTGAAGGAAATTGTTTACAAAACAGAAGGCAGCAGTGCCTTCAGGAAAATCCGTCACTGTGTTAGGAAGAATACCAAGAAGTTTAGGATGCATAAAAATTAGTTATTTTTGTTGGTTACATATCTTGAGAGATTTGATCAAAATTTGCCATTTGTTTCAAAGGAATTTATCATATTTTGGCTCTTGTTTTGCATTGAATTATGAGTGAAATGTTTTTTAATTTGTCATAATATAAATTGAAATATGTTTAAGAAATAAGAAACATTCCTTTTAATTTCAAGCATCCTTTTTATGTTATCCTTATTTTGCTATCTATACATTTTTTCATATGACTAGCATATGGTATCATACTTCTTTGAAGACGCTTCAAATGAGAAAAAGATAGCTTTATCCAGTATTAAGTAAAGTTTTCCATAATTATTTGAATTATTAAATATGACAGATTGGAACATCTGAAAATGAAGACATGAAAGTAATATTTGCAGTGTCCTGTTAGACCTGTTTCCTCACTGCAAAGAAATCTATTGTGATTTTAGGAAGTACAGATTGACTAAAATTTAACAATTAATTCTTCAGTTATTCAATTTTTTGAGAAAAAGGTGATTTTTTTTAATATAGTGAAGTGTTTCCATCCCTATCAAAAAAAATCAGTATATTGTCAAATATGTTTTGATTGAAAATTTCCAGTAGCTTTATAATGATATTTTGCCCTGTCACAGTCCAGAAACCTGAGCAATTTATCTGGCCTGCAACTCCCTGCAACTCACTCCCTACAACGCTCTCTTCTCCAGACTTTAGACTGGATAAGGATTAGGTTGAAAACTGAAGTAATACTCTCATAAATGAGCTCCTCCTCTCACTGGCAAGATGATAGCACATGGCACTGGGACACTTCAAGAGATTACAGGACCAACAAAGTTTGGGTGCCACTGGCATATGAAATAACAAATACATATATGTTTGGGAATGAATCAGCCCCAACTGTGATCTCTGAGTAGAATCAAAATACTCTGGATCAATGATTGCTGTTAACAGCCATGTGTGAGCTGGCGATGTAACACAAGGTGCAACTGAAGAGCATTTAAAATTGCTGCAGAACTCTTCAACAAAAAATATCTAAAACTAATCAATGTCAAAATGGTGTGTGGCTGTGTACTTTCGTGAGAGTTACAAACTGTTAATTTTTTGAGCCTTTATGTTTTCTGCAAAGTTTGATTAAAATCAGCCAGCAATTTGTGACCAGGCAGGAGTGATGGGCAAGGGCCCGAAGGCCAGATGTGCAGAGGGCGTGAGCATTGAAGCCTTCATTCCTTACTAAATGATGCTAAAAATCAGGTCATGCAGAAGCAGGAGAAAGCCCCTTTGTGCTTTCTGCTAAAACAGTAATCTGGGTCTTTGCTCAGCAAAACACAGGAAGTGTGAGTGACAGTCCTGGCAAACAAAACCAGGAGAGAAACAGCTTTGTGTTCTGCTTAAGTTGTCCTTTGTCAGACAGGTTGTTGGGATCCTGACTGCCAGCAAGTAAAGCCTATTAGGCTTCTAATAATAGGCTTACCCTGTTATCTGAAAATATTTGTGTGGATCAAGCTCTCAAAGAGTTTCAAGGGTGAGGATTTTTATTAAGAAGCCCTTTAGGCATCAAACTAACAGCTTATCCCACGGTGGCAACTTGTTGCTAAACTCAACAAACCAGCACCTTGTCTTGAGACCTGCAGGGAAAGCTGCATTGAACAAGGGTCTGCAGGAGGAAGCCTGTTGCTTGCAGTTGCTCCCCAGATAAAATTCATCCCATACTTTTGGAAGGGCTGCATTTCTGACTGTGCTCATGTGTGGTGGGAGGCATCCTGCTCCCAGGGTACTCTCCTTGCTCCTTGGATGGGTCTCACCTCACTCCTTGCTGGGCCATGAGCTCTGGGACCGTGTTATGCCAGCTGGTAGGTAGGTTATCAGGGAGTTCTGCAGCAAAGTGACAAGGATCAGAGGTGTCTCACACTAAGTTGTTACTGTCAGCTTACAATTTTTAAAAGCTGAAACAAAAGCATGTAATTACAAATGAGATGATATAACAATTTTGTTTCAGTCTCAAGATAACAAGGGGTAACAAATGTCTCTCACAAACCAAAACCAACTCCAAACTTTGCTTTACCCCAACAGCGAAGCTGTATAAAATCATTGGTTCTAAATGTGGTTATTTCATGGATGTTTATAGGGTAAGCACCATGACCAGAATGAACCGAGATTTACTTCTCAACACTCTGCTAACAGTAATGTACAGTTTTCAGATTGAGTTCAGTCAGTTACAAGCAGGAAAAATAAATCCCTGCTTCTACACATAAGCAAAAATAGGATGAGTAATTCTAGCAACAAGTATTCTTAAGCATGAGAAACTGCACAGCACAGGGGGTTACCAGTTAATCAGGACTTTGACATCAGGTAAATACTTACTGAGAAGAGATCTCCTCTGAACAATTACCAGGAGGGTTTCTTCATATTCTGTAAAGACAAGGTTAAATAAAGAGCTTTGATGTTTCTGTACCTTCCTCCCATCTGCTTATCTCATGGTGTTTCAATATGATTTTCCTACCAATAAATATGTGAGTTCCATGAGATGTTTCTTTATGCTTGTGGGATCTCATTTCTCTCTTCACTTTTGGGTATGTGAATTGACCACATGCAAAGTGAAGAATGACATTTTTACTTCTTAAAGTGGCAAGATAACAAGGAATAGATTTTTACATAGCTTTTGGGGTTTTTTTGAACAACTGTGTAGGCACTGTAATTTGTTTATTTATGTCCATTCAACTGATACTGATTAACTTGCCTGAATCTGCATTTTAAAAATTTAAACATCTCTTGGATCCAAACAGTGTATTAAAAACATAACAAACAGCAGCGGGTAGATAATTCCATCAAAAGCTTTTCTCCCTTGGTTTGTTATGATGTTGTCAACAGTTCTTGATGGAATTACTTCCTCACATCTTGCTTCAGCCCATATATTACTGCTTTTCATACGCTGTTTGAAATGAATTAAAAATGGATGCTGTTTATCTGCCTTGTGAAAAAAAAAAACCAACCCAAAAAACCCAAACCCATGCATTCCAGGAGCAAAATATCTTTTCCAGTTGCGTATTTATTATTTTATTCAAGTAACACTTGCCTAAATTCCATTTTGCAAAGTTCCTCCTTCTGATTGTTGATACATTCTGTTATGAATTTAGAGCTAGTTAGTGACTTTCTGCTGTCTCTATCATGTCAGATTAAGCATAGTATTCAGAAATAAGTGGAAACCAGAAGGGATTCTGGCAAAAACTTATTCAGATCCTGAGGTGTGGGTATGCAAGTTTTGCAAGGTATGTATAATTAGCACAAGAAACTTAAATCTTCCATCAATTTCTTTTTTTTTACCTCCAGGCTCTAAAACCAAATTATTTCTTAAAGCACTTATTAAATGCTTGGAAGAAGAAATATGGAAATACATTGACCTTGCAAAAATGCATTTTGCTCTAATTGTGCTCTTGGGCTAGAAGTAATTTCTGTAGTAGGATATAATTTTCTAATTGGATCTTCTTATAAAAAAAATTTCAAACGTGAAATAAAAAAATCCTCCCAAAGTGATACTGCCTGAAAGCAGGTGGATAAATGCATTGCTATTCTTTCTAATTGTAAACAGCTTTCCTGAGAATCTGCTGAATCCATCCATTTTGAAACGTACATGACATGATTTTCTATCCGTGACCTCAAATTTAATTCAGGATTAACGCTTCAGTGGTTGCTTTGTTTGGGTATGACAGGTAGTGCATTGCACTTGCTGAGGAAAAGGTGGTGAAGTACGAGTCCAACTAGCTCCATTATCAGTTAGCTATGAAGATGCTATGAAATTTATAGTCCCTGCAAGTTTCTGGTTTGATTCAGGGCCTGGGCTTTGGCATTCTGAGCCTGAGGATTGAAACAAAGTGCTGATTTTATGAACACCATGCCATCTTGAATCTGTCTGTGAAGGGTCAGTGTAGCTGTTTTATGAATAATGAGCAACTGAGCTCACAGTAAAAAGATTTAAAATAAATTAATTCATGATGAATTGAACTTTGAAGGAGAAAGTTTGCCCAGCCAATATATTGGCATGCTAGTCAGGAGTTGCTTTGTGTAAAACAGTTCAATTATTTTCTTATCTTCTTAATGAGCTAAGAGATCATTTCGGTTCTCAAAAGTCAATTAGGGGAGTAGCTGTAAAGTCTTTATTTTAGGCTGATTCCTGCCTTGCTGTCCTGAACCATGTCCTGAGGTATGGGTTCCAGAGAGGGTGTTTCCTGGCAGCAGCCTGGACAGCACATTAATATTAATGTTATGTGGTATGCTGTAGAGAAGCAATGTCTCCATGAGGTGTGTTGTGGAGGCTGATTAATGTGTTGCGTTCCCTGTTTTATGGATTTTATGTGTGTGGGACCAGCTTAAATACAGACTGACGGTCAAGGAGTTCTATCTTCCTCTTGCAGGGCATAACTTGTATGAGTAGAATAAGAAAAGATGTACTAGGTCCAAGCTTTCCACTGTGGGCATCTAGTTTAAGTCCGCTACCCCACTCATACCTTTCCAGTCTTTCCTGCTTACCCTTTGGACGTACCTACCTTTGTCTGCTGACTACCTAGGGGATTAAATGCCAGCTCACGTTTAATGTAAATGCCTTGCACATCACTGACACAAATTGTCTCACATTCCAGGTTGCTTCTCACTTTACAGTTGACTAAATTTGGGGATTTTGCTTTTTTAGAGCACTGTTGCCTCATTGAGGTAGTGATGCAGACGCTGAGGGTGTCCCAGTCCTAGCCACTGCAGTAGGCTAGTGTACTATCATCTTAATTGGCAAACATGGAAGTAAGCTATACTAGTCAAAGTAATTGCTTGTGTCTCTACTGTTTTTATGAACAACTGTGTAGAGACATCAAGAAGCTCTAAGGAAGGGACCTGGAGACCTGCAGTATCTGGGGATTCATTAATGTAGACCAGCCAGCTGAGTGCAGCCAGAAGAAGGGATAATATCTCACTGCTCATCTTTGATCTGCGCTTAGTATGGTTTCATAGATCCCCAAACACACGCTCAAGAGCAAAGTTTCCATTTAGCCCCAGGTGTTACTTTTTTATCATGGTCTCAGTTATCTTACTTGTCCTTGAAGACCATTTCCCCAGCAGCAGAAATACACATGGGCACTGCCCTATAGGTACCCATTATGGTAATGAACAATTTAGAGGTGTTTAAAAATGTTTTCAGGATTTGGAAGCTCGGAGTTGCTATAAAGAGAAAGTAAAGGTTCTTTTGCTAAATGTGTTAGTTCAGATTCCTTGAATCCCAAATCCCTACACGAGTGCCTGGGAATACCTGAGTTCCTGTGGCACTAGCAAGAATGTGACTAAGCATTTCTCCCTCCTAAGCCAGACACACAAGGATTGTAGGTCTACTCCTGTGCTCCAAAGCCTTTTGTGTGCAGTACAAAGCATGTGACAAGTAAAATGCTGTTTTTCATTCTGAGTTCCAAACCTCCCTAGATAGAACAGTTATTCTGACTAAGCGAATGGTTTAAGAGGAAGGGTTTTGGTTTTCTTTTCTAGACCTGTATTCTGCAAGCTGTAGTTCTTGTTTCTGCTTGCAGAAATCAGTAATGAACCAAAGAAAAAACGCCAACTTGTCAAACTATGCCAAGGGCTGGATGCACTGAAGGAACCATAATTTTCCATCCGAGTCGATAGCACATTGATTGGAGTCTTGTTGCCTTCGTATGTCTGATGATCTGCTTGTCAAAAGCTTTTCCATTTGCATGCTTTGGCCACTTTGGCTGGAGGTGGTCTCAAAAATTAATGCAGTATGCCAGTGATGAAACAAATTCCAGGCACTGGCCCAGCTTATCTGTATGGTAGACATCACTGAGCTGGCAAGGGTACGGACTTGTAGGAACATGCTGAAAATAGAAACAGGGAGGGTGAAAGGAACAATCATTGTGGTTGGGTGCTCCTCTGTGTCTTGTCTGCAATTAGAGACTGCCTGGATTTTCTGAAGCAACTACTGTGAAAGGAGAATATTTTGGTTATCCATAGAGCTAACACAGATTGTTAATACCACTTCCTCTTGTCATGTAACTTTAGGATCCGTTGCTCTCTGAGGGCAGTGCCTTTTGTATCTTCAGCCATCATGCAAAACATGGAGAAAACTTTGTTGCATATTTATGCAGATCTTTATTATGTAGGGTGTGATCAAATATTATCTGCCTTGGTTCATTGCACCTTTGCCCTTGAGCTCTGTTTCTTGCCTGCCGGCTGTGTGAAATAATGTCTTATCTCATATATAATATTCTTTATTTGGTCCATATACTTCAGCATGTGAATTCAGAATTGGATTCTTTTCAAGCCAAAAACCCAAGTTACTTGTGGAAAGCAAACACCAAAGTGCAGCGAGCACAGCTGAGAGCAATTTATCTTTCTGTTTGAGGGAATACTTATGGGAATAGGTTTCTAATCTTTGTTCAACTCTACATACTGATGTTAAGCACCGTGTGTTTTGACTTCAGACACCTTGCTATTTCTAGAGCAGCTATGTGGTAGAAAGGTCAATGAGGGGATTATTATGGAGATATCTTTTGAGTACTAACACACACTAATGAAAGCTAGACAAAGAGTGATAGTGGACACTAACCAATTGTGAAGATAGCAAGTTGTGGATTCCTCAACTTTGTGGAGCAGAAAGAATATTGGTAATGCTACTGTGAAGAGCCTGGGCAAACTCAAAGAGCAGGAGGTATGTTTCTGGATGAAGGTTGTAACACAGTGGCTCTAAGTCTAACCAAGGGATGGAAGGGAAGCCACCTCTCAGTGCCTATCACATGGTTGGACACACTTTTGTAGCCCCCAAGGTGAAGGGACATTCCTACTGCAGTACAGCTTCCCTGCTCAGAGTCATCCCTGTATATGACTGAAATGATGGGATAGTCATCAGAATTAAAAAGTTGATAAAGCTGAAGGTTACTCATGCTGTGCTAAAAGAACTTAATGAGGTTGTAAAAGCACTCAGAAGTAACAAAAGGGTTACCTGTGCAACTTCAGTGCAGATTCCTTGTGCACATTTTCAGGCTGTCATGGTTTCTTCAACAGCATCCCTCGATCTCTAGAGACCTTATCTTATATAATGTGTAGATCCAGGGTGTTCTGTTTTAAAGCAGTTATTTAGCATTTTCTGTATTCCTTGTTATTTGTGCAACTCCTTATTTTATTTATCATATGCCATTTGAACATTTTTCTAAAGAGAAGGGGACTCTCTCATGCTGCTGTTTAGTGTAGTGTCTGAATATGCAGTCATCAGCGACTGTGTTTTCAAACTCATTTATGCATGCATTGTGTCTATTTTACAGATGGAGAGCTGAGGTAAAGCAACAGTAAGGCCAAAAATAGCTGCTGGCTTTTGACCTGAAGCTTGAATTTTAAGATACCCCTGGAGAAAACTATAGGTTCAAAGGACACATTTGCATGCATTATATGTTTGCAAGTCAGATGCTGAGCTCTAAAGAAAATTATAAGCTCTTTGTTGGTTAAAAATGTTGGTTAATGCAGTCACCTAGTATCTTGCAGGTTTCAGGGAGTCTGGTACACCAGGGGCTTCAATCATGCTTCATATAGTCCCTTTTGTTACAGAAGTCTTTTAACTTCTTTGAAAACTGACAGAAGGCAGCTTGCTCTAATGCAAAATGTGGTTTTGTCCCTAGAGCAGACCTCTTATAACCACTAGGTTAATGAAAGCTTTGCTAGAAGTGTGTGGTTGTGTTATCAAAACCTGTGTTGTTATGTACATTCATGACGTCAGTAGTGACTGCTGGGCTGTTTGCTTGCTGTTGGCTCATTTGAATGCAGAACCAGGCAGCACACAGCAGGCTGAGCTGAGCTGCTGGGTAGGGAGGGACCTTTGGCCAGTTAGCTGAAAATAAAATATCTCTGTCAGGCATATGCAAACAGTGATTTTGAAGAGATTTATAAAATATCCATATATGAGAGGATTTCTCTTAGAAACAGCCAAATGCACATCCTTAATGTGGAGATTATGGCTTTCAATTTTAAGGTTCTTCTCTGGTTCCTCTTGGGATCCAGAGGTTTCTCAAAGAAAAGGTTGCCAGGACTTGTCAAAAATTTTTTCTCTTAACCTCAGTCTCCCATATACCGAACTGCATTTGCTGATATTCTGTTTTAAAGAAATCAACATAAAGTTGACACCCAAGAAGAAAAGCAGCAGATTTTGCCAAAGTTATAAGCACCTAAAATCTGGTTTTAAAAAGGGAAGTGATGTCAATCATTAATAAGCAGTGGTACTAACCTGACCAGTCAGAAACTCTGTAGGATGCGTGAAAAGGGGAAAAATAAAAGAAAGATACAGTGAAAATGAAAGATGAATCTTAGCCTGCATTGAAAGCCTACATCAAGTACCTTAGTTACAGTTTGACAATGAATATTGTTTTGATGAGGGGTAGGAGGAACAAGAACAAAAGTTACACTGAGAATTTGCTGCAGACTCCCAAGAATGGGTTTTCAATCTCAAGGTGATACGTATCTAATTTTACCAGGGTTTTGGTTTTGTCATACCTTTGCTAGTTTAAAAGAAATATGAATATGAATCATCAGTAATTTTTTAAAATTATAATTCAGGCATCTTCTTTATCTAAAAATTATATTAAGTCATCTAATAGCAACTATACTATCTAGACATGGGGAAAGAAGGCTGAAACAGTAAGTGCTGAAAGGTAGAAGGTTTAGCTGCATTAACAAGTTAAACCAACTCTGGGCGGTGCACAGGAATAAGCGTGGGACAACAATCTTCGTTGCCAAAAGGGTGGCTGATATGGTGTGTTTTGTTGGAGTTTTCAATTTTTAATCCGTATTTACAAAAAGTTGGTCCAAAATATTGGGTGAAGTAAGAATCTGTTTCTCTAATCCTAAAACATTGGGTGAAGTAGGAATCGGTTTCTCTAAGTCCTTAGAAAAATGCAGTAAGGAAAGGAGCAGATTTTGAGTGTTCCTCGTTTTTACATGTATATCGAATATCAGCAGAAATTTATAAAACAGCTTGAGCACCTATCATAAGGGAAAACAATTTAGACAAATATAGCCATGAGTCTGAAAGCTCAGTAGCAGAGGTGTCAAAATAATCTGTATGTTTTACAAGACAGCCATGAGTGTTCCCAGAGCCTACTAGTAATCCACCGGTGAGTGATGTGCAGACAGTGTGAAACACCACAGAGAAGCCAGAATAGAAAAGAAACGTGATCATAGTCATTTTTGCCTGAAAACTTCAGCTGTTGCAGACACGTTTATATTTTGTGAATCAACGGAACGATTTCAGAATTTGGAATATGTGAATCTTCTTACAGAGAATGATGAGCATGAAATGAAGTACCAAAAATAAAATAGAATAAAAAAAGCAAGCACACACAGAGAAGCAGAATTAAACATTTATCTTGTTCCCCAGAGTCTTCGGGTACACTTAGTAAACTGGTAGTCAAGTATTAATTGACGTAAATATCATGCATTAAAAGTTTGTGTTGCTTGTGAAAGTACCTAATATATTTAATTTTGGATGCGGCTTATGATTTTTTTTTCCTTTTTTGAAGTATCAAAGGCATATTATCTTTTCTAAAACCTAACAACATTTAATATTATTTAGGTCTTTATCCATGTTTAAAGGTACCAGACTTATCACTGTGGGTGTATACCAGGTGTATTTCCATGTGGTACATGGCATTAGCATCAGTGAAGTTCCACGTCACATTAGATAGTGAAAAATAGAGAAAGTATAAATGACTTGTGCTTCAGAGATGTTTCTTACATGAATGTGGGCAGCCCATAAGGTATGCTATTATAATTGCTTAGATATTAAATTGTATTATTAAATCACCTGTTTGTCTATTCCTGGAAATGTTGCAGAAGACACACTTACTTCTAGTCATTGTACTCAACAGTGGAAAGCGCAGTGCTGTAATAAACTCTTGCCCTCTGAAATATGTTTATCTTGTCACTGAGCTGCCTCACTAATGTGATTTTCTACCTTTCGCCAAATGAAGGTAATTCGTGCTGCGGTTGCTACGATACCAGACTCGTGCGCTGAACTTTCTGGCGCATCAACACACATTTCGTACCGTGCAGTTCACTGCCGCTGCTGGTATCGCTTTCTAAAGCCTTCCGTGAACCAAGTGGGCAAGTGAATTAAGCCTCCCAAAACACCACGTGTAAAGTCAGGATTCGTAGGTATTTTCCTTCTGTGCTTTGGATGACTAGGAGCAACAGCACTCCGCTTTTAGCTCGATGCTGGGACTGAATTTGTTGTGAAAGGCGGCTCATGATGTAGCCTACAGCAGCACAAGGATATTAGGCATTCTCACTTGTGTTTTGAACTTTACCTGCATGCATAAACATGTCACCTAGCCTTGTGTCTCCGGAAGTTATGTGTCTAGAACAGGATTTATCACCCTTCTCCTCTCTAGGAGAAGGAAAGAGATAGAGGCACCTTCAGTGGACGGTTCATCCTACAAACCTGCAGCATTTTAAGTCAGGATGAATTACCTCCTAGGGGAGTCTGCTTCTTTGTACTAGTTAGAGTGGGCACCTTGAGAGATAGCTTAAATGAGATACCTAACTTTTATATAGCTAGAACTATAGGAGGTAAATCCCACTGCAAGTGATAAGAGGAATATTTTTCAAACTCTGGCCTGGGAATAATCCAGAACAAGATTAACAGGGGGAGATGCAGGAAAACTGGGAGTATGCTGCTGTATATGGCAGTAAGCAGAGTCAGGATGTGACACCACAAAGAAGCAATTGTATAGAGAAAGGTCTGAGCGGGACACAGATCAACCTCCCTTCTGTATAAAGGCAAGGCTTGTGTGAGAGTAGGTAAATAACATTTCTGTAAGAGTTTTCTTTCTCGCATTCACATCCTCTCCCTCAATCTCCCAAAGCAGAGGAGTTGACAGCCTGTGTTTCCTGGAAGATGTATAACATGTTCTCTGTCAACTCTGGTGACTGTATTGTCAGGGAATCCTATTTTGATGACATTGCAGCCACTAAACAAAAGCTGAAGACAAGAAAATAAAACTTTTGGAAATACTGGCTTCCTGCTGACAGTTGATTAGGCTGCAGAAGAGATACTCCTTTTATTTTTCTGTAGCCTGGAAATCCATCAGGTGTTCTCTGAGCTATTAATAATGCTTTGGCTAGCAACACCAGGTAGGTTTAATGGATTTCCCTGCCAGTGTACTGAATGTGATTGCAGTGAAGCATGAAACAACCTGCTTTAATGACTTACACCAGCACTTGCTTAGAACCGATGCTAATTTTTTTAAAGGCGCCTGGGTCTTTCATTAATTGAACAAGCAAATGCTTGACAGTGAGTGAATAATTAATTACAAAGTCTGAAAACTCATATTCATAGAACATTAGGAAATGCTACTGAAAATTTTCTGGTAAACCTCTTGAAGAATAAGTAATTGCATCTTATTGATTTTGAGATTCTTTCTGCCTGTTGACACACAGTATATAAAGTAGATGTGCTCCTTTCTCTGCAGCTGGGATGACAGCAGCTCGGTTAGTAGTGGCCTCAGTGACACTCTTGACAACCTCAGCACGGATGATTTGAATACAACCTCATCTGTCAGCTCTTATTCCAATATAACTGCCTCTTCAAGGAAGAACACTCATGCCCAGGTGAGTAGCTTTTCATTGCCGTTTTTTGCAACACCCCACAAGTGTACAGGGTAACAAAGGGAAAAAGTTTCTTTTTGAAGCCTGTGACACACATTAAATGTATTTTACAATCTCCTCTATCACACTTCTGTGCAAGATGCCCATGGACCCCAGTGACCCAACCCTGACCCATGGGCTGATGCTTCACATCTAGTCCCAGGGCACATCCAACTGCTGAAGGTGCCAGTTGGCAAGACCCTGCTCAACCCTCCGTGGGGGAGGCCCAGGAGACAGAGCTTCTCTTCTCCCCAGTTAGGTCCAGGAATGAGTGTCCTATGGGCCCACAGGTTGGCAATGCTTAGTGTCAGAATAGACTTGTGAGCAGCATACAGCCACCAGCTGTATACGTAATATATATACATGTGTGTGAGAGTATATATGTGTATATATACATATATATATGTACACATATATATATATATATATCTTGTGCCAGGTATCCCAGTGTTTCTTCCCAGCTCCCCTCAAAACTGCAAGTGATAAAAAAGGCAAGACAGAATGCTTGCAGGACTCAGTTCTTCACCAAAAAAAGCAAAAAAAAAAACCAACCTGGAAGAGTTAGTCCCAATAGAAAAGTATTCCCTGCCGTGTCATCTCCTGTTTACAGGCAGGGAACTTCAAGACTGAACACTCAGCGTAGGGGAAAAGTTGTTGTCTCCAGTGATTTGATGTCTAGTATTCAGGGCACAAGACTGACACTCCCAATTCCATTTAGATTCCTGCAGGCAGCCAGTGCCTGCAGTTCAGAGATCTGTTTTGTAGCAGTATGTGGCAGCAGGCTTTGTCAACAGGAGGAAAACACGTATTTGTCATTTTCTCCATACGATGGGGAAATAAAGTTACTTTGGGAATGAAAATTACTTTAATCTGCAGCAGGACAGATTTCAGACTGATGTAGTACTTGTGCAAAGATACTCGCACAGATGCCAACATTCTTCTGCCCTTACCAATGCCTTTCCCACCCCATCAGGGTCTCCCATGGCTGCTAACTGGAGATCATTCTCTTCCCTTTCACATCAGCAGTGATGGCCAGCTTGCCCTGGCTTACTTGTTCCACTGTATCATCATCACGATGACTGGGAAATCTCAGCCAGACTGTTTTAACTATTTGCAGGTTTTTCATTGGAGTGATCTCATGTTCTAGCTGCTCAACCAGATACTATTTGCAATTTGTTCAGTGACAGAGAGAGGTGCAGCACATGTTCAAATCTTGCCTTCCTGCCAGAGCTGCTTTACGTTATGAAGGCTAAGAACAGACCTTTATCAGGTCGGCCTTTGCCAGGCACACGAATCAGAACACACTGTACTCCATGTTAACCCACAGTCTCAGCCAGAAGCTGAGATGAGCAGAATATATAAGTATTTTGCCAGCTGTTCTCCAGGTGTAAGACATACTTATGCAACACAGACGTCCCCTTTGCAGTGTTTTAAAATGATCAGAGTAGTGCAAGCTGGCTATAGCCTGAGGCAGGAAATGCATATTTTGTTGTTGTTTTCTTATTAAAAGAGGATTAACATCGCTTCTCAGATCCCATAATGGTGAAGAGAGGCTTTTAGAAAGCATTATACTTGTCATTTCTTGGAAGCAATGCAGTTTGCTTTAAAAATGTATAGCTATGGGTTTATAGCAACTTACTTATGAGAAAAGTTCTGGGAGCATTACACATGTTGTAGCAATAACACTAATGAAAACTCTTCTGAAGGACCCTGCAATATTTGTGTAGATGTTTGCTTGGGCTCTTTTCCCATCAGTCCTTACCCAAAATCTGTGCTAGCGTCTCCAAAGCACATAGGAAATCATGGATGTGCAGAGAGCTTTTGCGTTTTGTACGGCTCAAATGACAAATATGTAAACAGCAACTGATTATTCTGTCGGTCATCTAATCAGCATTAATCCTACTTATGACAGCAGTGCCTAGGAAACAGCCACAGAGGGCTCTCTGTGGAGAAGCAGTTGTGGCAACACAGAATAATAAATAGCCCTCCCCTGAAGGCGGTCCAGTTTGCGGTCCCGCTCGGGTTGCCTGTGTGAGGATAGGGCTGTGGTTACATCAGGCCAGAGTAACGCACAACCATACCACAGAGCAGCGCCGCTTTTAGCTGCTAAAGAGGGGCAGAGGTAAGCGAGACTGGTGAGATGATGATGTGCAAATATGCCTCGAGGCTTAGCTCAGGAGGCTGTGAGAAACCATGGGAGGAAGCGTTACGGTGGACAGCCTGTCTGCAGAAATAACGCAAGTCTTACGAGACACAGAGGATGTGGGTCAGTCCCCAGCTGTTTAATTCACTTCCACAGCTTCCATGTTGTCTGTCCTGTTGGGCTGCTCCTTGATGGCAACAACTTGTTTCAGTGGAAACAAGCCCATGGAAAAGCCATCAGTTGTCATATCAATAATTTTGTTGGTGGCACAACATACTTAGTGCTGCTGGAGCAATATTCCTAATTTGGTCAGTAGAAGGCTAGGATGGAAAAAGGCATGAAGCCAGACAGAGGATTGTTATAGTATATGTAGGAATTCCTTCATTCAAGCTTTTAGTAAAACCTTTTCAGCGCAATGAAATTTGGAGAGTTGAGGAGTACTGAGAGTATTATTATGTTTCACTTCAGTATGGTTTATCCATGAAGGGAAGAGTTGAAATCTTTTGAAAATAAAAGAAAATGAAAAAATATCTTCACAAAATGGGAATATTTTTTAATTTTTGGGACCAAGACACCAGTGTTTTAGAAAGGAAATTTCTGTGGCTCTTGCTATGAATAAATCAATATGCTTATCCTCCTCCCCTCCCTGTGATTTAAGAAATCAGCAAATTATTGAAGATGCTGAGACTGACCATTTCTCATGCACATCTCTCGTAGCTGAAGACAGACTCGGAGAAGCGCTCAGTTACAGACAGCGAAACTTGGGGCAGCACTGAAGAACTGAAGAAACCAGAGGAAGACTTTGACAGCAGCGTAGACAGCAGTGGCAAGTGGAAAGGCCTTGCCTCAGGGCTGTCTGAAGAGTCAGAGAAGGGGGGGCAGAAAGCGTCTCTTTCTGTCTCACAGACGGGATCCTGGAGGAGAGGCATGACAGCACAAGTAGGAACAGCTCAGCCCAGACACAAAGCCGGAACAAGTGCGCTCAAGACCCCGGGTAGGAAACTTCTGTAGTTCAGATTACAGCACTGAAAATTAAGGCTTTATACTTAGACTTCATTTATAAGTAGTAAGTAATCTTACGTGGGTTGAGAAAAAAAGTAATGGATATTTTAAGTGTGTGACAGACATGAGGAACTGCAAGTGAGTTGGTAGTTCTCATAAATGACTGCAAGCCAAGATTGTAATAATATACTGACTTGCTCGTCTCTATAACCATTAGTTTGCTTCACTGCATACTAATAATTTATTAATCACATATGAATGTATTCATAAAAAACCCTGTGATTGCATTTTGTTTCACTATCATTTGAGTATGTCAGCTTCTATTAAGGAATTCTTAAAAGTATTTTTGGACTCATCTCTGCCTTGTCTCCATTCTCTAGAAAACCTGTGTCTTTGATAATTGAACATATGCTTGGAAATGGTGAAAGATTAGAAGTTGAGATAAAAAGATTTGACATTCAAGTGAGGGGACTCAAAATGAGTGCTTCTATACTACAGCTGAATTGTCACATCCCAGATGTTGCGGCTATTCTCTAGACCACTGTTAAGAGATAATATATCTCTTTTTACACATGTTCTTCAGTGCTAATTTTGAAAGGCCTCTCGGATGTAGGAAGCACTTCTGCAATCTGGTCTTGAAGCAAAAACTCCAAAGTTGATGGAAGGCATCACTATTAAGATGATCTAATCTATCATTTTACTAGGGAAATACCAATTCTTTGCAGGAATCTTTGTTGTGTCCTGACAAAATACTTTATGATCATGCTTTAGCCCCCAGATGTAAAGGCAACTAACAAAGATCTCCTGAGAATAAATTTAAATTCCGTGTTAGCCTTTTTTTGTCTCTGTGGAATTTGAAACTGCTAAACATTGGTCAGCCTCTAGTCCATAAGATCCCCAAGGAGTGTTGCCATAGTCAGTGGGACCTAGATCATGGATGCAGAAATGACACCCCTATAGTAGCAATTAAAAACAGAGATACTAAAAGGGTTGCCATGTGCCAAGCTCTGTTTCCCAGATCTGTTTTGCTGAAGAAGAGCAGGCAGCCACTGTGCAACACAGAACCAAGGCCTTAGTTTTTGAAACATACACCAGTAGTCTGTGTGTTTGCTGTGCGGGAATCTGATCTGTCTCTTGGCGTGTGCACGTGTTTGTGTAGCATAAAATGTGCACTGGGTAAAACCAAGAGTAGATTTACTTCTGACTTGTAGGTGTTGCTCTTTGTTAAAGTTTAGTTCCTTAAAAGAAATGAGGCCACCCACCTCCGCAACTTTCATCATCACTTGGAGGGTGAATTAGAAACTTTGTGATGCTGAATATTTGTTCCTTACAAGGACCAGACAATAGATACTTAAAGAGAAATTAGAACAAAGAGAAATAGAATTTCGTCTGTTTGTAAATTAGGAAGTGGGTATTTTAAGATAGAAACCAATATCTTATTTAAACCTTCCTGAATGCACCAATAATATTATGTAGAAATATATGCCATATAGGTATCACAGACTCTCAGAAAATCAAAAATCTTTGCAAAATATCAAGAATATGACAAAGACTCTTAAGTCATGTAATCGGAATAGTTACAGATCAAGAATATTCATGCCATGATAACATAATTATGGCAATTGATAATTTTGTGTAACTAAAACCAGAACAAACTTAGTTATAAGCTAAAAAATATGTTATCAGGGGAAACCAAAGAACTCAATAAGTACCATTCATTTCTGCATGCATAATTAATGCCATACTTCTGGAAATGTTAATTACACATCATGTTTTATTTTCAAATATTATTTCTTCAGTATAGAAATACTATTATCTGGAAAAAATAGCCAGACAAAATTCCTTATGGTTCATTCTGGATAATTTTCTACATCTATGCTCTCCAGCTACATATGAAACTGGAAATTCTCCAGAGAATGTCAAGCTTTTAATACTTAATGCTTACCTGTAATGTGTCATGCCTACTGCTGACTGCTGATGGATGACTAAAGACCAAATTGGTCTGGTTTCTTCGGGCCATGTTTCTATTGGTGTACCTCTTCATTTTGAAATTGCAATCATATAGTGTTAAAATGAGATATTGAGACATGCAGCTTAAGCACAAGTGACCTTTTCCGATGTACTTTTATTCAGGAAAAACAGATGATGCAAAAGCTTCAGAAAAAGTGAAAACTCCCCTGAAAGGAGCCTCCATTCAGCGCTCTCCATCGGATGCAGGAAAAAGCAGTGGCGATGAAGGAAAAAAGCCTCCCTCTGGCATTGGGAGATCAACTGCTACCGGATCCTTTGGTTTCAAGAAGTCTGGGATGGCATCTTCTACCATAATCACCACAAGTGGAGCAACTATCACAAGCGGGTCGGCGACTCTAGGAAAAATGCCAAAATCTTCAGCCATTGGCGGGAAGTCCAGCGCAGGGCGGAAAACAAGCTTGGATGGTTCCCAGAACCAGGATGATGGTGTCCTGCACGTGAACTCCAAGACCACTCTGCAGTACCGAAGTCTGCCTCGCCCATCGAAATCCAGCGGCAGCGGGATCCCTGGCAGAGGTGGCCACCGCTCCAGCACCAGCAGCATTGACTCCAACGTCAGCAGCAAGTCTGCGGGTGCTGCTGCCACCAAACTGCGAGAGCCAAGCAAGATCGGCTCCGGGCGTTCCAGCCCTGTCACCATCAACCAGACGGACAAGGAAAAAGAAAAAGTGGCTGTGTCTGATTCTGAGAGCGTCTCACTGTCCAGTTCCCCCAAATCCAGCCCAACTTCGGCGAGTGCCTCTGGCACACCAGGACTTAGGCAGCCAGGGTCCAAATACCCAGATATCGCCTCACCCACCTTTCGAAGGTCAGTGCTTTTCCTATGAATTCCTGAAGTTACAGTGTATAGGACAGGGATTTTCAATGTGTTGAACCGCTGGGCAAAAAGCCTTTTCAGAGCATATTTTACCACTGAGAATAAATGAAAGGGTAATGTTTTTTCATGCAACACAATTATTTCTCTGAGGCCTAAAGACCTCCCCAGACCTGAAAGGCTGTTTCTTGAGCTTAGAGCATTGTAGGTACCTTCCCATAACAACAGTTTGAAGTTTAAGAGTAAGTTGAACTTGATAATCTTTATGGGTCCCATCCAACTCAAGATACTGTATGATTCTAAATTCGCATTAAATATTCAGGCCCATGAGAAGTTCCCTCTCAATACCCTAAAAAGGGAAGAAGGACACTGTGTCCAGGCACGATCTGTTACTGGAACAGGCAATGCCAGAGCCTGGTCAGAGAACTGAAGAACTCTATAGATAAGTCAAGCATTTGCTTTCACTTTGTTGGCAGGTCCAGCTACAAGCGTTTCATTATCTCACCAGCTTTTCTACAGCTTTCATCACAAACAAAGCTAAATTTCAATTGGAAATGCCCTATTAAAACGTTTCTAGACGTATAAATCTGTTGGAAATGTAAATTGGGATGGAGCATTTGCACTGTTGGAGAAAAAGCCAATAGTGCCCTCCTGTGTCTAATTACCAAAACAGCACCTCCAGGCTGCTGGGAGCTGCAGCTGATTCTTGTGGGCTTGGTTATGTGTAAAACGGATTCTTATGTTATTAGCTATGCTTACTTTACATCATGATAAATTTTGCAATTATTTCTCATTAATTTATGAGCTGCACTTTAACTGCAGCTTAAAATATTTCAGTAAGACATTAAGACATCACATGACCTTTAATTTCAACAGTTTTAGAGGATTTGGGTTAGTTTTTAGGGTTTTTTTCATCATTTCACTGTAGAATTTTCTTCTGTGGAATTGCTGGAGGCAATTATATGAAACACACCTCTGCCATGACTGCCCTTGGAGACAAACTGAGCCCATCTAACTCTGGTGCAGTTTATTCTGTCTGAATGGTTACTACACGACCGATGAGCGCATGACCATCTGTGCAAAAGAACAATGAGAGGGAAATTTCACACAAAAAAGTTAGATGCTTATTGTACTATGAAGTACCCTGCAAGTGCTTTTTGCAACCATTTTAGCTGATTTGAGAAGCGGGAGTTTTAAAAGCTAATGACTTAGCCGTGGGAACGCTTAATTACAGAATTTGGGTGAAAGTGTAATCTGTTTATGCACTAATAAGACAAAAAAGTGATTATTTTACCTCTCTCTGGGAGAGTCTGTATGTGCAGAGAGCACATCTGAACAGGAGTGAATGAGAGCTGTTGCTAATGAAACGAACCCTGATTATTGTGCTGTGGTTAAGCGAATTTAATTTTGCAGTGTGATTAATCAACTAGGTAGGCATGATTTTAGTAGTAGTAATTAAAAATGTGTAGTTTGGCTCTTAGGATGTTACGCCATGAATGTTTAATGTGGCTATCAGTTTCTCTAAAGCTATTTGTTTTACATTTAGGTTGTTTGGTGCCAAGGCAAGTGGTAAAGCTGCCTCTGCACCCAGTACTGAAGGTGTGAAACCCACATCGGCAATGCCCAGCCCTAGTACCACATTGGCACGGCAAGGCAGCCTGGAATCGCCATCCTCGGGCACAGGCAGCATGGGCAGTGCAGGTGGGCAAAGTGGTAGCAGCAGCCCCCTCTTCAGTAAACCTTCGGACTTAAATGCAGATGTTGTAAGCTTAAGTCACTCCTTGGCTTCCAGTCCCGCCTCAGTGCACTCTTTCACATCAGGTGGTCTTGTGTGGGCTGCAAACCTGAGCAGCTCTTCAGCGGGCAGTAAGGACACACCAAGTTACCAGTCCATGACTAGCCTTCACACCAGTTCCGAGTCTATTGACCTTCCTCTTAGCCATCATGGCTCTCTCTCTGGACTGACAACAAGCACTCAGGAAGTTCAGAGCCTGCTCATGAGGACTGGAAGCGTCAGATCTACTCTTTCGGAAAGGTGAGCTTGCCTATAGATACAGTGACCACGAAACCAGTAAGAGGCAAAAGGACAGGAGCCAAAAAAAATAATCCCTCCACCTGTTTTCCTAAAGGGATGCTGTTTATTAGCAGCCTAGTCCTTTATGTAAAAAGGAAGGAAGGAAGAAAAGAAAGCTGAAAGGCATTGGATGTGAAATCAACTGCCTTTTGAGTTTTAAAAGCACTTTTTTCTTTCTTGAGCAGTGGGGTTTTTTATTCCTTTTTTCTGGATTAAAAAAAACAGAGAAAAGGGGAAAATTGTCTAATTAAAGGCAAATCTAAACAGCCAAGTAATCACTCCTGCCCTGGATCTACCAGCTCCAGCACCAAAGCAATATCACTCCCCTCTTGGCTAACAAATCTTCTCCAGCAGTGGGACTCCACCAGTTTTCTTCCCATTACCTCAAAGCAGAGGCAGAGCTGGTGGGCCCCTGCCTGCAGCTGACCAGTCTTGCCTTAAAATGCCCAGTCCTGACAAGTTGCTTTTTCCATGGTAATCATTACACCGATCCTTCCTCAAATGCTGTTTCGCTGGCAGGGAGACAGTTTACAAGATGAGACTCCCACTATACGCACAGTCCTGCTGAGCATCTGGAACAGGCAAACAAAAGCAAGAAAGGGTTTTTCTCTGCTTGCTCTTTTTAACACACTGGTGTTTTACCATTTATTTTATATTATAAAGCAGTGCACCAACCCTGGCACACTCGCACCATGATTATTTTAGGTTAATTTTGTGAAACTCTTCTCTCACATGGGGACTGAAAAGTCAATATGAAATATTTCATTAGCCTTTGGTCCAAAAAGGAAATTATACTGAGTCAGAAAAATTTTAAATGTTTTAAGGTTAAACTCGGTTGTTTAACAGTATAATGATTTAAAGGAAAAAAACCTTCTATATACAAAGTTAAGATTTTTTTTTTCCATTTATATAAACCCATAGATTTTTCAATACCAATCCATTCCATGGAAAGATTTCACTTTCAGTGAATCAGCATTAAAAAAACACAAACGAAACCAAAACCCTAAACAACTCTTTGCCAAATCTAGATGGAAACTCTCCACACATTTCATTCTCTTATGTTACGTTCATAAGTATTACTATATCAGCTAAAATCACACCTCTTACTACTACAACTACAGCACTATAAAACATACGTGTGAACCGATATAACATACTCTAACAGTAGTTAAAATATGCTGATACGTAATTTGCAATTTGCACTGTGCCTTTAATTTTTAAATAGCAATTTACGTTGTGTGCCATGAACTGAATGTGACAGTATTTCTTAGAAAGTTAATTATTAATATTTAGCTTATAAAAACCCTTCACTAATTAATAGTGCTACATGTGTGGATGGTGAAGTCAACAGAACGATGTGGAAGAGTATGAATTTATGCCAAAGATCATATTTATACAGAGGATGTTAAACATCACATTGAAAACGTTAATGGCTTGGCATAAGCTCCTGAGCAACCCCCACTACTAATGCTTTATGTATTTGTTCAGTGACTTAATTTCAGTGGTTCCAAACACTCTGCCTTTGGCAATATTTTTAAGTTTCAGATTTGTCCATATGGGGATATTGTGATTGAGTCCAGAGAGAGCCATTTATCATGTTGATCTGGCCTCAAAACAAATGTATGTACCTAGAGAAAACGGTGTCATTTCTTGAATTATAGCCCCAATAGGGTTTTTGCAGTTTGATTTTTCTGAAACAAAAGCATTGTTTTCCAGTGTTAGAGACAGGGAGGTTTGGCAATGGATTATGTCCTTTTTCTTTTGTAAACTCAGATTATATTTGAGATGCCTCTGGCAATTCTAGTTGTAGCCTGGCATGGCATAAGAAATTATCTGCAAACAGGCTTATTCTTTTTCTTCAGTCACTCCAGAGCTTGCAGAAGACTGAATGAGCAGTCTGTATAGTGAGATACACAAATACAGTGCAGAGACAACATCAAAAATAGCGAAGCACAAAATGAGATACCACTAGTAAGTGACATAAAGTCTATGTGGAGAAAGCCTAGGGAAAACTAAAAGGGAAGAGAGAGCTAATAATAGATGATACAAATAAATATGCCTTTCCTTCATTGCTGCAGTTTGGTAGCTAAGCATCACTAATGGCAAGCACACTAAGAGGGAAAGAAAAGGTTAAAGTTTGCTCCAGTTTACTGGCCCCAGTGAACTTTTCACTTCCCTGCCTCAGACAGTCTGAAATTACCCTGCAGTCATTAGGACTGAAGAAGAGGTTTCAAAAGGGTCTGTGCTGAGAAAGGAGCAAGGAGGGTGGCTGGAGTGGAGGACTTAGGGGTGAGCCCACGTTGCCTCCTCCCTTCCTGAAAAGATACAAAGCATATTAAACTAAATGGGTTAAAAAACAGATAACTTGGGGTTTATGACTAACATCCTTTTAAATAAGACTAATTTAATTCATTTGCAGGAAAATGACCTTTGTGAGTAGAGAGGAGTTAGTTACAATGAGAAATCATGAACTTAATTCAGCTTCAGGTGCTGTTCCACAAGCAAATGAGGGAAATAAAGTAAGGTGCTTGACAGGCTGGTGAAGAGTTACTAGACTAGTGATCAATGGTTTACTAGCCTGAAGGGATATACCAGGGCAGGATATATGTGCACAAATACCAAATGGTAAACAATCAGACTATTTTCCAGAAATCAGTCAGTGTCTAAGGGCTTGTAGTGCCATTGCTGGGACAACCCATTTTCCACAGTTATTATAAAAATGAAAAGTGTCACATGTTAAGTCTTAGAAATTAGTTATTCCATTCTACTTTTTTCATGTTAAGGCTTTAACTTGAAGATTTTTGGACTTCAAGTTTTAAGAAACATTCAGTGCAACTGGAAAGAACCCAGCAAATTAGACCAAATTTTCAGGGTACATGTATGTTTTCTACTAAGGAGAGTAGCCCATGGCTGCTTCCAGAAAAGCAGTCACCTGCCACAGAGAAGGAAAATCTGGAAGATCTCTGCTGCATGTACTCCCTCATGCCTGGCACTTCTCCATCCCTCCACAGATGATCAGACATCGCTCACACCCAGTTTTCAGGCAATCATTCTGAGATTCTTTTGCATTGTAATAATGAGAAAATGGGTTCAGTAAACACTAGCAAAATACTTTTTCAGTAAAATTTGCATGTCCCTCAGGACTTTTGCTGATTTTGCACTAGCAGCATTTATTTAGACAGCTACTTCTGTTATAGCAGTGTAACTCCCTATGTACGTGGGAGGGCACTTACAACAATTTAGAGAGATTAAATCATAGAGGTGCTTATGCTTAAAGTAAAACTGTCTTCTGGGGTTAATTGGTGAAACATCACCGCTTTAATTGATACAATTTTCCAGGTGGACACATCACCAGTGGTTCTTTTGAATCCCAAATTGCTGTTGGACATTGCAGAGTTGTGTCTTTCTTCTGCTTGGTCTGAGTGACACAGCAAGGGATGCACAAAAAATGCAGAACTATCGGAGCAGTGGTCTCACTAGCAATAATGGCTGCATTTTAAGATTGGCAGAGTGGAAACAGTTTCTGATTACATGACTAGCTTGCTTTGGTTTACTTTAAAAGGATGTTTAGTTTAGACAGCCATGAAAGTGCATTGAAATCCACTTAAGATCTTCAATACTTTCACTTGCTTTAAATTATCATCATAGTTGATGGTTGGGGTGTTAGAGTGTGAAGCAGAGCATCATGTATCAGATTTTCTTGTGCACTCAGCCATTTGTTAGGACTCCTAAGTCTCATCAGCATGGCCCAGCCTGCCCAAGACCTCCCTAGGTGTTTCTTAGCTTCCCATACCTTGTTTTATTCCCTAAAAGCCCTGCAACACTTAGATATAGCCCAAAGATAAGGCGTTATGGCTCTTTCCCAAGTTTATGTCAACACCAAGGGCAGGTAGGAAACTGGGAACTGTCAGGCTTCCTGTAATTCACCCCAGGGAGCTTACAGACAGTTTCTGCAGTGCAAAATAAACAAAAGGGAATGGAGATAAGGCAGGCTTGACCTCAGCCTACATGTCCATGCCTCTTCCCACAAGACTGCGTTTATGGCAGTTGAGGCAGCAAAGGAAAACATCAGGAATATACATACAATATTCTCAACCTGACTTTAGGCTGGTATTTGCTGTGAGCCAAAGAGAGATTTCTACGAATGTGTTGCTGCTTTCAGGAAAGGGGTGAATTTTTTCATATCATCTTTAGAGATCTTTTGATCAGTGAGGTCAGGCTGGTAGTATCTTAATGGGATGGCTGCACATTACAGTTCAGTTCTATTTACCAAAAGTCCAGTTTCTGTAGAAATAACATACCCAGCTGCTTGGTGGAGGAATGCTTTCAGATACTAAAAAGATATGGTCGGTTATGGGTCTGAATGAATAGTTTTAGAATGCAGTGATCTGAAATCTAGGAGCATCTTTGCAAGATGAAGTATTTTAGAAAAGCAAAACGAGTATTTGCCATATTCATTTTTATGCAGTTGCAATAACTCCATGCTCATGTTGAAGAATAATCACCCCTATTTCATTTGGGCACCTGAATTTAAAAGCTGTTTAGCAAAATCCTATGGCCACTGCTTGTCTATTTATCTGACTGACTTTTGACTTGCAGATTATTTTAAAGGAGCGCTGATTGGCTCCTTTAGTTTTAGATAATGTGCTATAGCTTATTTTGAAATACAGAGAACTTCAAGTTAAAGTAATTTTAGGAAGTATATTGTTCATTGGGGTGCCTGAAATATATGCAGAAGAAACCGGCTTTGTTAGGATGATCATGTTTATTTGTTTTGAAATTTAGAGGTACATAAAGGACCATTAAGGCTCCATTTTTCTCTGTAAGCTACTAAACGAATCATATATTCAAAATGTACATTCTCTTTTTATGAACGCTTCCTGGTCCTGTTAGTTATGCTGGGAGCAAAATGCTGAAAATTCAGTCCTCTGTCTGATAGGGGACTCCTCTTGCTGGGCCTGTGCTGAAATCCTGTGCAGTTTCTCCTTCCATTTGCTTTCTCCCCATGCAGACCAAGGCCCTGATTACACCAGGAAAATTGACTATAAAACTTCTTGGTGGTCAGAGTGGTTTACTACCTGAGCCCTAATGGTAACGGGTTGTTAACACCAACAGTATTTTCACTGCCTTTACTTGCAGGGATCAAGGTTACATGGCAGTGGGGCCTCCAGGCCCCCAAATGACCTTTAATAGTGGCATGAGAGTTTTCTTGGGTAGAAAGAGTTCTAAGTCACTGTTGTTCTCAGAGGTGTGATTATGATATGTAATACAGAAACTTTCTTAAGCCATTTCACAATTTAATCCACATGGCAACACTAAATTATGTTCTTGAAGGAAAAAAACAACATTGCAACGCTTGCTTGAGGATAACTAGTTCAGACTCAAGTCATGCTAGTCAGGGACCGATCTTCTGTGTCTTTATGAATAAATGCCCAAATGACACTTGATTTGAAGGAAGGCTGGTGGGTGCCCCTCCAGTCATGAGGTTTGGATTAGGAAATCTCCAGCCACCGATCTCCGGTGATGAGTTGCTCTGCCACCATTTGTGCACGAATACGGAACAGTGTTGCTGTGCTGCCACTTTTCACTGTCCCCACCGTCACCTTACTATATGAGCCCCACAGTCACAGAAGACAAGGGTCTGCATATTTAGTATGTATTTCTACAAGCAGAGCTATCATTTGGCTTCTGGCAAGGCCATGCTGTCTCATAGCAGGTGCCACAACCTTAATTTCTTTCGGAAATCGATTGGCATATCATAGGCAACTGTGAAAAATAAAGATTCATACTGTGACCATAGGATTCTTGCACAGATTGCAGGGTGAAGCTGTAGGAAGGTTAGAAATGGTAAGGAAGGGCTCCTTTCTGACCTGGACAGTCTCCAAATTACTATTGACCCAGCCCAGAGCATGTCTAGATGAAAAATGAATGTGCAGCACTCCATGTCCTATTGTCCCCTCCGAAGAGTTAAGGGATTTATCATGAAAGATATATTAAAAGCATTAAATGACCTTCTGTTATGCACGCATATCTAGACCTTGAAAATTTGTAATTCTGAACAGTCATGTTTACTGTATGTCCTTAGGGATTTTTTTTGTTTTAACAGCATGCAGCTTGACAGAAATACACTACCCAAAAAGGGATTAAGGTATATATTTTTTTGAGCATGACTGCTGCTTCTCTGTTTTCTTGTAACCTTTTCTACACTGTCTTTCCTTTTCTTTCCTCTTTTGTTGATCCAGTTTACAACAGAGTTCTTGGTATTTAGATTCAAACCAAAAAAATACAGATTTTAACAATGGACTTTTTCTTTCCAAGTCTGCCTAGTGAATACATTTCCTTTCAAAATACGTCATGGAAAGTGAATTCTGTTAAGGATGGTTTCCTTATGCAGTGAACCTTAAAAGGCATTGAGTCCTGGAGACCTAAAAGAGACAGAACGAGATATTTCTGCTATTCAGTGGGGCTAATTGTTGAAAACATTATGGAGAAAAAGAAGGTTTTAGAAGTGGATCTGAACTTGAACTCCAGATGTACACAGTCATGCATTTTAAATTTAAGATCTAGTGAAGGGTAAGGCTAGAAGATGCTTATTTTAATACCTAAGGTTTGTAAGCATAAAATGAGCCCTGCTCCAGCTAGTCTTCTTGGTCCCTATTGATCAATACTCGTAGTCCAACTTTGCTACTAATTCCCCACTAATTAGAGCTATTTTCATCACAGAAAACAGAAGTCATCCACCCTCTTCTCCACTCCATAATTAGAAGAGGGGATCATTAGGTAATTTGTCTCATCATGCATGGCAACTTATCTCCCTAATCCAGCCTTCCAGTCACTGAAATTACATGGTTAAATTTCTTGAGTACTTGATAAATAATATATTATGAAATTTAAAAATAGTGCTAAAGTGTTGTCACTAGAAAGCACCTTCTGCTCTTCTGCACTATCCGTTCCTTATAAAGAATTAATCATATTTCCTGTTATCCCAAAACAATCACTTTGATTGGGAGAGAATGGAAGAGGTGGAGGACATGAAAGAGGCATAAAGGGGACCCTGCAAGGGTACAATGGGAGGACTGAGGTTTGTGGCTGTACAATTGTAATGGTGGCTGAAAGCTGAAAGTGAAATGGAGTGGGAAAACAGCTTATAGGCATATAAGCCTGATCAGTTATCCCAGAAGGACTGTCAGTTTGCTTTAATATACAGAGATCCCAGTCCAAGATCAGATCCTGAATTCTCATTTTTGCCATCTTTCTGATCTGATAACCACTGGGTAGCTCTGCCCTACCCCATTTATAGGCAAAGATCATAGCTGTCTTTTTGAAAGGAGAAAGGAAGTAAATATTTAATCAGAACAAGATGTTTTAATGGCATAAAATATTGTGCAAAACCCCAAGCCCAACATGGGAACTTACATGTTCACTTAATCTGCTTTCTAAGCAGAAATACGTGTGCCTCACAAGCCTGAAGCCAGAGTATCAAAAGCCCTTTCTGCTCTGCTGTTTGGGGAGTGCCGATGGCTCATGACAGTGGTGAAGAAGGGGCTCGTTTTTCAGCAGGAGATTGTGCTGAATGAAGCAGGCTATTGCAGACATCGCTGAAAACAATCTCTTGGTTAAGACCCACGCTGCCTACACATTTTAATGTTTAACCACTGCCAGTATTGCCTTTCTTCCAAGTCAGCCAAAAAAATACTGGGCCAGTGAGTTGCCAGTTCTCCCTCTTAGCTCATGTGTCAAGTTGCACTTGTTTTATTGGTTTGCTGTAGGAAGCAGTTGATGAATGATTTGATTGCCAGACTTCTTCCTTCCAGAGAACTTGTTTCTGCTAATTGTGGATTTTTCCTGTCCCTTTCCCTCCCCCCAGTTTGGGGGCAGGACACAATTCCAAGTAGCATTCAGAGCAACAGACCTGCGTGTTAGACCATGAGTAGCTTTCATGACTGATGTAAACTCCTTTTTCAGAGTTGTTGATCTGTTTTGCTCCTGTCATCTAACATGCCCACGTGATCTGTGGCAGATTTCATTTTGTAAGCAGCTACTCACATTTCTTGGCTTCTAGTCTGTCCATTCCCCATCCTAGCCACATAGCTTCTGAGCTTTTGCAACAACCTGTACACTTGCTATAGCTTTGAAGTCCTTTCCTGTCAGCTCAGTTGTCTGTCTTCTGTGGTTTATCATCATATCTCTTCAAAAGGAAGGGAATGCTGTTTTGGGGAGGGGGATGAAAATGATAGGGGTTTCAAGTTTGGTACTTTTTATGTTGCAATATGATGGTAAAGTTTACCTTTATAAGATCCGTGGTGATAATCACTTGACTAGACCTGATGCTTTCCAAGGGTTTTGTTCTGTCTAACTGGTGAAGGGTATTTATGTGACATCTGTCTCTTTCCAAACTGTCAACTTGTCGTTGTTTTGAGCATGTCAGCTGTGGTTTTTCAGATATACTCCATCATCCCGGCAGACGAGTCAGGAGGAAGGCAAGGAATGGCTACGCTCCCATTCAACTGGAGGCCTGCAAGACACTGGCAGTCAGTCCCCGCTTGTTTCTCCTTCAGCCATGTCTTCATCTGCAACTGGAAAATATCACTTTTCCAACCTGGGTAAATGCTGTTTCCCTTCACTGTTTCTTCCACACTAGAATAGAATCATAAACTTCAACCATTCATATTTCTTAGTTGTCAAATTAGGTAATTTATTTCAACATCTCCATCACCATATCGTGGTGCCTCATGAACGAAGGGAAACTCGAGGTTTTCATGGAGTAGGCCAGGGTATCTCCTGTTCTGCTTACAGAAAAAAAAGAGCACGGATTCTCTGTGATTTGCCCAAGGAGAGGAAAATCTGAGGCAGAGATAGAAATTAGCTTCTAGTCCATAGCTACTCTTCTCTTTCAGATTCACAGTCGGTAGGATCCTTTCCAGTGAGTGTAGTGAATGTCAGCCCAGACACTAAACAGTGCTTTTTTCCTCTGTACAGGTTTGCATTGAGATAGACCTTTCCAGTGTATTTCAGTAGCTGGACCTGACTGTAACTGCACTGGGCCCAACTCAAATCCCAGCCTTGAATGCAATGTAGTATTTTGGGATGTGAGTCACATTGCAGATTTATTTGATTACAGGTCAAGATGAAGATTCGTTTCTTCTGGACCTTGTTTCAAGTTAATCCAAGGCAAATGTAGCTTTGTTAATAATTTTATTATTTTCTTTAATGCTTAATAGAAAAACTTCTGTTTGCACCACTCTGGACATGTACATAGGTTCACAATGAGCTTTTTAGGCCCTTACTGTGGGATTGGCAGCAGCCTTTGAAGTATTCACACTTCCATCACTCTGTCACAGTTTACGGCATCTGTAGCTTACACTCACTCAAAAGAAATTTGATCAGACATACAAATGTAGCTCTCTCTTACATATGGGAAAAGAAGTTGAACAAAGCCACTTTTAAAACTGAAATTGGATCCTGGCTAAGCAAGCCACTGCTTTTGATTTCCTCAACCTACTTGCAGTAGTTTTAAACACAGCTCTTTTTAAGCAGTATTTCTTTCACTCTAGCATTTTCTGCTTACAATTATCTTTTTATTTTGCCCATACTTCTTGTGCACACAACAGAGAGCAGTAAGATCAGAGGTTTTTTTAATTTATTTTGTCATTGTCCTTTGCTTCTTCCCGTGATAATGGCCCTGTGGAATAATTTGCTCTCACAACACAGCTGCTCTAGTAGTTTGTGACTGAAGGCACATCTTGCATGATCTGAAACAGAAGTCCAAACACCAAGGCTGAATTTGGATAGACAATTGGCTTTTTCTTCTAGGCATTGAGTTCACGTGGTCCAGGTGAACTGTAGCCAGGCTTTCCTTCCTACTGGCAAACAGACTTTGGAAAAGCTTAAAGTAGGTTCATTGGTGCTGTTTTGGATTTCACCCACTCCTATTTATTACAGTGAGATTCAACTGGCCTATGCAGGAATTTTAACCTAAGGTAGTGGTAGGTACTGTAGAAACTCAGAGGATCAATGTCTTGCATATGCCAATAAAGTTTGGGTTTAATAGCAGTCAGTGATAAAGGTATGCAACAATAAAATGCAGATACTAATTTCTTAGAAAAGTTGCTTATAAAAATAATTATGGCTTCTTATTCCTTGTTAACTTTTGAATCTTTCCTATTGATTTTCTGTCTTGGGCTGTCAAAGTGAACAAGTGTGTATTCAGACACCAGTGTTAGTATTACCATGTATTTTACAGGATTAATTTCATACAGCTACAGCTCCTTGGAGGTCCTCTGCTTCACCTTTTTGTGGTGGCTTTGCATGCAGGAATAAAAGATTTTCATTTTCTCAGCAGCCTAAAGTCCACCTAACCATTACATTCCAATTTTGTGCAAAACCGAAACCCATTTAATGGAAATGTGCTTCATTAATAAAGCTTTGTATTCCAGTGAGTCCAACCAACCTGTCTCAGTTTAACCTGCCTGGACCCAGTATGATGCGTTCAAACAGCATCCCTGCACAAGACACTTCTTTTGATCTGTATGATGACTCCCAACTGTGTGGCAGTGCTACATCCTTAGAAGAGAGACCACGAGCGATTAGTCATTCAGGTTCATTCAGGGACAGCATGGAAGAAGGTAAGGCTGAGTTACTATGTGGATCAGTGAATATATCCCCAAATAGGCCCACAAAATAGGCCTCCAGATTAGTGAAATATTAAATATGTTCTGCAACATTAAAACTTAAATAATTGTGTGAAGCTTTTTCTTCTTTTTTTCATTGTACAAGCTGGACTCACAGGACTTCTTTACCTGACAGTGTGGAAGGTACTTCAAGCAGTAATATGCAATGCTGAGCATGTATACATACATGATGTATATGCTGAGTATGCAATGCTGAGTATGTATACATACATGAAGTATAAATCCTTT
Source organism: Porphyrio hochstetteri (assembly GCA_020800305.1). Lineage (NCBI taxonomy): Eukaryota > Metazoa > Chordata > Aves > Gruiformes > Rallidae > Porphyrio > Porphyrio hochstetteri. The sequence continues at coordinate 64,261,423 of CM036905.1, read as the reverse complement.
CAGAAATTTGGAGGAAATTAAGCCATTCTTGTAAATTTGTTTTAGTATTTTTGCCTCTAAATTTGAAGTGTCCGAGCATATCTTAACTACTGTGATTCCTGGTTTCTTAGTCCTACTGCTGTATTTCCTTTTTTTCCCTAAATGTCAGTGCTGCTTAGCATCCCCTTCCTTTTGTAGTCATTTCATGTCGCCACTTTTCTATAGTCCCTGACAGCAAACACAGTGTGAATTTCTGTGTTTGAACTCTTGTCATTTAATCTGACCTCACTACTTTCTTTATGCAGATTATTGCTATTGGTCTGTTTACATTAATGCTATATACAACACCTGGAATTTGGGAATATTTTTTTTCTTTTTTTTTTAACCAGGGAGCATCTGATAACTCCTAATTAAATTAAAATTAACATTAAAAACTTTAACAGTTTATTCTGCCTAAAAATTCTGGTAAATCTGATTATTTGCAGAATTCCCATAAGCTCAAAATTTTTACACCCTTTAATTAAAAAAAAAAAGAAAAAAACATGCACTAAAATTTAATGGAGATTCATTCTAGAACATCATCTCATCAATCTTGCCTACTGCTAAGTGATGGCAATATAAATGGTCTTTATAACAAGCAAATAAAAAAGACTTCCCCTAACCCCAAAGCTCACAGTTGTGACATTAAAGGGGGTAGGGGGGAAGTCCTACATGAAATAATGGGGAACTAATACTTTTACTTTTCAATTCCTTCTTCTCTTCTGTATTTTAGATGATATGTCAGGCAGACATCTGGGTATGTAATACTAGCAGTAGGGTGCAGGACAGATCAAGCTGTGAGTTGTCAGCACGGGGAGGATGGCTGACTGCACAGAAGCATATCGCATAATTCAAGGACAGAGGTGACTACAGACCCTTTGCCAAGGAACATGAGAATTATCAGAGGAAACACTGGAAGAATAATAGAGAAAACAAGGCAAATAATTTATGCACAGAAAAAGAGGTGTTAAATCTAGAATTTCAGTAATGGCTCACCAGTGGCTTTGATGAAAGCTTTCTCATTGGTCAGGTTTCATATCCAGCTGGAGCAGATAACCATTATCAACCTGAGTAAATGAAAGTCAATGCAGCAATAATAAACAGATTTTCAAGCGGTTTACAGTCATTAGACATTAACATGAAATGATGCTTTGGAAGGCCAAATGTGTTTTATTTAAGATAGGAGATCAGAAGAAGGTTATAGTCAAAAGAAGCGAGGTAATGGGTAGAATCATTACGAGAGCAGAATGAAGAGTTCAGCTGAGAGATTTAAAGCAGAGACTGAAACCCAAAGATTGATGGCAACAGGGTTTCAGTGGTCAGGGTACCACAACTTTGTAAGTATTTACCCAGTTACAAAATTATATTGAAAGTCTATTTGGCTAGTCCAGGTATTCTAGTATTGTCAGTCCATGATATGAATGGATGCCAGGTAGCTATAAAAGCAAAATAATTTGTTTACCAAACCCTGGCAGATTATAAATATTAAACTGATTTGTTTTAAAGCAAAACTGAAAATAAGTAATTAAATAAATTATCTTATTTAAAATTCTCTGCTGGTGTATGCTTCCTGAGGAGAGTCATCAGAAGCAGAAAGGGCAATTTTGTTTCAGTTGAGTCTTCACTTGCCATTTTCAGAGGCCAGGAACCCCATTTTTTTGAGTTGAAGTCCTGCAACATTCACTCAGTGCTCTTGGTGGTGACTCTACTGATGATTAGTGAAAATACTGCACTACATCTTACAGTAACCTCTTCACAGGAACTGCAGATAGACAGATCTGCTGAGGGGAGAAACCATCTGAGCAAGGCACGGGATCTCACCCCAGGGAATGTGAACAGCTTTGCAAAGCATAGTCTCTTATTAAAAATCAGTTTGCTCAGCTTTGGACAGGTGTATAAACAGCTCAGTTTCTGGTTCTTCTTAAGAGTGTATTTATCAAGTGACTTCTTGTCAAAACAACAAAAGTGATGCTTGGTGTGCTGGTAATAGTACTGAACTTCTCTGGCTTACTCTTCTACTTTGCACACAGGAAAATGCTTTTTTTTTCTGTATAGAACAATTTTTCTAAGAGCAGAAAAAAAAAATCAATAGCCTTTCCATAGTGATAGCTCATAATTGGTCTTCATGGAAGATTGTTACTCATTTTAAAAATATGTTTAGTTATTGAGCTACGTGGGGGGAAGTTTTATGCTTTCATCAATATTTCATGTTATTTTCCTCTTTTTTTAAAGTACATGGGTCCTCATTATCACTCGTCTCAAGCACATCCTCTCTCTACTCTACGGTGAGTATTGACATTTTAGAAAAAAGTTCCACCTGTCTCTGTTCTTGTTCATGGCTCATAAAAATTTCAATACCTTCAGGTTTAGAGGGATTAAAATTGTACTGCAATAAAGCAGAAACATTTATTTTCAACTTTGGTATCACTGTCATGCTATTTCAGAATACATTTTTTTCATCCTCGTTATATGACTTGCTGAGAACTGCTTACAATTACCTAGTGTGTATTTTAAAATCTAGAAAGAAGGTAAATATGTAGGAGTCTTGCTTTAAAGGGGGGGGGCGTCCTTATACTATTGTATTGATGATTTTTAGCAATTTTACTTATTTACGGCTAGTTTTCTAATTGCACAATTTACAAAGTGTTTTTGTCATGTCACTGCTTGAGGTAGGCTTCTTAAAAAACACAAGATTTCTTCAGGGTAAGGGAGATACAATTTACAGTTTACATGTCTAGTAGTGATCCTTGTTGCAGATGACAGCTTTTAGATGTTATTTCCAAAGAGAAGCATGTCTTTAAAGAATATTAAACTTAGTTGGTTAGATTCAGTAATAATTGTATTCTAGCTCAAGCAGAACTTCTCATTTTGTTTTTTTTTCTCTGTTTTATTGGTTTGGTGTCTTTTTTTTTTTTTTTGAGATCTTCTGCATGATTTGTTGCTTCAGTTTTTCTACTAACAAGAAATCATCCATATGGAAGGAGTTAAATGTGTGTAGACATTCCCCTGCTGATACTCAGCAGCTGCTTTGCAACCTATTCCCTACCTACAATTACAGGCTGTAGTAGCCCTTTTTCACAGGGGAGCAGTCCACTTACCTGTTTTCACAGCACACCTCCATGAATAGTCTGTCTCCTCTCCATAGTTTCAGGGGTTGAATAGTGTCAGCTGACATCTCTGGACTCCTCTACTCAGAGCCAACACCAGTTCTTGCCTGGGAATACCAAGCCGATGCAGTCTGATGGGCTTGGACCACTTGGTAGCACTATCTCAATGCTAAACTCATGGTAACTTGGAAAGCAGGGTGCATCCAAGTACAACATCTGGCACAATGGTGCCTCTCCTATTTCTGTTTAATCCTGAAATGGTCTATACAAGGGCATGTCTAAAACATCAGGTAGGTACACATGCAGTAGGTTGTCCCAAACCTGAAGCAGCCAGTTGCAAAAAATTCCTGCCCAGGCCAGTCCTGAATTATTTAGGGAGGGTGGAATGCACATACAGACTGGCTGCACACGAGGTATGACTGACATTCAAAGAAAAACTTCTCATTTAATATTTTGGTAGTGGAAAAATCTTTACTATTTCCCTGTCTGTGAGAGACTCTAAGATCAGTTTGCAAAGGGGGAGAGGAGGGTGTCCAAAATTATAAATCAAGCTTTGATGTCAAATTTTAGAAGAATGTTATAAAACTGATAGATGGTAAAAATCAAGTTACAAGGTGACATGGGATGCTTTCAGCACCTGATGAGCCAGTAAGTTTGAAATATTTCTGCTCTAATGTTGTGTAATGTAGCAAAAGTTTATTAATACTTTCTATTTATGTAACCCGTTCTCTTTCAAGACTACCAAGTATCTTGGAAATACTACCTAAACCCCATGATATGAATGAACAATATTTTTCCTGAAAAGCAAACTTTAAACTCTTTACCCAAGTTCATACTGTAAGCGAAATATCTTCTGAAATGTCTAACTCTGAATTCACATTGCAGCTAAGCCCCACTTCTTAAGTTATGGATTATGTAGATGAGATAAAGGAAGTTACAGAAAAAGTCTGCAAAGGGCAGGAAAGAAATTAGTATGACAAAATTACTAGGGTTGACCTTCAGGGATGATTTTTGATCAGAATTTCTCTGCCTGATCCCTCTCATCCTGTGGAAAAATGTTTAAACTTTTCAAGAATTAATCAGAAGATGATGCACGAGTGGAGAATAGAAGCATGAAAGGTGGGCAGTCAGTATCACACCAGCTGAAAGCAGAGAACACTGTTTAGCTGTTAGATGATAGGGTACGGTGCCCCATTTCCCCCAGAAAGAGATAGCTTCACAGGGTTATGGCACACATAACTCTCTTTCAGCTGTTACTAGATTGAAGGAGCCATACAAGAGCTTTTTTACCTTACTTAAGCCAACCACAATCACTAAGCAGGAATTCCAAAGCAGCTGCCTTTCCATGAGTGTCTCAATCAAGTATGTTTATCATATTTCTCAGGCATCGTCTTAAGCTTTGATGCTAGCGTTCCTCTGCAGCCTAATCACTGGAGAGATTCAGACAGAGTACTAAATAAAGATCAAGAACAAGATCTTTATGTATTATTACCAAAGGATAGCTGAAAAGCTTGCAGTTATTCTCTGAAGAATGTTTCTTTGAGAATTAGAATATAAGACTTCGAAGAAACATTTTGTGATCTGCTGCTATTGGAAGGAACAAGTCCAGTGAAACCAAAGTGGTGCATACACTGGTGTTTTCTGCATGTATTGGCTTTCTTTTGGGTTTGCATTTGAGTTTTGAGAACTTCATGGAATAGACTGGAAATCCAGCTTGTAGAGATGTACAGAAGACCATCATTTGCTTTCACAGAAACGTATGCCATGTGAGCGGATTTAGTAGACTGTAGGACTGAAATGCTCATTTAGTTTTGGCAGTGAATATATCCAGCTCTCCAAGAAGTTGAAAAAGATGTGTGATAGTGTAAATTATGATAGGCTGTCTCCAGTTTTAATCTCCTCCTGCTCAGTAGGTGAGACACTGCAATTTGCACATATCTAGTTAATTGCTATATTTCTCGCACTGGCTCTCAGCATTAGCTACACTTAAAATCCCCAGACTTCATTAACTGTGCTAAGCCAAGCTCAAACGAGATGTGTAAGGACATGTCATTTGTATGTTAATATTTTAAGTCTTCAAAAAATAGAAAGAAAAATAATCCTTACAAGGATGGGATACGTGGATATGATGGAGAAGTAGCAGGAGAAAAAATGTATTTCCTTTAGAGCCTTTTGAACTAGTGGCTGAGTGCTGGGTTACAGGGGTGTCAGCATGAACTCTTGACTAAAACTTCTCAGATGTATTTGGTAGTCTATATTTTTTTTTTTAAAAGTTCCACATCTTTCACTGACTTCTTCCACTGCCCACAAAAGTTGACTTTTGCCAGGAGAGAAACAACGCTTTCTTGTGAGGGAGTCATCTGATAACAACACATAGCACTTCCTTCATCAGTGAGGGCCGGTGGTCTAAGGGCAAAGGACCACATCACCACATGGCAGTTTCAAGGAAAGGTTACCAACCCTAAATTTCTATTTTTTTTTTCTTTTCTTGGCACAGCTGATTTCATAAGAGGCTGTGGTTTTTCCTGATCCTTCGATGACTTTTCATGTGCACTATGTTTGAAGTAACAATAATGTGTTTCATTTTTTTCTGTAGGCAGATCTTGTCTAGCAAAGATAGATCAGAAAGTATCTGTAGGTGTGTCACACCTGTGCTGGCAAAAAGAACCAATCATTATTCTAAATGATTCCCATGTAGTGTTGTACCAGCTGTTAGAACAGTTTCATCCAATAACAGTCCTAGGTGTTACACAGGGAAATACCATAGCATCCCAGTCTTTTTCATGGCTGTTAACAGATAAGCATCTACAGAAAGAGACATTTTCTAAAAGTCTTCTCTTGCACCAGGTAAAGTAAGAAAACATTTCTATAATCAATTATTAAAATTCTAATAGCACAAAAATAGTGCTTAATACATGCTTAAAAAAGCAGCTATATAATTTGGAATAACACAAATACTGCCCGATCTCTGGAAGTTTTCTGAGGACCTCTTACCTTGGGTTTCCTTAGCCTTTCTGGTGCTTTTTATAGCTAATTCCTCTACCCACATTTTGCTTTCACTGCTTGCTTCTCTTCCAGATCATGTTCCACTGCTTCTCAGAACTCGGGCCACCTCAGATCACAGGGTGGATTGGTTTCTAGTACATTCACTGATTCTTATTTTGTGTTACAAAAGGCTTCCTCTCTCATGGCCTGCCATTCCTTTCCATTAGAATCCCACCAAAGCAAGACTTTTCTGTCCACCAAATGCCTCCTGAATGGACTACTCTTACAAATGCAATAACTTTCAAAGTTTTGCTTTGCAATTACTTAGTTTCTTAGCTTGTTAAAAGACCACTGAGTAAATAGCATCATTATATGACACAATAAGGAACAATATAGAAAATACCTAAAATTATTAAATATTATTAGCAAGTTAAGGTTAAACTTTAACATGTCTTGATAACCCTTCATATATTGGTCAGTACTCTGCATGGAAGAAATTACCTCAAAGTGCAAGTACCCTTCTCCCTTCCACCTTCCCCCATGTATGTTTTACTCATATGCTCCCAACTTCTCTTAGCAGGGATCAGTCTATTAGGAGTATTGCTCGGTATACAGGGAAACAAATACAGTTCCAGGAGCCATAACAATCCTTATGATGTAAAAGTTTGCTGGTAATAGACTCAGGCCCGTGCAGTGGCAGCATAGCAAATCTTCTTTTGTATCTTAGAAATACAGCTGCAGTTTCTGCAGTTCTGCTCCCGCTCTCCTTTTAGGCACTGTTTCTTGTGTCAGTAAGCTGCCAAACTCTTCGGGGTTTCGGCCAGAGCCTGGTCGAGTAAGTTGAAAAGAATTCCACTTACTGTTTTTACTGCATACCTTCCTCCAATGTAATGGATCAGTGAAACTATTCATTTCACTTCAGTGTAGCTGGCTTTTATTTTGCAGAGTGTTTCTAAGCCATTTCTTCTTTGTTTTCTTTCAGGCAGAAGAAAAGGCACATTCAGAGGTAAAAACTTTTCTTCGTTCTTTTACTTGTGTACTGTGTTGTTTTATTTTAAAGTTTATTGTTTATCTGCTCTGGCTAAACTGCTGAGTTGCTGGGGAGAATGCACCCTGTGTCTTTGTACCACTTTTTGAGAAAAATTGGTGAAGAGCCAATGCAGCTTCTAATGCCCTAGGTGATTTCTTAGCGTCATGGTGAAGAATGTCTCCTGGCTGAAGTTCTGAAAAGGTGAAAAGTAGCGATGAGAATCAGGCTTGTGATACGTCTGATTTCAGACTTAATACAGCTCTGTGCTGGATCTAAAGGACTGTGCAATTCTAGGTAATGTGCTGCCTTACAGGAGAAAAACATTGCTTTGAACTTCTCTCCTTTACATTTTGCATTATATTAAATTTCTGAAACCGACCACTTTGATGAGTTTGGGAGCAACGCAGATTGATTTCAGATATAAATCAGATCTGACATGGAAAACAGCTTCTTTCTCCTCACAGTGTACAAGAATGGGTGACAAGCCCGGGTCAGCAGCTGGATACAATTACAGTCTTGCTCAAAGTGAAGTCCTGGTTGTATTAGTAGGGCACCATGGAGTAGCAGCAATAAAATGCAGCACCAAGGCTTGCACTTCCCCTTCACAGAGCTACATGTCTTCCAACTCCTGCGTTTACGCTGCTGCTATTTTTACCTTTCTAATCTGAGAAGAAAACAACTAGAAGATATTTTCAGGAAATTGAACAGATATTCTTCCTTACTTGCTGCAGTATATTTCAATATAGTTGAATATATATATTCCTGAGTATATATACCTGAATTTCCTAAGCTTCTTTCTCTGAAAAGTGGCTAAAGATGCGTGTCATAGCTTAGTAGTGTAAATGACAGTTCCTCGTTTCATTGCCTTTGTATAGGCCTTTTATAGTGATGAAACAACATTTCTTTCTTGTGTACTTCTATGTGATGTTTTCTCGGCACCTAGGTCTGCTCTATGATGTTCTTGCAGGAGATGTTGAACAGCACTTCATAAGTGCCTTTGTATAGCTGCAGAAATATGATAGAAGTGTAACTTAAGCAGGGAAGTCAAATAATTACTGTTAAAAAACAAAGAGAAAACTTGGAAAAAGGAAAGCAGCAGTCCAGGACGGAGAACAGCTCAGTGATCTGTCTCCCTTGCTCTGAGCCAGTGTAAATGACCTAGCTATTTCTGTATGACAGGTGTACGAGTACTCGCCCATTCTTAAAGCTTGTGCAGTATTCCCTGCTGGTTTTCATTGAGTCATGAAATTAAAGTACTGCGATAGTGAATAGTTATGTGCTTAGTTAATGTGATGTGCTCCCTTTCCTAGTTGAGTTCTACATATTTTACTTCTCTAGCCTGGAATAATTTCTTTTACATCTGAGTATGAAAGGGATTTCAAAGTGAAAGTTCATGCTGTGCTTAAGTTCAGTGCGATGCCTGGAGTCCCTCTGAGATCTCAAATAGGGTTAAATGAGCTTAAAATGATGCACTAGCTTTATGCTGGATTTCTCTCTTAGCTGAAATGTAATCAGATATTTTTCTTAACGATTCTGTTTTAAGTTTATTTTCATGTCAACAGGGATGTTTAAAGCTGCATTTTTTTAAGTTGGCAAGCAAGTTTTGAAAGTCGTAATAGGGTTAAAGTGGCTGCATGTTTGAATCACAGGCATTGTATGAAGGACTGTCTTAGAGAAGGAAAAAAAAGCTATTACAGTACATCACCTAACTTTAGACATCCATGAAGGAAAAGTCTGTGTCTGAGGTAGTCATCAAAGTCTTCTTCATGCCAGGCAGTGGGAGACTACTCTTA